>JARQOC010000006.1:292144791-292792804 GCA_033576535.1 Allobates femoralis
TTCGGGAAGGGCCCCTCCTATGTTCTTGATGGAACCTGTTGAATTAGCTGTGCTAATTAGGCATAATGACTGTCCTTTTGCATGACTGACTGCCACAGTTAATCCTTTGAACACATGATGGCACTTAGTGAGTTAATTGTATAAGCATCAAGGCCACTTTACACACACCAACTTATCTGTCCAACTTCTGACCAACTTACTGGTTGCAGTGAAATCATGGACACATTGTTCCATTGTACACAGTCACAAAATGGAGCAATGTGTCCATGATTTCACTGCAACCAGCAAGTTGGTCAGAAGTTGGACAGATAAGTTGGTGTGTGTAAAGTGGCCCTTACATATCACACTGATTGTGGTCGTTGTGGAGCAGATTGCATTGTGGAGCTGCAATACCTGCTGAATAACTTTCAAGCCATGTGCCACACAGAGGGCAATTGTTCTCTTGCATTGGAAAAGGGGGTGGTGGGTGCAAAAGCCATCAGAGCAGCCAAAGGCAGTAAGAATAAGTGGTGGCGTGTCTGCCTGCCCTCCCCCATAACTAAACAGCAGAATTAATCCAAAGATTTGGCAGCACTAAAATGTCATGTTTATTGCCCAGCGTGTGTTAACTCTTTTGTATCCATAACACATAACAGTAGTGGTTTGCATTCATGTCACTCTTTGACATTTGGCTGTATTTTTTTTTATATGCTCAGCATCCTTTTCAGAGAGAGTACGAAACATGTCTCCAGATGACATCAGAATTCCTCCAGAACCGTCAGGACGCTGTTCTAATAATCTGCAGGTAATATTAAGGGACAAAGCCGCAGCCCTACATTAGGACCATGTCCATATTTTCCCTAAATCCAACACATTGTGAATATAATATTGTTGGTTTGTGTATGTCAGTGAGGAATGCAGAATGTAGGTGTGATAGGCTACAGAGGACAGAGACTGCACATCTGTCAAACCCAAGAAGCTGCTCGGGCTTGTCCTCCATACAAACTGTAGCATCAGCCTGGTGTCGGGCTACGTTCACATGCAAAAGCTGTGCGATTTCAGAAACGTCCTGCACCTACTTGTATTTTTAGCCTGATTCAGTGTTTTTTTTTTAATTCTGCAGTGTGTCAGCTCTTTCAGCATTTTTGCAGCATTTTTTTTTACCCATAGAAAACAATGACAAAGTAAAATAAGCGCTGTAAAAACAGCACAACAAATGTTTTTGTAGAGTTTTGTTAGGAGTTTTTGGTGAATAAAACAAACTTTATTAATCATGTACAAAGCAGTATGTATAAAGGCCCAGTTACACACACAGATAATTGTGCAGAGATTGTTGGCAGATCTCTGGTTGCAGTGAAATCATGGACACATTGTTCCATTTGTACACGGCCACAAAATGGAACAATGTGTCCATGATTTCACTGCAACCAGAGATCTGTGACCAATATATCTGTGTGTAACTGGGCCTTAAAGCAGACCTGAAATCCCCAACCAGAAAACGCTAAAAAAAAAAAAAAACCCGGGAATTATGATCGCAGTGCTTTTACTGCCAAGAGAATCGGTTTTGGTTGCAGAAAAAATGCAGCAAATACAGTCCTATGAAAAAGGTTTGGGCACCCCTCTTAATCTTACTCATTTTTTTTGGTTTAAAATTGGGTTTTTGCAACAGCTATTTCAGTGTGATATATGTAATAACTGATGGACACAGTAATATTTCAGGATTGAAATGAGGTTTATTGCACTAACCGAAAATGTGAAATATGCATTATTTCAAAATTTCACAGGTGCAAAAGTATGGGCACCCTTCTGATTTTCATGATTTGAATACTCCTAACTACTTTTTACTGACTTATTGAAGCACTAAATTGGTTTGGTAACCTCATTGAGCTTTGTACTTCATAGCCCGGTGTATCCAATCATGAGAAAAGCAATTTCAGGTGTCCACTTGCAAGTTTTTCTCCTATTTGCATCTTCTCTGAGGAGTGGCATCATGGGCTCCTCAAAACAGCTCTCAAATGATCTTAAAAAAAAAAGATTGTTCAACATAGTTGTTCAGGGGCAAGGTACAAAAAGTTGTCTCAGAGATTTAACCTGTCAGTTTCCACTGTGAGGAACATAGTAAGGAAATGGAAGACCAAAGTGACAGTTCTTATAAATGCCAGATGTGGCAGGCCAACAAAAATATCAGAAAGGCAGAGAAGAAGGATGGTGAGAACAGTCAAGAACAATCCACTGACCACCTCCAAAGACCTGCAGCATCAACTTACTGCAGATGGTGTCACTGTGCATCGGTCAACAATACAGCGCACACTGCACAAGGAGAAGCTGTATGGGAGAGTGATGCGCGAGAAGCCGTTTCTGCATGCACGCCACAAACAGAGTTGCCTGAGGTATGCAAAAGCACATTTGGACAAGCCAGTTTCATTTTGGAAGAAGGTTCTGTGGACTGATGAAGCAAAGATTGAGTTGTTTGGTCATACAACAAAGCGTTATGTATGGCGCCACAAAAACACAGCATTCCAAGAAAAACACTTGCTACCCAGTGTCAAATTTGGGGCAGGCTCCATCATGCTTTGGGGCTGTGTGGCCAATGACGGCAACGGGAATCTTGTTAAAGTTGAGGGTCGCATGGATTCCACTCAGTATCAGCAGATTCTTGAGCATAATGTTCAAGAATCAGGTGTCAAAGTTGAAGTTACGCCGGGGATGGATCTTTCAGCAAGACAATGATCCAAAACACCGCTCCAAATCTACTCAGGCATTCATGCAGAGGAACAATTACAATGTTCTGGAATGGCCATCCCAGTCCCCAGACCTGAATATCATTGAACATCTGTGGGATGTTTTGAAGCGGGCTGTCCATGCTCGGCGACCATCAAACTTAACTGAACTGGAATTGTTTTGTAAAGAGGAATGGTCAAAAATACCTTCATCCAGGATCCAGGAACTCATTAACAGCTACAAGAGGCGACTAGAGGCTGTTATTTTTGCAAAAGGAGGATCTACTAAATATTAATGTCACTTTTCTGTTGAGGTGCCCATACTTTTGCACCTGTCAAATTTTGAAATAATGCATATTTCACATTTTCAGTTAGTACAGTAAACCTCATTTCAATCCTGAAATATTACTGTGTCCATCCGTTATTACATATATCACACGAAATAGCTGTTGCAAAAAAACAATTTTAAACAAAAAAAAATGAGTAAGATTAAGAGGGGTGCCCAAACTTTTTCATGACTGTATGCTGCGTGTGAACGTAACTTTACACTACACTGAATTCCGTGCAAATATGACCTTTGGTCTCTAACGTTTGGGACACTCAATATTAGATGATTGACTAGTATTACTGAAGGCATTTTGGCCAACATTTAATGTGTATGGCCACCTTTAATGGGATCTGCCACTCCTAGATTTACTAGCAATTTTTATTTCTTTGGCTTACTTTCTCAACCAAATAGTTTCTCTGTTCTTGCCCTTGACAAACTATTCTAATTATAGGGAATTTGAGAGCCGCATGAAGCAGGGTCTGAGACAATGATTCCAGTGATGTTTTCTGGGTGTAGCAGTTATGACTGAATCACAGTTTTCTCAGCTGCTGATGTAGCAGAGCTCAGTTATAATCCAGCCCATAACACCGCTTCCTGTGTACATTGTATAGTGTCAGAGAGATGCTAATCAGTGCAGGGGGTGTGGTTGGGGATGTCTTTCACTGTTTGTCTTGATAACATTCTTGTTATGAAGTTACGGTATATTGATACTATTATATCAAGTGTTAGACACAGTCAACAAACTTAACAAGAATATATCTCTACAACCAAAAAGCAGATTTCTAGCAACGGTGGTTGATTACAGCATGTTGGTTTAGTTTAATTTCTATCTCCTTTCTGTTCCAGCCTTTGCAAGTACAGGGTCTTTTTGTACTTCTATTATTATTTATTATCATTATTAACACTCTTCAGCCATACAGACAACTATGAATCTATCAATGAATTTGATTTCTCCAATTGATCTCCTGTCAGATGGAATGTCCTTGGTGGTATGCTGCATTACCTGAATATCAGATGTATACTTACAATAAAGCTGAATCCAATCCAGAGTACTATCTGTAATGACATTGGATGTTCTCTGTTTGCTTGTTTTTTTTTCTCCATGTTTTCTTAAACAATTTGCATTCTATGAAGTAACCATAGTGTATTTGTCATCAATAGATTGAGCATTAAAACTTATATGTTTCTTGACCTATTTAGGGTATATTTAGAAATTATATGTGATCCATCTCGTTTTAGGAGAAAATTCTTAAAATGTATGAAAGAAAACTGAAAGAAGGGACCGACATGAATCAAATTATTCAGAAGAAAAAGGAATTCCGAAACCCCAGGTAGGTGCAGTGGCAATGCCAAGTCATCACTTATTATTTCTTTCCACTATGCTTCTTGTACAGACCAGATTTGGGGGGGGTCTTTGTTGTTACTTATGGGAAATTCTTATTTTCTTTCCAGTATTTATGAAAAGCTCATCCAGTTTTGTTCCATTGATGAACTTGGCACTAATTATCCTAAGGTAAGTGAGAGATCTAATGATACATTTTATTTTTAGGGACACCATTTCTTAATAAAATAGTTAAACACGTTAAAGGGAACTGGTCTTCAGATTCATGCTGCCCAAGACACTGGCATTATCGCAGCCATGTATGTTTTATTTTAAGACACTGCAAACATATTTGAAAAACCCATCTGGGAACTATTGTCTGTGTTTGCTTGTCGCCACATTCCCCTTCCCTTGCAGGTCTCTCCTTGTACACTCACACTTAGGACAAGACCCATCAGTCAAGAGATTGAGGTGAGGAGAGGCCCCCGGGGACCTGCCTTAACTATATGTCGACACAATAGTAATCTGTCAGCGTCTCAAAGTACTTTTCTCTGAAACACAGCAGCGTCTAATAATAAAACATACACAGCTGAAAAACTACAGCCTGGCTCTGATTTATGCTCCCCATGGTTCAGGCAGCGTGAATCTAATAACAGCTTCCCTTTAGCTTTAAGGTTTGTAATATAAAGGCCGAATCTTTGATATAAAACCGCCCCAACGATCAGCTAATCACATATCTGTATCCCTGGTGATCCTCTATCACCTGCCATACATTTAGTAACACACAGCACACATTCAAATGACTGAGCTCACATGTAATACACGACCACTGGCCTTGAGCTGCAGTCCCCCCATGTACTGTATTCGCTTATGGAAAGGGCTGTCTACTGTGACGCGGAGGAGCTGGTAGTGTAAAAGGCACACTGAGATTCTCTGCTATTCATAAGCATACAGAAGCACCTGTCAATATCAGGGTATTTAATAAGAATGTGTCCTGTAGTTGACATTTTGTAACCAGGAGTGAACATCACAATATTGCTAACATTTCACTATATTTCTTGGTTTGATCAGTAATTACTGTATAATCTAGCATTGGTTCCCATGAACATGCTTGTTCTCTTGTAGGTAACCTGACAGATTTTATTGTCTATTGCAGGATATGTTTGATCCTCATGGGTGGCCAGAAGATTCCTATTACGAGGCCCTGGGTATGTCTACACCATATAGTTTAATGCATGACATGCCAGATTCAGCTCTGTATTCCACTTGCTTCTACACTCATCACAATCTGTAGTGTTCATCCAGCATTTACTTATAGGGTTTGTCTGGACTGCATACAGTTTTGACCTTACCCCACTTTAACATACAGCGCAATAAGATATAATTCTGGATCCTTTTACACCACCTGTGAATCTCCATATTAAAGCAATATTACAGGAATTGTATTATATATTAACGATATAGTGTAATACAGTAAAATTGCACAGAACATAGCAGGGACACATAAAAGATAATCTCAGCACAGAGATGTGGTATATCAGAACATGTCCTGTATGGTTATACACATCCATTACACAGCACATAGCAGGGACCATATATGTTGATCTCAGCACAGGAGATGTGGTATGATCAGACCATGTCCCTGTACAGTCAGACACGGCCATTACACAGTACATAGCAGGGACACATATATGAGATTATCTCAGCACAGGAGATGTGGTATGATCAGACCATGTCCCTGTACAGTCAGACACAGCCATTACACAGTACATAGCAGGGACAGATATATGATTATCTCAGCACAGGAGATGTGGTAAGATTAGACCATGTCCCTGTACAGTCAGACACATCCATTACATAGTACATAGCAGGGACACATATATAAGATCATCTCAGCACAGGAACATTTTTGTTAAACACATACGATTGTGGAAATTATTATTATTCCAAGATCTTTTGATTAAAATTAACTTTGGCTTAAAGGGACTTTCCCACAAACAATCACAGCAGTCCTGTGACAGGAGAACCATGACGTCCTCAATTTTGTTACCGACACAGAACATTGATCAGTTTGTTCTATATTCACGGGGGTTACAGCACCTTAGTTGAGCACATTTTGATATTTTCACAGAATCCAACTGGGGATCAAGTTTTTTTTCCGGACAGACGTTTTTTGTTTTTCAAAATTTTTTTTTACTCTCAGCACTAGGATACAGACCTGTGGAAATATTCCCTGATATTTATTGATGTATACAACTAGACGACTCATTCCTAAAGTTAGAATAATCTAATATAGTAATGTAGACACAAGGAGTTATATATTTCTCAGCATTCTTATTGATGGCTAATTGGTCAATATTTTGTACTGTGGCTGTAAGTTTCGGAGCACTGCTCACATCCATGTATCGTAATGAGCCATGCACCTGTCTAACATTGGTATTATTTTTATATATTTCCTTTGTGGAATTATAAAAATTATCTGCAATGATATTAATTTGCAATTAAAAAAAACACTAGTATTTATTGTGCAGTAAAAATGACTTTGCAGCATGACTCTCAAATGCCCATACAGCTTCAGCAATACCAAGCTTGCTTAGTTTTCCTGTTGTGTGTTTTTTTAGTAGGGCTTCAGAGCTTGCTCTTTACATGGTGAGCTCCTTTTTTGTAATGATACCAGGTTGGAGCAGATACATTTTGATTGTTTCCCTTTGCTCTTTTGTAGTGTTGTCAAAGACCTAAAATTGTGACATTTCGTCTATTTTTTTTGTCTCTTTACTGTGGTTACCGATCATGCTAATTTATTTGATATATGATTGTTCTCAATTCTATGGACACAGCGAAACCACATGCTTGTAACTGTGTATGTATACAAAATATATATGCTGGCCTTTACTGGAGCACTGTCACAGACTAGACTGTTTTTGCTTAAAGGAACTTGCCTCATGTGACTCCTTCACATCACGGTTTTTACCTATTGTGGTTGGTGGTTTTCTATCCAGTTATGCTTTGTTACTCAGTGAGACATCATCCAGTGCTATCATTGCATCAGAATAAATATGCCTGTAGTAAAGCAATTTTTAGATCTATGTCCTTCATTGTTTTTTATTTTTTTTTCTACTGCAGCAAAAGCCCAAAAGATTGAAATGGACAAATTAGAAAAGGCAAAAAAAGAACGAACAAAGGTGAGCATGTCTAGATGCTGTGTGTGCAGTTTATGTAATTGAAGAGCGGGTCTGGTCAAGGGAATTCTGAGTAGATATTGTTCAGGGTTTCATCTATCCAGCGCTTAGATAAACAAGTCTTTTGCATCCATTTTAATTTTCTTTAAGAGACTGCATTAATTTCATCTGCAGTTCTTTGCATAACTATACATGACACATAATGTGCCATATAAAACCTCCTCTCTGTTGAGTTGATAAGGTCAGAGAGCTTTATAGTTCTTATTTATAGTGTGTAATTTAAAGTTACCCCCAGTTACTTCTTACTTTCAGATTGAGTTTGTGACTGGCACTAAAAAAGGTACCACTACCAGCGCATCAACCGGGACAACAAGTACCACAACTACAACGACAGCAGGTGAGTGCCTGGTAGATGCTGCGACCATTATATGGCAGCAGAAAGGAAGGTATGCATGGCCATCTCATTATTGTGTTATCTCTACAGACGCACAAAAGAGGAAGAGCAAGTGGGATTCTGCTATACCAATGACCACCATTACCCAGCCCACCATCCTCACCACCACCGCCACATTGCCGTCTGTTGTCACAGTAACCACAAGCGCAAGTGGCTCAAAGACTACAGTCATCTCTGCTGTGGGCACTATCGTCAAGAAGGCTAAGCAGTGATCCCAATAGCTATACTCCGGTGATAGACTTGTATGTTCCAGACTCTGAACTGCTTGATATTCGCAAAACAATGTTTATTGGATGTGAATATCTGTTCCAGCGGCTCTAGAAGATTACAGCGTAGTAGGAGGACAATAAGTGGGAAGACTGTATTCCCATCCTATTAACGCCTCAGAAGTTGGGAACCCCCGTTGAAAAATCAATGTACAGTTTGTGAATTATCTGATTTTTCAGTTGTATAGAAGTTTGTTTCATCTTTTTATTTCAAATAAGTATTAAATTCTTAGTGTTTTCTATGCCCTCTCCAATGTTTGCTAATCTGCTTTTTAGTTTTTACTTAGTGTTCGGTAAGCTAAGGAGGGCATGGGAAAAAATATTTACTACAGGGGAAATATGCGGCACCACCAAAGTAAGGGGCAGGATCCCCAGTAACTGACTGACTACTCTGGAGTCTGCATTTTGATAGTTGTTGTCTCTGAGTCTACCCCTTTTAAGGGCTTTTTTTTATTACCGTATATACTCGTGTATAAGCCGACCCGTGTATAAGCCGACCCCCCTACTTTTGCCCCCAAAACCTGGGAAAATCTATTGACTCGCGTATAAGCCGAGGGTGGACCCCAGCACAGGTATACAGCCCCCAGCAGTGGTATACAAGCCCCAGCAGTATGATATACAGCAGCCCCCAGTGGTATATACAGCAGCTCCCAGTGGTATATACAGCAGCCACAGTGGTATATACAGCAGCCCCATTGGTATATACAGCAGCCCCCGTGGTATTGCAGCCCCTATATACAGCAGCCCCAGTGGTATTGCATCCCCTATATACAGCAGCCCCAGTGGTATTGCAGCGCCAGTGGTGTATACAGCAGCCCCTATATATTGCAGCCCCAGTGGTATTGCAGCCCCTATATACAGCAGCCCCAGTGGTATTGCAGCCCCAGTGGTGTATACAGCAGCCCCTATATACAGCAGCCCCAGTGGTATTGCAGCCCCAGTGGTGTATACAGCAGCCCCTATATACAGCAGCCCCAGTGGTATTGCAGCCCCTATATACAGCAGCCCCAGTGGTATTGCAGCCCCAGTGGTATTGCAGCCCCAGTGGTATTGCAGCCCCTATATACAGCAGCCCCAGTGGTATTGCAGCCCCAGTGGTGTATACAGCAGCCCCTATATACAGCAGCCCCAGTGGTATTGCAGCCCCTATATACAGCAGCCCCAGTGGTATTGCAGCCCCAGTGGTATTGCAGCCCCAGTGGTATTGCAGCCCCAGTGGTGTATACAGCAGCCCCTATATACAGCAGCCCAGTGGTATTGCAGCCCCTATATACAGCAGCCCCAGTGGTATTGCAGCCCCAGTGGTGTATACAGCAGCCCCTATATACAGCAGCCCCAGTGGTATTGCAGCCCCTATATACAGCAGCCCCAGTGGTATTGCAGCCCCAGTGGTGTATACAGCAGCCCCTATATACAGCAGCCCCAGTGGTATTGCAGCCCCTATATACAGCAGCCCCAGTGGTATTGCAGCCCCAGTGGTGTATACAGCAGCCCCTATATACAGCAGCCCCAGTGGTATTGCAGCCCCAGTGGTATTGCAGCCCCTATATACAGCAGCCCCAGTGGTATTGCAGCCCCAGTGGTGTATACAGCAGCCCCAGTAGTATTGCAGCCCCAGTGGTATTGCAGCCCCAGTGGTGTATACAGCAGCCCCTATATACAGCAGCCCCAGTGGTATTGCAGCCCCAGTGATGTATACAGCAGCCCCTATATACAGCAGCCCCAGTAGTATTGCAGACCCTATATACAGCAGCCCCACACAAATGCTGGCACACGTCCCCCCCTGTTGTAAGGCCCCCCCTGCTGATTACTTACCATCCCTGGTCTTCAGCAGCACCTCCGCGCCGGTCCTCTGAGCTCTGGTCCACCTTGGTCCCGTCCTCTGTGCTGCCGTCCACGGCTGCATCCGGGGTCCCCGCGCGTTGCAGAAGCGATGACGTCATCGCTTCTGCGACCCGGCCGGTCACGTGATACAGCCAGGGAACGGAGCACAGAGGACGGGACCACGGAGGACCGGAGCACAGAGGACCGGTCCGGAGGTGCTGCTGAAGACCAGGGATGGTAAGTATTCAGCAGGGGGGCCTTACAACAGGGGAAGATGTGTGCCAGCAGTTTGGGAGGCATTATCTACAGATATGCACTGCTCCCACTGGCGCTGATTGACAGGGGGATGCAGTGCATATGTAATGAGCGGCCCCACGTGACGGGGCCACTCAATATACAGTATCCCCACCGCCTCCTCCTGCCTCCCCAGCCCGACACAGCCCCCACCCCACTCACCCTGTATAGTGACTCGTGTATAAGCCAAGGGGGGGACTTTTCAGCCCAATTTTTGAGCTGAAAAACTCGGCTTATACACGAGTATATACGGTATGTAGCAAAATTCTTGGAAATGCCACTCCATATCTTTAGAATGGGACTTTCTTTTGGCGATATTTACTAATATTTAACATTTACTATTAAGAAGACATTTTTGGATTTCAACAGTTTTGCTCATCTGGAACTTAGGAGTAAAAATACCCCCTGCCTTTTGAGTGTCCGTACAGATGGCACTACTTATTTATTCTGAAACCCTTCTACTGTAAGCTAGATTCTTTCATCCCATGTGATTGTAAGGCTGCCTTCTCATTTGCGGACCCCTCCGCAGCGTTCTGCGGAGGGGTCCGCAATGTGACTGCAGCGGCCGCGAGCTCCTATCTTTATAATGGGAGGCATCCGCCTGCGCACAGATCACATATGGGAGTGAATGGGTGCACCACGTGCTCCCATTATAAAGATAGGAACTGGCTTCCACTGCGTACACATGGCGATCCTCTCCGCAGAACGCTGCGGAGGGGAACACTAATGTGAAGCCAGCCTAAGTGTACCGTTACACGTCGCAACATTGCATGCAATTTAACTTGCAGTTCTATTTTGTAGCCGTGTACAAATGGAACAATGTGTCTATGATTTCACTGCAACCAGCAAATTGCAAATGCAATGTTGCGACATATAACAGTACCTTTATGCTCAGCATTGCATACAACCAAATTGATGATGACAACACAAACCAAGAAATGCCCTTTGAACAAGATCTCCTGAGAGCTTTCATAAAATGTTTGGAGTGTTGCAACCAAACAGACAGATTCTGTGCCCCATACTCTTGGTCAACTTGGCATCAATACTGTGAGCTTATGTAGCGCTCCAGAGGGCCTGCCTTTCTGCCAAATGTCTTCACTTCACAATAACAAGAGATGTAAAAAAAAAAATAATAATCTTTAAAAGTAGCATGTCGCCCCTAAAACTCAAACTAAACTTTATACATTCATATAGGGGCTTCGCTCATGTAAATATTTTACTTGGGCAGCACAGTGGTTAGCACTGTTGTCTTGCAGTGCAGCAGTCCTGGTTTCCGATCCCACCAAGGACAACATCTGCAAGGATGTTCTCCCCGTGTTTATGTGGGTTACCTTCGGTTTCCTCCCACACTCCAAAGACATACTGATGGGAACTTAGATTGTGAGCCCAATAGCAACAGGGATACTAAACTCTGTAAAGCACTGTGTCATAAGATGGTGCTATATAAGCAAAGCATAGTACATGATTATAGTGTAGATTTTACTTATTTAATTTCACATAAAAATGTTTTCTTGCTTACGTTAAATGAGGGTTCTTCAGTGCACCCTTGGCTTAGCCTAGGGCTCTGTGTACTATTTCTCCCTGTCAGTTACAAATGTCCACCCCCTCCCCTTACGTTGATTGACGGCACACACTTTGGATCTCTGTCTGAATTGAATCCCTGCACACACTGTAAGAGCTGTGAAAAGATGTGTCCGTGTATGTAGGCATGCTCTCACCCCTCTCTCCTGTCTGCAGCAGCCACTTACTGCACACAGGATCACACAGCAGCAGGTGCCGATGCTAGCAGAGGTTGATGACAGCGCCCTATGACACTGTATCGCACACAGTTTTAGGATGGACCCTCTCTTGTCCTGCTACTATGTTATCTAGTGTGCTGTGAGCGGCCGCTGTACACAGGAGAGGGGGATTAGAATGCACCTTCGCGCATTAACATTGTGTGCTCACTGTTCCTGCAGTGTCACTGTTCAGGACTGGGGCTTTAATTCAGGCAGCACTCCAAAACTGCACAGAATTGGAACGGAGGTGCTGGAATAAAAAATAGCCAAAAAGGAAGCATCACAAGAAAATAGCTTGCAATAAAAACTGTACAAATGCACATATTCTTTCCAAACTGTATAATATTATAAAATTGAGATATTTGGCAAAATACTGATCAATCTTTTGAGCCACCCAGCCACATCAAGGCAATCTCATCAGGGTGGTCCGACCCTTAATATTTTTATTTTAGTTGTGCCATGTGGCTTCCAACATACACATTAAGCAGACCATTAAAAGCAGCATTTACCTTGGGCATCTCAAAACCCGCTCCCATGGGGCCACACTGGTGCATGTGAATAAAGGCAAATCAGGGGGGGCGTGTCCAACTGTGAATGGCGCTGGCCGCACATTGAAAGAGCTCCAGCAACCGACCCGTCCAACACCGATCAAACGGCGTTCCGGCTGCCCCAAACCACTCCGTTCTGGGCGATCTACCTCTCCTGCTGTTGCTGCCCCGGGTGAGATGTCAAAGAAGGCTGCTAAACACCCCCAGACCGAGAAGAGACTCACGGACTACTTTCCCCCGGGCACACCTCGAGCTGCTCCTCCTAAGATGGCGCCGGCTAACAAGCGTCTCTCCCAGGACCCTGCTCCCTCGGCCAGTCCTGGCCCGCAGACACGAGGTAAAGCAAAACAGACTACATCCGATGACGACGCCCCGGTAACCCAGGGCATGCTGAAGGAGCTGCTGGGATCGTTCCGAGACTCCATGATGGCGGACATTGCAGCGCTCTTGGGCTCCGTCAGAGAGGAGGTGGGTGTTATTGCAGAGCGCATGGATCAACTGGAGGGGAAGATGGGGGAGATAGCGAAAGCGCACAATACCTTGGCCGATGACCACACGATCATGGACAAGGAGATCAGTGCTATTAATAATGCGATACATCACCTAGAAGACAAACTGAGATGCAACAACTTCAAACTACGGGGTGTCTCTGAGGCTGGAGACATGGAGGATCCTGCCGCGATTGCGAAGGACTTTCTGGCGTCGGCTCTCTCTAACTTCCCGCCGGCTCACCTGGAGATTGAGTCGGCCTTCAGGATCCCTAAACCACGAGGCCTTCCGGCGGGGACCCCAGAGACATTCTGGTGCGAATGCGTCGCACTGGGGTTGCAGAACAACTCCTCCGCAGGATGCGGCAGGGCCCCCCTCTACGTGGCTCCTATGCCCGAGTCGCAGTGTACCAAGACCTGTCCCCGGGGACACTGGCCCGCAGGAGGGAGTTTGCTTCAAGTTGCGGAATCCTCCGTGACAGAGGCATCCCTTACACCTGGGGATCACCTGTCTCTCTGACTTTCCGATTTGACGGGAGACGACACTCGTTCGCCTCACCGACATTGCTTCGGAAAACGCTAAGATCATGGCGTCTGTCCCCTTCCGCTTCCCCGCGAAGACGCGAGGACGCCTTGGTCCTACCGCCGGGAGATAATGTACCGGCTGAACAGGCGGCCCCAGGAGATGCCGCTGTTGCATAAACTAAATGAACAGACAAGTTCTCTCATTGCTCAGGACATTCACTGCAGAACGGGGCCGGTTGCTCTGACCTCTGACCTCTTCTTGATTGGATTATACACTGGTTAGTGTAACCTATAACTGAATGTATTAAGGACAGAGGGCCGTAGCTTTGATAGAACGGGCCCCTTTGTTTCCTTCCCCTGCCCCCATTGGGAACCTGCGTAAACCAGTGTTTGTATTGCAGGTTTGTACATTATATTCGAATGTTATTGTGTTTTTGTATTCAACGTTCCTATCTTCTTGACACCTTTTTTCTCTTGACATCTAAAACTCTCTTCTAGCTAATTCTCCCACTCTCCTCCTTTCCTCTTCTCTCTCTTTACTTTCACCTCCCCCTCTCCCTCGCCCTTTGCACCCCTCCTCTCCCTTTCCCCCCCCCCTCTCACCACCCCGTGAAAGCCTTGCCTGCTCCCTTCCCTCCCTGTTGGTTTCCGGGTATACACTCATTAAGCCCCTGCTATATCCATGTCGTGTAAAATTGTTTCCTTGAATGTCAGGGGACTAAACTCGCCGGCCAAGCGATCCTTCCTATGGAGGGAGGCGAAACGTCTAGGCGCAGACATACTATGTCTCCAGGAGACGCATCTCCTGGCAGCAGATAACGGCAGGTTGAAACACACCCACTACCCTCAAGCCTTCCACGCTAATGGTCCACAAAAGAAAGCGGGAGTCTGTATCTTGGTGAAACATACAATTCAGTTCACACTTCTTTCCTGCTACGCAGACCCAGAAGGCAGATACGTGATTCTGCGCTGCAATATCAGCGATGCCCTTTATACGATAGTTACAGCGTATGCACCCAACACACGGCAGCTGAGGTTTGTGAGGGCGCTCCTGGGTCGTCTTGAGAAGGAAGACACGCACAGATTGATAATCTGTGGAGATTTTAATATGGTTATGGAACAACGCATGGATGTATCATCCTCGTCGTCCAAAAGGGGAGTTGGGGTGGGCGATCTCTGTCGGGGGCGTCACCTTCACGACGTTTGGAGGTACCACCACGCGGAGGAGAGAGACTTCACTTTCTTCTCCTCCGTGCACAAAACATACTCCAGGATTGATTTCTTCCTGGTCAATGACCAGGCCCTGGAGCAGTGTGGGTCCTCGGGGATTGGCCTGAGCACCTGGTCGGACCATGCCCCGATTGACCTGGTGGTGAACCTGGGACCGGGGGGACGCACTCCCCGACGATGGAGACTGAATGCAGGCTTGCTCACGGACAATGCAGTAGCAGAATCCGTCGCAGATGCAATCACCTCGTACTTTCACTTGAATGATGTCCCTGAGACCGCGGACGACACATTGTGGTATGCCCACAAGGCGGTCCTCCGTGGCCTCCTTCTCCAAAAGGCATCTCAAGCTAAAAAACGCAGGGAGCGCCTTATGGAAGGTTGGCTCTCTGACCTGCACAGGTTGGAAGGTCTTCATAAAGAATCGCCCTCCCAGCAACTTCTAACCCAAATCAGCTCCATCAGGACTCAGCTTCGCTCTCATTTACTTCACTTGCACGAAATTGGACTACGCAAAATGCGAACAAAATACTACGAATCCGGGGACAAAGCCGGGAAAATTCTTGCAAACAGAATCCGACATAAAGCTGCCCATTCGGCGATCCCGGCAATGCGAGATGCCCGAGACAAACTTGTTAGACATCCGGGGGAGATAGTGGAGGTCTTTGCGTCCTATTACGAGGGTTTATACAACCTAAAGGATGATCCCTCAACCCCACAGCCCACGACGGAGACAATCTCCACTTTCTTGGACGGTTTGCGCCTCCCCTCGCTCTCCCCGGAGGCCCTGGAAACGCTAAATAGACCTTTTACGCTCGCAGAGGTGCAGGGGGTCGCGAAAGCGGCTAGAGGGGGATCGGCCCCGGGCCCAGACGGGTTCGTTAACGAATACTATGGTATGTTCGGCGACATCCTTTCCCCTTACTTGCTTCGTCTTTTTAACAAATGGCAAGCGATGGGTACCATTCCTGGACCCGCACTGGAAGCCACGATCACCACTATCCCTAAACCGGGGAAGGATCTGGACCGACCTGAAAACTTTCGCCCTATCTCCCTTCTCAACACCGACCTTAAATTGTATGCCAAGTTGATTGCTAATCGTCTTGGCGACGCGGTTTCACTCCTGATCGACTTTGACCAAGTGGGGTTTGTGCGAAATCGCCAAGCCAAGGATGGCACAAGGAGGATGATCGACCTGATAGAGGTGGCGGAGGAACGAGGGGTCCCTACAGTGTTCCTGTCTCTTGATGCTGAGAAGGCGTTCGACAGGATACACTGGGGGTACCTACGGGAGGTACTCTCCGCCTTCGGGATTTCGGGCCCTATCATGTCGGCCATCCTCAGTTTATACTCCAACCCATGTGCCAGGGTTCTTGCATCTGGACATGTCTCCAGACCTTTCCGCATCACGAATGGCACTCGGCAGGGCTGCCCACTCTCGCCCCTGGTGTTTGCCCTCCTTATGGAACCCCTGGCGATATCACTACGTTCTGACCCGGGGATTTCTGGAATTGTGGTAGGCTCCAGGAAACATGTAGTTGGGTTGTATGCTGATGATGTTATAGTGATGACGGAACACCCATCCTCCTCCCTCCCAGTTGTGATGGAGAGGCTCGCCCACTTCGCAAGAATCTCCTACTATAAATTGAATGTCTCCAAATCAGAACTCTTACCACTCGGTGTTGGGAAGGAAGATACGGTACGATTATCTGGAACCTATCCCTTCCGTTGGTCCACTACAGGGATCAAATATTTGGGGATAATCTTAAGCTCCTCAACGACGGTAGCCACCCAAAACATCAAGCACATTCTTGGAGACTTGTCCCGAGCGTTGGAGAGTCTCCCCCTATCCTCAATGTCGCTAATGGCTAGAATCCAAACGGTGCGGATGATGTGGTTGCCGAAGATTCTATACATGTTCCGCTGTGTGCCGATTCGTTACCCGTCTGGGCTGGTGGCGCGCCTCCAGGCACTCATTAGTAGATGCGTATGGGCCAACAAACCGGCGAGAATCAAAAAATTGAACATGTGCAAACATCTAACTAAAGGGGGTATGGGAGTCCCTGACGTAGAAAGATATCGTAGAGCGACGATTATGGAATCGGCATGTGATTGGGGGAGGGAGACGGACCTAAAAGGGTGGAGACAGATTGAAGATTCGCTGACCAAGAAGGGCTCGGTTCGGACCCTCATTGTGGCGAGGACTGCGGGCTCGGTCTCCCCGACTGGGATTCCAGGCACCATTAAAGAGGTTCTCCGTGTGTTGGGGACTCTAAGGGGGGACTGGACCAAGATTCCCACGGAGGCCTTTCCTCTGGGGGCTCTCAAGTGGTTCATCCCCTCCCTGAACCTCGCCCACTGGAGCGGCGGACCGAGGACCTTAGGGGATATCATGATTGGCTCTCGCCTCATGACCTGGAAAGACTTCTCTGAGAGTTTCCCAACCCTTCGGAACACTTTCTTATTGTTCCTACAAGTGCAACATTTGGTTCACTCGACGGACTTTCAACATGATCTGGCCCCTCCCCGTGCCCCATCGGCCCTTCGACGCATTCTAACTGACGGTCCACCCCCAAAAAAAGGTCTTGCACAGCTCTACTCAGAACTAGAGTCTTCCCCTAGCCCAGCATACGTCAGGGCCTGGGAAGAAGAGATGGGCTTCACGTCAAATGCAGAGGACTGGGAGGACGCTTTCCACAGCATCCTGGAGGCGTCCCGCTGCCTCAATCATGTGGAACTAGCTAAAAAAATCCACCTACGTTGGCACACCTCACCAGCGAAACTTGCAAAATTTACAAAAGGCGCCTCCCCACTGTGTTGGAGACAATGTGGCCAAATAGGTACTCTGACTCACATGTGGTGGGACTGCCCAAAGATAAAACAATTCTGGCTCCTCACTGCCTCTCTGCTGGATACAGTGACTGAGACCTCGATCCCTCTGGAACCCCGGGTTGCAGTGCTACACCTGGGAGTCTTGGCTTTTCCCCCAGTGATCAGACGACTAATGACTTATGTTCTGACGGCTGCCAGGCTATGTGTGGCTTCCAAATGGAAAGACCCACTGCCACCCTCGATGAAAGACCTCACGAATAAAATCAATATAATCTTTACACACGAATATTATCTAGCATTGGACCGGGGGGCGAGAAGGTATGTCACGGAGGCATGGGATCTGTGGGCCCGTCACCCTCTGGCATTGCGACTACCAAGCTAAATCATCTGCACCCCCGGACCAGAAAGAGGAGAGGCGAGGTGGACTATAGCCGGAAGCCAATTGCCCCCTACCCTAGCTCCTTACCCCTCCTCTCCTATGTACTCTTTCCTGAGCTTTACTTATATTCTTTCCCCAAATCTAAGCTTTGCTCTGATCTCCTCTTTTCTCCTTTATATCACTCTAACTACAATGATGTTACGCTACAACGTGGCTGTGTGACACAATATTGGTGATGCCCCAAGGGGAAAGTAGATGTACGACGAAATACTTTACTATTACTGTCTCCACTCCTCACATCGTCAGGAAACCACCAACTTGGACTCTGAAAGCTACTACCGGCAAATGGAGCGACAGACCAACAGAACTTGTACGCACTCTGGACTAAATACAGAACTCCTGGCGATATCTAACACTGGCGGGTACCGAGGACTCTCTGCCACAGCTATTTGGTTTACCCTATATAAAAACACCCCGACACATAGGTGTAACACCGCACCCCCAATCCGTACTAATAGTGTCGTGCTCATGCGGTGTCACCAGTGACTATTCTTATGCCTTAACTCTGGTTCTCACTCTCTACACTTCTACTGTATTTTTCCTGTCCCTTTGATTTCTGTTGTTCAATTTTTCACCCGTCTTGTCAAAACATTTATCCAATAAAAACTAAATAATGGAAAAAGGCAAATCAGGCCCCAGCACCTGCAGCTAATGCCTGAGCTTTTCAGAATTAACCCTCACAATCACCAGGCCAGCAGTGTCATTGTGTTCTCACTCCTTTTTCCTGTCTGTAGCAGCCGCTCGCTGCACACAGGATCACAGAGCAGCAGGTGGCCGATGCTGGCAGAGGATGATGGCGGCTCCCTATAACACTGCAGGAGTTGATCGCACACAGTTTTAGGATGGACCCTCTCTTGTCCTGCTTCTGTGTGATCTTGTGTGCTGTGAGTGGCTGACAGAGGAGGGGGATTAAAATGCACCTGCACATTATAACATTGTGTGCTCACTGTTCCTGCAGTGTCACTGTTCAGGACTGGGGCTGCAGAGAATTGGAACTGAGATGCTAGAATAGTATTCCGAACTCTATGCTCTGCCAAGTGTGCACCCAGGATCTCTCCTTTTACTTCTCTAATAAAATGGTTTTATGTCAAGTGAAGCTTATAAAATCTACACTACAGTTATGATTTTTATAGGGGCAAAGTCCCTATGTATGAATGCTTTTATTTGAGTTTTGGGGATAATAAAATCCCTTAACAGAGGATCTCTTCACTTCTTCCATGTTTCCTGTTTAGTTTGTACTTGAATTCTCTATAACATAAAAACATACCAATGTTGGGCTACTTTCACACCAGCAGTTTTTTTTTTTTTGTTTTTTAAATCCGGCACAGAGCTAATATTTTTTTATTATTATTATGGCCTTAAACAGGATGGTACCGGATGTTACTATACCGGTGTAATAGTGGATCTATTAGCAGTCATTGTCCTGTTTTGGGTTTGTACAAAACACCTAATGTTTTGGCAAGGAGCCCAAACGTTCAGGTGTAAAAATTAAAGTATGATTAAAGCATCGGCACTGCGGTCACTTCCGGGTCCCACTCTGACAGCATTTGTGATTTCCTGTTGCACCCCACCCATTGTGTTGGCAACCAATTAGACACCATCACAGAGAGTGGACGTCTGTGATTCTTCTGTTCAGCAGTGAATATTGAGCGGGACTCGGATGTGACCGCAGCGGCAAGACTGGCGAATATAATGCTTAAATCGGACTTCTTGGTAAAATCTGTGTTCAGCATACGTGCCCAAACACTGAGTTGTTCGGTACAGACCCCAAACTTTACAAGATGTGACAATACTGGGCATGCCATTGACATCCATAACAATTGATGCTGGATCCGGCAATATGAAGTTTTTTTTCTTTGTTTTTGTTTTCACAAAGCACAAAAGGAGTTTTGGACCAATCAAAAAAACACATCCAACCTGATCCAGTAGCCACCTAAAGCAACTGGATTCTACCAGAAACTATTAAAAGTGAATTGGCAAAAACATGATCCTGAAAGGTTCTTGCTGAAAAACTGAATCTGTGCCGGATTACAACAAAAAAAAAAACCGCTGGTGTGACATTAGCTTTACCCATTAGTACTCAAGAAGAAGCGAGAGCTGCGGTTGCCGCTTATGTCCTGTTAATTTACTTATGCGTTCAAAGACGGCGGGAGAGTGAAGCCAGCAGTGATTGGGCACGGTATGTGAACCCTACTGATAGAACCATGCCGCCAGAGAAGGTGACTATAAGCTTTTTTATTTTAATCGGAGTCAAACCTGGAGCATGATAAAAGATTGCCCAAGTAGTGGACAAGCCGTTTAAGCAAACAAGATAAAACCTTATTTTAATACTCACTGTTGTTTTTTTAGAACTAAATTTTACAGTTGAAACATTAAAGGTAACTGCAATAATTACAACTTTTTTTTTTCCATGTTGCTTTTTTGTATCTAATTAAAAGCGATTCAGAAAGTTCGCAATTGATCTAAATTAAAAATAACTCTGACTGCAGTTCCTATACAGAGTTATGTGTATCCATGGCTACAGACTACAACAAACCATGTAGTCCTACTCCTTTTCAGTCATACTGTAGTTCTTCTCTCCCATGCTGTTAGACATAGCTGCAGGGAAATTAAAGGGAAAAATGTAAACCTTTACAAACATGGATACAGGACTTGTGGAAGTCTGAGGTGTGGCTCCGGTTTCTCCAGAAGACTCATTGAGGCTCATCTTATTTCAGACAGCTTTCAATGCCATACTATTGGCTACCACTGCAATCTACATCATGCGGTTTGCTTGTTTTATGTGTAGTAACTGCAGTGAAGATGAAGGAGAAGAGACCAACAAAATGCCTTCTGAGAGGGGCATAAAATATATTTTTCTTTGATAGTTGGACTTTGTGTGACAAACAGGCTCTGCAAAAGATTGTTTTATCGGGCTTTTCCCATCTCCTACATCTATGGTATATCAACAGCATTTTTGCCATACAATATTTTTGGATTTGCTTTAACTTTGCTGTCCTTTCCCAATATACTTCGCAGCCCTTTCCTATTCGTTTTTTTTTTTTTCCAAAAGAAGATTAACAAGATAACATACCCTGAACCTGTGGAGCTCTTCATATTAGAATTAATTTTCTATTGATCTGTGCTTGAACATGGAGTCCTATTAAAATTGCTGTTGGGACAATGCTGCTATATTGATATGAGGTATGGAAATAACCCAGGCCCTGAGGTAGCACAGTGTGGAATCATCCTGTACAATAACTGTCTTGACACATGTCAGACCTGCTCCTCCTACATTCCTCAGAATCTGTCACCTCTGGCAGCTCAAGCCCAGGCTCATCCAACATACTGTACATCCTAAAAGCCGGAACCCTCTGCGTAATACTCATAGGACACTGTGTTCCAATTAATGAAGGACAAATGTTTGACACAGAAGTACAAAGGTGGAAATCAATTCTTCCATTTCTTGATAACATCTTAATAGAAATAAAGCATTCTTTTAAGTCTGGCTTCACACTACGTTTTTTACTATCCTGTTCTGTTCGTTTTTGGCCCCCATACATCCCTATGGTACCGGGTTGGCCCTATTTGGCCATCCGGTCCTGTCGATGCCCGCAACGTTTTTGGGCTCCGGTGACAAAACAGGACAGAAACGAATCCTGTCTTGTCCGGCACACTTATCATGGGGGCCTATGGCACCGGATCCGTGAAACAACAGAATCGTTTCCCAGATCCGGTGCCAGGGTACAAAGAATGCGCAGAACAGGAGCACTGCTCTGTACCCATAGTAAATCTGTGTAATATCACTTTAGCAGTGTATCTATATACACTGCTTAAAGTGATATTAAATAATGGGATGATTAAAAATAAAAAATGAATTCTCACCTGTCCGGCAACAGTGTCCTGCGCTGACTACAAGGCTTAAGGACCTTGAATGATGTCACCGGGAGGGACGGGGAAACCCGATCACATGACCGCATCAGATTTGCCCCGTCACTCCCGGTGACATCATGCAAGGTCTTTGAATGGCCAGGAGAGCTGTAGTCAGCGCGGGACAGTCGTGGTCGCCGGAAGGTGAGGATTTATGATTTTTTATTTTTAATCATCCCTTTATTTAATATCACTTTAGCAGTGTATATAGATACACTGCTATAGTGATATTGCACAGCGCTGACAGCGGGCTTGGCTCCCCGCCGCTTTTTATGTGTCCAGTTACCGGACCGGACACAGAAATGGCATCTGGAGGTGCCAGTCCGGTTCTGTCCCTTCCTCAGAAACACAATAAGGCTGGCTTCACACCACGGTAAGGTCTGGTCCGGGGCTGTCCGGTGTAAACCAGACAGCCCCGGACCGGTTTTTGGCCCATAGTAGCCTATGGGGCCGGATGGCAGCTCTCTGCCATTTAGTTTCCATCTCTCTGGATGAATCCGGGAGAATTCGGATTATTCTCACTGGACACAAAAATGTTGCTTGCAACGTTTTTGTGTTCGGGGAGAGAAATCACCCCAAAAAGCCGGATCCCGGATTCTCCCGGATCCGGGGCAATCCGGTTCTCCCTAACATGGGAGCCTATGGGACCGGATTGCCCCGGTCCGGGCGAATCCAAGAACCGGATACTGGCGGCTGCACGCCGCTGGTATTTCAGGACCACGGCTAGCATAATGTGCCAGAACCCCCCATAGCCCTGGCGACTACCAGTGCACCTAATACTGTGCCAGAATGGGCCATTATTATGTCCGAATCTATGTCTCAATCTATAGAAAAGTTGTCCTGGCCATTACTCCAGGCTCTGCAGAGTCACTCCTCTCCCTGCACCTCTGCCCAGCCTTCACAACCCACTCAGGATGACCGCACAGACCACGGACGTGGTACTGACCTGGCCCCATCCACCTCCATTTCAGGACGCAAACGGGTTCAAAGGTCGCCCTCTCTAGCGTCCTCTCAAAGTGCCAAGGCATCCCCAATCCGGGAAAGACAATACAATTCCCAGCACTCTGAAGGCCCTTAAGATCCCAGTTGAGATCTGGATCTAGATGCGTCCTAAGACCTAGACCCACCAGATACTGTGGCTCTAGTCGAGGACTTAATTACCTCCATTAATCAGGTGTTGGATGTATCAGACCCACCTTCTGATACTACAGAGCACAAGGTCTCCTTTTAAAAGAACCAAAAAAAACATATAAATATTTTATGGATCACCCTGAATTCCAGGAGATCCTTCAAAAGCATCGCTCACACCCTGAGAAGAGGTTTGGCAACCGTAAAACGCTGGAAGCATGTTACCCCTTCTTGCCATCAGTAACCCAGGACTGGGCGGATCCACCTCAAGTGGACCCCCTCAGTTTCTTGACTGGCTGCACGGACGCTTCTTCCTCTACGAAATAGTTCCTCAATCAAAGACGCAATGGACCGTCAGGTGGAACAGATGGCTCGATCAATTTTCGAAGCCCCAGGGTCCTCCTTGGCCCCAGCGTTCGCCTCAGTCTGGGCAGCCAAAGCCATCAGGACTTGGGCTGGTAACTTACACACCGCCTTACGATCTACGGATGCTGACCTCGAACTGTCAGATCAAGCAGCACAAATATCTGTTACGGCAGATTATTTACTACACGCGGCTCTGGTCTCCGCAAATTGCGCTCGGTGGCAGCATCAAATGCCATTACAATTAGACGTACCCTCTGGTTACTTGAGTGGAAAGCAGATGCAGCTTCTAAGAAATCTCTCACAAGCCTTCCATACCTTAGTGGCCGTTTATTTGGAGAAAAGTTGGATAAATTAATTTTGGACGCTACAGGAGGCAAAAGCACTTCTCTCCCCCAGCGGAAACCAAAAACGACCCTTTAATCGACATCACAAAACAAGATTCCGATCCTTTCGGAACTCGTTCGGTTGGTCGGCCTCAAGAGCAGCGCAGATTGGCAGTCGCTCGCAACGTAGGGAGCACTAGCAACGATCCACAAATCAACACAAACTGGCAGTCCCAATCTCGCCAGTCCAAACCTAAGGGAGCGAAATCCCATAGGTTCTCCTCCTCATTACTCTTTCTCTGGAAGGTACCCCACAAGAAGGCGGCCGACCTTTACACTTTCGTCAAGTTTGGCTACCTATTATAGAAGACCAGTGGGTCAGAGAACTGGTGTCTTCTGGTTGCCATACAGAGTTCATGTCCCGACCACCCAATCGATTCTTTCTCTCTGTCCCCCCAAAATCACCATCTCCTTGGACAGGAAGTTCCTACTCTCAATGGCAACCAAACGCTCTCTCCATTGGTGGCTCAGACTGGTCTCTCTGACAAGAGGGAAATCCTTTCTACCAGTTCATTGGAAAGTCCTAACCACTGACGCAAGCTTGACAGGATGGGGCGCGGTGTACCCACACCACAGGGCACAGGGAAAATGGTCTCCATTAGAATCGGCCATGGCTATCAACCTCCTAGAGATTCGAGCCATCTTCTTGGCGCTGAAAGCCTTCCATCACTTCCTGCGGGATTCCACGTCAGGATACAGTCAGACTATGCCACGGCTGTGGCATATGTCAATCACCAAGGAGGAACTCGCAGTGTCCAGGTGATGCGAGAAGTGCAACACATTCTCCACTGGGCAGAATCAACAGGTTCGGTACTATCAGCTGTACACATCCCGGGAGTGGACAATTGGGAAGCAGACTTCCTCAGTCGCCAAGGCATAGATTCAGGAGAGTGGTCCCTGCATCCCGACATCTTTCAACAAATTTGCCTTCGCTGGGGAACTCCGGATGTGGACCTAATGGCATCACGTCTCAATGCCAAGGTCCCCAACTTTATGGCTAGGTCACAAGATCAACAGTTCCTGAGAGCAGATGCCCTGGTTCAGGATTGGACGCAATTACCAACTCCCCTACATATTTCCTCCTCTACCACTAATCCCCAGAGTGGTACGGAAGAGGTCATTCCAGTCATCCTCATTGCCCCAGACTGGCCCAGACGCGCAAGGTATGCCGACCTCGTGCAGCTTGCGGCAGACGCTCCTTGGCACCTCCCAAATCGTTAAGACCTTCTTTCTCGGGGTCCGTTTTACCACCAGAATTCAGGGGTACTGAATTTGACGGCGTGGCCCTTGAGACCTGGGTTTTAACCCAAGCAGGAATTTCATAGGACGTCGTAGGCACCATGATCAAAGCACGGAAACCAGCCTTGGCTCGGATTTATTATCGCACCTGGAAGGCCTTTATTGCTTGATTCGCCTCTCGGGATCATTCTCTGTTGCCCTATTCCCTACCTAGGGTCCTTGGTTTTTTACAGTCAGGTCTGGAGACCAGACTGTCTCTAGGTTTTCTTAAGAGCCAGGTCTCATCTCTCTGTTCTCTTTCAACTGCGCTTTGCGGCTAAGCCGCAGGTCAAGACGTTTCTTAAGGGAGTCTGCCGGCTGGCTCCTGGTGTATATGTTCCCCATCCTGGACCCCTTCCCAGTATATACAGTATGTCCCCATCTTGGGCCCCTTTCTGGTATGTATGCTCCCGTTCTGCCATTATTTTCTAATGCATAAAGAAAAAAGAACATTCTCCTTACCCTCCCTTGCTCCCACGACATGTGGCGTCCTCTTCTGTAGACTGGAGAGACCAGCAGCTGAAATTGCCATACCTGCGCATGACGTAACTGCCATGTGACACCAAAGCCAGGCATGCCAACGTCAACTGATAGCCTCTGTTTTTTTTTGTTCATGTATTGCACTGCAGTGACTTGATGAGTCTCTGCAATTCAATACATTTCAGCTTAATATGCGTCCGAGGATATATGCCCAGCTGAAATAGGCGCTAACATTGGCATGCCTCATTGCAACCTGGTCCCGGTTGCAATGCACCCTCTGCAACTGTGATCGGTGCACCCTTGTTGACCAGGCACTGATGAATATCGGACTGTTTAGGTGTACCAGAAAGATCGTGGAGATCTGATTGAGGCCTTAGCTTTGTCAATGGAGGCGTTTGACCATTGTGGTCTATAACAGAGTACCCACAAGTCAGTCCTGACATTGAGGTCCATATACAAACCACGATATACTCCTGCCCGAATCCGGTACATAGCTGTCCTTCAATGTAATGAGTGATGGTATATTAGTCTTATTGTGTGTAACATCTATCCATTTATGCCATTCCAGATTACAGGATATTTGTAAAATGGAAAATGAGCTGCATACTTAGCAGGCACTGGGTAATTTGCATATTATTTTTATTTATAATTCTGGGGTTCATAATTTTTTGGGTTTTTTTTTTTACACCTTGGATTTTTTTTTTAAGTTGATTTTCAGAAGATATTAGCTACGGAATGTATTATGTATTTCAATGTTTGTTGGTCATCTCCTAACAAACATTCAGGTCAGGCATGGGAACCCAACACGCTCATCTTATGACTGATCTGGGGGCTGTGACACAACATATCGGCACCCCATATACATTTATAGCACACTATATGAATAGGATTAATATGGATTGCACAAAGTTTAAAGGATAAGATAGTTGATAACTTGCTAATTACTGGAATTCAGAAAGAGAAGATCCTCCCTAATCTTGAGAATATGTTTGCAGAGCCCTGTCTGAATGGAGGGGAAGTTGAATGTGGGCACCTTGACTGCCGGAGAGAACGAGTGCTGTGCTTGGCTATCTCCGACAGTCCTATAAATAATACATGGAGCAGAGGTTTATTTGCTTGACCTCCCTCCAAAATTCAGACAGGGTTCTGCTGAGTCCAGCTCGCTTGATGGGGATCCTGGATGTTGGACTCCTTGTGATCAGCATTTTGTCAGTCATCCTATGCATAGGTGATAACTTTAAAACTTAGTACATTCCCCTTAAGTGTGAATTGCCATAATAGAAATGGATTTTAAATTGAAATTCCTGAGCTAGATAATCCACAGTCATCTAATATGGTCATAGCATGTCTGTCAGAGTAGGACTTACTTTTTTCAAGGGATCTGGTAAACCTCTTAAAGGGAATTTAGCAGCAGGTTTTTGCTATGTAATCTGAAGACTGCATGCTGCAGGGGTAGACACAGATATCATGGATGCCTCTCTTAATACACTGTGAGCTGTTGATTATCTGCAATGTTTGAGTTTGTTTCAGCTTCAGGAGATTATCATTGCCGAAGTAGGTCAGCTACAAATATATCAAAAAGACTTACCAAAAGGTATGAACAGGCGCTAGCTGAAAACACTATAAAAGTTCAAAAATACATATAGCCGTACTCTAAAATGCTTAACTTTGGTAATTGTAGCATATTTTAGAGTACTGCTGTATAATTTTTTTCAGGTCAGATAAAATTCAGCACAAGCTGTGATTAGAAGCTCACTGTTTATAGACATTGTACATAGAGAGCCTGGTATTGGAGGGGTTGCTTTCTCAGATCTGCTGCATTGCTACATCTAAAAACTCTGTGTCAGGATGGCTGCAACCAGTAAACTAAGTGATACATTGTTGAATTCAGGGGCTCTTTGCCTACCTTATGCTGCTCTCACCCGAGGTACAAATACCTGATGAAAGATTCCCTTTAAAGAATCATAGTGTGTCGCCATTACCCAAATTGACCAGTCGGCACTTAACTTTTCATTTCTGAACTGTACTAGAGGAATCAATCAAGGTATTTAGTTGCTGTTGCTTCCCTGGGTCAGTTTTGATCGTGAGGCCCAGTGTGTGGCAGCTCTAATCCGGAGTCTATAGGACTGCCTCCTCCATTCAGTATGGCGGTGAGGAATGCTTTGCTGTGACTCTAAGTAACAAATTGGTGACTCAAAGACTGTGAATAAGTGAGCAATTGAGTGACTCATAAGTCCCACTGCTGAGAAATGCAAACACCTCCACTTTCCCGCTTAAAAGCAATAAATATGGGGATTTACATTGTATTGCTGAAGATCAGAAAAGGAAGAACATTTGCAGTGGCTCCTGTTCCCACACACTTGTCCTATCCCCGCTCAAAGGTCACCGCAAGCTCCGCACAATAACTTCAAGGCGCTCAATTATTATTCAAATCAGAGTGTCATGTGGGGTTAAATACCGGTACTGCGTCCCCTCCCTAAGAGGATATAGGAGCTGTCATCCTAAGAGTGCAGTTAACATCTGTATACATTATATAACAAGTTAAAATAACGTTCACCTGCTGAATGTGATGTTAGGTCTGGGACTATAAACTTGCAGTGTAAAATTTTTTTTTTTATTTTTTTTGTTGTACAATGGAATTGCATCACACATTCTAGCTCTTCATTTTAAGCATTTATCTGTCATACCAATACACCATGCTCCAAATTATTCTGCAAATGATTTTTTCCTAAATGGCCAGTGCAAATGACAGTCAGTGTAATAAAAGTCATCACCCGTTAGAGTATACATCACATTTTAATGAAGAAACCTCCCAATGATAACAGTATAATCTCCAGAATTAAAAAAAAAAACTTTAAAAGTACTGTTCCAAATTATTAGGCACAGTAGAGTTTCTAAACATTTGATATGTTTGAAAGAACTGAAAATGCTCATTTGTTGAATTTGTAGCATTAGGAGGTCACATTCACTGAAATAAAAAGCTATATAAAGGGAACCTGTCACCCCAAATCACCTTTCTAACCTATTAATATCTGTCCCTGCAGCCTTACAATACTTTCTAACACATCCCTGTCTGACCTTTTTGACTAATATGGAAGTACAATAAAGTAGTTAGCAAACTTACGAAATTTATGTCCTCCAGGCGTTTTTGACTGGTAGGCGGGTCCCCTGTGCCGCTCTATTACTCCCTATGGGCGTCATTCCACCCTGCATAGCGCGGGCACGATTAGATTCTCGCGCCTGCAACGTCACCGCTGCAAAGCGGTCATGTGACGCCATGATCATGTCACTTCCTGTCGCAGGTCTCACACAGGCAGACTTCGCGCATGCCAGATTGTATGCTGAAGTCTGCCTGTGTGCGACCGGAAGTGACGCGATCCTGGCGTCACATGACTGTGTCGCAGCGGTGACGTTGCGGGCGCAAGAATCTAATCGTGCCCACGCTATGCAGGGTGGAATGACGCCCATTAGGACCAATACAGCAGCAAGGCAGGGGTAGTGCGGCACAGGGGACCCGCCTACCTGTCAAAAACGCCTGGAGGAACGCCCCGCTGACATAAATTTCGTAAGTTTGCTAACTACTTTATTGTACTTCCATATTAGTCAAGAAGGTCAGAGAGGGATGTGTTAGAAAGTATTGTAAGGCTGCAGGGACAGGTATTAATAGGTTGGGAAGGTGATTTGGGTGACAGGTTCTTTAACTTCAAAAACTCTAACAGGCCAAGTTACATGGTAACATAGGAACCCTTCTTTGATATCACCTTCACAATTTTTACATCCATTGAACATGTGAGTTTCTAGAGACTTTATGCTTGTATTTCTTTGCATGATGTCAGAATAGCCTCCCAGAGCTGTTGTTTTGATGTGAACTGCCTCCAACTCTCATAGATGTTTTGCTTGATTATTGTCACGCTTCCAGGGGAAGGCGCCCTAGAGTAGACCCACTGGCCCGTGGATAAGAACTCCCCTGTGTGAGCTGAACCTAGTTTACCCAACCCCTATACAGGGATTGTCAGGGGCAAGCCCAGGGGCTCTAAATACCACGGCTGCTAGTACGGTACCAGGGGGGAGGCTCGTAAGGTTAGCCTATGCTACGGCACAGCTAAGGATTCCGGGTAACGGTACAAGGCTAGGAGGGCAGAAGAGAGAAGAAAGAAGAGAGAAGACCTGATCGTTGGAGGGATGTGTGGTGATAATAAAGATGGAGCTAATGGTGTCTGTCTCTTTATTTTTAATAAAGTAATTTTTTCTGTGTGGTGTCTTTTTTAACCCTTTATTGGAGATTCTTAATGGCCAGGTCAAACTTGGCCTGAGATTAAGAATCTCGGGCTTAATACCTGGTGAAAAAACAAAGCTGGTATTAACCCCTTTATTACCCAGTCGTGCCACCGCTGGAAGAGCCCGGTAAGGCGACCTGGAAATGGCGCTTATTATTAATGCGCCATTTTCAGGGGCAGCTGCGGGCTGCTATTCTTTAGTGGGGGAGGGGCCCTATAACAATGGGCCCTCAGCTGCCTATTTTTACCTTGGCTGGCACTGAAAATAGGGCAGAGCCCACACATTTTTTCTGCCAGCCAAGGGGAAATTCGGCAGCTGAGGGTGGCAGCTCACAGTTTGCCTGCTTTCATTGGCTAGATTTAAAAATGCTGTGAAGCCCCACGCGGTTTTTTTTCAATATTTATTTAACACCCTATGTCCAGGAAATAAAAATAATCCTCATATTAACACCAAAGTGGATTTCCGAAATAAATTAATAGGAAAGGCTTTCCAAGCGAATGGAAAGTTCTCAGTGAAAGAAAAAAAAAAAGTCTGTGTGAACATAACCCAACAACTCCGCTTCATTAGGCTTTTGAAGAGGGTCAAGTAGAGATATTTGTCCAATCACAAACACTGTAAAAAAAAATATGGATAAGACCACCATATAATATTACTCCAAACATATAACTATGGCAGTCATGTGCAGTAGATCTGGATTTTACTATTGATTTTGATCAGTCTGATATAATTTTTCTTACATTTATAAATATACAGGAGAATCTCAATGAATTAGAATATCATCAAAAAGTTAATTTATTTCAGTAATTCAATACAAAAAGTGAAACGCATATATTATATACAGTGCCTTGTGAAAGTATTTGGCCCCCTTGAACTTTTCAACCTTTTGCTACATTTCAGGCTTCAAATATAAAAATAAATATAAATTCTAATTTTTTTGTGAAGAATCAACAACAAGTGGGACACAATCGTGAAGTGGAATGAAATTTATTGGATATTTTATTGGGGCGTGCAATATTATTCGGCCCCTTTACTTTCAGTGCAGCCAACTCACTCCAGAAGTTCAGTGTGGCTCTCTGAATGATCCAATGTTGTCCTAAATGACTGGTAATGATAAATAGAATCCACCTGTGTGTAATCAAGTCTCCGTATAAATGCACCTGCTCTGTGATAGTCTCGGGGTTCTGTTTCAAGTGCAGAGAGCATCATGAAGACCAAGGAACACACCAGGCAGGTCCGAGATACTGTGGTGGCGAAGGCTAAAGCTGGATTTGGATACAAAAAGATTTCCAAGTTTTAAACATCTCAAGGAGCACTGTGCAAGCGATCATATTGAAATGGAAGGAGTATCAGACCACTGCACATCTACCAAAAAACGGCCATCCCTCTAAACTTTAATCTCGAACAAGGAGAAGACTGATAAGAGATGTAGCCAAAAGGCCCATGATCACTCTGGATGAACTGCAGAGATCTACAGCGGAGGATGGAGAGTCTGTCCATAGGACAACAATCAGTCGTACACTGCACAAATCTGGCCTTTATGGAAGAGTGGCAAGAAGAAAGCCATTTCTCAAAGATATCCATAAAAAGTCTCATTTGAAGTTTGCCACAAGCCACCTGGGAGACACACCAACAGTGGAATAAGGGCTCTGGTCAGATGAAACCAAAATCGAACTTTTTGGGCACAATGCAAAACGATATGTTTGGCATAAAAGCAAAACAGCTCATCACCCTCAAAACACCATCCCCACATGTCAAACATGGTGGTGGCAGCATCATGGTTTGGGCCTGCTTTTCTTCAGCAGGGACAGGGAAGGTGGTTAAAATTGATAGGAAATGGACGAGCCAAATACAGGACCATTCTGAAAGAAAACCTGTTGGAGTCTGCAAAAGACCTGAGACTGGGACAGAGATTTATCTTCTGACAAGACAATGATCCCAAACATAAAGCAAAATCTACAATTGAATGGTTCAAAAATAAACGTGGTTTAGAATGGACAAGTCAAAATCCAGACCTGAATCCAATCGAGAATCTGTGGAAAGAGCTGAAAACTGCTGTTCACAAACGCTCTCCATCCAACCTCACTGTGTTCAAGCTGTTTTGCAGGGAAGAATGGGCAAGAATTTCAGTCTCTCGATGTGTAAAACTGATAGAGACATACCCCAAGCGACTTGCAGCTGTAATCGCAGCAAAAGGTGGCGCTACAAAGTATTAACTCAAGGGGCCGAATAATATTGCTCGCCCTACTTTTCAGTTTTTTATTTGTTAAAAAAGTTTAAAATATACTAATAAATTTCGTTCCACTTCACAATTGTGTCCCACTTGTTGTTGATTCTTCACACAAAAATTAGAATTCATATCTTTATGTTTGAAGCCTGAAATGTGGCAAAAAGTTGAAAAGTTCAAGGAGGCTAAATACTTTTACAAGGCACTGTAGAGTCAATACAAACAGAGTGATCTATTTCAAGTGTATATTTATGTAAATGATGATTGTGGCTTACATCCAATGGAAACCCAAAGGTCATTATCTCAGAAAATTAAAGTAGGGAGGATGAAGGGTTAAAAATCGCGCTGCTGTATTCCACAAGATATCAAAGGGTGAATATAATATTTATTAGTCAACGCATTTGAGGGTTTCCTGATACGCCTTGCAATATGCCAATACAATATTGATTTACCCTGAGGAATGGGCCAGAGAGCCCTGAAATACGTTGACTAATAAATCAATATTATATTCACCCTTTGATGTCTCATGGAATATGGCTGAGCGGTTTTTAACCCTTCATCCTCCCTACTCTATATGCACCACGCTGGGGACTGCAGCAACCATGATATGCTTTTATAGTGGTTGTGACTATCACAACCATACAAGGTGAGCCTCTGATACTTATTTATATTTCATCTCTCAGACCCTTCATCCTCCCTACTTTAATTTTCTGAGATAATGACCTTTGGGTTTTCATTGGCTGTAAACCATAATCATCAACATTTATTAACATAAATTAAATAGATCACTCTGTTTGTAATGACTCTATATAATGATTACCGTACGTTTCCTTTTATGTATTGAATTACTGAAATAAATTAAGTTTTTGATATTCTAATCATTGAGATGCACATGTATATAAAAAATCTACACACCTCTGTTAAAATGTAAGTTTTTTGTCACGTCCTTGATCTTGTACTTTGTTTGCAGTTCCATTTGAATGACCGCATTTAGTATTTTTGAATGGTAGTCTATCAGCATGGCACGTCCAGAATTGGCAATCTTTGCCCTCTCTTCCTTCAGTAGTTCCAAACCTGTCAGATTGCGAGGGCATCTCCTGTGTTCAATCCTCTTCTGGTCATGCAAACATTTTCAATTTGATTCAGTTCTGGGCTCTGGATGGGCCATTCCAAAACTTTGTCCTTCTTTTGGTGTAGCCATTATTTTGTTGATTTGGATGTATGCTTAAATTAGTTGTCATACTACAAGGTTAAAGTAGTTTTAATCTTCAGCTTTTTCCTAGACCCCTGAAAGTTTTGATCGAAAATTGATGTTTGGAAGTATTCATAATACCCTCCAGTTCCAGCTGCCATAAAACAGCTTCAAAGCAGAATGTTGCCTCTAACATGCTTCACTGTGGGTATGAAGTTATTTTGGTGATGCACAGTGTTGGGTTTGCAACAAATATACCTTTTAGAATTAGAGCAAAAAAAAGTTCAATCTTGGTCTCATGAGATCATAACACTTTTTATCACATGGTTTTGGCAAACTTGATGTAGGTTGTGTCAAAACTTAGCAGGACTTGGATAATTTTTTTGGGAAGAAAACTCTTCCATCCTGCCACCCAAACCCAAAGGCCAGACATATGAAGAATACGGAGATTGTTGTCACATGGAATACATAACTTGGTGGGGGGGCAGAAAATAGTTGAAATTGATGGAAACAGCACGAAAATTAAATTGGAACAGCATGGAGAAGATGTCAGGAAGCATCGCTCAATCCCAGGTAACTGCTAGGAAGTGAAAAGTTAATTTACAAAAAAATTGTGGGATCCTCCATTTTTTATAACCAGCCAATGTAAATGTATATACATTGCGGAAGTGAAATTAAACAGGAACAGAGCAGTTTTAGTGTACTGAGCATACTCAGTACACTAAAATCAGGTCTGAGAAACGATCCTGTGTTTTCTTGGACCCGTGCTCCATAGGTCCCCATGTTAATGGCCACGGATCGTGTCGGATTCGATTGTGTCCGATTTGGTCCGCTGTGCCAAAAATCGGAGCAGTCTCCGATTTTGGGTACAGCAAAGAATCAGACAGAATCGGATCTGTCACAAATCCATTGCAATTAAGGACAAATCTGTGTAGATCTGTTGCCCATAGGGATACATGGGGGCTAAATCGGATCCATGCAAACGTGAGATAAATGCGCATAGGGTCTTATCCTTTTTTTAAGGTTATATCGGTGTAAATTGAGAACTGCTCACCTGATTCAGTTGTGTCACCCACAACCAGTATAATCGCCTGTAAGATGTCTTATAAGATGGCTGCTGCAGGGCCGCACCTTCACGATAAACGTGGAAACAGGAATGCTGTAATAGGAACAAATGCCGAAATGCCCGCGCTGCCAAACAGGAATCACCAGGAAACGAAGAGTTAACTGGGCAGATTTTTATTTATTTCATCCTACGCGTTTCGGAGCCTCTATCCTAGCTCCTTCCTCAGGGAACAACCTGAGGAAGGAGCTAGGATAGAGGCTCCGAAACGCGTAGGATGAAATAAAGAAAAATCTGCCCAGTTAACTCTTCGTTTCCTGGTGATTCCTGTTTGGCAGCGCGGGCATTTCGGCATTTGTTCCTATTACAGCAAATCGGATCCATGGCTGTCAGTTTTACAATGGACAGCCACGAATCCCCAAAAATCGCAATGTGAAACCAGCCTTAGTGCGGACATTAGCAACTCTTTAAAACACATGACACACACTACCTGATCACAATCTTGTTGTTTGTTTTTCATTTAAATTATTATTATACATTAATAATACATCTTCCCAAATGTATAGAATTGTCATCTCATAATAAAACTGTATAACAATCAAGATGTCCTTATTTTCGTATTCAAGCTTTGAAATACATTTTGTATATACCGTATATACTCGAGTATAAGCCCAGTTTTTCAGCACAATTTTTGTGCTGAAAACTGCCCCTCTCGGCTTATACTCGAGTCACTCAGTATTTACTGGGGGGGGCTGTGACCGGGAGCTGGAGGGGGCCACAGTGACCGTGGGCGGTCATGTGGAGCCGCCCATTAGTGTATTGAACATGCACTGCATCCCCCCGTCCATCAGCGGCGGGGGGAGCGGTGCATATTGCACTACACTGGACCCCATCAGTGATATACAGCCCCCCCTTCTTAGTATCTGGCCCCAGGCTGCGGCACCTGTAAAAGTAACAAACATTTTATACATTACCTTTCCGGTGACTCCTTGCTTTTGCCGGTGTCCTATGACCGGCGCAGCAGCAATGACGTCATCGCTGCTGCGTCGGCCACAGCAATAGAAGCCGACGCAAGCAGGAGGAAGCCGGTAGACCGGACGACGCGGCATTGCCAGCAAGGAGTCGCCGGAAAGGTAATGTATAAAATGTTTGCTATTTTAACAGGTGCCGCAGCCTGGGGGCCAGATACTAAGGAGTGGGGGCTGTATATCACTGATGGGGGCCAGAATACTAAGGAGAGGGCCTGTATACTAAGGAGGTGGCCTGTATACTAAGGAGGGGGCCTGTATACTACTGCTGGGGGCCTGTATATGCGGAGCCCACTGGGACGGGGTACTCGGTACCGGACCGGGGTATCACAGGGGGCATCATGGTAGTCTTGATCCAGACCGTGTCCCGTGCCCACAAGTAATGGGGGGTATTTACAGGGGAGAAAGTCGTGACGCCACCCACGGGTTGTGGTCAGGGTGACCACCGCTGCTGCAGAATCTCCGGGGATGATGTTTGGTAGCTGGTTATGTAACGGCTCTCCGCGGGCAGAGCCTGGTTCCCTGGGGCAGTGGTGATAATAGTCTATAGATGGATGCAGGTCAGGGGTAGTAGTGGAGATGACAGTTTGTGAGGGAGAACAGAGTTTACAAGGATCACATAGACTCACGGTTTTGTAGTTTTCCAAGTCTTTACTGCAGATGTTGTTCAGTAGATATTGTCCACGGAGTCTGTACCGGGGCCTGGTTGCTCCCACCCTGACCGGGTCCTTGGCTTCCTACTCCTGCGCTTTGTGTGTGGCCCTGCTGCCGCTTTAGCTAAGCTGCTGGCCCTGACTCCCCTCACTTGCTAGGCAACTTGAGTCTTAATTTTGTGTTTCTGACCCCGCCGTGTTGCTTTGCTGTGGTACAGTGAAGATATGTAATCCTAACTCATCAGGTGTTTACTGTGCTGCTTGTAATCAGGCACAATGTCGGATCCAGTATTCGATCTTCACCGGGGTGAGTTTAGGGTAACTCCATGTCCCGGGTGTGTTCCTCTGCTTCTCCTACTCCTTTCCTCAGACCTTGGCCGGCCTGGAAGTGGACAGTGGACCGTGGGTTGAGCCTAACATAGCCCTTTTACACCCAGGTCCTTTCCTCAGTGCTGCCCCGCACTGAACTATCTGCCACTTTCTCTCCACCCAGAATATGTAGGGAAGCAGCTTTAGCTCCCCCTTCTGGCCTGGAGGCACTAGTGTAGTGTTGTGGGTTGTATGGGGAATTAACCCTTGGATACAGTGCCACATATACTACTGCTTGGGGCCTGTATACTACTGCTGGGGGCCTGTATACCCCCGATGGGGGATCTATATATCGGTATGGGGGCTATATAACAGGATGGGGGGTCTGCTGCATTTCTCACCCTAGGCTTATACTTGAGTCAATAAATACCCCTAGTTTTGGAGGATAAAATTAGGAGACTCGGCTTATACTCGAGTATATACGGTATGTGTTCTACATTAAATGGGAACTCTGTGGAGATAAAAAAAAATTTGTACTGTCCCTACCCTCCTTCTTGATGAAGCAGAGCTGGTCAGTACAGTTCTAGGAGATATAGATATCTTATAAATCAATAAAAGTATATCTGCTTCTCAGCACTCACCCCTCCCTTTCGGGTACTGAGAAATTTAGTCTCATGCTGCTGCTGAGATAAGGAGGTGTGGCAGGGGTGTGGACCCTGTAGGCTCCAAAATCATCTTACATTCCTGCCACCTAATACTTCTATATGAACAGAAAGCATGGCTGCTGGCCCCATGGTCACACTACAATCCAGCCTCTGATATACATCCTATGTATTGTAAGAACAGGGGTGTTCTCCCTTCAAATAGCAATCTTGTCACCAAGAAGATTTAAATACAAGCTGTAATCTGCTCTGCAATTTATGATAGTTCATAATGTGTACTGACATGTATCAGGCTGGGACCATAGGCAAAGCACTGTATTGATTGACTCAGCACTGCCATTGTCTACCTTCCCCCATATCAACTTGGTAGCTTCCTGTCCCCTGAAACTTTAGCACTATGCATGTCTGAATTTTTCTGTCCCCAAAGGGAGGGGTGAGAGCTGAGAATCAGATATGATTTTATTGATTTGTAAGCGGTCTACACATCCTAGAACTGTAGAGCCCAGCTCTGATTCATCATGTAGGAGGGCAGAGACAGTACATTTTTTTCAATCTCCCCCTAGTTCCCCTTTAAAGTTCCTACATCAGTAGGGTCTATGAACTCAGTGATTGGCTGTAGACATGGTGGTACCACTGCAGCCAAATCACAGACTCTGGGACAGAGTTGAGCAGCTGATGTGTAGGAAGGTGAGTGTCTGCTATTTTATATTACTGGAATTGTGTGGTGTCCACTCCTCTAAATGTGAAAACATGTTACAATTGCATTATAGTGTGAACTATATTTTACACACCTGTCTCAGCTCCAAGGCCAGTCTGCTCACTTCCCTTTTGGCCTCCGCCCTTTGTGCACAATAATTACATTAATTCTACTGTGCAGGTACCAAGTGTTTTGAATGTACAACACCTGAAAGCTAATTCTGGACCCATTGATTTGAACATTGTGTATGATGCTGTGTTAACTGCTATAATTTGCTAATGTACTGTATGATTTCTTTAATTTGTTGTATCAGTTCTCTCTTGTAATTCTACATGGTATAATGAAGTGGATGTTAAGAAATTTAATTCCCACACTTCTGATGATTCTGCTGAAAGTTGAAATCTGCAACACTAAGACTGTACTCAGAATGCAAATTACTAGTCCAAGCTGACATTAAAGGGAGCATATCATTAGATTTATGCTGCCGAAACCAAAGGTAGCATGAATTACAACCCGATTGCACAGTTGCAGACATGTATGTTTTACTCTGAAACAAAATGATGCGATCCCAGCCAACGTTTAATTGCCCTGCTTCATTTGATTGGGTGAGGACTGTATCAAATCAGTCAGGTCTGTCTCTAAAGTCCCTGGACAACTACCGTATTAAATATATATTTACTACTAGCTGTAGTACCCGGCTACGCCCGGGTTAATAAATAACTGATGTTAGCTATAACAAAATAGAATTTGAATATGTCATATTAATGACCTGTAAGAAAATAGAAGCTGAGATGTGATTGATTGCTATAGGCAGCCTAATAAATCTCCAGCCAATAGTAAACTCTCCCCCTGACTGGGCAGTATATGTTACCTAACACATACACATAATAGACAGCTCATGTGACTGACATCTGCCTTCATTTCCTATATGGCACATGTGTTGCACATTGGCTTTTTTTAATCAGATGTTTATGTTTGGAAATTAAAGATAGCACACGTATGAGGCGAGTTGTGTGAGGTGATTTGTGCACATCTGTGTCTGTCTGTGTGGTGTGTGTGTCCCTGGGGTGTGTGTATGTGTGTGTCCCTGTGGGCTGAGTGCATGTGTCCCTATAGGGTGTGTATGTGTGTGTCTCCCTGTGGGGGGGGGGGTCTGTGTGTGTGTGTGTCTCTGTTGTGTGTGTCTCTTTGTGGTGTGTGTGTGTCTCTGTGTTGTGTGTGTCTCTTTGTGGTGTGTGTGTGTGTGTGTGTGTCCCTGTGCGGTGAGTGCATGTGTCCCTATAGGGTGTGTATGTGTGTGTGTCCCTGTGGGGGGGGTCTGTGTGGTGTGTGTGTGTGTGTCTCTTAGTGGTGTGTGTGTGTCCCTGTGGGGTGAGTGCATGTGTCCCTATAGGGTGGCTATGTGTGTGTGTCCTTGTGGGGGGGTATGTGTGGTGTGTGTGTCTGTTTTGTGTGTGCCTCTTTGTGGGTGTGTGTGTGTCCCTGTGGGGTGAGTGCATGTGTCGCTATAGGGTGTGTGTGTGTCCCCTTGGGGGGGGGTGTGTGTCTCTGTGTTGTGTGTGTCTCTTTGTGGTGTGTGTGTGTTTGTTCGGGTGTGTGGTGAGTATCCAATGTTGGGGCTGCACCTTAGCGGCTATACACTTGCTGTTACTCTTTGTGTGCGTGTGGTGTGTATACATGTCCCCGTCCGTGGTGAATATCTCATGTTGGGGCCCCACCTTAGTGACTATATGCTGGTATGTGCTGTTAGTCTTTGGCGCTATCGTTAAGCCCCTCTCATTCACAACTGTCAACTGGTAACTGTCACTTTTTCCCCATTATGTAGATAGGGGCAAAATTGTTTGGTGAATTGGAATGCACGGGGTTAAAATTTCGTCTCACAACATAGCCTATGACACTCTCGGGGTCCAGACGTGTGACTGTGCAAAATTTTGTGGCTATAGCTGACAGCTGTCGATTTCCTCCAACACTTTTCCATTCACTTTTTCCCCATTATGTAGATAGGGGCAAAATTGTTTGGTGAACTGGAACGCGCAGGGTTAAAATTTCACCTCACAACATAGCCTATGACGCTCTCGGGGTCCAGATGTGTGACTGTGCAAAATTTTGTGGCTGTAGTTGCGACGGTGTAGATGCCAATCCCGGATATACATACATACACACACACACACACACATACACACATTCAGCTTTATATATTAGATGCCGTGTCTTAGACAACAACACCCATGCTGAGAAAGTGCAGCCAGCTAAATTCATGCCAAACCCTGGTTCAGACAGCATTAATCTAGTGATAGGTTGGTTCCCTTTAAGTCAGCAACAAAGCCTGGGGGATTTCAGCTTTGGAGACTGCACAATTGTGAGTGCAGCCCTGGTGTTAAATACAGGCTGTAATGTATGAACACCAGTACAAAGGTACTCAAATTTTTATTAAAATACTGGATATGAAATAAAAAATGCAGAGCATATGTTTTATGATACATCTATTAGTCATCCTCACAAATCTGAACCTCCCATTCCCGTATCCAAGACTTCTTTCAAGCTGCGGCAATTCTCTGAAATGCACTACCAGGATAATTTGAAATATTCTAAATACCCACAGTTTTAAGCACTCCCTTTGATATGCTACAACTCTCCAGCGATCACGACCACGATTTGACCTGGCCGGGATCGCTGGTGCGTCGCTGGTGAGATGTCAAAAAGTCAGATCTCACCAGCGACGCAGCAGCGGTCCAGTGGTCGTTAAGACCCTGTCACTCTTGGGCGTAGTATTGAGATCATTGCTCGTTGTCCCTGTCAAACACAGCGATGCATGCTGCCCAGCGGGAGCGCAATGACCTAAACATGGTCCAGAACGATTTGTAACGATCAGCGATCTCACAGCAGGGGCCTGATCGCTGCTACGTGTCACACATAGCGAGATCACTGTTACGTCACAAAACCTGTGGCGTTGCAGCGATGTCGCTAGCGATGTTGCTGTGTGTGACATACCCCTAAAGGTACCTTTACACGCGGCAACTTTTCTAGGAATTTCACTGGCAACTTACTGGATGCAGTGAAATCATGGACACATTGTTACATTTGTTACAGCAACAAGATAGAACAATGTGTCCATGATTTCACTGCAACCAGTAAGTTGCCAGTGAAATTCCTAGAAAAGTCGCCGCGTGTAAAGGTACCCTCATATTTCTTTAGACTATCTTATCATCTCACTTATGTAACTATTAATGTTTTGTCTTTACAAAATGTTCGAACAAACCTGGTCCAACATAGCATATGTTTGCACACCCTCCATGCATGTAATAGCACTTTATCTGTACTTGTACAGATCCCGGCCGGTGACTGGTTCATGCAGCATTATGGGAATTCTCTATTTATTATATTGATGGCTGGACCATAGATGACGGCACTCTTTACCCTTTACCTTCTGTGCTTCCCCTACTTCCTCGTAAGCTTGTGAGCAGGGACCTCACTCCTCATGGTATCTGTTGAATATTTTGTTACTATGTATTGTCTCATTGTCTGTACATGTCCCCTCTGAATTGGAAAGTGCTGCGGAATATGTTGATGCTATATCAAAATAAAAATTATTATTATTAAATGGTCAGATCACAACAAAATTGTGCTTTGTTTTAGCTCAGAACAGTTGCACAAGAAGACAGGTTTACAGGTCTGTAATGGACATGTACTTGCAGAAAAAGCTATCAAGTATCGCCCTTCCTTCAGTGTCAAGATCATCTCGGCATAGCCGTCCTGTTGATCCAAATACTGCATTCTGGGCAGGGGGTGGATGGTTTAATTCACTGCTTTGCCTTTTGTTCTCTCCATGCCCCCCCTTCATGCCTCCACCTCCCACTAACAATCATTTTTTTCAGTAACTGTGAACTGAAAGGACTCAGACTGAAATCTGTCTCTTCCAGCATTATCTTACATGGGTGTGCAGAGAAAGTGAGAGGGATCAGAAGAGGGGGAGTTCATGGTAAGGGGGAGGAAGGGCTGTTCCTCCATTGTACCTGCCCTCCAGGTGTGCTCACAAGTCTAAGGAATGTCAGAGACAGCAGAGCAAGGTCTGAGTCACGCACAGGCGTCCATAAAACTCCTTTTTCTCTTGCTCTCTCTTGCACTTTCCACAAAAGGGGAGGGAAGGACCTGTCCCTTCTGCAGGAGACTGAACTCCAAATTTTCTCTCTGGACCTTGTTTTGAGTAGGATACCCTCAACCGTGAAGGATTACAAAAGGGCAAAGCGGACAGTTGGCATACCTTTAGGTCTCGTCTGCGCAAGATCACAGTCGCTGGGATATCAAATTAAACCTTTTGGGATTTGGTTCTCTACCGGATGAGACTTGTTACTGGTAAGTCTAATTAAAAAAAAAATTAATATATTTTTTGTTGTTGATTTTTTGCAGTCATGGGATGTAAATTAACTTTATTATATGTTAAACAATTAATTGCATAAAGAACAAAGTGCTAGGCTCATATGTAACAAGGAGGCAGTGCCACAGTGATACAAAACAACTACACAGTCCATAACCATGTCCAAGAAATGGAGGATATCAAAGGTGTCAAAACTACTGTCAGTGCACAGTCTGCCCAAGATGAATGATCAGGAAGGGTTTGTTATCTCAGGTGTTGGGAAAATAATATGGACTCCAAAAACTCATTTTGTTTTTCATCATTCTGAATCTGCTGCTTTATTCGTTTTTTTGTACAGATGTAATTGCACGACAGTCACTTTTTAGTTTCCTGAAGTGAATGGGTTAACGGAATAAACCCCATACAGTTAGTGATGCAGCGCCTAGTTGTAAAGTTTGTTGGTTGGTTTACAGAACTACAGTGACCACTTAAAAAAAGTTTTAATATTTCGTCCATAAAACGTCAGACAGTAGGGAGAGAGTATCCATCTGGGTGAAAAATGTTAGGATGTCCTAATAAAATACAGGGACAAATGATTTCTATGGACACATTGATTTCAGTGAGAAGGATTCTTGCACCTTCTGTAGGGCTGAACATACCAGACACCGCTCTATTACCTTAGCTTCCACCACAAACCATAGATTTTCCACAAATAAACCCCCTGAGAACTTTTCGGAAAAGTCTTCATGGCACTTTAACATTTTAGCAAACACGGTGGTGGTTCAATGTAAATAGTTGTGTGATGGGACAAGTGAAGCACAAGGAGACTTTTCTGAGATTTCTTGTCCTGTTGTTACTTGAAGCTATGAGGGTGTGATCAGGTACATGTCAGCAGAAAACATACCTGGAGGGATTGCCTTTGAAAGGCGAGTCTGTAATCTGTGTGGATTGGAGGATTGGTTGTCTACACACTGCAATGTTCTCTACAATGGAGAACAGATCCAGGTGTTTGCTTAGATTAAGAGGCACCGACCACGATTAACATTACTAATGGCTAAGTGCTTTTTTACAACATGCTTCCTCAATGGACAGGAGTGCTTGGCTACGGTATGGAAAATTTGGAGCAAGCAAGATCGCAATATCTACATATAGTCCTAAAGTCCATTTATACTGCATGATTATTGTGAATGAGCGTTGCCAGGAATGCTCGTTTCACGGTAATCTGGCAGTCTAAACAGAGCACGGATCAGTCGATAAACATTGATGTATATTATTAAATGGAGCAATGTAAGATTCTAACATAAATAAACAATGTGCATTTACAATGAATGATTGTTGTGAGCGAGTGAGTGTAAACAGGCTGCCGATCTCCAGATGAGCAAATCGCTCGGTCGTCAGGTGAAATAATCTTTTGCGTAGCACAAAAAAAACATTGTTCTTGGCAGGATATCATCCTGTGTAAAAAGGAGAACAATGGCAGTCTATGCACACCAAGCAATCTATTACAGATCATTCATTGCACATCATTAACGCCAGTTTACATGTAGCGACATCGTTAAGGATGTTGCTTAACTTGTGACGTTGCAGCGACCTCAAGCGATGTCGCTATGTGTGACATACTGCAATGATCAGTGAGCTGATCTTGGTACAATGGCCAGGACTATTTTGCAATCATTGGTCTCCCGCTGGGCGGCCAGCATCGCCTTGTGTGACAGCGGGAGACCAACGATCATCGACCTCCCAGCGCTGCACAGACACACTGGGAGCTAGTAACCAGGATAAACAGCAGGTAACTAAGCAGAGCGCTCTGCTTAGTTACCCGCTGTTTACCCTGGATACCAGCATTGTCGCTGATCACTGGTGAGTCTGCCTGTGTGACAGCTCACCAGCGATCAGATAACATTGTCCCAGCGACCCCCATCATTCGTGTGGACGCTGGGACATCGTTATGTGTGAACTGGCCCTTAGATCAGTCTGCCTGTTTACACAGGAAGTAGCTGATCAGCAGTTGGTTAGTGTCGCCGGTCAGTTTATGTAAACAGACTTTTAGCCATATATGATAAGAGATTTAATTATACTCTGTTATATCTGTACTTTTGTATGGACATTCAATTTTGCTGAAACAGTATATTCGTGGTGACAATCCACCACCGTCAAAGATGGTGTATAAACAGGTGTAATTGTCTAAGTCACTGATTTTAAATAGGGCCTTTCACTTGATCTTTGTAATTTAAATATCTACTACTATCTGCTATCAGCTTTTCTTTTCTTCGGCACACCTCCGCTCCTAAGTTATATCCCCCGGAATTACAGATGAAAATTCTCCATTCATCCAACTAGGCATATACAGTATATCACAAAACCTGGGCGTTTGCTTTTTCTCTTCTGATGTGAGCCAATGTGAGCCAATGAATGCATGGCTGAATCACAGAGAACTTGAGTGGTATATGCCCAGTTTTTTCAATGGAAAATTTGCATCTTTATTTCCTAAAGAGCATAAATTTTATTTGTGAGAAGCACAGAAAAATAAAGATATAGTTGTAGAATCATTGGAGCAGCACCAATTGAAGGAGGTACTCAGTTAAAAAAAATACAGCAAAAGATCCTCTTTAATGAACCTTGTCTTTAGATACTAAATCACTGTAGCCCCATATTATTAAGGAGATATCCAACATGCCTATACCCACAGACGTGGATATAGTCAGCATTTACAACTAGTAGTACTATTAAATCATCAACGATCTTAAATACGCAGATGACACTATAATATCAAAAAGCATATATGGATGAAGGACTTATTACAGTGACAAGATGGAAAGCTCGAATATGGGACTTCTACTCAATACAAAAGAGACAAAGACAATGACTACTGTATAACCAGGACACAATTGAAATGGATGGTGATGAACTGGAAGTTGTAAAGAACTTCACTCTACTTGGTTCATTAATCACTCAAGATGCAACCTTGACACCAGAAGTCAATAAGAGAATAGTTATGGGTAAGTCAACATTGACTGGACAAGGCCTTAAATCGAGGAAAATTTCACTGGTAACGATGACATGGCTTCCACATGGTCTGATCTTTTCTATTGTAACATATGGATGCAAAACCTAGACAATAAGGGAAGAAGACAGAAGAAGAATCAATGCCTTCAAAATATGGTGCTGGAGTAGGATGTTGTCAATACCATGGCTGGCAAGAAGAACAAACACATCCATTTTGTAACAAATTGAGCTGGACATGTCAGGCTGCTTTCACATAACGATTTTCGGTCATCCGATTGTATCCGTTTCAAAACGGATACAATCGGATCCGAAATCGGACCCATGTTCCCCTATGGGAATCGGATGGGAACGGATGTGCCACTATTGGCATCCGATTTTGGCACCATCCGATCCCATCCGATTTAATCACGGGCACAAAATCGTAGCCTGCTACGATTTTGTGTCCGTGACTCACATCGGACAGCCTCGGATCACTGCTGATCCGAGGCTGTCCGATGTGCCCACAGCATAGGAGCCTATGGACATCGGATCTGAGTTCACCTCAGATCCGATGTCGGCTCCGTATCTCCCTGTCTTTCCCTGCTTCTGCCTCCTCCATCTTCTTCCCTCTCCTACTCTATATGCTGTGCCCCCGCTATTCTATCTGTGTCCCCCGCTCTTCTATCCTCATCTATCCCTATCCTGTCCCCTGTCCTCTCCCTGGGTGTAAAAAAATAAAAAAAACTCCTCCGGGAGTATACATCACCTGTCACCGGCTCCAACGCTGCCGCACGATCAGGGCTAAAGGACCTGTGATGATGTAAGAGCCCGGTCACATGACCCGGTCAGCTGACCGGGTCATATGACTGTGACATCATCACAGGTCCTTTAGCCCTGATCGTGCGGCAGCGTGGGAGCGGTGACAGGTGATGTATACTCCCGGAGGAGTTTTTTTTATTTTTTTACACCCAGGGAGAGGACAGGGGACAGGATAGGGATAGATGAGGATAGAAGAGCGGGGGACACAGATAGAATAGCGGGGGCACAGCATATAGAGTAGGAGAGGGAAGAAGATGGAGGAGGCAGGAGTAGGGAGAGGCAGGGGACCGCAGGATCCACACAGATCCTGCAGATCGGATGGCTATTTGCCATCCGATTGCAGGGATCCGTATGGATCCGTGCCTGTCCGTGGGATCCCCCTTCAAAGTCGGATCCCACGGACAGGCACAAAAACGTTATGTGAAACCAGCCTCACTGGAACCATAGATCACCAAGCTACAATTTGCCTACTTTGGACGCATCATATCAGGAGAGCAATCACTGGAGAAGGATATCATGGTCAGAAGAATAGAAGGAACAAGGCGAAAAGGAAGATCAGCAACCCGATGGCTTGATACAATCAAGAAAAAGGCAGAGAAGAACCTGGTGGATGTATCTAGGCTCGCACAAGATCAGTCTTCCTATAGAGCGTTTATCCATCAATTTGCCATGGCACATGATCAAACTGCAAACCCTTTTTTAAAAAAAATAAATGATTGTCCATTATGCTGGTTACATTGTTCTAGCCCATGATTAAACAATCCCACCTGCGGTGTCAGGTTCTTTGGCTGTATAATTGATAAGTGTATACTTACTAATGTTCGCTGTTTATCAACTGAGCTCACCCACCTGTCCAAGGGGTCAATTGATCATATTGACAATAAAAGGTTTGTAGAGCAGGGTCTGAATGAGGTAAATAATAAATCAACAAAAGCAATGATATAAAGAAAGAGGACACGCTCTTTACGCAATTTGTTTTGGTGTGTCTATGAAATCTGAGGGTAAATTTACACTGGATAATTAATGGGAACGAGTACTCCTAAAAATGTTTGTTTCTAAGAATACAACATGCTGTCAATCACTTGATGAAGAACCAAAAATGCTTGTTCAGTCTCTCTGAACAGAACAAATTATTGTTACGTCTGTGCAACCTATTAAAATGGGCAATTAAAAGGTCTTTTAAACGATCATCAAAGATCCAGCCGATCAGCGGTCATTTAACGTCACAAGTCAGCCAATATAAGCAAGATTTAAGCAGCTCTGTAATGTTCTTCAGACGCTTCCAGGTTCTCTGATAAAATTGGCTAAACAGAATGTGTTTTAGGATTAGCCATTTAGCTATAGTTTCTTGTCAGCCTGAAGTTTAGAGAACAAGTGGTAGCAACGGTTTCCATAATTGGATTACCGTAAGCGTTTAGGTAGTTTTGTTAAGTCAGACTTAACAGCAGAGGAATAATAAATTATCAATTTGTGAGGCCAAGGTTTGACCACAGGATGGACTAAGAGGTAATAGAGGGCAGCTTTTAAATCAAATAGCAGGCAGACGGGTCATCTAAGGTCAGAGTGGTGGTCAGAAAAGAAGAACTGAAGTGTTAGGCAGAAGAATGGGAAACGGGGTTGACGACAAGTCATAGAGGTCAAAAGCCATCTAGTTTAAGGATATACTGTGTATTATATAAACAACTGATAGCATAGCCATTATCAATCATATCCAGACCAAAAAAATCTATGGTTAGGGTCATAGTAGCAGTTTTGGACAATATATACTTTATCTTTTAAGCCATCTGTACACTTGAGATAACATCTGGGATGAGAATGTGATGGGCAGATAGCCGTAGGTCCATTTACACTACACAGTTATTGTGAAAGTGTTCCTAGGAAGTCTCTTTTATTAATAATCATGCAGTCTAAAAAGGCTGCTGATCAAACTATGATCTCGCTGTGAATCACTACAATGGCACTCTCAGAAGCACCCTGGACCAAGTAGCACCCCTCACCGTCAGAACCTCTGAACACAGAGTAAGGGTATGTGCACATCAGTCGTTTTGTGGGCTGCTTTTGGACGTTTTCCGTCGGCGTTTTCCGCTCAGTTTTATGTGAATTTATGTTAATCCTATCCTCCGGTTGGATTAACATGCTAGTCAATGGATTTTAGAAAACTCTGTCTTCACTAGAACGGTTTTCTTCTGGTCGTTTTCAGTCAAAACTGAGTTTTCTCAGTCAAAACTGAGTTTTTCCACCGGTTTTCCAAAAATAGAGCAAGTGACTTCTTTCCTCCGTTTTTCCAGCGGTTTCAGCTGATCAAGTGCACAAAAAACTCAGTTTTCAAAACCGCCGAGAAAACCGCCGAGAAAAATGCTGTAAAACCGGGCGGAAAACGAGCAAAAAACGAAGGACACTGCTGAGCACAGAAAACTCAGTTTCTGCTAAAAAAAACCAGGTTTTTGGACGGACTGCAGAGATGCACAAACGTCAGATGTGCACATACCCTTAAACAGCTCTGGTTCACATCACAAATTCGATTTCTCCAGCGATCCCCTAGGAGTGCTGAACGCCCATGGAGGAAAACTTGCACACCAGAAAACTTCATTCACTATAAATTTATGTTAAGAACCTGCAACTATGCCCTTCACCTCACCAATAATAGAAAACGTCCATTAGGAAATTAGACCCTGGCCTTCAAGCGATGTTACTCCCCCCCCCCCCCCCCTCCCCCTTCCCACATCACCTCTGGCCAACTCTCCACATTTGACCCAGCCACAGAAGAAGAAGTCTCCAGGCTCCTCTCTTCCTCTAATCCTACTACATGCACCACTGACCCTATTCCCTCACACCTACTGCAGTCTTTCAAAATTTTCAATCTCTCCCTCTCTTCTGGCATCTTCCCCCTCCTCCTTCAAACACTATAATTTCTCAATCATTAAAGAAAACTTCTCTTGACCCATCCTGCACAAATACCTACAGACCAGTCTCCAATTTCCCTTTCATCTCTAAACTGTTGGAGCATCTGGTCTACTCTCACCTCACCTGTTGCCTCTCCACACACACTCCTAGATCTGCTTTCCGCCCCCCTACACTCTACAGAAACTGCCCTCATCAAAGTGACCAATGACTTTCTGATTGCAAACCATAATGGTGACCACTCTTTGCTTATTCTTTTTGACCTCTCTGCAGCTTTTGACACTTGACCACCATACCCTACCCACTATGCTGCACTCTATCGGCATAAAGGACACCGCTCTCTCCTGGTAACTGTGCTATCTTTCTGATTTTCCTTTCAGTGTATCGTTTGCTGGCTCCACTTCTTCTCCTCTTCCTCTAACTATTGGGATTCTTTAGAGTTTGGTCCTTGGTGCTCTTCTCCTCTCTCTACACACCCTGATTGGACAGACCATCAGCAAATTTGGCTTCCAGCACTATCTTTATGCTGATGAAACACAACTATACACTTCTTCCTCTGACCTTACTCCCGCTGTACAGTACTAACAAACACCAATGACTGTCTAACTACAGTTTCCAATATCATGCCCGCTCGCTATCTAAACTCAACTTTTCCAAAAATGATCTTTTTGTGCTCCTGCCCTCCATTAACCACCCTAAATCTGACATCTCCCTCTCAATGTATGGCACCACGATACCGCCTATGCAGCATGCTTGCTGTCTGGATGTTATATTTGACACTAATCTTTCCTTCGCCCCCTATATACAATTTCTTTCCTGCTCTTGCCGCTTGCACCTAAAGATCTCTAGAATCCACCCCTTTCTCACCATGGAAACAACAAAAATCCTAACAGTGGTCATTGTCCATTCCTGCCTTGATTATTGTAAGTCTTTACTAATTTGCGTACCCCTCACTAGACTTTCTCCTCTCCAGTCCATCCTTAATGCAGCAGCCAGGGTCACCTATCTGGCTAACCATTACTCGGATGCTTCCGCTCTGTACCAGTCATTGCAATGGCTGCCCATACACTATAGGATCCAATTTAAATTGTTTGCTCTAATCCACAAAGCTCTTCACAGTGCAGCACCTCTATATCTCTCTACCCTCATTTCTGTCTATCATCCCACCAGTTCCCTTGGCTCTGGAAGCAACTTTAGACTAACATCTGCATTAATCAGAACCTCCCACTCCCGGCTCCAAAACTTCTACTCACCTCTCTTCATTTCTTTTCACAGGGACAGACCGGGGCCGAGACCCGGTCCCGTGACACTGGCGGTGTCATTTAAAATTAATGGGGAATGATGACAGGGAAAGTCTGAGGGGATAAGGGGGTATTCGTGACGCCACCTGCGGTATGCGGCCAGGGCGGCTGCCGCTGATGCAGAAGCTCTTGGGACGATGGCTGGCAGCTTGGATGGGGTCGCTCCCCGCAGCATAGTCCCCAGGGCAGTGGAGTGGTTCCCCTGGGTCATACCTTGGCAAATGTTCACTCAGTCAACAGTGCCCTTGGTGTTCCGGGCGGCCTCTGCGTACGGCTGATGGACGCTGCAAATAAAAGTCTCACACACCACAGCTGCAGTTCTGTTGCTTTTACTCAAGTGTTAAAACATGGCTGCCGGGTACTTTCCTTGCCACTCTCCAGTACGGCTCTTTCCTTCCCTTCTAGGTGTCTCAGTCTCTGGTGGGTATACGTTCTCTCAGCACTATAAAGGGAAGCTCTCCTCTGAGGTGAGCGGGTTGTCGCTCTGCTCCCCAGGCTCTCAATGCTCTCCTGCAGCACAGAGCTCAGGTACCGATGGCCACGCGTGCTATTGTGTCTCAGGTACCATTAGGTTCTTCTCCCGGGCACTGCTCCCTAGTTCAGCCACCTTCCCCAAGATGTGTCGGGTGTTCAGCCACCAGTCAGGGGCCTCCAGATTTACGGCTTGGCATGAAGTATCCGCATCGTGTTCGGGGCCGGGTCCCTGTGTTGTCCACCAACCCCTCTGTTTCGTCAGATTTAGGCTTATTATTATTATTATCATTATTATTTATATAGCGCCATTAGGTTCCATGGCGCTTTATATGAGGATAAGGTAGACAAGCACAAGTACACTAAATCTAGACGATCGGGACGTACAGGTACAGGAGGGGCAGGGACCCTGTCCACGAGGGCTCACAGTCTACGCGTATGGGGGTCGATGCCTTGTCCACACACTTAAGGCTCTTTTCTCTCTCTGACAGTCAGTCTTTCCCTCCCATGGGCGAGCGGGGTGGCATTGCTCCAACCCACGGGAGTCGGCACCACACCGCCTCGATGCTCCTGACTACCACTCCTGGACAGTCAATATTACTCCTCCGGTGTCCTTCTACTGTCTCTACCACTTCCTGTATCCCCTTTTTGTGACCTAGGCCCTCCCTCCAGGTCCTCCCATTGTCCCAGGGCCTGTTACTGCATGTTTTTGTTTTGGGCTCAACTGCACCATCCCAGCACCTGGAGAACAGGCGCACTACACTCCCTAACCGCAGGAGTGCAGTACCTCTGGTGGTGGCTTACTCAGTGGGGCGCCACACATGTTCATTAGATATATGAGGCTTTGTAGAGAGTTCCAGATCCTGTGAAGACATCAGTGTTCACCCTCCCATGCAATACTCTCCCACAATGTGACTCTGGCTATTGTCATTTCTCACAGCAAGCCATAAGACAGAGGAGGCAAGAAGTTCATCAAAGTCAGAGGGCCAAGACAAGACAATAAACAGGTCGCAGTCCAATGTCAGATGCAAACATTATACAGTTGTGGCCAAAAGTATTGACACCCCTGCAATTCTGTCAGATAATACTCAGTTTCTTCCTGAAAATGATTGCAATAACAAATTCTTTGGTATTATTATCTTCATTTAATTTGTCTTCAATGAAAAAACACAAAAAGAAATGTCCTAAAGCTAAATTGGATCTAATTCCACACCAAACATAAAAAAGGGGGTGGACAAAGTATTGGCACTGTTAGAAAAATCATGTGATGCTTCTCTAATTTGTGTAATTAACAGCACCTGTAACTTACCTGTGGCACCTAACAATTGTTGGCAATAACTAAATCACACTTGCAGCCAGTTGACATGGATTTCAGTTGACTCAACCTCTGTCCTGTGTCCTTGTGTGTACCACATTGAGCATGGAGAAAAGAAAGAAGACCAAAGAACTGTCTGAGGACTTGAGAAACCAAATTGTGAGGAAGCATGAGCAATCTCAAGGCTACAAGTCCATCTCCAAAGACCTGAATGTTCCTGTGTCTACCGTGTGCAGTGTCATCAAGATGTTTAAAGCCCATGGCACTGTGGCTAACTTCCCTAGATGTGGACGGAAAAGAAAAATTGACGAGAGATTTCAACGCAAGATTGTGCGGATGATGGATAAAGAACCTCGACTAACATCCAAACATGTTCAAGCTGTCCTGTAGTCCGAGGGTACAACAGTGTTAACCCGTACTATCCGTCGTGTCTGAATGAAAAGGGACTATATGGTAGCATACCCAGGAAGACCCCACTTCTTACCCCGAGACATAAAAAAGCCAGGCTGGAGTTTGCCAAAACTTACCTGAGAAAGCCTAAAACGTTTGAGACAAAAGTAGAGCTTTTTGGGCAAAGGCATCTACATAGAGTTTACAGGAGAAAAAAAGAGGCATTCAAAGAAAAGAACACGGTCCCTACAGTCAAACATGGAGGAGGTTCCCTGATGTTTTGGGGTTGCTTTGCTGCCTCTGGCACTGGACTGCTTGGCCGTGTGCATGGCATTATGAAGTCTGAAGACTACCAACAAATTTTGCAGCATAATGTAGGGCCCAGTATGAGAAAGCTGGGTCTCCCTCAGAGGTCATGGGTCTTCCAGCAGGACAATGACCCAAAACACACTTCAAAAAGCACTAGAAAATGGTCTGAGAGAAAGCACTGGAGACTTCTAAGGTGGCCAGCAATGAGTCCAGACCTGAATCCCATAGAACACCTGTGGAGAGATCTAAAAATGGCAGTTTGGAGAAGGCATCCTTCAAATATCAGGGACCTGGAACAGTTTGCCAAAGAAGAATGGTCTAAAATTCCAGCAGAGCATTGTAAGAAACTCATTGATGGTTACCAGAAGCGGTTGATCGCAGTTATTTTGGCTAAAGGTTGTGCAACCAAGTACCGTATATACTCGCATATAAGCCGAGTTTTTCAGCCCAGAAATTGGGCTGAAAAGTACCCCCCTCGGCTTATACGCGAGTCATACGGCAGGACCGGCAGCCCCGAGCAGCCCCAGCAGCCCCCGTAATCCAGGGCCCCCCCAGCCTGACTCCGGTCACCTGTAAAGGAAAATATACTTATCACTGTCCCGCTGCCGTCCGCGCCCGCATCTGCCGACATACCGATCCTCCATCTTCATGCGTCTTCTTCCTGTTTCCTGTGTTCGTCGCAGCAATGACATCATTGCCGGCGCCGAACACAGGAAACAGGAAGAAGACGCATGAAGATGGAGGATCGCGGATGTCGGCAGATGCGGGCGCGGACGGCAGCGGGACAGTGATAAGTATATTTTCCTTTACAGGTGACCGGAGTCAGGCTGGCGGGGCCCTGGATTACGGGGGCTGCTGTATACTACCGCTGGGGCTGCAATATACTACCACTGGGGCTGTATACACCACTGGGGCTGCAATATACTACCACTGGGGCTGTATACTACCGCTGGGGCTGCAATATACTACCACTGGGGCTGTATACACCACTGGGGCTGTATATACTACTGGGGCTGCCTGTATACTACCACTGGGGCTGTATATACTACTGGGGCTGCCTGTATACTACCACTGGGGCTGTATATACTACTGGGGCTGCCTGTATACTACCACTGGGGCTGTATATACCACTGGGGCTGCTGTATACTACCACTGGGGCTGCTGGGGCTCCTATATACTACCACTGGGGCTGCTGTATACTACCACTGGGGCTGCTGGGGATGCTATATACTACCACTGGGGCTGCTGTATACTACCACTGGGGAGGCCTGTATACCACACTGCTGGGGGCTGTATACCTGTGCTGAGGTCCACCCTCGGCTTATACACGAGTCAATAGGTTTTCCAGGTTTTTGGGGCAAAAGTAGGGGGGTCGGCTTATACACGGGTCGGCTTATACACGAGTATATACGGTATTAGGCTGAGGGTGCCAATACTTTTGTCTGGCCCATTTTTGGAGTTTTGTGTGAAATGATCAATGTTTTGCTTTTTGCTTCATTCTCTTTTGTGTTTTTTCATTGAAGACAAATTAAATGAAGATAATAATACCAAAGAATTTGTGATTGCAATCATTTTCAGGAAGAAACTGAGTATTATCTGACAGAATTGCAGGGGTGTCAATACTTTTGGCCACAACTGTAAATAGACACAAATTGGCTAGGCAAAAAAAGTAGTCAAAAGGCAAGGTCAAAGGTCAGGCCCCGAAAGATCATAATAGCAAACACAAGGCACATACATCACTGAGCAAAGCTACAACTGACAATGGTCTGAGGATCACCAGCCAGTTAAATAGCTAGGCAATCACCCTGAAAGCTGACACCTGGAGAATGCCCAGAAGATTCAGCCCATGATTGGTCTGCTGAATAATACTGAAAGCTTAGTACGTTTTACTGCAGTTTAGGCGGCTGAGACTGCTTTCACATTGCGCATTTCTTGGATCTGTGGCTGTCCGTTGTAAAACGGACAGCCACGGATCATATTTGGCCCCCATGTATCCCTATGGGTCACGGATCGGATCGAATTTGCCCTTAGTGGCATCTGATTTGTGTTGGATGCGTTTTGGATTGCCTCTATTTTGGGCACAGTGGACCAAATCAGACCAAATTGGACCGAATTGGATCCGACCCTATCCACGGCCGTTAACATGCGAGCCTATGGAGCACGGGTGCGAGGAAACAGCTGATTGTTCCTCGGATCCGATTTTAGTGTACTGAGCATGCTCAGTACACTAAAATTGCTCCTTTCCATCTAATTTCATTTCCGCAATATATATACTGTGAGGTAGCAACCCGTGGAACTTGTTTGGCAACGGAAAAACACCAACACGTGCTTACAATGTAACAAATGACCACCCGTTTATTTAGCACACCTATATCATAAACCGGGTAGCACATCAAAACATTGCACATAAGCACATCACATAATACAGTACATATACAATAGAAAAGCACATCACATGGTACATTACATTACATATACAATAGAACACGTATTACATTTAAGACTACAATCACCGGGACCTGTAACCACATCTCCAGCGAACCCTAGAAGCCCTAACGACAGCTCCACTGATGTTTACGGCCACCGGGTCTTCTCTGTACTTTACACATATATTTAATATAAATGTCTATCACCAGGCCCTGTGGGTCCCAATGGCGGGTCCAGCCGCCTGACTATTTACATAGTATTAAGTGTTGTGCTGTACTAACACAGACCCCTTCCCAGGATCTGGGTACAGCCCTGTTCACACAGGTCTCATACAGGCTGTTATACTGCAGACAGCCTTCACGCACATTCATCCAAGGTCAACGAGACCATATCACGACCCATGGTCGGTCCCAATGGCGGCTATGACGGCCTGGCCCTTGAGCCATACTCGGTCTTACACCACATGGCATAGTAGAGGCTCCAGCCTGACCGGTAACTTCCACACTGCATGCGATCCATCATACCACATCCATAGATCACATACGTCCTCACACAAGCTCACAGCTCATCATACGATATCCATGGACTGCGGCTCCTCTGGGTCCATAACAGGGATTGGCAAACTTGAGTTACCTGGCAGACCAGGCATCACCAAGGCCTCCTCACCACGTGTCCATGCCACCAGCCGCCACCAAACCTCCATACTCAGGCAGGTCTCCAGGTTGACGATTGTGCCCCACGCCTGAGTCGCGAGCCCTCCAGGATCGGCCTTGGTTCCCCACTCTAGGAGCCCTCTTAACCCCTGCATCTGGCCACAGGTTCACACGCACCATCAGAGGGACAGGTGCCTCCAACATGAAGCAGGCCAAGCCTCCCTCTCATTCCAACGGGACGGAATTCCTCTGACAATCATCCACACTGGCTGGGTCTCTCCCACAGACTGAACACAACTGAACTCTCACACAGCTCCAGGCAGCTTCTTAACATGGCTGCCACACCCACCTTACACACCCACACCTGGGATTGGTCAATTAACACACCTTGTTTCTCGGCCACTCATTCGGCTCATCAACCTCTTATATCTTACATTACTCACACTCAGCTGTTAACCCACTGTGTACCGGACAGGTTTAACATAGCACACACACAGTAAAACAGGCTGATCTGAACAGGTTCCTATGCCGTTATTCCATGTGATGCACCCAGCCATGGGTCACATCACCACATACCTCCCCCCTCTGTTCAAGCCTGTGGGGGTTGAACACAGTCCCAACACACAGTTCATAGAGTGTGTAGCAAATCCGGATTTGGCATCTTCGTGACCCCACCAAGCCACCGGCAAGATGCTTGGGTTCGATGACTTGGTCTTCGTGACCCCACCGAGACACCAGCAAGATGCTTGGGTCCGTTGTGCGGTTGCCTATAGCAACCAAGTCCATATAAAGTGCACCCACACAATTGTTCATATAAGGTGCACCTGCACCGTTACCACCCAAGTCCATCTACGTGTCACTCACAATTACCATTTAGCAACTCAGGTGCACATCCCTCACCGGGCTGCCATGCTCGCATTCTCCACCATCATATGTGAGGTAGCACCCCGGGGAACTCGCTTGGCAACGGAAAAACACCAATACGTGCTTACAATGTAACAAATGACCACCCATTTATTTAGCACACCTATATCATAAACCGGGTAGCACATCAAAACATTGCACATAAGCACATCACATGATACAGTACATATACAATAGAAAAGTGTGGCACACCTGCGGGGTCCACGGTGCAAGGAGGGAGTTACACCTTGGTTCGCACAGCACACCACACCTTCCACCCCAGACCTAAAGGGGGAGCTCTACTGGCTGCTTTAAGTCAGTTCCCCTTTAAAACATCCAGGCCTGAGGGGAGGAGTTAAGTCAGTTTCAGGAGTTAGTCAGGAGAGGAGAGAGCTGGAGTGAGGAACTGGTAGCTGGGAAGGATCCAGGACCAGGGACCACTGACTGCTGTGTTGCACCCTAGGGAAAGGGTCAGAGGCAAGTGGAGGAAACAGGGAATCAAGAGAGGGAACAAGTTAAGGTCTCCCTATAGTACACCCGGACACCGGAGTCCGACACTGCCAGCATCTACTGCAACAGTGAAAACCCGGAGAACCAGGAGGAGTTAACCCCTGAAGCAAGACAAGTAAGAGACACTAAAACTGACCAAGTACAGGACCAGGGGCCATAGGAGAAACAGGGACCCCGCAGAAAGACCTCATAGTCAGTTGAAAGCAAAGCCCAGAGAGGGTAAAGGAGCGGTGGGTTTGAGCACAGGCAGGTCTCATCCAAAACCACAGAGCACAGAGACAGAGGAGGCCTCACAACTTTCTAAGGTGGAAGTCCCAAGTTGCACCGGGGACCTGGTTATTACTCTGGACTGTACCTGTTACCTTGTCACCAGTAAAAGGTACGAAACAACGATTACTGTATGTGCGTGCGTGCCTGCTTAACCAACGCAATTCACCGCCTTGTCTGCAGAGAAGCGACTACTACTCCCCTCATCCATCCCCGCTGCCCTGAGGTAAAGCTTCACCTGTGGGGAGCTGTACCACAGTCTGTTGCACCCACCATCACCTCAGCGGCCGGCTGCAGCGCTGGTATACCCGTTACCAGGTACCATAGGTGGCGTCACGTTACCAATCCCCTTACCCCCCACCATTCCCCGCCATTGAGGGTCCAGGGCACAGGACCGGGGACCGACCAGCCGTGATTCCCTCATCAAAGCCGCCATCAGCCCCGGTACCCGAGTATCCCCTACTCTGTTGACCGCCTCAAAAGCACATCACATGATAAATTACATATACAATAGAACACGTACTACATTTAAGACTACAATCACCGGGACCTGAAACCACATCTCCAGCGAATCGGTTACCGCGGTAACTGTGGTCATGTGACCTGATGACGCTGCCGGGTTGTGACGTAACTGCAGGTCCTGTAAGCATCCAGAGCTTGCTGGAGGAGTCGGGGGACTCGCTGGACAGGTGAGCATACATATTTTTTTATTTTTAACCCTTTCGTTTACTAAATTTCTCTTCCGCAATGTATGTATATACATAGCGGAAGTGAAAGTGCCGCGCTGCCTCCTGTCATCTCTTTCTGTGTCCGGATCCGTGATAATCACGGCCCCGGACACAGAAATAGGTCACCTCCTGTGGTGTCCTTTCCTGTCAGTGGGGTCCTGCAAAAAGTAGGATCCCACGAACAAGAAAAAATACACGATGTGAAACCAGCCTGAGCTGTTACTCACTGCGTCCCCAGGACACACTAAGCAGCAGCTTCATGACACCCATCCTGGAATAATGGCCACTTTCAACATGTCTCCTTTTCCTGGTGTAATGACCCACGTCTTGGCATAATGTGCTTCTTCCTGATATAATGTCTCTCTCTCTTGGTATAAAGTCTCCTATCCTGGTATAATGTCCTTTATTCGAGACTCCTTTGAGTAGTAATGTGTCTGTTCTGTGGCTCTTTTCCAACAAATGTAAAAAAAAAAAAAAAAAAAAGATTCTTCTCACTTTACATATCTCCCACAACATGCAGCCTTCTCTTCTTGAGTCAGCGCAAAAGCACGGTTGTTGCTTTTTGGGATCTTGGACTCAAATCCCTCCTTGGACAACATTATGCAAGGAATTTGTATGTTCTCCCCATATTTGCGAGTGTTTCCTCTTGGTTCTTTGGTTTCCTTCCACACATGAAAGAGGGAATTTAGATTGCAAATCAAAATGAGGACAATGATGATGTCTGTAAAGTGCTGTGGAACCTGATCATGCTACTGATGTTGCCCTGACACGGAAGTGCCGATGGTCAGGGCTTGCGTCTTAAAAGCGGGAGTGCAATTGATTTGTTGCTATACTTTCTCTTAGCTGGCTGTCATGTTGATAGTCCGGGGGCCAGCAAAGTGCAGCCACCATGGAGAAGCCTCGGACCACTGCATCAGGGCTCCTAATTGTGCCCTCTTCCAACTTCACCTGGGGCAAATGCCTTGCTCGCCCTCCCTGGATATGTATGTGTTTGCGGGGTAATGGGTGTTGGACCCCTTGATCTCATATTGATGACCTTCCCTATGGATAACTCCTTTAATCTTACAACAAATCATAAACAAAGCCTTGGCTAAGTTTTACACCTACATAAATATGCTTTACTTGCCCAAACATATTTTGGGTGATGAATGTTTTCATTGTGCTGAAGTGTTTCTCTGTCTCGACTCCCCCACATCTTCAATCTGAACTAATAACAGAGCCGTAATCTGAACCTCCGCTTTCAGCGAGTTATGGTATTAAGTTATGAAAGAAGGAGACATCATAAGGTCATTGCTGGAGTACAAGGTCTGTTACAGGGGCACATAGTATTGCAATATCAGATCTAACATCTAGTTTGCCAGGGGTTAGAAACTGACTCATCTTGTTGAATAGCAAAGCTTCAATCACATAGTTTTTTATGTAAACAAGCTGGACAATGCATCTCTATCAGGTATCATACTTACAGGGGCTGGCTGGCGACCCTTTCTCCGGGTGGCAGTTTTGTTTCTGCCAGCCGTTAGGTAAAGCCCCAGTCACACATAACGATTTCGCTAGCGAGATCGTTGTAACTGTGACGTTACATCGATCTCTCCAGCGATGTCGCTATGTGTGACACTTTCCAGCGATCAGGCCCCTGCTGTGAGGTCGCTGATCGTTGCAAAGTGCTGCGGGTCATTTTTAGATCGTTGGTTTCCCGCTGGTCAGCACGCATCGCTGCGTGTGACCGCGAGACACCAGCGATCTGTGACCTCACAGGGCTGGTTACTATGGTAAACACCGGGTATCCAGGCAGCGCGCGCTGCCTAGATACCCGGCATTTACCATGGTTACCAGCGTCCTCCCTGCTTAGCACTGCCTGTAAGCATGGAGAACGCTGGTAACTATGATAAACAGCGCGTATCCAGGCAGCGCGCACTGCCTGGATACGCGCTGTTTATCATAGTTACCTGCGTTCTCCTTGCTTAGCGCTGCCGCAGCGCTAAGCAGGGAGCGATATGGGAGGTGGCTCCCTTGGCCTGATCGCTGGGGAGATCTGCCTGTTTGACAGCTCCCCAGCGATCAGGTAACGATGCTCCAGCGATCCCGGCAGGTCGTTATCGCTGTCGGGATCGTTGGAGCGATCGTTATGTCTGACTGCACCCTAAGGGCCTGAAGGGGGGTTTAGGGGGGGTGCTGTCAGACTTTTTTGGAGGACCGGGGGGTAAGGTTGGTGCTATCACTCACTGTGTCACCCACCGTGTCTGCTGCTGTATCACAGCGCCGGCCGCAAGGCGCTGCGTCTGCTGTACTTTCACAGCGCCAGCCAAGAAGCGCCACCGGCCGGCCCATTTCTGTGGGGAGCGACCTTAGATGAGGGCTATACCACCAGCCCAGGGGGCGCTTGCCCCCCTGCCACCTGGGCCAGTCCACCCCTGCATACTTATCAACTACAAATGAATGTGCAGTTACAATAATCTCACAAATTACCTAAGCATAAATGTTTGTGGATTGACAGATTTCTCATTATGCACAATATAATAAAGATAAATTTGTATATCAGAGATGGGCGAGCGTGCACTCCATGTGAACTCCCTACTGGCAGAGCTTTAGGTACACTCAAAGAATAACGATGTCCATACACCTTCGATAGCAGTCAGTCAAACAATGTCTGTTGACCCCTCCACACACATGCAAACTCAGCTTGGCGAAGCGTGCATATATTTCAAATGAGCAGAGGGACTGAAGGCACAGTCACACAAAACGACGCACCAGAGATCCCGATAACGATGTGCAGAGATCGCTGGTGCGTCGTTTACACATCGCTGGTAAGATGTCAGACAGGTATCTCACCAACGATGTGAAAAAACGATGCACTAGTGATCCAGAATTATACCGAGGTCGTCGTGAATTTTCTCTCCATAACGTAGCATTGAGATTCTTGGTCATTGTCCCTGTCGAACACAATGATGTAGCGCTCCCAGCGGGAGCACAACGACGTAGTAGTGAACCAGAGCAGTATGTAACAATCAACGATCTCACAGCAGGGGCCGGATCGTTGGTGTGTGTCACACAGAACGACGTCGCTAACGGGATCGCTGTTGTGTCACAACATCTGTGACGTTACAGCGATCACGTTAGCGATCATGTTATGTGTGACAGGGCCTTAAGCTGCCTCCAGTAATCTCTGATGCCCGATCCTTCACTAGCTAACATAAATTGCAATAAATCTACCATAGGTGAAAATACCCCAATTCACTTCTATTAATTAATGATTGGACAACAATCGCCTTTTCACTAAGATATTTCTCTACAGAATATTTGTTAGCACTGTATATGCTGTTTCAGACTGTGTAGAGACACAACCTGTTTAGAAGAATGGGAAGACCTCATTTGTATGGGGAGGAAAAAGGGCTAGGATCAGCAAAGCCATAATGTCACGTTCTAAATTGAAAGGTGGGATCGGGCTACCGAACTTCAAGCTATACCACCTGGCGGTACATTTCGCCAGGATGGTTGACTGGTGCAGAAACGCAGAGGGGAAAGCTTGGGTGAACATAGAACAGGCCTTTAGCTCGGTGCCCCTAAATAGACTTCCTTGGCTGCTATCAGCGTCACAGAGGGAATTAGGCACACATCCCACTTTGGGACCGACAATACACTATTGTTCGTCACTATGGACTAGAACATTCATGGTTCCCACGTTCTCGAGACTTACGTCTGTGTTGTGTCACCCAGACTTTAGCCAAGTAAGGAACGATGGAGTGTTCAAACAATGGATCGCGGCGGATAGGGACAGAGTTGAGTCGTTTAGGGAGGGAGACGATTGGCCATCCCTGACTGCTTTACGGTGTTTGGAGACACCCACCCCCTTGGGATGGTGGAGATCCTTTCAGATAAGACACCTCTTGAGCTCCTTTCAACCAAGGCGATGCTATGTCAACCCCTGACACAGTTTGAGATCCTTTGCTCTGGAAAGGGCCCAGTTAGACACATACTTTCCTTGGTTTATGCGATGCTGAGATCCCCCCAGACCAACAACCCCCTTACTTTGTTGCCCACTGGGAGAGAGAACTGGGAACTAAGTTCTCGGACACTCAGATAAACAGGATCTGCAGTTTGGCACACAGCTCTTCTATCAGCTCGAAACAACAAGAGGCTGGATACAAAATCGTGTCAAGGTGGTACAGGGTACCAGAGAAGCTGCATGCCATGTACCCTTCGGCAGATTCGCTATGCTGGAGATGTAAAGCGGAGACGGGATCTATGGTTCACATTTTCTGGAGCTGTGAGAGACTCAGGACATTCTGGGAGGGTGTAGGGACTGTGGTGGCTCGGGTGACAGGCTACTTGGACCCTCTCACCCCGGCAGCGGTCTTACTGCACCTAACGAATATGTCGGAAAAAAAATACAAACATTCTCTGTTGAAGTTTTTGATCATAGCAGCGAGGGCTTGTATACCCGTCTTATGGGGCACGACGGCTTCTCCAAAACTCTCTCAATGGGTTGGTAAAATTAACGAACTGATGCTCATGGAGGATTTGACGGCCTCCATGAATGACTCATTCTCGAGACATTGGACCACATGGTACAAATGGTTAGACTTCCAGCAGACACCCGAATACGACCGACTGTTGTCAGAGTATGGATTGGAATCTGGAGACTGAATGTCGGGAGCCCAGTACCCAGATATGGGACCCTCCTTCTCCCTCTCCCCCACTTCACCTCTTAATTTCTCATGTAAGACCTTCCTTCTCCCTCCCTGACCCATAGGTCGGTTTTTCCCGCCCCTTCCTCCTTCCCTCTCTTGACTTCTAGTCTAAAATCACTTTCAACTCGTTCTTTATTTTTTTCTTTTTTTATTTCTTCCAGTTCTATATATTGATAGATGTACTTATTGTTTATAATCACTTGTAAGCAATATGAGTATTCGTATATGTGGCTTTTCAAGCTACTGACTTGGTAATCCTGCTTTTCTTGTTCATTGTTATGCATACCAAAAAATGACAAAATAAAGAATTATAAAAAAAAAAAAAAAGAAAGAATGGGAATGGTAACACTCAGTTTTATAATTTATTCATACATTTAATAAAAAAAATCAGAGTAAGGCCCCTTTCACACTAGCTTTTTTGTCCGACCTAACGGCCGCACTTGCGGCACACTTGCGGCAAGCCCCATGCATTGTGTATGGGGCTTGCGGCTGGGTACGGCAGATGTGGCAGGTGCAGCCATGAAAAAAAATGCGGTCAGCGGCGTTTTTTTGTGTGGCCGCAGCGGCTGCAACTGCTGGAACCGCACTTGCAGCACCTATCGCACACTTACCGTAAGCCCCATAGACAAAACATGGGGCTTGCTGCAAGTGGACCGCAAGTGCGACCGCATCTGCCGCATTTTGGTGAAAACGCCAATGTGAGAGGGCCCTTCAGGAAAAATAAAAGTTTTAACAAAATAATTACTTTAAAAAAAAAAAAGAAAAATGTTATGTACCGTATGTTATGATGCATGGAAACATTGACTTTATGGATATGTCACATAGTGTTCTCCAAGCTTTTACATCATTGTTGGACCCAATCATGGTCAATGTCTTTGGCATAAAGTCAACGGTGTAACTTCAGGCCCAGGAACCCTGATGCGAAAGCTCCAATTATTGGAAATCTTTAATAGTATTAGTCTTTTTCTATAGGCCAAAGGGACTTTTGGGGGCCCCCTAGGCTGCAGGTCCCGAGTGCGATCGCAACCCCTAAACCTATTGTAGTTACGCCCCTGCACAAAGTACATACTTAAGGACTAAATATTTAGCTCTGTAGCATTAAAGATGCTACATATAATTTAAAATACATTTTCTTACGTTATTTGGATTTAATAGTTATAGTTTTGATTGGCCTTGACATATTAGGGAAGGATTGATTTATCAGACTTTTCCAAACAAGCAAAATAAAGGAAATTGGGCCGCCCATTTTAGCCTCACCTGTTCCGAGGAGAATTAAAACATTGATGTTCTAACCTCCTTTGTGAAGCTACTGTTTGCCCAGTACAGGAGCTGAAGCATAATGTTCTCTGAACAAAGTTAAAATCTGAGTGAATCCCATCTATTCCAGCTATCTGTTTATCTTTGATTACATTAAACAAGTAGAACAGGTACAACCACATGGTAATAGAGCCAGAAAAGCTCTTGGAAAAAAATGCTTCACAGCAGTGCCAGAAATTGCTTGGTAAGACTACGTTAAACTAAAGGGATCATCTAAGAAGGAGCACAAGAATTCTAAGGTTACAGAGTAAACTACCAAGATCGAAAAACATATTGCATCTTCCAATATGTTTTAGCTGAAGTAACCTCTTGACTATGCAATTGAGTATATATGGCGCTTAAAGGGTTATTCTCATGAAATTATTATGGTTAAACAGAATAAAAATAAGTGTATTGGGACAAAGTGTCTCAGGATCCGCGCTGCTGAATGAATTAAACCAGAAACTGGAACATTGGTTTTAATGGGTGTTCTTTATTCATACGCATTTTGGAGCGTTACCGTGCTCCTTCCACAGGGACAAACCTGACAAATGGTTTGTCCTTGAGGAAGGAGCATGGTAACGCTCAAAAACGCATAGGAATAATGAACACCCGTTGAAACCAGTGTTCCAGTTTCTGGTTTCATTCATTCAGCAGCGCGGATCCTGAGACACTTCGTCCCAATACAACTATTGTTCGCCATGTCGATCGTGGATGTGTGGGTCCTGCAGCAGCTGTATCCAGGCGCGCATACATGTTGTGTGTAACACAACTTTTCCAGTTAAGCAGCTCTCTAATAAAGGGGCCGTCACACGCATCAATATCGCGTGCAATATCGCTGCTGCACGTGACCTTGCAGCGATATTGATGCGTGTGACAGGGCGCATCAACCATCGATAAATCGCTGGTTGATGGTCGCCAGGTTTTCGGACTGGACCGAAAACCTGGCGATGGTCGCCCGGTGGACACGCAGCTTCGCTACGTGTGACACCTGGACGCGCGATCAGCCAGCTCCCAGCGCCTCTCAGCAAGCGCTGGGAGCTGGTATCCATGGTAAACTGCGGGTAACTAGGCAGCGTGCGCTGCCTAGTTACCCGATGTGTACCTTGGTCACCAGCCTTCTCCGCTCACCGGCTGGTTTCCAAGGTATACAGCGGGTAACTAGGGACCCTAGTTACCCACTGTGTACATTGGATACCAACCGGTGAGCGGAGAAGGCTGGTAACCAAGGTATACATCGGGTATCTAGGCAGCGCGCGCTGCCTAGTTACCCGCAGTTTACCATGGATACCTGCCTGCAGACATTGTGGAAACAATATTTAAATCATTTCCACGATGTCGCTGGTCCAATGATCACTGGTGAGTCTGCCTGTGTGACAGCTCACCAGCGATCAGCCGTTAATGTCGCCAGCGATCAGATAGCTGACGACACTGACGTGTGTGACGGAGCCTTAAGGTTCTTGCCGATATCTACAAGGAGATAAGACCCTATTTGCGCATTGTCTCACCCCCTATAGTATAAAAATAAGCACATTTTCAATTATTTTGCTTTATTTATCTGATGTAGTTCTCCTGCTTTTGTCTTACATAATTTACAGTTTGTTGGAGATCAGTGATTAGATTCCAAGCTAGGGAGTTAACTCCTGAGATACCAATCACAACTCTCCAGCACGTTAATTATTAGACAACAGTTAACAATTCACTTCCCCGTCTGTTCAAGTACTAAAGCAGATCTGCTGCAAAACGTCAAAGTGCCCTCAAAATTACAAGCCACTAGCCGCCACCTGTGGCTGCTTCCAGAGTAGTTCTTCTAAACACTGCTCACTTTCCTGAGCCCTCTGTTTGTTCAAAAGCCCTATTTTCTCTATATGCAAGTAAAGTTATAATAGCGTAGACTTCAACAAGGCCTGAATGTGTCACAGTAGTACAATAAGCTCAGCAGTTCTAGTTGAGTAGATGAATGAGGAGAGCCTGCCCCTGCCACCTCCCACACTCTTCTACCAACAAGGAAGTGAAGAGGCTGGAGAGCTGTGTGCTCCTGAAGACTCATTTTGAAAATTACCCTTTAAAAGGTATTTATCAAAATACAGGCACATGAACCAGAGCATGGCTACACTCCAATTTTCAGGAATAAGTAAAATTTACAGATACAGCTGGGACCCTTAGTCGGAAAGAGACTAAACAGGCTCTACCTAAGTGATTGACAGGTCTGTCCCTCAGGTGTACACTGATTCCCGGGTCAGGTAAATGCATGCTTACTTCATAGGTAAAGTATGATACCTGTTAAATGTGCAGCAACATCTTACCACTGCCCGTGCAAAAATTAGTACTACAACACAGCTCCTTTCATGGCTTTGCTGTAAACTGCTGTTTAGTGACAAAACTGAGCCGGTGTACCAACCATGATTCTTTTACTTGAAATCAGTTAGGAAACTCATCTGAGCATTGGCTTGGTTTTGGCTATATGTGAACTTAGAAAGACCCCATAAAATCACATAAGGTTTGCATCATGGCAAGTTTAAAGTGAATCTGTCAACAGGATTTACTACCCCATTTAAGAGTAGTTTGATAGTTTGATATAGTGACAGATACGCTGTCCAGCAGTGTGTCAGTTACTGGGCTGCTTGTTGCAGTTTTGATAATCACTGTTTTCCTGTTGCAGATCTACCAGTTCTCTGAATACTGAGCCCTGTATATCCTGCACACACCACTGATTGACAGATTTTTGGGTACACTGTGCACGGGCAGAAAACCGCCAATCTTTGGTGGGACGGGTTATACAGAACTCATAAATATGAAGCACTACAAGTTTACTACTCCTATAGTGATACTTTCCCACTGATAAAACTGATTTTACAAAACTACAGCAAGCAGCCCAGTAAGTGATATATCATTGGAATCAGTTCTCCGTACATCATACTGCTTATAATAGGTGGCAAAAAGCAGGAGACAGGTCATGAATAAAGGTGAATTTCATATATTTTAATGTTTGTTGTATATATTATGGTGAGGTATTTATCATTATTCAGTAGGAATCTACCAGTAATGAGTAGTAAAACAAATGACTTTTTCCAGGGAAAAAATCCCAGTAAAACCACATAGAATCAACACTAGACTGTTGGTATGCACAACATTACATACATAAGGCAGAAGCTAGTCCAGACAAGTAAGAAAAGATCGGAGTGTGATCACATGGTTAAGCCTCGGCCCTGCTCCTATCATGTATATTATCCTTTATTAGTTTAGTTGTTACAGTCATGTTTTCCATCAATCTCTTTACTGCCTACATATGCATAGCTGCCAACATTACGGATGAGGTTCACTTATGGTTCTCACTGTGAAAGGTCCATTTTATTCTTACATTGATGTTCTCTTCCATTTTCCTATTAACAAAAATATAGAATACCAAAATTTACAGCCATGAAATAATAGTGAATCACGTTTAGTACAGCACAGACCAAACGTTTGGACACACTTTCTCATTCAAAGAGTTTTCTGTATTTTCATGACTGTGAACATTGTAGATTCACACTGAAGGCATCAAAACTATGAATTAACACATTTGGAATAATATACTTAACAAAAAAGTGTGAAACAACTTAAAATATGTCTTATATTCTAGGTTCTTCAAAGTAGCCATTTTTTGTGTTGATTACTGCTATGCACACTCTTGACATTCTCTTCATGAGTTTCAACAGGTAGTCACTGGAAATGGTTTTCACTTGTGCAGAAGTCTGGTGGATACACAGCTAATAATCCTACTGAATAGACTGTTAGCTGCTTTTTTCTTGCCATAATACAAATTGTAAGAAAAACGAGTGGCCATCATTACTTTAAGAAATGAAGGTCAGTCAGTCTGAAAAATTGGGAAAACTTTGAAAGTGTTCCCAAGTGCAGTTGCAAAAACCATCAAGCGCTCCAAAGAAATTGGCTCACATGAGGACCGCCCCAGGAAAGGAAGACCAAGAGTCACCTCTGCTGCAGAGGATAAGTTCATCCGAGTCACCAGCCTCAGAAATCGCAGGTTAACAGCAGCTCACATTAGAGACCAGGTCAATGCCACACAGAGTTCAAGCAGCAGACACATTTCTACAAGAACTGTTAAGAGGAGACTTTGTGCAGCAGGCCTTCATGGTAAAATAGCTGCTAGGAAACCACTGCTAAGGACAGGCAACAAGCAGAAAAGACTTGTTTGGGCTAAAGAGCACAAGGAATGGACATTAGACCAGTGGAAATCTGTGCTTTGGTCTAATGAGTCCAAATTTGAGATCTTTGGTTCCAACCACCGTGTCTTTGTACGACGCAGAAAAGGTGAACGAATGGACTCTACATGCCTAGTTCCCACCGTGAAACATGGAGGAGAAGGTGTGATGGTGTGGGGGTGCTTTGCTGGTGATACTGTTGGGGATTTATTCAAAATTAAAGGCATACTGAACCAGCATGACTACCACAGCATCTTGCAAGGAATGCTTTTCCAACCGGATTGTGTTTAGTTGGACCATCATTTATTTTTCAACAGGACAATGACCCCAAACACACCTCCAGGCTGTGTAAGGGCTATTTGACCAAGAAGGAGAGTGATGGGGTGCTAGCCAGATGATCTGGCCTCCACAGTCACCAGACCTGAACCCAATCGAGATGGTTTGGGGTGAGCTGGACCGCAGAGTGAAGGCAAAAGGGCCAACAAGTGCTAAGCATCTCTAGGAACTCCTTCAAGACTGTTGGAAGACCATTTCCGGTGACTACCTCTTGAAGCTCGTCAAGAGAATGCCAAGAGTGTGCAAAGCAGTAATCAAAGCAAAAGGTGGCTACTTTGAAGAACCTAGAATATAAGACATATTTTCAGTTGTTTCACACTTTTTTGTTAAAGGGATCCTGTCACCCCCAAAACACCTGTAAACCTATTAAAACCTGTCCCTAGAGCATATTAACACTTTCCCTACACTCTTTTTACCTCCTAAATGCAGTAAATGACATTGCATAAAAACGTTTTATAAGTACCTGATTACTGATGATAATGAGTGACTATGCTATTCATAGTCACTCATCAAGACTGCCCCTCTGCTTCATAGCACGCCTGAATAGGCGTGATCTTCATAGCAGATTCAAATTGCCGCCTCCCTGCTGTGCCCTGTGTCGTCCGAGGCTGCTGTGTGGCTGGGTGACGCGATCCGCGTCATTCCCGGCGCCGCGCTGTCAGCTTCAAAATGCACACTGCGCATGCCCATGCGCATGCGCAGTGCGCATTTTGAAGCTGACAGGGCGGCGCCGGTGTAAATACGTCACCCGGCGCCGGGAATGACGCGGATCGCGTCACCCAGCCACACAGCAGCCTCGGACGACACAGGGCACAGCAGGGAGGCGGCAATTTGAATCTGCTATGAAGATCACGCCTATTCAGGCGTGCTATGAAGCAGAGGGGCAGTCTTGATGAGTGACTATGAATAGCATAGTCACTCATTATCATCAGTAATCAGGTACTTATAAAACGTTTTTAGGCAATGTCATTTACTGCATTTAGGAGGTAAAAAGAGTGTAGGGAAAGTGTTAATATGCTCTAGGGACAGGTTTTAATAGGTTTACAGGTGTTTTGGGGGTGACAGGATCCCTTTAAGTATATAATTCCACATGTGTTAATTCATAGTTTTGATGCCTTCAGTGTGAATCTACAATTTTCATAGTCATGAAAATAAAGAAAACTCCTTGAATGAGAAGGTGTGTCCAAACTTTTGGTCTGTACTGTAAATCATTTATAGCTAACATATGTCCTACTACAGCACTAATAGTCGCTATTTATGCAATACAACAGTTCTGGACACATATTTCCAGGTGAGAAATATTATTTAAGATTTCTGTGAAGCAGATAAAGGACTAGGCATCTACTAACTTAATCAAGTTTACCCACATGGCCGTTCACTAGAATTTCATAGCATTTCATTTCTCCAGGCACAAGTGCAAATTTCCTAAAATATTAGATTAGAGAATGGATGCAGCATGTGATTCTATTCACAGTAGCCACATTCTTCTGTCCTCAAATCAGCATACACCCGTCCTATGCTGGGAGGAAACTATTAAACCCTTGGCAATTAAAACCAGAAATAAAGCTAAGGGATATCCTGGTTATTCCAAGTGACCTCCCTTTGAATCTGCAGGGTGTACTACATAAATAATTCCATACTATTAGATTAATACACTTGTCCCTAGCCTTTCTTACCTTGAGAGTCACATTAAGTTCTGTGAGGGTTTTGAGCCACATCCAACCCTGCCCCCATCGTATTGTCATCCAAAGTCCCCATTACCGATATAATCACACTTCCCAACTTTAGAAGACCACGCATCATGACAAATTTTGACCAGACGCCTACCACACCCATTTGTCATTTCTTTCTATCCTGGCAGGAGATATAAGAGGCTGGATGGCAAGGATGAACATTCAACATATGCCTGAGACTGAAGAGCGTAGACCTAAATTTGGGACTATCGTACTGCATCTAAGATGGTTGGGACTAGAGATGAGTGGGTTGATTCATGGGACACGGGTCCAGAGTCCAGGTCACTGGTATCTGATGGCTGGATGGGAGGCTACAAATCTCTCACCTTCCGGTGTCCCTGACACAGCTTTTGTTATTCTAGGGCAGGTGTGATGTCATCTGTGCATTATGCTCATCTCTAGATGGGACCTGTGGATTTATGTTTTGTTCATTCATAGTTGTAGTGACTTGCCCTGGGCGGGGACCGTGGGGTACTCGGAACTGGGCCGCCTCGTCATCGTCTGGGCTGCGGAATGTCATTGTGGCGTGACGCGGTCCAAGATCCCCTTGTTGGGCGATCAGTTAAAAAGGAGAAGTTGAAAAGTGGATGAAAATAAAAATAAAAGAGGTTTTGTAATGATGCCACCCATGGAATGCGGCCGGTATAGCCATTGCTGCAGTCGGGACCTCTGGGGATGATGGCAATAGTAGCTATGATGGTTTAGCTCTCCACGGGAAGAGCGGGTCCCCAGGGCAACTGTAAAGTCTATAGAAGTGATGGATTCGTTGGAGGTGCAGGAATGCCAGCGGGGTCGGCCTGGCGGTGCTGCAAAGATCAGAGTCACTCTCAGGCAGTCTGCTGCTGGGGGCTCAGCGATTCATTCTACCTCTCCTCAGGCGCAGAAATAACACAATGCTGAGCTTCTACACAGTTTACTTGCTTTCTCGGCAGATGTTCAAGTTTCAAAACAGTGCAGTGGCGGCTCCAGTAGTCTCATAGCAGCCGGGCTGGCTCGTCCAGATCACCCCTGTGTTCCTTTCCATGTGCCTCTCTTTCTTACACTTCCACGCGCAAAGCTATGATCCAGCGTCCACGGGCCTTTGTTGGGCGACCTGCCTGGTCCCCTGGCCCTAGTATGGCGGCTTTCTCTTCGCTGCGCCAGGGTTGGGTCACAGGATATAAAGACCCCGCAACCGACCAGTATTGTGGTTTCTGCCCAGTCCTTCAGCTTTCCTGCTAATTCGGGCACACAAATGGATTGCTCTCTATCTGTGGCCCTATAACTTCTTCTGTCTCTCTACAGTCTGCAGCCCGGGACCCGGACAAGCCTCATGTTAGTACAGGCTGCCAGGTCCGTGTTCTTTCAGTCCCGTGTAATGATGGTGTTCTCCACTCTCCTTTTGACTGAACTGCCTAACTACTCAACTTCCTGTGGTGTTTCCTGGTTTTGTTTCCTCTTCCTGACCATTTCCTGTCTAACTTCCTCACCCTCCACTTGTCTCCTCCTGCCATCCCGTTGCTGGGCATATAGTCCCTAGTCTTGAGATCGGTGTGTGTTGGGTGTGTGTTTGGGTGACTGAACTTACCGATCCCGGTTGCTGCGCCATTCTCATTTTGGCATAAACTTCACTATTAGGCTATGTTTATACACTGCGTTTTCCAAGAATTTTTGCTGCAGTAAAAATACAACTAAACGGAAGAAATGCTGGTTATAAACAATTTTCCTGGCAGGAGGTTTCTAGTGTTTTTCCTTTAGGTTTTGTTGTGTTTTGACTTTGGGTCATCTGCATGTTTGCTGCCTTTTTACAATGTTCTCAAAGCTGTTTAGAATCTCTCACCTCTGTCTCCCAGTCCTCTCTCTTCTTTCTCTCCTCTCTCCCTCTCTCCTGCAGTAAAATGCAGCTCTGCTGATGGGTTCAGCTCAAAGAGTTCTTGGGGAAAGATAGGAATAGGGTGATTTAAAGGGATGATTATTCATGATGCCACCCCGTGGTTTGCGGCTAAGAGTAGCCACCGCTGCTGCTCAACCTCTGGGACGATGGATGGGCAGCTGGGATGTAGTGGCTTCCAAGGGTGGAGCAGATCCCCTGGGCAGTGGATGTTGGAAGGGGTGTAGGGTGCAGGATGGAGGGCACAAAGTAACTGACAGACTCAAGGTTTGTTGGTTCCTCAGGTCCTTTACTGGTGATAGTGGAACAAGGACAGGTGATGTTACTGGGAATCCGTGCAACCTAGGAGCAACTTGGGGTTTTCCTCACCCGGCAAGTTCTGAGTCCTCCCTGCTCCGCTCTCTTAGTGGGTCCCTGCGGCTGCCTAAGTTGAGCTGCGGCCCTCTCTCTCTCCTGCTTGGTGCTGGTATGACAAGCAGCTCGAGTCCTTTTCCAGCCCCACTTCTCTGGCTGGTTCCTGGGCTCTTAATGCTGCTTTGCCTGCGGGCACTTGTGTGGCTGGGGGACATGGAATCCCCCACCCTCCAGTGTTGGCTTCCGGAACATTAGTCCCTGCACAGCCTTGGACTCCGATGTCTGGTTCTTGCCACTAACTCTTCTGGGGTGAGCTTGACACCGCTCCGCTGCCCTGGCTCTCCTTCACTTCCTCACACCCTTGCCTACGGGTCCCTCAAGCTAGGCTTTAGCTATCCTGGGATGAACTTAGCACTGCTCCAGTCCACAGGATGTCTTCCTCAGTCCTCCTAGAAACTGAACTGACTAACTCAGCCCCAGACCAGAATTTATAGGGGAGCTACCCTGAACCTGGGCTTAGAGCTCCCCCTTCAGGCCTGGAGGCAGAAAGGTGTTGTGTGCTTTGGTTTGCCTGGTGTAAATACCCTCTGTTGCTTTCAGGTATGACACTACCCCCCGAGGGAGATAATGACATTGTGGCATCCAGACCCTGGAGTGCCTCACTGCATTTTGAAAAGAACTGACATGCTCATTCTTTTAAAAATGCAGGAAAACCTGTGCAGTTTTCAATTTCTGCACACCAATTAAACCAATGTGCTTTTCCTGCTTTCACATAGGTTTTGCAGAGAAACAAAAAGACAGGTCTACATTTGCATACCTTAACATAAAACCATGGTAAAAACGCAACAAAAAACTTCTGGAAAAACACAATCATCTATTTTGCTTACACAGTTAAACACAGCAGAATTTCTGCGCAAAAAAGCAGCAGAAAAAAACATAGCATTTACACTACATGTGAACATGCCCCAAATGTCCAACAAAGTGGATGTGATCTCATTAAATATCCTCTCTCTGTGCATCAGAAGATGCTGCTGAACTGTGTGGTTTTGGTGCTTTTTTTTTTCCTCCATAGGCTTCTATGTGGAACCTGAAAACACAGTAATGCAATTTTTATGTGCCGAAACAAAACTTTTCTGTAGTATTCAAAATGTGTTAAAAATTCAGATTCACATATGTACCAAAAATGCATCAAATCAGGGCATAATACATACAAGAAACACTGCAAACATGCAATAATAAGAGAATGTTGTTATTGCATTGTGTGGTGTGGACACCTGCAGAAAAAAAAAGCAGTTGAAAAAAAATGCACCAAAATGAACACAGTCCTTAGGCTGGCTTCACATTACGGCTGGGATCCGATCCGTGGCTGTCCGCTTGAGCCAAATCAGCACACAGAACTGGAGGGCTAATTTGCTGCCGCCGCTGATGGGTCAGAACCGCGGATTGCGGGGAGCTAGCCGCGGTCCTGACCTATCAGCGGTGGCAGCTGCGTGCGGCTGCACATTGGACCGGAGGGCAAATTAGCCCTCCAGTTTTGTGTGCTGATCTGATCCGGGGCTGTCTGGCTCAAGCGGACAGCCACGTATCGAATCCCAGCCGTAATGTGAAGCCAGCCTTAGCGTTTTATTACATTTTTTATGGGTTTAATTGAGAACAATAATCACTCACACTATTACCAATCGCTATAATCTGATTGCTGTATTGTGTGGGTTGTTACAATTCCAAATATGACCATATTTTTGGCTGATTTGTGATGTTTAACTTTTTTTTTATAAAAGTGCATTAAAATGTCATTATTTTAATAGTTTTTTTTAAACTATTTTTAGTAATTATTTTTAGATTATTTCTTCACTTCCAGAATACAGGTACATAGAAATACACTGCTCTGTACAGATGTATCTTTATGTACCTGTATCATCTGCTTCTGAGTTGCTATGAAAACAGAGCTCACATAGCCAAGAACTATGACAGCCGATGTGCACTATGTGATCCAGTATAGATCACTAAATACGAATCATTTACTTTGGTCAGCCTGTGTAAATAGGCATTCAAACAACTGCCAATTGGTAAATGTTTACTGATTAGTGATTATATCGTACCACAAGTTGGTCTATATAAACAGATCTTTACACAGGTTCTTCCCTCTCAATAGCAAAAGTAATGGGTTCAACCATAGTGCTACCATTTTCTAAGGAACCCATGTAAACTGCAAGGGATACCTCTGCGAACATACACCTTTGCAGACGATTACACTTACAACATTGCCATGCAGATCTTCAGATATCTGGTAGATCTTGGTATGGGTCATCAAAATCAGATCCAACTGCCAACAGCATGCCAATGAACAAACTGAAGGGGCACAACAACACTCCAAGTACTATGCCCCCTTATTTGTTTGCATTGTGCGTACAGTACAGCATTGTATTTCAGTACTCGTTTATTAGATACTAGATGGGTGCCCGATGCACAATGCATCGGGATTCTAGCAGAGCGAGTCTGTGACTCGCAATGGCCGCTTCGCGGCCAATGCTTCGCGCTGCTAAGGCGACTCGCCATGCCCGCTGCGCGGCATAGCGAGTCGCCTTAGAACTGCTCGCAATGGCCGCTTCGCGGCCAATGCTTCGCGCCACTAAGGCGACTCGCCATGCCCGCTGCGCGGGCATAGCGAGTCGCCTTAGAGCTGCTCGCAATGGCCGCTGCGCGGCAATGCTTCGTTCGTATCCACATGACCACGCTGAGTCGCATGCGAGTTTGGTGCGCGAAATCCATTCGTAATTATATAATAGATTGCAGCTCAGCCCCAGTCACTGGAATGGAAAACTATAATATGTGGCACAGCCAATGTTCTGTGTTTACCTGGCATAACTACTTTTTGTAGTGCCTGAGCTACTTTGAATTTTAATATTTCATGATAGCCAACCATATTGTATACCTCTGCTAATAGAAACTGTCATTAGATTGATGCTACCTGAATTATGGGCAGTATGGTTCAGAGCCTGGATGAACGATTGTGGAGTAATGATGGATTAACTTACTAAGTTCCTTGTCGATATTGACAGCAGCATCAAGAAGTGACACGCCCACTCCAGGGTCGGGGAAGACTCGAGACCTCTTCACTTCTTGGTTCTTTTCACGGGGACAGACGGGGGCCGCGACCCGTTCCTGTGACCCTGGCAGTGTCATTAAAAATAAACAGGGGGATGATGACAGTGAAAGTCTGAGGGGATAAGGGATATTCATGACGCCACCTGCGGAATGCGGCCAGGGTGGCCGCCGCTGCTTCAGACCTTCTAGGGATGATAACCGGCAGCTGGGATGGTGTTGCTCCCCACAGGTGGAGTGTAGTCCCCAGGGCAGCAGAGTGGTTCCCCCGGCTCGTACATTGGCAGAGGTTCATTTAGTCAACAGTACTCTCGGTGTTAGGGGCGGCATCTGCGGCTGATGGTTGCCGCAAATTAAAGTCTCTCACACCACAGCTGCATTTCCTTTACTTTTACTCAGGTGTTAATCATGGCCGCCGGGTATGACTCCTACCAGTCTCCAGTTTGCTCCTTCTCCAGAGCGGGTCAGTGCAGTCAAGCCACGTTTGGTGCCCTTCTGTCCTCTCTAGGTGTCTCAGTCTCTGGTGGCCTGTCTCTCTCTCAGCACTATAAGGAGTAGTTTTCTTCTGAAGAAAGCGTAGCATCGCTCTGCCCCCCAGGCTCTCAATGCTCTCCGCAGCACAGATCTCAGGTACCGACAGCCTCGAGTGCTTATTTGTGTCCCAGGCGCCATTAGGTCACACTCTCCCGGGCACTGCTCTCTAGGTCAGCCATCTTCCCCAAGATGTGTTGGGTGTTCAGCCACACCTCCCATTAGAAGTCAGGGGCCTCCGGATTTACAGCTTGGGCATAAAGTATCCGCACCGTGTTCAGGGCCGGGTCCCTGTGTCGTCCACCAACCCCTCTGTGTCGTCAGATTTGGGCGGACAGGGAATCGATGATGTCTCTTGTGCACCCCAGGACTCTTCTCTCTGTCAGTCTTTCCCCCGTGGGCAAGCGGGGTGACATTGCTCCAACCCACGGGAGTCGGCACCACACCACCTCTACGCTCCTGACTACCACTCCTCGACAGTCGATGTTACTCCTCTGGTCTCCTGTCCTTCTTTTTTGGCCTGGGTCCTCCCTCAGGGTCCACCCTCCGTCCCAGGGTCCTGTTACTGTGTGCGTGTGTGTTTTCCAGGCTGAACTGCACCATCCCGACATCTGGAGAACAGGGGCACTACGCTCCCTAACCGCGGGAAAGCAGTACCTCTGGTGGCGGCTTACCCGGTGGGGTGCCACAAAAGGTTAAAAGGCCATGACTGGTGAGAACACCGGTCATCGTAACTGAGGCAGAAAGTTATATAACCCCCGTGGTACCTGAGAGGCGGTTACATTTTTCTCTGTATCTCCACTGAGAAGCTCAGAGATGAAAAAGTAGGCTAAAGCAGCCTGCTCCACTGTGACCGGTCTGCACTGTACTGACCCTCATAACGATCACCAAATGTGTCACTGTGCGATTTCATGCAGTAACAGTATAATGCAATTACATATGTATACAGAGGAATTCAGTAAGGCAGCGCATCTCCTGATGTACATGTAAGGGTTCCAGTTTTGAAGTTTCAAGTCCCATAGGATAGCAGAGGTATACAATAACAAACCTATTGGTTACCCTCCCCTGGTTCAGCTCTGTGTGTCCACCACTTCTCCAGTGATTTTACAGGCTAAAATGGTGACATCACAACTGCAGGTCAAATCATAGCTACAGCCAATCACTGAGCTTAGCGGTTCTGCTAATGTAGAAAGCGCAAGACTCTGAGCTCAGTAATTGGCTGTTGTGGTGATGTAATCATGATGTCATCGCTGCGGCCTATAAATAATCAGCAGAGCAGAGAGGCCAAGCTGGGCCCAGGGAGGATGAGTAACACCTCATTTTGTTATTTTATACCTATGGAGTGCACTTTGAAACTGGGAAACCCTTTCATTTTCATAATAAAACATAATGAGAACTCCGTATATTCCTATTTTATCATCTCTAGGCAGACGTTATTGAACATGAGATATTCATAAAATTGATACCCTGTTAAATAAAAAAAGAACATTAGAGAAACAGACTTAATTTTTAGCTGTTGGTTTATGATATACAGTGTCTGTTTGTACTCCTGCAATGTAATGTATTTGTCATTTTTTACTTGTATTTTTTTATGAAAATATATGATCTAATCCTTATTCTATCTGGCAGGTGGGGAGATGTTCTTCCCTCATATTCTGGGGGCTCTGCTGCTACTTCTGAGTATCTCCAATGTTAACTGCAATAAAGGTACGTGCATAGGAAAATAAACTATGAGCGAGTAAAATAGACTGTACATCCTCTACAACAACTATTTGGATATTTGAAACTATGATGGAAACAAATGGATGATGGGGGCTGCATGGGGATATTGGGGGATGATGGGGGCTGCAGGTGGATGATCGGGGCGGCATATGTATGATGGGAATATTGGGAGATGATGGGAGCTGCAGATGGATGATGGGGGCTGCAGGAGGATATTGGGGGATGGTGGGAGCTGAAGATGGATGATGGGAATATTGGGGAATGATGGGGGCTGCAGATGGATGATGGATGGATGAATGGATGACACAGTTTGGTTATGCATTTTAGTCGCATTGGCAGATGGCAACTACTGTACAGTATGTAATAAATGTTCAGTTTTTTTGTTCAACAATAAATGTAGATTCTTCTTCATGGAAAAATAAGACACCCCTTTAAAACAAGTCCTAGCGCATCTTTGGGAGCCAAAAGTAACATGTGACAGTGTCTTATTTTTGGGAAAACAGGGTATATATATATGTGTTATATATACATATATAAATATACATGCACACATATGTAGTGCTGTGCAAAAGTTTCATGCGATTGTGGAAAAATTGCTGCAAGGTAAAAAGCTTTTACAATTTAAGGTGTTGATGGTTTATTTTTAGCAATGAACAAAATGTAAAGTAAATGAGAAATACATAGATCAAATATCATATCAATATATAGTGTGACCGCCCTTTGCCTTCAATGGCATCAGATTGGAAAACAGTGCAGCAGAGGAAAGACACATCATAGTTAATTACTTTCCTTTGAAATTGTAAGATGTCCAGCAGTGCCATCAGCTCAGAACTGGTAGAAACTAGTAGGACTCAACTAAACCCATTTTTGTGACAATATTTTTAATTATGAAAATATCAATAATTTGGTGAAAACCGAAACCATATTAAAGGGATCCTGTCACCTCCAGAACCCCTCCTAAGCTAGCAAAACATGTCCCTGCAGCATCCTATCACTAATCCCCCACTTCTTTTGTTTCCTAAACGCATCCTGTGAAGGTGCATAAAAACGTTTTAATACTCACTCATTAGTGATTATAATTAGAGAGTGACTATTCTTTAGCCATTAGGGTGTGTTGTTTTGCAGGCTCGAGGATCCAGCCTCTCTCTGTGTGTTCTGCTGTGCTTGTGCAGGCTTTCCCCTCTGTCCCTCACAGAATGCAAATCATTAGTCCTGCCTTCAGCTCCACATCACAGCGGAAGCTGCACAGAGAGGGCTGGATTATTCAGGCTGCAAAACAATACGCCCTAAGGGCTGAAGAATATAGCCCCTGCTAATTATAATCACTAATGAGTGAGTATTAAAACGTTTTTATGCACTTTCACAGGATGCTTTTAGGACACAAAAGGAGTGTGAGATTAGTGATAATATGCTGCAGAGACATGTTTTGGTAGCTTAGGAGGCGTTTTGGAGGTGACAGGATCCCTTTAAAGATTGGAGGTGACAAGATCCCTTTAAAGAAGTTTATTAACTGGGGGAGCAGTGAGCATATTGACACTACTAGTATATCATAAAATGTTATACCTTTGGGCAGTGAAGAATGTTGTTTTAGCCCCAAATTTACAATTTTCACAGGCGGAACACCCCACTTGTGACTGCACAGTACTGTTTGGCCACACCGCACGGCTTGGGAAGGATAGAGCGTCATTTAATTTTTCTAGCACAGATTTTCCTAAAATAGTTTGTGGTCTCCCTTTTGCAGAGCCCCTAAGTGCCAGAACAGCAGAAACCCCCTTAAGTGACCACATTTTGGAAATCAGAGGCTTGGGGGAAGGAAGGTGTGTAACAGTCCGCGCTGCCAGAATTTCCGCGTGTAAATGATACAAGAAGCCGATGTCCAAATCAAACCTTTCTTTTATTGCATCCAACGCGTTTCAACGCCTTTCCTGGTGTCTTCCTCAGGGAATCCCTGAGGAAGACGCCAGGAAAGGCGTTGAAACGCGTTGGATGCAATAAAAGAAAGGTTTGATTTGGACATCGGCTTCTTGTATCATTTACACGCGGAAATTTTGGCAGCGCGGACTGTTACACACCTTCCTTCCCCCAAGCCTCTGATTTCGTTTCCACAAGTGGAGACCGGTGGAAGTCCAGCAGCAGCCATCTGGGAATTGATCCTATCAGGTCTACTAACCAGTTGTGGGTATCACAACTGGCATAGGTGAGTGGTAACATTATTCTCACCTTTTTGGGTTTAGTGTCTAGTGATAGGGGCACTATTGCGCCTTTGTCCTCCCCCCTTTTTTCACATTTTGGAAATGCACCCTCTAATTACTATTATGGGTTTGTAGTGACAATTGTGTCATTGGAAAACATCTATGGAGTCAACTCAGTGAATGTTGCTGAATTAAAATTGCAAATAAGCTTTGTAGTGCCCAAGTACTTGTAGTACATTGTGCCCAGCTTTTCCAGAGACTTTGTGGTACCAGTAGCATGGAAGCCCCTATATTTCCATTACAGATGATGGACTGAGTGGGGACTTGAGTTGAGTTGAATGCTATTGGTGCAAATTTATTAGGTACAGAACATTTTGGATCAGTTCACAATTATCCTGTGCTATGCGCTGTGAACTTTAATTAGGGCTTTCCATATACATCTTCGAAATAGGTGATTCAGGTTGAAAACCTCCAATTGATTGTTTTCACTATAATGATGCAGCAGAGTAAAGGCAACTTCACACACACAGATATTGAGTCCAATATCTGAACAGATCTCTGGTTGCAGTGAAATCATGGATACATTGCTCCATGTTGTACACAGCCACAAAATGGAGCAATGTATCCATGATTTCACTGCAAAGAGATCTGTTCAGATATCTACTGTGTGTGAAGTGGCCTTTACTCTTGAATTTGATTGATGTCTGTTCATTGATGTCCTTCTTTTCTAAAGTTGCAAAAAATGTTTTGACCACACTTTTGTGCACGTCTAATAAGACATGTAAAAAGATGGACACTGCTAGACCACAGGCCAGACAGAAGTTCAAAATGATTCCATTTGCCCCGATACATGTGAATTTTCTCTGAATCATGTTTCTTACAGATTTACACAAACTATCCGGTTTCTTTGTAGACTACTGGTACCTTTACACGCCGCTACAGAAGGTAGAAAACAACCGGGTTACGGAGACAAATGTATCTTGCACCATCAAATCAACCCGAGGGTAGCGGCGTGTAAATTAGCTTGTTGCTACCTGTGACTTTCGGCACCTGTTTCAGAGCAGTGCTCTAAAACAGGTTGACTTCAACCCGATGGTAACAGCGTCTAAATACGGTAGGGTAAGGTTTTTTCGCCACCTAGCTGACTCCCTGGGGCGTGACACAGCCTCCGGGAAAACGCCCCCCTTCAGCGATCATTGGTGGAAGCTCCTGCGTTGCGATTGGTTGTCGCTGCATAGGGCGGCATATGTAAGGAGCTGACCAGTCACACTACACATTTGCTATAGCATCATGTATTAGCCAGCCTCCCTGCGCTAGCTGGCCAATCATGATGCTATTGCTTTGTCCAATCATCGTACGAGCGTCTCGTAATCCACAACTCTGGCACGCCTATGTGTTGTCCCTGCTGCACCAGGTCCTCACATATTACCTTCTGTCACGGCGTGTAAATGAGGTAAGGTGCTCTACAGAAGGTAACTTGAGGCACCCGGCGGTGCATCCAGAGGTAGATTAAACCGTCTGTAGAGCACCTTGTAGCGGCGTGTAAAGGCGGTATCGGGTACCGTTTGCAACCGTTGGTGCGTCCTCGTGCACGTGAACTATTGCTACTTACTTTCTCCGCTGATGGAGCTGTTGGCAACTTGTCTTTTTGGGGACAAGATGATGTATTCAGTGATACCATTTTTATTTATATGCAACTTTTTTATCATATTTTATTCCACTTTTCTTGGCGGAATGATGAAAAAGCATGCTTGTTCACTGAAGGTGTTAACTAGTGTAAAGTTTTATAGATCGGATCACTCCAAACATGGAGATACCAAATATGTGTACTTTTTAGTTTATTTTTTTATATAAATATATCTATTTATTGGTATCCTATTTTTTGCTCTTTATTATGTGATTTTTTATTTTAAAGAGAACCTGTCACCCCCTGCGCATAATCATCTGCATTCATACAGGCACACATAGTTAAGTTGGTGTGCGGCTGTCATCATTGCGCCTGTGTGAAGTGCTGCATGCATAACATTGAACAGAGCGGGCTCTGGTGCCTGCACCTCACACAGGCGCAATGATGACAGCCGGACTCCCTGCACACTGACTTAACTATGTGTGCCTACATGAATTCAGAGGATTATGCACAGGCGTCGAAGAGGAGGGGACACACAAAAAAGAGGAGGCGGCAGTCACATAGAGGGGGTGGGGAGGACCAGCCCGGCGGTGATGGAAGCAAGCAAAGATAAGACCCATCGGACCGCTTAACTATGAATTTAAATACAGGGCAGGAAACTTTAGAACGTGCCTCTTTTAGGGCACGGGGGGGGGAGGGGGGAGAGACATTGTACACACCTTCACAGAATGCAGCATACACGCTGCTGAAGGTGCTCCTTTCACTTTGGAAAGCACTAGGGAGGTGAAAGGTTGTCTTTAAATATTTCTAGAACTTTAAATTTTTTACTTAGTTCATTTATTGGTCATTATTAGACTGATTGCTGTAATAATGCATTGCAGTGGAGCTTGTCAGTTTTACACTGACAGAAGCATCTTACACTGCTCCTGGCATGGTCTAAGAGGCTTGCTGGGAGAGCCACAGGTCGTCATGATGTGACGCCCCACTGGTCGGGACGCCATGGAGGGGTACTGCAACCATAAAAGAGTGTGTAGTATTCCTGTGGCTGAGAAATTGAGATGCTGCATAAGGGACCCTCATCACACCCATTCACACCTACACACCCTAGAGCAGGGGACCGTGGGTGGACCCGCTGTAGGGAAGACAGAGTCCCTGGGAGGAGCTCAGGCAGGGTAGAAAAGTGTGTGGGTGGGAGGAGACAAACAGACAGAGAGTGAGGAAGAGCTCCAGTGGGGAGTGAGAAGTAGATGGCGGAGGTGCTGTCAGGATGAAAGGGGACTCTAAGGGCACCAGGTGTTGTGGTGCGTCCAAATCCAGACACAATACAATCACTGGCTGGAGGGTTTCAGGCCTGGGACGGAGGACTGGCTCCGAGAGCGGTGTGGATGTTCACCCCCGAGCCACCAAACCGGAGCCCCGAGCTTCTTCAGGGAGTCGAGGCCGACACCCGGTGCACCCAGGAAAAGGCACCATATAGGATCCCGAGGGCTCAGAGAGGAGTAGCTCAGTTAGAGATGATCCAAGGGAGCTGGCTTCAGGTTCTGCACACGGAGGCACTGAGGAAGAAAGGAGAGAGCGCAGGAAAGGACCAAATAGGAACAGTAGGCATTCCACCGAGGGACCCAAGTGCGGCATCCTAACTCCCGGTGACTATCCAGGCCAGGCAGACCCATAAAGACTGTGTGTAAATAAATGCCAGTAAACCTGTTGCAAGTTACAAACTGTGTGGTGTATTTCATTCGCCTGCACCTGAGGAGTCGCCGAGCTGTTTAACAACTACTATCATCCACTACTGCCTCGGGGATCCCGCTCCACCTACGAGGAGCGAAACCAACTTGCTGCTTCACCATCACCCCGGAGGACTGTCCAACAGCGCCGGTACTATTACCAGAGCCATAAGTGGCTTCACGAAACACTATTCCCATTAACTATTCCCCTTTTCAGTGACCACCAGGGCCATGGAACCGGGCAACAGGCCCCGTGACATCCCCATCTAAATCAACGCCCGGAACCGGGTATCCCTCAGCCCTGGGGCGGGTCAATGACATCATTAGGTCAGGTTGCCATGGCCACTATAGGACCCCTGTGATCAAGTCATAAGGATCCAGTTCCCTTGGGAAAATAGAACACTTCTCTACCAGCCTCACACATGATGCAATATTTATTGCAACATTTAGGGGTTAAACAGCCCTCTGCTGTGCAAGCACTACTCCTGGCTGTGAGGGCTTGGTCTTGACTTTCACATAAGCTGAATTCCCAATGACATGAATGCCATGATGTGCCCCATATGTTATTGGTCGGGAAGACTTTGGCGACCATGACATTCAAAGTACGTTATATGTTGTGAAGGCCTTAAGAAATATCTTCTGTGAAAACAAGATCAAGGAGACCTGGAAGTGATGTTATAGTCCCACAGAGCTCTAATTGAGTCTGTCTATGATTACATGAAAAGTAATAAGGATTTGCCCAAACCTACAACCAGAAAATCTTTGGATAGTTCTTGGAACAATCACTCTGCCAAGTTTTTTTCAAAAAGTGTGTTTTAAGGTACGTTACACGCTTCAATGTTGAAACGATATCACTAACAATCTCATGAAAGCGCGGGCATTAGGACATCTTTTTGACATCGTTGGTGAGCTGTCACATGCCTAGATATCGTGGATGACGCACCAACGATGTAGTGAGCAGCTATCGTTTGCACAACCCAGCAAACGATACTTGTTCACTGATGTCAATGGGCGAAGTCGTGAATGACATCATTATCGCGGTAGTTCAAAATTGCAGAGGGTGGACGGTGTATACGGACCTGCGCTGTATAGACCAGAAAGATCAGGCGGTGTTCATCATTATAGTGTTTATTTCCGACGCGTTTCGGAGTTAGTCCCAACTCCTTCCTCAGGGAATAGTAGAGGAAGGACTTGGGACTAACTCCGAAACTCGTCAGAAATAAACACTATAATGATGAACACCAACTGATCTTTCTGGTCTATACAGCGCAGGTCCGTATACACTGTCCACCCTCTGCAATTTTGAACTACGTTGACCGTTTTGGTGTGGATCCTTGCAGCAGCTATTACCTTTTGTCCTGAGGCTGGTTGTGCGCTACACAACCCCTCCAGGTGAGTGACTAATTACATTTAGTCCACCTTTTTACCAATGATAAGACCCTATTGCGCTTCTCTCTCCCTTTTCTAGTTTTGATCGTTATCGCGGTGTTACACACAACGATGCAGCAGGTTGGCTGATCGAGGATCGTTTGATTTGATAACATGTTCTCAAATCTGTGATCAACGATCCAACGATTTATCATAGTCGTATGTCAGTGTCACACTCAACGACGTCCTAACAATGTTGTTTCAACGACTCCAAACCCGTGACGTTTCAGCATATTGTTCACGATATCGTACCGTGTAACGGTACCTTTAAGTGTACCGAGAAGAACTCATGTTTTGATGCTGTTTTGAAGGTAAAAGGTGGTCACACCAACTATTGATTTGCTTTAAATTTCTTTTTTGTTTACTCACTTAACGATCTGTTGTCAATGTAGTAAAAGAGGACCAGCTGCAGCATCTAGGTAGGGAAAGCAGAGGTACAAGCAAGGGCGTAACTACAACCGATGCAGGGGTTGCAATCGCACACGGGCCCTGGGCCCCAAAAGTCCTTTTGGCCTATAGAAAAAGACTAATGCTATTGAAGATTTGCAATAATTGGGGGCACCGTTGGACCTTTCACATCGGGAATAGTTTATATGGATAAGATTACACTAGCTATCTCTAGTTGGGGAAACATTTTATGAGTCTTTAGCATCTGTTGATCCTAGGGCGCAAAACAATCTGTGGTGGACTTTGGTATAAATATATAGCCCTTTATCAGACTAAAGCTGTACCTCAGCCCCATTTTCTGTCTCCAGCATCATTTTTAGCACACAGTCTTCAAGTAGATTGAAATGTTTAAGTACAACAAAGCCTGCTAAATAGTTGATGTGGATAGTGAAGAGTCTGGCGAGTCCAGCTGCATTTCGCTCTTTTGTTGGTTGCCCCGGGAGGCTGTCACACGTCGTACAGCTATGTGTATTACGCTAATGCAAGCAGAGTCTGAACAAAGGCTAGATTTGAAACAAACTATTAGGCAAAATAGAAGTCCCCCTGCTTACAGTTCTGTGAGATCATATAAACTAGCACAATCACTGATTAACATGATGTTTAAAGGTGTCTCAACATCATAGATAGTTAAAATTGCAAAGTATTTGTATAAGTAATTTAGGCACTTGACTTCTTATTAAAAATCTTGTCTGTTCTCAAGAATGGAGTTATTTTTAATCTTATTGTTTACTGCTTCTTGTCTAGGTTACCAGCCACTGCTATAGTGTATCAGAGGTACATCTCCTAAACAATGAGTGCGCTTACAAGCTCTATGCACATAAGAATGCATTGAATAACCACAAAGGAAATGCTCATAAAATAGGATTTTATTGAAACATAGATATAAAAAATATATTGAAATATTACAATAATGTGGAGTAAATAAGGAATTTCACAAAAAAACTTATAGAGACAGGACATTGTATAGATGGTATTATAATAAACATATAAAGTATACCATAGTCTATGTGAGATAGAGCATAATTAATAATAAATATATCACATAAAATGAATATATAAATACGAAACCTTAAATAGGATGCAATATCACACAAAAGACATACCATTAAATAAAAAACACCACAGAAGTAAAGAGGCCACTTCTGCTCGAGGCTGTCTCAAGGAGTCAAAGTTGCCAGCTTCATTTCCACCCGTTCCTGATACCGCAAAGGCAAGACTGCCTCTGCATGCAATATCATGGAGCGCACAGTTTGAACTAGCTGCTGCTGGTCTGGACTGTCAACCATCAGGAGCACACCTTGTTCTTCAGCAAGCAGGAGGCGGGAGGTAAAAACTCTTGAAACTTTAGTCAAAACTGAAGAGGTAAGAGGGATTTGCTGTAAGTACAGGCTAATATGTCATGGGCAACTCTAATTGCCAACTCTTTTAGGCTGCCTTTACACTTGCGTTTGTGTCTGCATGCGCAGGGCATGCAGACGCAAACGCAGCACATAATTATGTGAACGCAGCGGAGAATCTCGCATGTGTTCACATTAGTATGGTGCCCGGGTAGCCAATCAGCTGTCTCGGGGGTGGCCGGGAGGAGGAGATCAGCGGCCGAGATCTCCTCCTCCGGCCAGCTGATCTCCGCGGTGTCAGCGGGGAGAAACAGCTGATCTGACAGCTGTTAATCTCCCGCGCTGACACTGAATAGGTGATATCGGTGCAGGAGATAGAACAACTGATCGCTGCTTCAAATATCCGCACTGACACCGAATGTATTAATAACATGATGACGTTGTATATCCAAATGGCCGGATACTTTTTTTTCTAATACTGATAGGAATTCTTTAGCAACAATCACTGTAATGTACAATTATGACATTTTTTTTAAAGACAACGGAGAGTAACTTCATACTTTCTAGGAGTTACTAGATGGTTGCCAATGCTAGGGCTACCCTTTGGTACAATAAAGCACCAGATTTGAGGCCCCTGCAGTAAGTTGGGATGATGAGCAGTGATACAGACAGAGGCAAACATAGGGCCTGATTCATTAAAGTTGGCATTGCTCATGCCGGTCCTGATGAGGACATGTGCTGGAGTCAGATGCTCATGGCTACTGTGCATGCTTCTTTATGAATCAGGAGTATAGAACTATTGGCATACACCTCTGTTTGCACCTCGCCACAAATCCTTTGCCAGTTTCTGATGAAGCAAGATTTGTGGTGCAGTGAATGCTGTAACTTGTCATGAATTGATGAGTGGCGGTTGCCACTTCCCCGTTATGCCTCAGCTCTATTCTCTTCATCCGTGCTGGTAGAAAATGATGATGTCAAAAGTTGCAAAATATTAGTGTAGAATCTAGTATCACCAAATTGATGCAAATTTTCAAAGTCAGAATACCGGTGTAAAAGATTTGATACAAGTCCCATAGATTACACTTACCGTATGTTTGTAGCTGGACATGTAAATTCCCTACCCCTAGTAATATACTAACCAGCTGCCATCTTCTTCCGTTCTTGCCGCCTCTCCGGTTCTTTTCTTAGGTTTGTGACCTGCTGGATTACTCCTGGGTGAGCCAGAGGTCACTTTTATTGATAAGTCACTTACATTGGTAAGTTAGTAAGAGCTTGAACGAGGCTCTCATAGGCTTGGATTGAGAGACTGTGACCATTAACTCTGACTTATGGTCTGTCAGAGGCTGCAGTCATAAGATGGCGGAACAGGATGGAGCAGCACTGGGAAGGATAGAAGAAGATAGCTAGTTGGTATTTTACTAGGGTCAATTAACTTGGATTGGTAATAACACTCCAGCAGTGAAATAAAAAGAAACAAACACTAGAGTGGTGCTCTAATACCTATGAAATGGTATGGAGATCTACCTTTAATACAAAAAATAAAATAAGAATGATCAACAATTTAGTTTAGCTATTTCTTGGAAACTGTATGAATAAACAAAAAGTGTCTGTTTAAAAGACTCTTGTCACAATTACTCCACTCAGTGTGTCTCGACAGCAGTGAATGACAATTCCTCCACTCGTGTTCTCAGGAGTAGTGAGGACAATTCCTCCACTCAGTGTGTCTCAGGAGTAGTGAGGGACAATTCCTCCACTCAGTGTGTCTCGGGAGTAGTGAGTGACAATTCCTCCACTCAGTGTGTCTCAGAGTAAGATGACAATTCCTCCACTCAGTGTGTCTCGCAGAGTGAGTGGACGATTCCTCCACTCAGTGTGTCTCGGAGCAGTGAGGGACAATTCCTCCACTCAGTGTGTCTCAGGAGTAGTGAGTGACAATTCCTCCACTCTGTGTGTCTCAGGAGTAGTGAGTGACAATTCCTCCACTCGTGTGTCTCGAGAGCAGTGAGTGACAATTCCTCCACTCGGGTCTAGTGTGTCTCAGGAGTAGTGAGTGACAATTCCTCCACTCTGTGTGTCTCGGAGTAGTGAGGGACGATTCCTCCACTCAGTGTGTCTCAGGAGTAGTGAGTGACAATTCCTCCACTCAGTGTGTCTCGGGAGTAGTGAGGGACAATTCCTCCACTCAGTGTGTCTCAGGAGTAGTGAGGACAATTCCTCCAATCTGTGTGTCTCAGGAGTAGTGAGGGACGATTCCTCCACTCAGTGTGTCTCAGGAGTAGTGAGTGACAATTCCTCCAATCTGTGTGTCTCAGGCGTAGTGAGGGACGATTCCTCCACTCAGTGTGTCTCAGGAGTAGTGAGTGACAATTCCTCCAATCTGTGTGTCTCAGGAGTAGTGAGGGACGATTCCTCCACTCAGTGTGTCTCGGGAGTAGTGAGTGACAATTCCTCCAATCTGTGTGTCTCAGGAGTAGTGAGGGACGATTCCTCCACTCAGTGTGTCTCAGGAGTAGTGAGTGACAATTCCTCCACTCAGTGTGTCTCGACAGCAGTGAGTGACAATTCCTCCACTCTGTGTGTCTCAGGAGTAGTGAGTGACAATTCCTCCACTCTGTGTGTCTCAGGAGTAGTGAGGGACGATTCCTCCACTCAGTGTGTCTCGGGAGCAGTGAGGGACAATTCCTCCACTCAGTGTGTCTCAGGAGTAGTGAGTGACAATTCCTCCACTCAGTGTGTCTCAGGAGTAGTGAGGGACGATTCTCCACTCTGTGTGTCTCGGGAGCAGTGAGGGACAATTCCTCCACTCAGCGTGTCTCAGAGAGAGTGAGTGACAATTCTCCATCAGTGTGTCTCGACAGCAGTGAATGACAATTCCTCCACTCAGCGTGTCTCGAGAGCAGTGAGTGACAATTCCTCCACTCAGCGTGTTTCGACAGCAGTGAGTGACATTTTTGCTGCCCAATGGAATCAAGGCTATGTTGAGCTGTCAATTTGGTGAGAGACAGCTCAGTCGCCCAATCTAGTGCAGGGGCGTGCTAAGCTGTTTGTATGTCGATGATACCTCAGCTGTCAAACCTGAGACTGGGAGATGCTAGGTTTATTCAGTTGTTCCCTGTTCTGAGTGATTGCCCAGCTACTTAGCTGAGCAGTCAGTCCCAGATCACTGTCAGTCATAGCATTTGCCCATTGGTGAATGTTTGCCTGTGCTCTGTGTTTATATCTATTGCTGCCTTACTTTGAACCTACTCTGACCATCCATTTGAATTGTCCATTTGCTTTGATCTCCTATACCCTTGGTATTTTGACATCGGACCATGACCTGACTATGCCTTTGTCTTTCCTTTAGTTTACAATGTGCATTCTTGGTATCGGACCTCGGAACCTTTGACTACCCTGCCTCATGTCTTGTCTGTGTGTAGTGACTAAAGTCACAAATCTGTTACTGAAGTTTGGTAGACTTCACTTGGTGCTATTGGTGTGAAGTAACCCAGGTGGTTGGTTGTAGACATCCTGTACGGTCATGGAAGCTGATGTCTAGTTAATGCCCAGTTGATTTGGGGCTGATTGGTTGTTTTGAATCTGAATGTAAATGTTTTGCATGTTTTAAGAGACTCCATGTGTCAATGTGTCTTAATCCCATTTTGCCTACCTCTACGCAGCTAATCTTCCAAAAAATGCATATATCCGGTATTTTGGATTAATCGACAACTAATATTCTGTCATTACTCTCCCACATGGGTAGTCCCCAAGCATATCTGTATTTTTTTCGGCATGTATATATAGCATATCCCTAATCTATTTCTTTGCATTCACAGCCAATGTTTGTGTAGCCTCTAGAGCTAAAACCTGCACAGAATGTATTCGGGTGCACAAGGATTGCTCATATTGCACAGATGAGGTAAGACAAAACTTGGAATTACACACTTTCATACAGTATTTCACATTTGACCTACAGTTTACTATATTTTTTAGTCATTTTGGATATACATATTTTTCCTAAGCAGCTACGCTTAGATATGTATATGAAGAGGCTTGCTTAATGATATCCTAGGAAATATTTTCTTACTTCTGAAGCTGAAGAGTTTATTTTTGTTATATTAATATACTTCCGTTAATTTACACATTTGTCATAAGTATTCAGGTACTGAGATATTTTAGCAAAATTTGACGCTTCGGTTTTAGTTAGTTGTGCTACATCAATAATCACGAGATACCGGTGGATTACACATTAACTGCATTCCATATTAAAGCTGTTTCACCCTGAATCAAAACCTTATCAATAAAGCCCATGCGTTATCTTTGTTCATTTGTTAAAAATCCAGGTATTTCTTAGATTTTATAGATTTTTCTGGGAAAACTTGATATCAACCAATATGATGGCCATTACAGCTCCCATTGGGGTTGTTATCCAGATTTCCCAGATTCTTGAATGGGAAAACACTTCTTAGAATACCTAAGATCTCTAATTATGGAATTACAAAATATGATAGATCTCTTATATTAGTTATATCATCATTTTTCAGTGGATATTGAGGACAAGCATATGATTTTCAAATAGTGAAAATAAGTTCTCAACAACATTCCATAAAATGCTAATTCCCGACATGGAGGCAAAGCTCTTTTCTTACTATTTTTTTCTTTTTTTCTTAGAACTTCCATAATATTCGTTGTGACTTGAGGGAAAATCTCAAGGATTATGGATGCAGTAGTTCTGGAATTGTTTACATGAGAAGTGAGATCAAGACAATCATGGTAAGTGTTGTCTCCTACTTAGACTTTATTCAGCCTCTGCCCCCTGATGATACTTTGAGTTTCTTACCATGCGTCATCAAAAAGGAAGTAAAAAAAATAGAAAACCAGTTAGGGTCCCATCACACTTGGCGGGTCTGGACAAAAAAAAGGCATCTGCTTCATGTGCCGCCTAAAGGCCGCACTTGCGGCACACTTGCAGCGAGCCCCATGCATTGTCTAGGGGGTTGCAGCAGGTGCGGTATTGCCATGGTTTCGGCACTTGCGCCACTTGCGGCCGCGGAAAACCGCAGTTATACAATACCGCGGTTATACTGCACTTGCCGCACCTGCCGCAAGCCTCATAGACAATGCATGGGGCTCGCCACAAGTGCGGCCGTTAGGCAGCAGATGCGGCAGATGTGTAAATATTCCGCATCTGCCGCAATCAGCGAAAAATGCTGATGTGAAAGGGGCCTAAGCAATCTGCAAAAATGTTACGAAACCATCACAGCTGCGACTCCTGATTATGACTATTCTGTCTGCCCACCCTCTCTCTTTTGGTCAGTATTTAAAATCGCAGCAGGAGTGGAGATATACTGACAGGATTACAGATGAAACAGCCTACAGAAAAGGATAGATACTAATTTACTTTCTACTAAGACTGCATGGACAGGGTCGTCATGCAGAAGCTCAAATGATATGAACAAAGACTCAACTGTGGAGAGTTCTGGAGCTTTTAAGCATAGGGAGAAGGCTCAAGCCTTTTGATCACTTGGTGATCATGTGTTTTGATGGCAAAAATAGTGCTTTTGACAAAGCTATTCTAGCCACCAAGAACACTGGAACCCTGATAGAAGACAGTACCAATATATTCCAATGTGTACAAACAACCAAATACCATATGATGGTGCTTACATTTAAAAAGAAAGCTGAAGACTTGTCACTTCCCCAGTTTGGGTCCAATCAGAACACTGTTTTCATATATGGTTTCTCAATATGTTCATGTATTAACAGAATGAAGAAATAAACAGAAAACTAACTAGGACACAAGTTTACCCTCAACAAATGTCCATGAGGTTACGTGCTGGCGAAGAACATACATTTGAATACCGTGTGTTCGAGCCCCTTGATACACCTGTAGATCTATACATCTTGATGGACTTCTCCTACTCAATGTCTGATGATTTGGAAAATCTTAAAAATATGGGAGAACAATTGGGTAAGAACTGGCCTGTAATATGTTATCATAGGTCATTATCTACAATGTGAATATGTATATCTAATGTGATACTTACAAAAGAGAAAGCTATAGCACAGGGGTAGGAAACTCCAGGCCTGGAGGGCCGCTCACTGTGCAGGTTTTCAGGATTTCCTTAGTAAGTGACAGTTGCAAATTCACAAGTGCAGGAGATTAAATTACCAACTGTCAAATACTAAGGAAACCCTGAAAACCTGGACTGTGTGCGGCTCTCGAGGCCTGGAGTTCCCCACCCCTGCTATAGCATAAGTGCCACATATCAGTATCTACAACTGGCACTTTACTTTCAAAGTGAAAAACTAAAGGATGTTTCAATTTCATGGAAAAGTAAGGAGGCGAGAGAAAGAAAAAACTCAAAAAGCGACCATTTACCCTGTGACTACAAAGTGACTGTATAGTTCATGTATATTTACCCTACCTGGCTATCTAGAGTACACCATTGTCTTTCCTATCCCATAGCACAGGGAGGGATAGTGTGATTTAGGCTGCTTTCACATAACGATTTTCGGTCATCAAAACGGATACAATCGGATCGAAATCGGACCCCATGTTCCCCTATGGGAATCGGATGGGATCGGATGTGCCACTATTGGCATCCGATTTTGGCACCATCCGATCCCATCCGATTAATCACGGCACTAAATCGTAGCCTGCTACGATTTTGTGTCCGTGACTCACATCGGACAGCCTCGGATCACTGATGATCCGAGGCTGTTCCGAGGGCCCTTAGCATGGGAGCCTATGGACATCGGATCCGAGTTCACCTCCTGCTGCCTCCTCCATCTTCTTCCCTCTCCTATTCTACTCTGTCTCCCCGCTATTCTATTCTCTCTCCCCGCTATTCTTTGCTGTGCCCAGGCTTCTCTATCCTCCTCTATCCCTATCCTGTCCCTCTTCTCTTCCCTGTGTGTAAAAAAATAAAAAAAACCTCCTCCCGGAGGATACATCACCTGTCACAGCTTCCCACGCTGCAGCACCATCAGGACTGAAGGACCTGTGATGATGTCACAGATCCGGTCACATGACCCGTCAGCTGAGCGGCCCTGTGACATCATCACAGGCTCTTCTGCCCTGATGGAGCTGCAGCGTGGGAGTGGTGAGAGGTAATGTATGCTCCGGGAGGAGGTTTTTTTATTTTTTTACACACAGGGAAGAGAAGAGGGACAGGATAGGGATAGATGAGGATAGAGAAGCTGGGGCACAGCAAAGAATAGCGGGGGGACAGAGTAGAATAGGAGAGGGAAGAAGATGGAGGAGCAGAAGCAGGGAAAGACAGGGGATCGCAGGATCCACACGGATCCTGCACAGAATCGGATCGGATGGCTATTTGCCATCCGATTGCAGGGATCCGTGCCTGTCCGTGGGATCCTCCTTCAAAGTCGGATCCCACGGACAGGCACAAAATCGTGGCATGAAAGCATCCTTAGATGCTTCACTGGCTCCCCATACTGCTGTGGTGGCTATCTTGGAAGCAAGGGGAGCATTGATATGAGCAGAGGTGGAAGCAGGAGGCAACAGAGAGCACCTGGTAGGGTGACTATACATGTAAATGTATAGTCACTCTTCATTCCCAGGGTGGAGGGTTATTTTAAGGTAAAAGAGATGTAAAAAACACAACATGACTAATTTTATTTATATTTGCTTGCTTAACAGCTAATGTGGTCAGCTCTCTCTCCACTGATTACACTATCGGATTTGGGAAATTTGTGGACAAAGTGTCTGTTCCTCAGACAGACATGAGGCCAGAGAAGTGAGTATCAAAATGAGTTTGACCACGTTGATAGTAATGCTAGACAAGTTTCAATAGCATACCGTTAGATTTATTTATTTTACTGGAGCATTTAGTTTTCTTTATTCCTAATTAGGTCTGCTTTAGGACTTGTGAAGACAACTGCAAGTCTGATGCAACAAAATACCTGAGCACCCAGTCCAATGTTATTCTATGAGGTTGTGCACAAGTCCAAATCTTTTTCCTCAAATAGAGTCTATCCGAGGAAAGAGTCACAGCATGTCTGAGTTGCCTCCGTAATTCAGGTCATGCCTGGCCATGCAAGTCAACAGATCTGTGGAAAAATATCAGGCCGCACTTAGTTGACACCCAAATGTGGTCCGATTGTCACAGACTGGCAGAATGGAGAAGAAAAGAGAATTTATTTATTTTTTTATCTTCCCCACATCCTAGAAAATTGGATCACACTCTGATTCAAACTAAGAACAGAGTTTGTTTAGTATAATTGAGCCAATGTTTGAGAATGAGAAAAAAGACGGTAGTCTGCACAAGCTTTTAGAGGTAAACCATGTAGAAATAGAATGGATGAAAACACACATTTGTTTTTCTAATAACAGATTATCTCTTTAAATTTTGGAATATCCTGCCATGAGTTAACAATGGTAGGATGGGAAACTCATGCTGCTAAGAGTTATAATTATTACAAGGGTATCTAAGGATAGATAAAGGTATGGCTAGCTGCATGGATAAAACTCTGCACACCCATGTCAATCAATTGCTGCATTTTGAATTGTGAAATTCTTGTGGCCATTGGCTTGCTGCGGGTAGTTGTAAATTTCGGCTTTGCTGTGGGTAGTTGAAATTGGCTCGCTGCGGGAAGGTGAATTGGCTCGCTGCGGAAGGTGAAATTGGCTCGCTGCGGGTAGTTGAAATTGGCTCGCTGCGGGTATTGAAATTGGCTCGCTGCGGGTAGTTGAAATTGCTCGCTGCGGGAAGGAAAAATTGGGAAGGAAAAAGTTTAAATCTTGAACTCACAGTCAACTGCATCTTGTTGCGTCACCCAAAAAATGTTTTTCTCCATATGGTGTCATTGAAATTTTCAAGATTCATCAAGTGGCCTAAAGGTTTAAAACACATTGATTTAAAGTTGGTTTACAGTTTAATTGGATTAAAATAGGCGAAACAGCAGATTTTGAAATGAACAGCCTTTCATCTAATATGTATAAGGACCTCCCGTTTTTTTCCTTCAATAGTTGACCTGGGCATAGAACATGAGATAGTTTAGAGTCAAATGCCTCATCCTTTCGTTCTCCCCCCTATTAAAAACACATGAACATTTGCCTGATCATGTATACAGGTGAATCTCAAGATGTGGCTATTGGACATATGAGGAGCAACCCATTAATAGCAATGGTGGTTTCAAAAAATTACATCATGAACACATGAATTTATTAAAATATTAGATATATGCAGTATCTTGCTTTGCGCACAAATGACAAGTACATATATCTGCTCTACTATATTTCTAGACTGAGGCAACCATGGCCCGATAGTACACCCCCTTTCTCTTTTAAGAACGTCATCCGCCTGACAAACGACATTGATCAGTTCAGAGAGGAGCTCAAGAAAGAGAGAATCTCTGGAAATTTGGATGCCCCTGAGGGTGGATTTGATGCCATTCTCCAGACAGCTGTGTGCACGGTGAGTTTTATGTTTCTAAATGTACCGTAATCCGTGTGTACTAATATAACAAAAAGTGTAATTTTTGGAAGCTCATATCGCAGTGTGAAAAGATGAAGCAGGACAGAAGTGTGTTATTCTGCACAAACCCCACTCTGTTCCTTACCATGTAACAAGTACTATCTCCCTGGTGTCCATGCCACCCCTATATTTAGAAAGTAGGCCCACACATGGCCAAAGATGTTTTGATTGGATTAATCTGCCATAAGAGCAGTTGTAATAATCTTGTTTATATACAGTAATGCTCCAATGATGAAATGGGCACATTTGATATCTGATGTTTGGTTGGAATTAAGTGATTATTTGTTTTTCATAGGGCCAAATTGGATGGAGACAAGGAAGCACTCACATCCTAGTGTTCTCTACTGAATCAGCATTTCACTATGAAGCTGATGGAGTGAAGTACTTGATGGGATCCTGGACAGAAATCGATGAGCGCTGCCATCTAGACACATCTGGATATTACACATATGACACTCTTCAAGATTACCCATCTGTTCCCACTCTTGTGCGACTTCTTGCTAAGAATAACATCATTCCAATTTTTGCTGTGACCAACCACTCATATAGCTACTATGATGTAAGTGATTTATGTAGATGGTGGAGGTCCTTGATTTTGGGTCCATATTATGTGCTACACTTCAAAACATTGTGCAGGTGTATTCTTCATTGGCAATAATACATTAGATTTGACAAAACTTACCGTAGCTCTGGTCCAAACGTTTTTAGAAGTCTACTTCTCCAGCTGCTTAGCCATATGGCTATGGCTGATATTTGCTGGTTGAAAAAAAAATAAAAAAACAAGTGTAGAAATAGATTTTTTAGGGAGTAACAGATCATCTACCATAACTAGCTATGATCTCACAAAATGTGAAGTTTCTCATGTGTACGGATTAAGGTTATTTTTTATTGTTTCCCAACTATCAGTTGTTTTTACTGGGAAAAGTCTCATTTTAAAGGGAATTTGTCAGCAGGATTTCACCCACCAAACCATTAACATGAGTATGTAGCTCTTTCAAAAACAATTCCAGCAATACCTTTACAGGACTAGTCTATTTCTCCGATATTCCAAACTCTACTCCTTGCCTAGCACCGCTATATCCTTCTTTATTGACAGCTCCTTTACTTGAAGTGGCACATATAGGATGTCAGGCAAGCTGGAGTAGGCAAAGATGAGCAGAGAATAGAGCTGGAGTGACAGAGGCTTCATAGCTACAAATAACTCTTAAGCCTCATTTGCACAACAATTTAAGCGCTGATTTCTCAGTAATGAAGGAATGGACTAGCCATGTAAAGGTATTGCTGGAATTGTCTTTGAAAGAGCTACATACACATAGAATTATTTTGGGGTGTGAAACCGTGCTGACAGAGTCCCTTTAAATCAATGGATGACTATACAACTTAAAGTTGTGTGGAGTTCTCTAGAACTCCTTGTAGTGGTTCATCACTCAAGTGCGATTAACATACTCCACACATATGCAGCAAAGGTTGTCCTTTTGGCAGTGGTGTAACTTCAGGCCCAGAGGCCCCGATGCGATAAGCTCCAACGGGGCACCAATTATTGGAAATCTTTAATAGTATTAGTCTTTTTCTATATGCCAAAAGGACTTTTGGGGCCCCCTAGGCTGCAGGGCCGGATGCGATCGCAACCCCTGCACCTATTGTAGTTACGCCCATGCCTCTTGGAACAGGAATAATTCATAGAAAGCTACATAAGCCAAAATGTTGCATCTCCCTCTCTATCCAAGGCCACCATCAGATTGGATGGCATCCTTATCAGAACTTAACAGACCTGTTTGCAAACAGGTTTTTCACATTATTCAAAAATTTGCCTACAGACAGCAATAGTAATAACATGGCAAACAAATGGTGTATCCACCAGTCGTCACTGTTAGGCTGGTTTCACATAGCATTATTTTTCCTGTCCGTGGGATCCTACTTTTTGAAAGACCCCACGGACAGGAATGGACACCATAGGAGGTGACCTATTTCTGTGTCCAGGGCCGTGATTTTCACGTGTCCGAACACAGAAAGAGCTGTGCCGGGCACTTTCACTTCCGCAATGTATATATACATTGCAGAAGTGAAATTTAAGTAAAAGCAAGAGTTAAAAATAAAAATCTCTATTCTCACCTTTCCAGCGATCCACCGACGTCGGCATCTATCTCCGGATGCTTACAGGACCTGGCTGGGCGGGGCTACTCGATCAGCATCATCGGTCACATGACCGGTTACCGCGGTAACCGGTCATGTGACCCGATCAGCTGATCGGGTTCTGATGTAATGCCAGGTCCTGCAGCCACCGGAGATGCCGCACATCGGGGGATAGCAGGCCAGGTGAGAATAGAGATTTTCTTATTTTTAACACTTGCTTTTACTTAATTTTACGTCCGCAATGTATGTATATATATTGCTGAAGTGGAATTAGATGGCACAGAGCAGTTTTAGTGTACTGAGCATGCTCAGTACACTAAAATCGGGTCTGAGAAACAATCCAATGTTTTCTCGGACCCATGCTCCATAGGCCCCCATGTTAAAGGCCGCGGATCATGTCGAATCTGATTGCGTCCAATTTGGTCCGCTGTGCCCAAAATTGGAGCAGTCTCCGATTTTGGGTACAGCAAGAAATCAGACAGAATCAGATCCGACAAAAATCGGATGCCATTAAGGGCAAATCCGATCCTTGCCCATAGGTTAACATGGGGGCCAAATCGGATCCGTGGCTGTCCGTTTTACAACAGACAGCCACGGATCACAGAAAATCACAATGTGAAAGCAGCCTTAGTCTTCAGATTACTTGTCTGCAGTGATGACGTCCCATGTACCTCACATAATCACTGCAGCCAATCACTGGACCTGCAGTATGCAGCACAGGAACATTGAGACCACTGGTTGGGTGCTGCATTTAGATGAGGTATGCCAGACCTAATAGGGAGGACCAGGGATGTGGCAACGGGATAGCAGAGATTATACAGGTAAACACATATTTTTTGTTCTTTCATTACTTTTGTTCAGCGCAGAAAAGTTTTAATAGAATGTGGAGAAGCCCTTTAAGTTGATCTTTTTTAATCATTTTTATTTCATTACTTTTTGTAATATTTTTACTTGCTAATGGACATTTCCACATGACTTCTTTATTGCAGAAATGTATTCAACTGTTTGCTCTTAGTAACTGAATAGGGTTGTCTTGGTGATATGTGGATTTCTTCAGGCCCATTTAGACTGATTAAACACTTCTAAAATTTCTTCAACAAATCTGTCTCGTATAAACATACCCATGAAATGATATCAAATTATATACACATATACGAAAAACATAATTATAATGTACAGATAAAGAGAATACGTCACCAGGTTTTTGCTATCTCATCTGAGAGCAGCATGGTCTAGAGACAAAAACCCTGATTACAGCGATGTGTCACTTAATGAGCTGCTTGCTGTCATTTTGATAAAATTACCGTTTTCTCTGCTGCAGATTTAGCAGTTCTCTGAATGTGGAGCTCTATAACCCCGCCCACACCACTGATTGACAGCTTTCTGTGTACACTGTAATCAGTGGCGGGAGCGGGTTATACAAAATTCATGAATATGCTGGACTACCTGTTAGCAGGCCAATGTAATGATAATCTCCTGCTTACTAAACAGTGATTTTTATCAAAACTACGCAAAACAGCCCAGAAAGTGACCAGATTGCTGGAATCTGGATCTCTGGCCTTACATTATGCTACTCTAGGATTAAGTGGCAAAAATGGTGACAGATTCCCTTTAAAAGGTTTAAGGTTCACTGTGTCTGTTCTACATTTCATATATTAGTGGAAGATGTGCTCCGTATAAGTATCATGCTCCATTGTGATTAACTGTCTTTATAGAAATTAAGCAAGTACTTTAAGGTGTCTGAAATTGGAGAACTGAAGGAGGACTCTTCTAACATTGTGCAGCTTCTGGAGGAGGCTTTTAAGGTACTAGAATTCTTCCAAGAATATTGAACTTCTAACGGTTGACTACATATATTTTGACCTGATACAACAAAATACACATATTCACATGTTCAGTATTTGATCAGTATTTTATATTAATATTTGTAAGCCAAAACCAGGAGTGGGTAAAACATACAGAAGCAGTGACCATGTTTGTATTATACTTTTCCTCTGATTGTCCAACTCCTGCTGTTGGCGAGGAGGGAAAGGGCGCAGTCATGCTGTTTGTGCATGCGCCAGATTCCCAGTTATACAGTCTGCATAAGACCACATAGGGTGGGATCTGGTGCTTGCGTTATACACAGGTGCAATGTTCAGACATCATGTGACTTCAGCTCTCGGGCAGAGCCCATGGAGCATGCCCGAGAGCTGAGGGATCTGCGCAAGCGCCAACACCGCTCTCAAGGAAGGGAGGGAAATCCCAGAGAGTCGAGGTGGGTTAACAGCAGCAAGGCATTTTGGTCCAGGGAGGGGAGTATACCTCCTGGACCTAAAGTATTTTCTTAAGTTCTTATAAAGTGTTTATTTTGGTGTCCCGAGGGGTAGGGGGATAAGAGCCACCTTCACAAAATGCAGCATATACGCTGCTGAAGGTGGTCCTTTTAGTTTAAGGCCCAGGGGAGGGAGGTGTGACAGGTTCCCTTTAAAAATACCAATGTAAAATACTGAAAAAGTGAATGTGGCCTAACAGTAAGAGAAACATCGGATAACACCCGTCCGAGTTATACGCCAGCAATATGCTAGTATGATCAAGTGCTTACAGCTAGTTACGGTACTTGTCTGTGTGATGTGTTGGCAGCAGTACTCTATGGCAGTAGGGTTACCTCTATTTGCATAGTACGCTACTAATTCAAAGTGAATGAAAATGACCGAGCTATGCAAATAACATATCACGTTGCCCTTCAAGTTGGCCACTGCTAACTTGTATGATATTTGTAAAATAGAAAAGAATCTGCTTTTTGCTCTCCGTAACAGCATAAGCTTAAAAACTTTTTTTGTGCAAATTTTAGCTTTTTGTATTGTTCTGTTCTAACTAAATTGGCCGAGGGCTCATGAAGCTAAACAGGCAGTTAAACCTGTATACTTATATCCAATAAGGAGACTGTAGATGAAATCTGTGTTTTATTGAATGTTGTAGTATATTTCTCGGTGCAACTGGGCACAATAGGGATATATACAATCAGTAGAAATACATATCATAGATGAGCTATACAGTATACATACAACATCTAATAGGGTAGAGTCTAACCTAGGATATAACAGACTAAGCTGGGGTAACATTTACAACAGAAAAATAGCTGCAGAAAGCATAAACACCTACCAGCAATGCAATCGCAAGAGGGACGAAATGGAGGGACTTTTCTTGAATGCAGGATGAAAGTAAAATGGAGACTGAACTACTATAATGCATTGTAAATGGTGAAGGGGGGGGAATCATACATAAAAAATGAAAACTGAGTCATTAAAATGTTTGAACAATAGAGGGAGCCAAAGTGCTATAAATCACTAGACAAAGGTTATTAACTTACTAAGGGTGCAGAACACTCTATAAACGTTCTAGTAAAGAACACATACAGTATATATTGCTACAGTAGCATAATGAGTATTACAAATTAAATGCAGAGACAGAACATGTATACAAAATTACACCACATCTCCATGAAAAATCAACAGCTAAAACTCAAAACTACCATGTATGAAAGACTGCTAATTTTTGCCCGGTCATTAATAGACTTTATGAGAGTTTTCTGTATCAAGGTGTGATCAGTAAAGGGCCAACCTCCAGGTTACCCATCAATAAGCAAAACTAGGGGACAAAACAGTCCAGAGCTGAACTGGGTTGAGCTGCAGGACCGGTCACTTGTATTGCAGTACCCATGTGCTTAGATGCAGCACAGCAACCTTTCAGTCTGCTTCCTTTGCATCAACTTTTATTTTTAAATATGATGTAATATAATCCATTAAAGGTAACCTTTTGCTTTGAACACACAGTCTATGGACAAGATGTTCTATGGGAAAAGCTGAGCAAATTATTATACAATTTAGTGAGAAAAGATTCTGCATAATGTGAAATAACTTATTTCAATTCCGACTCATTCTGACCTGAAGAAGAGGCCAATGTAAATTCTTAATAGTGATTGACAGCGTTCCTTACACACACAGACTGCAGTCAATCACTTATTAGGACAACCCACTTGACTCCAGAGCCTAGAAAGAGCAGGAATTAAAATGAAACAAACAATGCATATGTTCAATGGGACAAGCTCCCCAATTAACTCGGAAAGAAAAAATATTTGGTATGTGGTTCAATTATTAAACATCACAATGAGCGGTTAATGATCATTAACCAAAATATAATATTAGACAAAGGAGACAAAAGACACACATGACACAGTATTAAGGGTTAAAATTGAAAGAATTACGCTAACTTATCACACTTCATTTGTAGCAAATCCGCTCAAGGATGGATATCCGAGATGATAACACGCCTCGCTCCATGAATATCTCAGTCTCATCAGAATCGGCCAAATTGACAGAGGCAGGATCTTTTCAGGTGACCCGTGGTGAAGTGGTGAGTGTCATAAGAAAAGTAATAATCTGATGCCATTCTGTATTTATATAGACAGAGGTTAATGTGAAAGGGTTGAATTCACTTTTTCTTTTTTTTTTTTTTTTTTAGGGGACTTTTAAGGTAAATGTAAAGGCTCTAGAGGAAGTTGGTAATCAGAAGGTTTGTGACCTGCCCATTCAAGATCGGTCCAGCAATATCTTGCTTAAACCATCCACATTCACAAATGGACTGCAAATTGATGCGTCAGTTATGTGTGACGTGTGCCCTTGTGAGTCGGTAAGTAGTATGGACTCAAGACTTGAAAGTAGATATCACAAAGATGTCTTATGACATATCCCCCCCGTCATGGGTAGACAATAAAGATGTCTGCCACATGACGCAACACAAACGGACAGCAGGGAATGGGGACATATCCTGATACTGGCTGGTGATAATGTCACAAGGTAATTAAAAATGACCCTCATGCTGTCCCTTATCCCAGAGATACCGCTGAAGCTGATGATGTCTGAGCCGCCACCCTTGACCTACTCCTGGCCAGCCCTGCTCTAATCCCCCCTCTCCCCCATCCAGGGGGGCTGGGACAGAAGTGGTAAGACCCTACATAAATAGAACAAAAAGGATACAAAACAAACTTGAAAGCCAAAGCCCAAGGCTACAAAATGCTTGGTTCCTAGGTTGCAACAGGAGAGCTCCACACACCAATATATTCTGAATAGAATGAACTCTATAAATGACGTCAGGTGATGGGTCATGTGAGTATTTAAAGGGTGGTGAAAGTGGTCAGTATAACTGACCAGCAGCAGAAAAAGACATTAACCCTCACAGGTCCGAAGGAAATAACACGTTTAATAAATTCCACAGACTCCTGAGCTGTAACTCCTGACACCCCATCACTGAACATACTACTTATTGTTGTGACATCATTATACTTTTTAAAGAGGACCTGTCACCCCCCTGGTGCTATGCTAACTGAATGCAGCACTGAATGCAGTGTGTCTGCTGCATTCAAGGAAGGGGTACCCCGTGTTTCTAGCCCCCCTGTAAGTTGTTAAAAAGACTTTAGAAATTTTTTAACATTGCAATATTCATTCACAAAGCATGGTGGTTTATATTCTATAGTACACTGTAGTAGATTATAAGCTTCAATCATTTTCTTTCCTTTTTTCTATCCTTCATGTGCAGCAAAAAGAAAAGGATTCCCCAAAGTGCAACAGAAATGGCCACTTTGCTTGTGGGCGCTGTGAATGCAGAGAACCCTGGTAAGTTGTAACCCCTAAGTAGCTGAAGCTATGCATATGCATGGGGTAACCAATGTCTATGTCTGGTGGGAACCAAATTATTATGGAAATGCATTTTTACCATCTTGGAACTATGTTGTAATTTATCAATTAGTTTTTGAAACAATAAATGGCCTGGAGATGTTTGCTATCTGCCTACATGACTATGTATTTTTTTTTTACAGGAGAGGAGAATTTTGTAACTGTTCATCTCTACAAGCCATAGACAGCCAGTCATGTGTTGCTCCTAATAGCACAGAGATCTGTTCAGGACGAGGAGAGTGTCTCTGTGGAGTTTGCCAGTGTTATGGCGAGTCCCCAGTCCACCAATATCAAGGAGAATTTTGCCAGTTCAACAATTTCCAGTGCCCACGCACAGGTGGCTTCATGTGCAATGGTACGAGGTCAACATCATTTTCTAGTTTGTAGCAATCTATACGTGTTACAGAACATTACACAAATTCTTGGGTATCATGTAATAAGTGATTGTAATTTAATCTATCAATTGCTGTAGTTTATATATATATATATATATATATATTATATATATATATAATATATACATACAGCAGGCGAAATAGGTATTGAGCCTGTAACCAATTTTCTAAGTAAATATATTTCTAAAGGTGCTATTTCAATAAATTTTTCACCAGATGTCAGTAAAAACCCATCCAATCAACACAGGTGAAGAACTAAAACTATAGATGTCCATAAATTTAGTTATGTGTTATAATAAGAAATGTCACAGGGAAACAAATATTGAACACATGAAGAAAGTGAGGTACAACAAGCCATCAAAAAGCACAACAAAAAGCAATCCTGCCACTTAGTGAAAAATTATATCAGCTGGTTCAACTGATCACTTAAAAAGGTGTCTTATAACCAAGGTCTAAGAAAGGGGTGAGAATGCGCAAAATAGGGTCTTATCCTTAGGAGACAGGTTTTGATGGTGTAACTTAGGAACTGCTCACCTGATAGGGTTATGTAGCACACAACCAGCGTGATCGCTCAGAACAATACAGCTGCTGCCAGGACCGTACCTCCATAGGTCACTGTGGTCACGATAAGCTTCCAATAGGACAAGGTACCTCGTGGTCCGAGCTGCTGTGTTCGTATGATGTAAAAACCAGATACAGCGGTATGTCTGGGTATAGTAGTAGCTGTTTATTTTCCAACGCATTTCAGAGTCATATCCCAAACTCCTTCCTCAGGAGTTCCCTGAGGAAGGAGTTTGGGATATGACTCTGAAACGCGTCGGAAAATAAACAGCTACTACTATACCCAGACATACCGCTGTATCTGGTATTTACATCATACGAACACAGCAGCTTGGACCACGAGGTACTTTGTCCTATTGGAAGCTTATTACCAAGGTGTCACACAAGAAACATCACATAATGGGCAAAACCAGTGAGCTGTCTCAAGCCTTCACAACAATGGGCAAAACATACAGTAATGAGCAAGAGGGTAACAGCATTTTGCACTTTTGGCTTTCAGGCTCCATATCTCACCATTCATACAGTTTTAACCGTGAGACTACCTTCATTTTATAGATAATCATCTAGCTATCTCATACATAAATTTGACTTGCAACATTTTAGTTTATTGTTGCAAAACATACTGATAGCATTGGTTACAGAAGAATTTTATAATTTACTGAAAGTTCCAGTGAGCACTGTTGGGGCCATAATCTGGAAGTGGATAGAGCATCATTTCACCATAAACTGGCCATGACAAGGTGCTCCCTGCATGATTTCAGACAACGGAGTGAAAATAATGATCAGAACAGTTGTCCAAGAACCAAAGACTACCTGGAGGATGTAAAGAAAGACCAAGAATCAGCGGGTACAATTGTGTTAAAGAAAACAATAAGTGATTCACTCAACCTCCATGGCCTGTATGCACACTCACTACACAAAAGTCCATTGCTAAACAAAATCATGTTCATGTATGTTTTAAGTTTGCTCAACAATATTTAGACAAGCTTGTGAACTACTGAGAAAATATAGTCTTCTCATATGAGACCAAAACTGAACTCTTTGTATGTCATAGTATACACCATATTTGGAGGCCAAAAGGCACTGCATATCACCTCAAAAACACCATACCAACAATGAAGTTTGGAGGTGGGAACATCATGGTGTGGGGCTGTTTTTCAGCACTGGTAAACTGCATAATATCAATGAAGGATGGATGAATGGCAAATGTACCAAGACATACTTGATAAAAATTTGCTACCATCTATCGTAATGATGAAGATAAAATGAGGGTGGAAATTTCAGCAAGACAATGATACCAAACACTCAGCCAAGGAAACTCTCAATTGATGTCAGAGAAAAAAAATAAAGCTTATAGAATGGCTGAACCATACATTTATAGAAGCAACTAAAGATCAGAGTTAATAGAAGAAGCCCAGGCACTTCAGGATTTGAAGAGTGGGCCGTAATCACACGACTAATTTCTCCATATAGGAGGCACCTTAAACTGGCATCACCAACAAAGACTTTTGTACAAAGTATTAAATACATTCCAGTAAGCGTGTTCAATATTTTTTCCCTGTTTCATTTCTCATTATTACACATCACTAAATGTTAGGACATCTGTAGTTTGATTTCTTGGACTGTGTAGATTGGATGAATTGTTACTGACATCTGGTGAGACATTTATATCAATAACAGATTTAGAAATAGAGTACATTTACTTAGCCAATTGGTGACATGATTAATCCTTAGTTCATCTGCTGTATGTATACACACAATCTTCAACATTGAAACTGCAACAACAAGAGGGAAAAGTCATGAAATATTGTAAATACATGCACTTACACCCCTTGGATGATATGAATGAGGTTAGTAATTGTTATATGTGTAATGTCTTCCCACACTGAATGCAACTGGGCACATAGACCCATAAGATCCGTAGCTGGCAGCTCCCTTTGCAATTTCTGACCAATGAAATCCCAGATGTTCTCTATGGAAAATAATTCAAGAGACGCTATGTCAATGGTAGCACCGTTGGCTAAACAGGCTGTGCACAGTGGTATGAGTAACTTGTAACCTGGTGTCGTCAAGTTGAAACACATCTATGGGGTTAATTTGGATATAAGGCCATACTACTGATTCCATGATCAAATGAATGTAACACCAAGCTGTTAGTGTACCTAGAATGAGAACTAAAGGGGTCTGGCTACCATGTATTATGCCACCCCAACTGATGATACCACCATTTCTCCTTGCTGGACCAGGAGCAGTTTATTTATGTGACTTGATTGATTCCTTTTCTGTGTGCATTTATAATGCTAAACAATCCTACCCCATCCCATGACCATGAATGAACGGAGTGTGAGTGGCTGTTCATCATTATTTTCACCTATGTTACCTCTACCACATATTGCTTGGGGCCAGTGGCATAACTTCAGGCCCAGGGGCCCCGATGCGAAATCTCCAACAGGGCCCCCAATCATTGGAACTCTTTAATAGTATTAGTCTTTTTCTATAGGCCAAAGGGACTTTTGGGGCCCCCTAGGCTCCGGGGCCTGGGTGCAATCGCAACCCCTGCACCTATTGTAGTTACGCCCCTGCTTGGGGCTGTATGCCTACTGCAGTATATTCGCATTGTGACCAGATATCATTAAGAATGGTATCTTTATTTCTGTGATGTGTTTGAATTTGATGTCATTTTCAGCAATCTGCCTTTCATTTTAGTCTCAGCTTTAGAGCCTGCAAGTGCTGCTTTGAAGCTGGCCAGATCTGGGCAGCTTCAGTCCCTGTAATCCTCTAAATCAGCAGAGGCAAAGCTACTTCTCCTATCAGTATGGTGCAGTGCACAGTTCAGGCCAGTGGTACAGCCAAATCCTGCTTTGAGCAGGTGGTTTGACCAGATGATCCAGAAGGTCCCTTCCAACTCTACCATTCTTTGATTCTCTGTCTTCAGTCTGAACTGTCAATCATCAGGAGTGCACTACTCCCCAGGAAGCAGGAAGGTGGGAAACAGAGGAGCTGTGCGCTCCTGAAAAAAAGAACATGAAATAATGCCTTTAAATGACAAATGATGTCGTACACTTGCAGATAGAGGCAGTTGTTACATGGGAGCCTGCGCTTGTATAAGTGGATGGGAAGGGGTTGGATGTGAGTGCCCAACCAGCAATCAAACCTGCCTGGATAGATACGGGGTAAGTGCTATGCTGAGATGTAGTAAATTACAGAACATTAAACTTTATTGTCTTACAAGGCAAACATGCCTTCATGATATCCGCAGATGATGCTGATACAGTTTCCTTTTGTACAGGGCTTGTGCAATGGCCGAGGGAGCTGTGTATGTGGACGTTGCCAGTGTGACACAGATCCCCAGTTTACAGATGTTCTTTGTGAATTTAGCACATCCTTGGTATGTATGCTGCCAGTGTAAAGATCAGTCTTGCAACATGAATTTTTCATCATATTATTCTATGATGATAGAAAGAAAGATTATGATTAGCAATTCCACACAATACTGGGAAGAATTTGATGCAAAATGTTACATATACCGGTAGCAATTTTTAAGTATTTTAGACACATTTCTATTCATTATGTCAACTCATGCTAGCATAAGTATAAAATACACCAAAACTTTGCATGTCGCAATTTACAATCCTATCAGTATTGCCCTGTTTACTGAGCAAAACTATATTGATGGCAAAGCACCCAAGATGAGTTTACCAAATGTTGGACGCAATAAGTGAAACTGTAAAAATGAAGGGCTAAATGAAGATTTTGGAACTATATCAAGAACTTAGTTTTGTGTTAGAACTTTGTTATACATGTTCTTTTCTTTATCTATCCGATTAGCGCCTGTTGGGAGCCTGTGAAGATGTTAGAACATGTGTACAATGCCAGGCATGGGGCACGGGAGAGAAAAAGGGCAAAAAATGTGAATCCTGTGAAATCAAGATAAAGATGGTGGATGAACTCACAAAAGGTGGATTACAAAAGTCACATGTTTCCATAAAATGTCCGACCGGGGGGAAGGGCATGGGCCTACCTGTAATTATTCAGCAATTACCCTCACTCACAAATCTGTATTTCTTGTATGTAAAGGTAATATAAATACTTTGTTATATGACTGATAACATGCTGCCTTTGCCTGTAAAAGAAGTGTTTTGTGCAAGTATTGTGCATGTGGGTGGGGGTCCTACCCCTACTAAGGGGCGCACCAGGTGTTCACCTTCTCACCTGAGTGCCAGTACGAGCCTGTCCATCGGATCAACCTTCTCGGACTGGAGCTGGACCAGTAGGCCTTCTATATTGAGTAAACTATGGTCATATTCTGGTTCTGACTGGTTCTCTTATTCTTCACACTAGCTGATGACAGAACAGAGAAATGCTCATTCCGAGATGAAGAGGATGACTGTACCTACCACTACACGGTGGAAGGATTAAGCTCTGTGTTATCAAACTACACTGTTATGGTACAGGAGAAAAAAGGTGAGCTGTATAGCAACTTGCATTCATGTCTTATCATTGTCATGTTCTTACTTTTATATACTAATGGAAACTGTGATCCCTACAAATAAACTCTCTACTATTCAGCTAAGCAATGGGAAAGGCATAGCAGTAGATGCTAGGATAAGTCTATCTTGATCGGCGATCATTTTAGATTGTCTACAATTCCTTGCAAACAATAATTTTAAAAGAAATCCAATTCATGGGATTGGGTTTTAAGGATATTCTCACCAATGTAAATTATGCCCTATCTCTAGGCTATGCCAGAGATGAGTGGTATGTAATCGATAGGCTCTTTACCAATTTGTACAATCAATCTGCATTTACATTTCTTAACAACTTTACTTGTTACTAGCTGTAGTACCCGGCTACGCCCAGGTGTGTGTGTGTATCTCTGTGTTGTGTGTGTCTCTTTGTGGTGTGTGTGTGTTGGTTTGGGTACGTGGTGAGTATCCAATGTTGGGGCTGCACCTTAGCGACTATACACTTGCTGTTACTCTTTGTGTGCGTGTGGTGTGTATACATGTCCCCGTGCGTGGTGAATATCTCATGTTGGGGCCCAACCTTAGTGACTATATGCTGGTATGTGCTGTTAGTCTTTGGCGCTATCATTAAGCCCCTCTCATTCACAACTGTCAACTGGTAACTGTCACTTTTTCCCCATTATGTAGATAGGGGCAAAATTGTTTGGTGAATTGGAATGCGCGGGGTTAAAATTTTGCCTCACAACATAGCCTATGATGCTCTTGGGGTCCAGACGTGTGACTGTGCAAAATTTTGTGGCTATAGCTGACAGCTGTCGATTTTCCTCCAACACTTTTCCATTCACTTTTTCCCCATTATGTAGATAGGGGCAAAATTGAGCCTGAAACGTCGCATTATGCACCTGAGGGCCGAATAAAGGCAGATATTGGATATTTTTGGAGTGCTGCTTTCCCTTTGTTGGGTTAGAAGAAAGACTCATGAGCCTGAAACGTCACACTATGCACCTGAGGGCCGTATAAAGGCAGATATTGGATATTTTTGGAGTGCTGCTTTCCCTTTGTTGTGGATATTGAAGCAAGCGGATAGGAGATACGCTTGGAAAGATTTGCACCCAGTCTTTTTAGCCGTGCTGCTCTTTTCTTTACTTTTTATACCACAGCTGGATTCACAGCCACACTGATGAATAATCTTCTCTTTGATGCTGCTACTTCTGAATATGTGCTAAACAGTCAAGAAGTAGCAATCCCTGTGTTACTATGTACTTGTATATTATAGCAGCCAGTCTCCACCTGATAGCTCAGAAACAACTGTAAACTAGAGATAGAGCCAGCCGAAAAGAAACAAATGGTAAAAGATACAAAAAGAGCAGCCGCAAATAGTGTTATTTCTCATCTACACACACAACTGCTTACACTGAAAAGTTACCTGAAATGACAGACATTCTTCAAAACTATGTTTTATTTGTTATCCCTGCTCCAGGCATTCTCATACTTACAGTATTTCATGTTCTGAGTACTGATTCCTTTGTCTATCCTTAGAGTGCCCTCCAGGTGCCTTTTTATGGCTGATTCCCCTACTCATCTTCCTTATGCTGCTCCTTGGCCTCTTATTGCTTCTCTGCTGGAAATATTGTGCCTGTTGTAAGGTAAGAATACAGCATGGTAAAGACGTAGGCTGGTTTCACACTGCAGTTTTTCCCTGATCAGAGTTCATCATGTTTTGGGTGCCAAAACCAGGAGTGTGTCCAAAACCCAGAACAGGTGTCAATCTCTCTCTGCAAGTTTCACTCCTGGTTTTGGCACACAAAACCTGATAAGCCCTGATCAGGGAAAAACTGCAGTGTGAAACCAGCCTTAAAGGGAACCTGTCATCTTGAAAACTGCTTTGATTGACAGTCTTTTCTGCACAGATGCTCTGCTGAGCCAGCTGTCAATCAGGGTGATGGGGTGTGCTTACGGCCGCTGCTAACAGTATAGCGAGTGGTGCTGTTAACGATGATTGAAGCCACTCTGTGTACACCCCTAACTGAAAGCCAGTGGCTTCCAGGATGAAATAAGTTCATTTTCTCTGGGTAGCTGCAATTTCAGTTAGATGAACAGGCAGCAGTGGAAAACTATTTACCTCAGTCTAACCCTATATATCCAGGTAATTAGCATTTGGCACGGTGACAGGTTCCCTTTTAATATATCTAAACATTTGTTTGTGTATTGTGAGTTGGGTTGGCTTAAAGACTAGCTTCAAATATCTATGGGACTGTTCTGCATGAGATCTAATAGACTATCTATTAAATCAATCAGTGACACTGCTGCTGTAGCGCATGTTGCGCTTTTCTTCTTTACTCCCTTGCTCCCTGGACACAGCAACTACATCAGAAAGACCAGGGATGAGTTGAAACATCACGTTGCCTCTCTTGTCTTGTACCTATAACCAGGACTAGACTGATTTGTTTTGCACTAATGGAAATCCATCATGATAAAAAATTCCAAGGTCTTTTTGTGAGTACGGCTGATTTCCGAATAGATTGACAATCGGGTCACCCAGTTTAAGCAGCACCTCCTTACTACGCCGAGGACGCACCAAATCTCTAAATGTGATTTCTAGTGGAGGCATATGGAATTTGTATTTGCCAGATTCCAATAGTATTTTTTCTTGGGGAGAATAATTCTTTAATATAATGCCATATTTAGACACCAGAGTATATAGGAAATGGTGGGTAAATTGTACCTGTATTTGAGCAATGACGTCTGCATTCTTTTATTTTTCCAGGCATGCCTGGCTTTATTGCCCTGCTGTGGACGAGGTAATGGCATCAATTATAGAAGTTGAACTTGTTTTGTGTAGAAATAGTACAGTATGTGCAATATTTCTATAATGTAAAATATGTTAGTTTCTTCATAAAGGCTAATTTTTATGTTCTAATTTTGCATTGTTCTTACCCATAAGGGTGTTACTCTGATAAACTGCATATAATAAAAGATAAGAGAAATAAAGTATATACTTTGTAGATATTCAGGCAGTAAAAACACTATAAATCTAAAGTCCAGTGCAGTAAATGTAGAATATATTAAGGTGTGTCTCATGTAACATTGGTGTCTTGTATCACAGGAGGCACGATTTTGGATGATGAATTATGAATCCAGTTTTGATGAATAATTCTTATTATTCCTAATGACAGCAGAGCAAATCAGTTTTACTTTTTTTCCCACAGGTCGTACTGTTGGATTTAAGGAAGACCACTACATGCTGCGGCAAAGTCTGATGTCATCTGACTACTTGAACACTCCTCTAGTACGTAACGGTAACCTCAAAGGTGGAGACACTGTAAGATGGAAAATCACAAACAATGTTCACCGTCCAGCTCCAGCACCAGGGGATTTAAATCCTAAAGAGTTAGGTATGAAAAAGAAACTGAAGGCTAATGCTATAGATAGAGGAACATATGCATTGTATTGACATAATTATCTGAAAATGGTCTCATTTTATTTTGTAGTCCCATATGGCGTCTCACTGCGGTTGGCTCGACTCTTCACCGAAAACCTGTCTAAGCCTCAGACCCGAGAATGTGATCAACTGCGCAGAGAAGTAGAAGATACGGTAAATTGAAAGTTTAAAGGGTTATTTCTGAAACAGCAAATGATTCCCTATTGTTAGGATAAAAGATAACTTGCTGAGCACTTCTGGTCCAACCATTGGGACCCCTCAGCAATTCCAAAGTCAGATTTGTAGATCCCTGATCGGTGCTCTGTAGCCTTGTGTTGAATGGAGTGGATCAATCTGCGTTCCATTCATTATCCATGGGACTGCTGGAAAAAAAAAACAGAGCTTTACTCTACTTTCTCTGCCAGTCTTAAAGGGAACCTGTCACTAGGTTTTTGCAACCTAATCTGAGAATAGCATAATATAGGACCCGAGTTCCTGGTTCCAGTGATGTGTCACTGTTCAGTGTAATTTTTATAAAATCACTGTTTAATCATCTGGAGATTATCATTTGCAGTCTACTTGGCCTGCTGCTGAGTAGTCTGGCATATTCACAGACTGCTAAATCTGCAACAGAAAAAACACTAATTTTATCAAAATGACAGCAAGCAGCTCAGTAAGTGACACATCGCTGGAATCAGGGTCTCTATTTTTACATTATGCCGCTCTCAGATGGGAAGGCAAAAACCTCATGACAGGTTCCCTTTAAGTGAATAAAGCAGAAGCTGATTATAAGCATCTACGCTCCGTTCAGGATCGCTGAAAGTCCCAATGGTTAGACACCAGTAAGTTATCGTAAACGATAACTTCTTTTTTTGTTTCGGTGGGGGGGATCAAGCTCCCTTTACTGTCACTGAACAGACTATCTCAACACCATATACACATTATTATACATCTAATTACAAGCCAAATTTAAGGCATCCTTGCTGCTTTTTTATATTAAGTACCGTATATACTCGCGTATAAGCCGAGTTTTTCAGCCCAAAAATTGGGCTGAAAAGTTACCCCCTCGGCTTATACGCGAGTCACTGTATACTGTATACAATGTATACAGTATACAGTGCCCCGATCTATATACAGGCCCCCCTCCCCGCCGCAATCCTGTGAAGGAAGAGATTAGTATACGTATCCCTCCGCTGTCCCGCTGCCGCTGTCCCGCCGCCGCTCCTCCATCTTCATCCAGCGTCTTCCGTCTTCTTCCGGGTTCCTCCGATGGTCGCAGGCAATGACGTCATTGCCGACGCGACAGAGGAGGAAGCTGAAAGAAGACAGAAGACGCTGGATGAAGATGGAGGAGCGGCAGCGGGACAGCGGCAGCGGGACAGCGGAGGGATAAATATACTAATCTCTTCCTTTACAGGATTGCGGCGGGGGGGGGGGGCCTGTATATAGATGGGGGGTGGCTGCATATACCTCCTGGGGCTGCATATACCTCCTGGGGCTGCATATGGGGCTGTATATACCTCTGGGGCTGCATATGGGGCTGCATATACCTCCTGGGGCTGCATATGGGGCTGTATATATTTCTGGGGCTGCATATACCTCCTGGGGCTGCATATGGGGCTGTATATACCTCTGGGGCTGCATATGGGGCTGCATATACCTCTGGGTCTGTTTATGGGGCTGCATATACCTCCTGGGGCTGCATATGGGGCTGTATATACCTCTGGGGCTGCATATGGGGCTGCATATACCTCTGGGGCTGTATATACCTCTGGAGCTGCATATGGGGCTGTATATACCTCTGGGGCTGTTTATGGGGCTGCATATACCTCCTGAGGCTGCATATGGGGCTGTATATACCTCTGGGGCTGCATATGGGGCTGCATATACCTCCTGGGGCTGCATATGGGGCTGTATATACCTCTGGGGCTGCATATATCTCTGAGGCTGAATATACCTCTGGGGCTGTATATACCTCTGGGGCTGCATATGGGGCTGCATATACCTCTGGGGCTGTATATACCTCTGGGGCTGTATATACCTCTGGGGCTGCATATACCTCTGGGGCTGCATGTGGGGCTGCATATACCTCTGGGGCTGTATATACCTCTGGGGCTGCTGTATATACCGTACCTCTGGGGCTGCTGTATACTACCACTGGGGCTGCTGCTGTATATACCACTGGGGCTGCTGCTGTATACTACCACTGGGGAGGCTGCTGTATACCTCACTGCTGGGGGTTGTATACCTGTGCTGGAGTCCACCCTCGGCTTATACGCGAGTCAATAAGTTTTCCCAGTTTTTGGGGGCAAAAGTAGGGGGGTCGGCTTATACACGGGTCGGCTTATACACGAGTATATACGGTATTAGTAATGAATACAACTTGCAATACTTACTGATTAAGACCCCTAGAAACAGTGCATAGTAACATTTTATATTTTAAGGAGAGGGGGTACCAGAGAATCAGGATATCTAATACCCATTTTATCCCCCCAGCTGAACGAGGTTTATAAGGTGATTCCGGGCACTCACAAGGTGAAACAGACAGCATTCAGGTAATACTGTGTGCAACTGTAAGAAAGAATTGTCACTTGTCAAAATATATTGCAATTTATGATATATACAGTATGCAGGTAAACCTCTACAAAAGATCTAAACCCTGATTTTCTGTTATGGATTTTATATTTCCTAATATCATAATACATTGTATATTGGCCTCTCCTTCAGACAATTGTTATACTTTTGAGAGGTGTTCTTCGCTATATTAGAAGCAATCACAAATACTTAATTTCAAATTCACTTTTCTGTTTGTTTCTACCCCCAGGTTGCAGTCCAATGCTGGCAAGAGGTACAGAATAAAAACTTACATTTTACTATTTTTTCATTGATGCCATCAGTCATTTGCAAGTAGTGTCACTCATGAGCCAGAATATGGATATAAATACTGTATCATACATTTACAAAGCTGCGCATACACAGATATATAGTCATGGCCGAAAGTGTTGGCACCTGTGAAATTGTTTCAGAAAATGAAGTATTTATCCAGAAAATTATTGAAATTACAAGATTTGTTATACTTGTTTATTTCCTTTGTGTGAATTGTAACAGCCTGAAAAAAAGTACGGTAAGAACAAAAGGAAAATTGGACATAATTTCACACAAAAAAAAACAAAAATGGGTTGGACAAGAAGTTGGCAGTGGCACCTTTCGAAAATTGTGGGGTAAGTAACTTTGTTTCAAGCAGGTGATGCTCATTGAATCTCACCTGTGGCAAGTAACCGATATGGATAATACGAAATCAAACTTAAAACCAGATATAAAGGAAAGAAAGTGACTACATCTTTATATTACGTGTTTGTGTATGCTACACTATGCATGGAGAACAGAAAGAGAAGCAAACTATCTGAGGGCTTGAGAACCAAAATTGTTGAAAAATATCAACGATCTCAAGGTTACAAGGCCATATCCAGAGATCTTGATGTTCTTTCGTCCATGGTGTGCAACATAATTAAAAAGTTTACAACCCATGGCACTGTAGCTAATCTCCCTGGACGTGGACAGCAGAGATAAATTGATGAAAGGTTGCAATGCAGGATAGTCTGTATGGTGGATAAGCAGTCCCAATCAAGTTCTAAAGAAATTCTAGCTGTCCTGCAGGCTCAGGGTGCAACAGTAACAGCGTGAGCTATCCGTCCACATTTGAATGAAATGAAACACTATGGCATGAGGACCCACTGCTAACACAGAGGTATAAATAAGTTAAACTGCAGTTTGACAAAATGTAACTGACAAACCAAAATCCTTCTGAGAAAGTGTCTTCTGAACAGATGAGACCAAGATAGAGCTTTTTGGTAAAGCAAAGATTTTGTTGTTTACAAAAATGAAATGAGGTCTACAAAAAAAGAGCATAGTACCTACAGTCAAATATGGTGGAAGCTCAAAGATGTTTTGGAGTTATTTTGCTGCCTTTGGCATTGGGTGACTTCACTGTGTGGAAGGCATAATGAAATCTGAAGATCTGAAGTATTTTGGGCCACAATGTAGTGCCCAGTTCCAAAAAGCTGGGTTTGCATTCTAGGTAATGGGCCTAACAGTAGGACAATGACCTCAAAGTGCTGGACATTTCTGAAGTGGCCAGCAATGAATTTGGATCTAAATGCCATTGCATACCCGTACAGAGATCTTATAATTGCTGTTGGGAGAAGGCACCCTTCCAATATGAGAGACCTGGAGCAGTTTGCAAAAGAAGAGTCAAAAATTCCAGTTGAGAGGTGTAAGAATCTTGTTGATGATCACCGGAAGCGATTGACTGCAGTCGTTTATTCCAAAGGATGGGGAATGAAATATTATGATGTGGGCGCCAACAATGTTATCTGGACCATTTTTGGAGTTTTGTGTGAAACTATGTTCATTTTGCCTTTATCTGATTTTTATTAGTGTTGTTCCTATACACTCAAAGGAAATAAACACATTTATAATAAATTATGTGTAATTAAAAAACTAACTATGTTTCACTAAAAAATTATGACGGACGTCCAGGGTGGCTGAGTGGAGATGGAAGAAATCCCACTCCGCAGATCACTTTGCCCTGTACAAACAGGCCCTCAATGACTTCAAGACTGCACTCACCACCACGAAACAAGCCTACTTCTCTTCTGTAATAACCACCCTGTCCCACAACCCAAGCAACGATTCAAAATTTTTAACTCTCTGCTCCATCCCCCTGCACCTCCTCCCTCTCACCTCATTTCCGCCGCCGACTTCGCCTCCTTTTTCAAACAGAAGATTGACAAAATCAGCGAAGGCTTCGATCCACTGCCCCCTCACCACCCAACCCTCCTCGTCCAAAGGAAGCTTCTCCACCATGATAGAAGATCATCTCTCCTCTCTTCTGTTACGATCACACCTCACCACCTGTGCCCTCGACCCACTCCCCTCCCACCTCATCCGTAACCTCACCACAGTCCTCATCCCTGCCCTCACCCATCTTTTCAACATATCACTCACTACCGGTGTCTTCCCCTCATCCTTCAAACATGCCCTGATCACACCCATCCTCAAAAAACCTTTTCTCGACCCTGCATCTGTCTCCAACTATCGCCCATATTTCTTCTCCTCTTCGCCTCAAAATTACTTGAACAACATGTCTATTCTGAACTGTCCTCCCACCTCTCCTCCTGCTCACTCTTTGACCGCCTACAATCTGGTTTCCGACCCCACCACTCCACCGAAACAGCCCTAACCCATAACACCAACGACCTGCTGATCGCCAAGAGCAAGCGACACTACTCCGTCCTCCTCATCCTTGACCTTTCTGCCACCTTTGACACTGTCGAACATTCCCTCCTACTTCAAATTCTAGAATCTCTTGGCATCATTGACCTAGCCCTCTCCTGGATCTCCTCTTACCTAACAGACCGGACGTTCAGCGTCACCCACTCCCACATCTACTCCTCACCCTACCCCCTATCTGCTGGTGTTCCCCAAGGCTCAGTCATGGGACCACTACTCTTCTCTATTTACACCCTCGGCTTAGGCCAACTCATTGAGTCCCATGGCCTTCAATACCACCTCTACGCCACGACACCCAGCTCTATCTGTCCGGCTCTGACATCACCTCCCTTCTATCTAAAATTCCGCAATGCCTGTCTGCCATCTCATCCTTCTCTGCTCGCTTCCTAAAATTGAATATGGACAAAACTGTGTTTATCATCTTCCCCCCAAGTCGCGCTTTCCTCCTACCCGACCTGTCCATCACTGTTAACGACTGCTCACTCTTGTCCATCCCCCACGCCAAGTGCATTGGGGTAATCCTCGACTCTTCCCCTTTCTTCAAGCCCCACATCCAAGCCCTCACCACTGCCTGCCGACTCCAGCTTAAAAACATTTCCTGAATCCGTTCTTTCCTTGACCACGACACTGCTAAAACACTTGTCCATGCTCTCATCATCTCACGCCTCGACTACTGCAACCTCCTGCTTACTGGCCTCCCCGCTACCTCCATGGCACCTCTCCAAAATATTCTCAACTCCTCTGCCCAACCCATCCACCTGTCTCCCCACTACTCCCCCCTTTACCAAGTCTTTCACTGGCTCCCCCACTTCCAAGAGATCCCAGTTCAAAACCCTAACTATGACATGCAAAGCCATACACAACCTGTCCCCTCCATACATCTCTGAGATGGTCTCCCGATACCTACCCTCATGCAACCTGCACTCCTTCTCTCCTACCCTCACATTTCCTCCTCCCACAACCGCATACAAGATTTCTCCCGTGCATCCGCCACACTCTGGAACTCTCTCCCCAACACATCAGACACTCCCCTACCCTGGGTACCTTCAAGAAAAACCTGAAGACCCATCTCTTCCTTCAAGCCTACAACCTACACTGAGACTATTTACGCCGCACCATCTCACGCTCACCTCTCCCCCTCCTACTCTCTCCCCACCCATCCCTTATAGACTGTGAGCCCTCATGGACAGGGTCCTCTACCATACTGCACCTGTATGAAAGAGAGAAGGGAGCGCACATATGGTCTTATCAATGATAATAATTCAATACCCCCGATTAGTGTGAAGGTACCTTTACAAACAGAGATATATTGCTTGCAATTCACTGGTTGCAGTGAAATCATGGACACATTGTTCCACTTGTACAAGGCAACAAAATGGAACAATGTGTCCCTGATTTCACTGCAACCAGTGAATTGCAAGCAATATATCTCTGTGTGTATAGGTACCTTTACTCACCTTTTTAGGTTGTGTGAGTCACAACAACCTGCAAGGGCCTTGTTATCCTGGTCGCTGCAGACACCTGGTGAGGGAGAAATCCGTTTGTGTAGAAAAAGCCCAGTTTTAGATACCACGCTGACCACAAAGCAGGAAAGATATGTGTGATGTCCGTTTATTAAGCCAAGCCTACTGTACCTGTATGATTTGATTGTCGTCATTTTACATTCTTGTCCTCGTCTGCCCCTGCACATGTAAAGTGCTATGGAACCTAATGGCGCTATATAAATAAATAATAATAATAATTGCAATAATTTTTTGGAAGAAGTGATTTATTTTCTGGAACAATTTCAAGAGTGCCAACACTTTCGTTCTTTAATGTATGTCTTGAATTAAAATGTAATATTTACAGAATTCAATTTAATTTAGTTTGAAATGTCAGTTTTGGAGTCTCTTGTATGCTGTTTTCTATTAACATTGCAAAAATTTAATGACTAATGACATACAAATAGATCATATGTTTTAGGGGAAATCAACTGATGGCTTATCCAATATACAATATGACATTCAATTTCCAGGACACCCGTAATCTGTAGAACCAAAGTCTCTGTATGGTTTGGCATGACTGGTCTAGTACTGTATCTCAGCTCATTAAAGGGACTCAGAATGACAGTGTTGTCGGTGTACAGTCACTCAGTGCATCATGGTGGGAGTAATCATTTAAATGCACCTACCTACCTGCTTATTTTCTATCCATCTCTGACTTTTCTCTGAGGTCAGGGCTATCATAGAAGGAGGGGGGGCAGAGATGGAGGGAAAACAAGCTGATGCAAAGGTGCATGGTGCTCCTGTACTTGGACAGAACATTTATTTTGTGCTGACCGAGTCCCTTTAAAGCCAGAAGACAACACTGCTAATAGTTCAGAACTTGGGGGGAGTCGATACTGATCATATTTACGATCTTGCAGGACCCCTTTATCGTAAGGCTATTCTATTATGTCACCTACAAGTGTAAATCTGACATGTCTATATCACATCTTACAGACAGGATCATACAATCGCAGACACTGTATTAATGGCTCCAAGAGAGGCTGAACCTGAAATTGTAAAAGTCACAGAGAAGCATGTATCACAAGAGGCATTCCAGGACTTGAAGGTCACCCCAGGATATTACACAGTCACATCTGATAGAGGTAAGAACTAAGGTCTTCTAGATCCAGCTTAAACATCATGTTTTCACATTTTCTGATCTTTGGCGCCCCTCTGTGTTTATTTCATGTAGATGCTCACGGTCAGGTGGAATTCCAGCCAGGGGTGGAAATGGTGGATGTGCGGGTCCCTCTCTTCATCCGACCAGAAGATGATGATGAGAAGCAGCTACTTGTGGAAGCTGTAGAGGTTCCCTCAGGAATTGCCCGCTTGGGACGTAAAAATGTCAACATCACAATCATCAAAGAACAAGGTGAGATAAGAGACACTGGGGCAGATTTATGACATTTGGAACATATTTAGATACTATTTTCAGTGTTTATGCCACCTTTTACTTAGCTTACTTTATATTTAAACTATTAAGTCATCTTTGAACACTATTATACACATGTGGAATTCATTAATATCTTCATCTCCTGCCTTAGCTAAGAGTGTTGTGACCTTTGTGAAGCCAGCATTCACCTATAGCCGCCATGACCAATTTGCTCGTGTTCCGCTGTCACGTGAGATTCTGCAGAATGGCAAGACTCAGGTCACCTATCGCACTCAGGACCTGACAGCTCGTGAAGGCAAGGTAGGCACAAATCTGTTAGAGTACTGGATGGCAAGCCCGTGTTTAATGGGGTTTTCCAGTTTTAGAAACCCACTCTGCCCCGAAATCTTTTTAAAAAAACAAACTGAGCTGTACTCACCCTCCCTGGGTGTCATTGTCTGGTGATGGCACAATCTGCTCAAAGCCACTGATTGGCTCCAGCACAGTTGATGTGACATCAGCACTGCAGACAATAACGTACACCAGGAGCAGTGATGGAAACTAGAGGCTCAGTGCTGGACCCCGGGAAGGAGAGTATAATAATTTTTTTTAAATATACAGACTACAGACAAGGTTTTTCTGACGACATAAAAAATCCTTAATAATGCACATAAAATGACATTTGCATGGGGTGTCGTGTACTTGGCGAGAAGCAATTAGTGAATATGAATGAAAGAAGGTTACAGCTCATTCTGCTGTTCCCAAGGGAATTCTTACATTGTCATGTGTCTTGTAGGACATGTTAAATAAGGATTACCGTAACTAGATGTTGGGTTTGATCTCTCATTTTTATTGTAACCTCTACCCTCTTATTATTTTAGGATTATGCTTTCTCAGAAGGTGAAGTCACATTCCAAGGAGATGAAACACAGTCACAAGTCTTGGTCCCTCTCCTTGATCGATCAGAGGTGGACACTTTACTTGGAAACAGGCAGATTAAGCAATTCCTGTTGGAGTTGAGCAATCCAAAGTATGGTGCCAAGATTGGCAAGTACCCACAATGTACTATCACCATTGATGACAGCGCAGGTGAGCTAGTAACTACAAATTCTGGACACTGGTAAAACTTGTATTACTGAACCTGGTTATTGACTTGATTGTACAATTCATTTATCAGATATTGTACCAAAAGTAATGACACAACAGGCTCTTCAGTCTCCTCGTGGAAAGATAGGAGCTCCCATTAATCTAAATGCTCAGGCTATTAGTGCTAGAAAAATTCGACTAAACTGGGTTCCCCCGCCTGGAGGAAAAGCTGCTGGGTATAAAGTAAGTATTTCTTGTTATCATTCGAAAGGCCATTGTTTGAGTCATTTCCAAAATATCAGTTATTACTATGCAAAGTTCTTTATATGATACCTGGTGCCCGTTAGACATCTGAACATTAGGGAACTAATCTGTTAAGTAAATTTACCAGCTCATTTCCTGATAATCTAAAGTGAAAACAGGCTTCCCATCACCTGACAAAGTGCTCGTTCACCGGAAAAAGTCATTTTTAAAGAGAATCTGACAACATGATTTTGCAAGTTAAAGACGTGGCCATGATGGGCGTGACATACAGATTAAATTGATATACAGCTCTGGCAAAAATTAAGAGACCACTACACAGTTTTCTAAAAATCACCATCTTTACATGTCTGACAGCCATTCCATTCCGGTGTCAGTTGAATTCCAACCAAAGTACACCTCATTCTACTTAATGTGCTTCTGATTAGGTTATCACCTGACCCAAATCTTATTTAATGAGGAAAAGTATAGAAAACACTGCTGTGGCCTTCACAATCCTCTTGCAATAGGACAAGCTGGATGGCAAAACAAGTGCTAGGAATAGCCCAAAAGTAATTTGAATGAAAAAATACCTTTTAACCATGCCAAAAGAGTGGACAAGAAAAGTCTTGAGTGTGGAAAAGAAGGGCTCAATTCTGGCTTTACTAGCAGAGGGATACAGTGACCATCATGTTGCCTCCATCAACAACAAGGTCAAACAGCAGCCATTGGGGACAACAAAGCTACAGACCGGCAGAGGGCGAAAGCGACTCTCCACTGACCGGGATGACCGTCATCTTATTCAAATATCACTCAGCAACCGCAGGATGACATCAAGTGACCTTAAAAAAGGAATGGCAAATGGCAGCTGGGGTGAAGTGCACGGCAAGAACAGTTCGTAACAGGCTCCTAGAGGCAGGGCTCAAGTCATGTAAAGCTAGAAAAAAGCCTTTCATGAATGAGAAGCAAAGGAGAGCAAGGCTGAAATTTGCCAAAGACCATAAGGATTGGACCATAGAGGACTGGAGAAACGTAATCTTCTCTGATGAGTCTAATTTTCAGCCTTGCCCAACACTTGGTCATCTAATAGTTAGACGGAGATGTGGAGAGACGCACAAGCCACAGTGTTTTGCACCCACTATGAGCAAGGCTGGAATTGAGCAAGTTAATCTTTACGAAAGACGTATTAATCAAGCCGCATGCAAGGTTATCCTTGAAAAACACTTGCTTCCTTCTGCTTGGGCAATGTTCCTCAACTTTGAGGACTGTTTTTTTCCAGCAGGACAATACCCCATGCCACACACTAGGTCAATCAATGAGTAGATGAAGGAGCACCACATGAAGACCCTGTCATGGCCAGCCCAATCTCCAGCCCTGAACCCCGTTGAAAACCTCTGAAATGTAATCATAACAATCTTGAGTTTTCTGGTAATAACATTTTGGTGCACAGGGGTTTGATTGTGAATTGGCTCTTCCTTTCTCCGGTATTTAAATGACAGACTCCTGTTTTTTTGTTGCCTCATGTTTGAAGTTTTCTATATCATCATCATTATTGCCGCAGGTGGCGCATGCACAGATTAATTTCCTCGGTGGTCTTAAATAAAATGGCACTGTCTCATTGAACCGAGGTCTCAATCTGTGCAAGCCCAGTGCAACATTTTAAGCATGTGAAAGGTTACTGAAAAAGTAGTAACCTATTAGTCAGATTTCAGAGGTAAGAGGAGGGACCATGGAAGGAGGAAAAGACCCAAGTTATAGTTTACGCTCCTATATAGGGAAGATGGTGTGTCACGGTCCGCGCTGCTGTCTCAATGGAATCCCAAGGAATGGATGTCTCCAAGAAGTCACAAGGAAGGCAAGGTTCCAAAGTAAAGATCTCCTTTATTCACCAACGCGTTTCGGCACTTATCCTGGCACCTTCATCAGGGTATATATGTCTATACTCTGTATCTTGCAAAAACATGCTGACGGGTTCTCTTTTGCTTGTTTGCTTCCCGTTAGCACATCAGCCTGTGTTAACAAGACATATGCTGCCGTGAACAATGTCTACATGCACAGAACAATCTTTTACTGCGGTCAGCCTGTCTAAGCAGGCTATTAAAGGACCAAACATGTAGATGGTCTGTGTTCATTTAACAGCCACAGGTCATCTTTATTGTCATTGCATGCTGTAGTGGTCAACTATAATCCAAGGATCTAGCTTTATTTTTTATCTGGTGTACTTATCAATTCTATCACCCTTAAATGCAAGTCATTATGGTTTAGGTTCGTTACTGGATTCAAGGCGACTCTGAGTCTGATGCTACTGTGATAGACACAAAGGTGCCTTCTGCGGAGCTAGTCAACTTATATCCATACTGCGACTATGAAATGCGTGTGGGTGCCTATGACATGCAGGAAGATGGCACTTATACAGATATTGTGACATGTCAGACTCTTGAGGATGGTGAGTATGTTGATGTAGTGACAACTAATGACAATTCATTCCCATCTAGACATTATGTGCTACCTTATTCTTTCTTATTTTCCTTAGTTCCAAGTGAACCAGGGCGCTAGCTTTTAATGTTATTTCAAGCACAGTGACCCAGCTAAGCTGGGCAGAGCCTGCTGAGACCAATGGCAATATCGCCGCTTACGAAGTTAACTATGGCATGGTGAACGAGGATAACCGTAAGTAGGATACCATCTATTCACCAACACCCTGTTCAGACCTTCTTTACTGCAGTTCTCACAGGAAAATTGTCTTTTAGTTGATAGTAGCTTTTAGTGTGCTGCATTGTTAATGACATTGGAAACAGCAACTTCTAGTTAAAGGGAATGTCATCACGTTTTTACAAATGGAAATATTGGTATGGCTGTACTGGCGCTTTTCTTCCCAATACAAATGATACTTTTTTATATAGATATTCGATGTGGCAATCATGAGAAAGCTGGCATCAAAGGCATATGCAAATCAGGCTGGAAGTAAACGGATGTAGGAGAAGAAGTCCAAGAACCCTGACACGCCCCAAGTGCACTTCCAACCTGTTTTACATATGCCTTTGATTCTAGATTTCTCATGATTGCCACATCGGATGTCTATAGGAAAAAAAGATAGCTTGTATTGGTGAAAAAGTGATTATACAGCTATAGCATTACTTTCATTTGTCAAAACTCAAAAACAGGTTATGATTAAAGGGGTTTTCCCATGAACAAAGGTAATTTTAATCAATAGATCTTGGAATAATAATAACTTCCACAATTGGATGTTTTTAAAAAAAAAATGTTCCTGTGCTTATATAATCTTATATATGTGTCCCTGCTATGTACTGTCTAATGGCCGTATCTGACGTGCATGGAGCATGGTTTGGTCCTGGCAGGGGAGGACGCAAAAGAGGATACAGACACTATATTCTTACCTCTCACTGTACAGTTCATAGAGCATGCCATGAAAATGCTCTCATAGTAGTCATAGAACTTCTCCATACTAAGGATTCCCATATCTGTGTGGCTGCTGTAAAGCATATTCCACAACTGCTGTCAATAGAGCAGCGCAGCGGCTAAGACAATATGGCTGCCCCTATAATCATGTAATAATAATATTTATTCATTTTTATAGCACTATCAATTCCATAGCACTTTACATACATTTGCAACACTGTCCCCATTGGGGCGCACAATCTAAATATCCAATCAGTATGTCTGTCCAGTGTGGGATGAAGCCAGAATGCCCAGAGGAAACCCACACAAATACGGGGAGAACATACAAACTCCTTTGCACATGTCATCCTTGGTGGGAATTGAACCTAGGACCCCAGCACTGCAAGGCTTCAATGCTAACCACTAAGACACCATGCCACCTATTACACTCAGAAAAGAAAAACACTGTGAAGCACATGTTTCAGTACAGGGCTAAATCAGTAAAAAAAAAACTAAATAAACCATGGCTTTTAAGGATGAAAAATTCTGACCTGATATTTAGTACTTTTATTTTATTTCTTATTATGATTATACTTATTACATTTATCAATACTATCTAATTCCTGGGCAGTGCAATCTTAGGGTAGACATTCTTACAGACTTACCACTGTTTTTATAAATTTGGTGACTCTTTAGACAGTACAGTCCAACATTAAACCACTTATTAGTTGACTTATTTTGTGCTGGAAATTTTCACCAAAATTTGCAAAATGTTACCCTTTATGCCCCTCCTTCACTTTCCCAACAAACCTTGCCTATTTTTAATGAATTCAAACCCTTTTGTCACACCTCCACTCGAGCCTGTAACATCTGCTTCTATCATCAGTCACTGCCGTATTCACTCTGTATATGGTACTGGTGAGAGGGACTTCAGGGCCAGAATCTCTGGACAGCACAGGCTCTGTCCATCCACTATGATTAGAGTGGCCGGGATCTGCAGTACATTCCAGTCTGGTAAAGTGTGTCTATGTGCTATCATCAGCTCCTGGTTTCAGCCTATTAGAAGGCACCACACTCTACTTAAGCTTCCAACTTTCTGTTGGAAACCGCCAGATATAGCTTTTGCTTTCCTGGTTTGGTCTGTTTTGTTTTCCTGCTCTGAATAGTGTTTTTTATGTTTGACCATGGCTTGTTATTAGATGCTTCTACTGCCTAATGATTTGGACCTTGATGCCCTTTTGGTTTTGACCCTGCTCCACGACTAACATATCCTGGTTTTGTCCTTTTCATCACCTCCCAAATGAAACCTTACTTAGGCTAGTTTCACACTGGCGTTCTCCTCCGCAGCGTTCTGCGGAGGGGAACCGCCATGTGAGCGCAGCCAGCGCAAGTCCCTATGCTTATAATGGGAGCGCACGGTGCTGCGCTTGACTGCGCATGACCGTGCGCTCCATCATGATTGGAGCGCACGGTGCTGCGCAAATACCTGACCGATGACTGTGCGTCCCTGTGCACTAAATATCGAATCGCCTGCATACGAATCACATATTGCAGTGAATGGGAGCGCACGGTCATGCGCAGTCAAGCGCAGCACCGTGCGCTCCCATTATAAGCATAGGGGCTTGCGCTGGCTGCGCTCACTTGGCGGTTCCCCTCCACAGAACGCTGTGAAGGGGAACGCCAGTGGGAAACCAGCCTTAATGACTATTCCTGTCTCTGGTTCACACCTCCGGACACCAGCCCTTCCGTAGGCAGCTATCCACTGATCCCATTGTAAATCCAGATCTTTGTATAGAGTTAAAAGGGTTGCAGGGTTTCTTAGGATTCTGCCACCAATTGAAGGAACTTATATCATGTCTGTCTGAGGCTAAATGGCTATTTTGAAGCCTGTGGTCTCAGATTAACATCACACCTTTATTAGACAAAAAAAAAACCATTAAAAACATGGTGCAAGTCATAAGAGACTGTTGTGGATAGAAATTGTGCCTACATTTCGTCTGGCATGTTAAGCTTAAAATTTTCCCCCAATGTATGCAACTGTGTAGCATGTAATCCAGATGTATGCTGCAATTTATTTGGATTCTTTGTCTTTCTGGTAGAACCCATTGGACCTATGAAGAAGGTTTTAATTAATGACTCAAAGAAACGAATGGTTCTCATTGAGAATCTAAGGGAATCTCAGCCATACCGGTATACTGTAAAGGCTCGTAATGGAGCAGGGTGGGGCCCAGAGAGAGAAGCCACCATGAACTTGGCCACCCAGCCTGCTCGCCCAATGTCCAGTAAGTGTCCTCCTAAACTGATATTACTTTAACTCACTGTGAATTGATTAGAAATATAGGTTGACATAGACTAGTTGTACTACTAGTCTGGAAACCATTCTTTATTGTCTGTTTTGGTTTTTTGCAGTCCCAATCATCCCAGATGTCCCCATTATTGATGCAGAAGGTGGAGAAGAATACGACAGCTATCTGATGTACAGTACAGATGTCCTTCGATCTCCAGTGGGGAGCAAGAGACCTAGTGTGTCTGATGAATCAGGTAAGGAATATGATCTTCAAATCCCTTATTCACGACACCCTTCATAGTGGGAAGGACAAATCATAAGAGCATCTGATGATGTCTCTGCTCATTTCCAAAGCAGACAGTCAATATGGACCGACTGGTATATTCTACAAACTTAGTCTGTTGGCTGTTAGCACCAACCACACTGACCCATAAACTGCAACCCCCCATTCTTCAAACCTTCTTCCTTAGTATGTACCCCCCCATCTAAGTCACCCCTGTCCCTTGAAGGAAAGCACTGGAAATTCATCCCACTCCTGGGATTGGAAATGGATCTGCGCCATGTCACATGGAAACTCCCTGTAGAAGTCATCCCACGTCTGTCAGTCAGCAGTGCAATATCCACAGACACTGAGAATCAGGATCAGATGGACCCATCCAGTTCACTGAGGAGGAAGGGGACCATGCGGGCGACTGCAGAAGGTGACAACAAGACGGTGGGGGGGTCCACTACTCTATGTTTTCCTCCCTCCCTTAAACCCCCCACCAGTGTAAAGTGCTAACAGCCTTCAGTTGCATGACTCTCTTCACTCTTATGTTTGTTCAATCGGTGTGGTGGAGGAGTCAGTGGAAAAGGGGGCTATTCATTAAACTCTTGTAAAATACTTTCCTGGTTATGGTCCTACATGTTGACATATAATTTTCAATGGTATGGATTGTAGTGCATAACAAAAAAAAAAAAAGTATACAGCTGTGTTATAATAAAAAAAGTTGGAAAAATGATGTTGTATTCAGGCCAATCTGGCCATTGGCTACGAATGGGACAAATTGAAGATAAAATGTATTAAGAAATAGCTGTTCCATTCTTTCTTTTTTTTTCTTCAGTGAAATTAAAGGGATTGTCCAGTGATAACATATTACCCATTCACGAGGTAGAGGTGGGATTTGACCACTGGATCTGCACTGATCACCAGATTGGAGGTCTTCAATCTTATTACAAAATTACACAGCAGGTCAGACAGCCAGACTCTTTTTCATTCAATCAGCATGGTACTGTCAGAAAACGCTAAACGCATCTATGGGCAGCTCCATAAGAAATGAATGGAGAGCAGCTCACAAACGTGTACTTCTGCTCTATTCTAACAGGGATTTAAGTGCCCGTTTTGCTAATTGGTGCAGGTTCCAGCAGTCAGGCCCTCTGCCAATCAACAGGGATGGGCGATTACGTTTTCACTGGACAATCCCTTTAAATACGAAATGAGAAGCCACAAGAGGGCAGTGTGCACAATAATATCCACACCAATGAAAATGAATGTCATGGTTGTTGCTTTCAAATGGTGAAGACTATTGCAAGATGTATCTTATTAAACTGTAAGATGTAGAGTACTTGAACATGGTTGTTAGGTAATGACTAAGTATAACAGTCATAGTTAATAAACTTTAACAATTACTGTGAAGGAGAACCTAGATTTAGTGTGCAACATGTGACGTAAAAATAGTTCTAAAGAATATCCTATAATATGACAGATTTTTAATATTGGCCAACTTTTTTGAATAGACCATCCAATAGAAGACCACCTTCTATGACATCTTTGGCTTTGCAGGGCAACTTCTAGGTCTCACCACCCTCGAATGTGTCCAAAACAATAGGCAGTACCAGACAAAACTCGTTTTCCCCCTAATTGGGTTTTGATATGAATCATGTAACATTCCCTGTAAGAATTGATATTCAATAGAAGCAGCCAGTTTCCCCCTTATTTTGGAAGACTAGGAGTATTTTTTAATATTACATTTACTGAAATGATTAGAAACCATTTCAGTATAATAACATTTCTAATGTGTTAAACTTGTTCGTAGAACAACTGCTCAACGGGCGCATGGACTTTACCTTCCCTGGCTCCGGGAACAGTCTAACCCGGACAGTAACAAGCTACCAGCAGCTCAGCCCGCACCTTCAGCAGGATTCCTACAGGTTTGGTAGCACGAGCTCCCAGCACACAACCACCATTACAGGACATAGTAAGTATTGGGTTCTTACTTGTATGTAGAAAATGGGTTTAAGTGAACTCTTATCCCCACTTGTGGTCAAGGGGGGACCTCAATGTTCATCAACAGCCCATATTACTACTGCTATATCTAGAAACCTTGCATTATATGTCTGAAAGAGTCTATGACTTCTGTTATTCTCTGTCTGTGCAATGGTTTGGTCCTCCTTTTCTTTCTTACAATCTGCTGCTGTCTCTTTTCCCTATCCTCGTGGAGGGTTCCTGCATCCCGTGCAGGAATACCCCGAGAGACGCCTTGTTGGGGCAAAGGTGAAGGGTTACCATGACAGCTGCACCATCCGGGACACAATAATTATGGCTGACAGTCCTAGAAGGACATTCACGGTGATAGGTACCATGGAAACATGTCACACTCATGCCATTTGGTCATCGCTTTTCATGGATGCTCCATCCCGTTCTCCGTTTCAAATTCCAGTCCGATGAGATGCAAATAACTGGAAATGATTGTGATGAACATTGGCATAATCCAAAGTATCAGGGTTTATATGGCTGAAGATACACTAAGGATTACCAAATGCCACACAATCTATTTCAGCACTTAATAATCACCATGCATGAATTGCTTTCCCACACCACTTATCAGACCGGTCTAAGTTTCAGATTTAAAGAGTATTTGCCCTAAAATGAATAAAATCCAGGTCTCAGCATTGTCCTCTTCGGTCAAGTTTGGGATTAGCTAGACAACAACCTGTATAACCAGGCTGGCAGAGGAAACTAAGTAGATAAGGATCAGTGGATGTGGTGAGACTCACAGCAAACATGTTCTACGTCAACTGATACACTTTGCAGGATCCATAAATGTCACTGCATAACTAGATTTGTCTAGGCCAATTTGCTGAATTAATTAAGGAAAATTTGGATTGTGGGACTTTAGCGTTCTGTTCACATGTCTGTTCCAACTCTCTGCTTGTCTGTTCAGATTATGGAACCAACAGACTAAAGGTCCCGTCACACGGCACGATGTGGCTAGCGGGTGCCCGCTCGCTTCCGACATCGCTGGCCAGCTGTCACACAGAATCGCTGCGGCTGGCGATGCCGCAGCGATGCGGGCGGTGACATCGCTCGCTGGGCTGGGCTCAGCCCAGCGAGCGATCCGCAGCAGCGCTGCGGTATAGGCTGGATCGCCGCCATCGCTCTGGCGATGTCACACGGCGCGATCCAGCCTAATCACTGGTCGCAGGTTGACAGGTTTACGGTTCTTCCCGTAAACCTGTCAACCTGTGACCAGCGATAATTCGCGGTCGCGTCGCGCTGTCACACAGCGCGACGTCGCTAGCAACATCGCTGATACGTCACTTTTTCGGCGATGTTGCTAGCAACGTCGCCTGGTGAGAAGCCACCTTAAGTGGTAAATAGCATTAGTTATGCAAACAGAAGCAGAGGGGCCCCATTGATTGTGAGGTCTGTTTGGCATCCGTTTATTTAGAAAGAAAAAAAAGTCCTAAATACAGAACTTTTTCTTCCTTTTTTTTTTTTTTTTTTTAAAAATACAGAACTTAGAGGTTACCCATAAAATCAATGGCGGCCCCCTGCTTCCATTTTTATACATGCAGCAACTTACTCTGTTAGTTCCTAAAATGAAAAAGACCATCAGTATATACCGAAAGGTGAAGAGGGCCTTAAGTAGAGCGTCCTAATTCTCACACAGCGTTTGCAGAATTAAATCTAACTAAAATTGGTTGGTTAAAATTAATTAGAATTAAACAGAAGAGGACGGCTCATGGACACATATTTGCTCCTGATTTTATCCATTTTAGGGGAATGTACATAAAAAAAAAATTGTAACTTGCCTGTCTGGTTATGAATGGGTTAACCCGCCTGCTGGTCCATAATCTTCCAACCATGCTTGGCTGATACCCCTTATTTCATAAACAGAGACACGATTTATTGTCTGTCTCTGGGCTTGGAGGGGTTAACTCTACATCGCTGAAAATCATTCATCTTCAAAACTGGATCCTGCCATGCATGAGGATCTACTGTATGCTCTGCTGCTCTGCATGTGTGAATATTTAAGGTTTGCAGCTGACTGGGGTGAAATCAGCAATATCAAAGACTAGACGTATAGCTGGATAGGTGGTATACACCGGTTTTGGAAGTCGTCTACAAAATCTGGGCAAGTATGTGCTGCCATGCTTATGCATTACACTTCTCAGCATGTGGACATCGAGATGTGTCTATGTGGATGTTCTAGCTATCAATATGACTACTTCTCCACAAAATAATTGTCTGCCATCTGTCCAGGTACATCAGGACAAAGCAGATTGGGGCTGCCTCCACTTATGATGGGCACTGGAAGAGGCCGAACTCACTCGGAAGACGTGCGTGATGCCCTCAGCAGCTTAGATGTGGCCATACAAGGTAAGTGCAGGGGAGGATTTGCTGAAAAAATAAAGAAAAATTTAGTCGTGGCTTTTTCATGCCGCAAAGTAACAAATTTACCTATTGCTCAAATAGAATCACGTCTCTCACCTGGAATCCCAGACACTCCAACCCGTTTAGTGTTCTCAGCACTGGGGCCAACATCCTTAAAAGTCAGCTGGCAGGAGCCAACATGTGAACGAGAGGTGCTGGGTTACAAAGTGCATTATCAGCTACTTAACGGAGGTAGGCTATACTTTATATATAATCGTCAGAAAATATATTTTTATTTTATGTGTGTATGTATATATAAAGAGAGATAAATAAGAGAGACTAGTGCTGGACATGAGGCAGAATCAAATCTTCATATAGGCTTAATGCTATCACTTAACTGATGTTGAGACCATTTCATTCATTCCAGGAGACTCAAGAACAATCGACATCCCAAATCCTCGAGAAAATTCTGTGGTGGTGGAAGACTTACTCCCCAATCACTCATATATGTTCAGGGTTAAAGCACAAAGCGAAGAAGGATGGGGACCAGAACGAGAAGGCGTTATCACAATTGAGTCACAAGTCGACCCACAGAGTCCTCTAAGTCCTGTACCAGGTACCTACTGATCTTTCCACTTATTATAAATGCTGATCATAGCACATTAATAATCAGATAATAATACATATGTTTCACATAATATAAAATGGGAGTCTCTGGAAACCAGATCTGTTAACTGATGGCTATTTACCTTCCATTTGAAACTGATCCTGTGAGCAAAAAACAGATCATTTACAAATGAAAGAAAAGTCAGAGGCTAAATAGCAATCAGTTAACAGATCCGGGTTCCATAGATTCCAGTGTTAAAAATTGAAACGGCAGTTGCGCTTTATTTAATAATAATGTAGAGCAAAAGATTATTATAAACTTTCAAATATACTTTATAAGGCTGGTTTCACATTGCGATTTTGTTAAATCCGATGCTGTCCGATGAACACATTTCTAAATGGATGTGACAATTCATTCAGGTGTTTCCAGTTTGTGATAATGTTAGAAGCAAACCACATTGATAATAGGGAGAATAGCACTTGATTATCAAAAAATAAAGAGGGATGGCACAACACATAATTCTAAGAAAAGATGTTCCAGAAGTCAATATTTTATGGAAAACACAATGATTTACTGAGAGAGAAAAATCTTAAGATTTAAAATACTAAATGTGAAAGCCACTTGGTTAAAAAGGGAAAGACAGAGGCGATCCCACTGCTGTTAAAGCTAAACACAGCGCCTTTGCCCCATCTTACTATCTCTCTCTTCACAGGTTCTCCTTTCACTTTGAGTACCCCAAGTGCACCTGGGCCCCTTGTATTCACTGCACTGACACCAGACTCTCTACAACTCAGCTGGGTAAGGCCAAGAAAACCCAATGGGACCATCCTGGGTTACATGGTCACCTGTGAAATGCTTCATGGTGGAGGTAAGATCTTGCAAAGTACAATTCATATCATATTTGATAAGAAAATACAATTGACATGGGTTAATTAGGAATCTGATACTTATGTGAATGTATTAATCTCAGGTGAGCCAAGGAATATATATGTGGAAGGTGATATGCCCGAGACAACACTGACGGTGCCCTTCCTCAGTGAGAACCTTCCTTACAAGTTCAAGGTCCAGGCCAAAACCACACAAGGATTTGGGCCAGAGAGAGAAGGAATAATTACCATTGAATCACAGGATGGAGGTAAGTGGGGAGGGAAAATCGAGGATTGTCAAAGTTCTTACAAGATTCTAGTTTTTACCTGTGCTGTCACCAAGCACAGCCTGGACATGACTGGATCTTAGCTTATAAACAGGTGCCACAGTACAATCACCATGCCAATGTGGATAATTAGTGTTACTAGCTGTACTATAGAAGGTTTGGTGGTACCAATAGACATCTCTGGCCCCTTCATTCCATGGCCAAATGAAAAACAGCCCGTATCTAATATTTTACGATATAACTGTTACCTCCTGGTCCCCAATGTTGTAACAGCCTAAATGGCACAAACATATTGTACGATCTAACCGTGGAGCCAACTTATCCTTTGATTATTTGACCATTATTAGCCCCATTGATAGTGTTAACAGGCTTCTTGGTCTGAATTTTTACATATAGCCTTACCCTGGCTCTACTAGCATCAGAAGCTACAATAACTATGCACTAACAGGGCTTCCCCAACATTATATTACTTCCAACATTTATGATGTTAGCACTTGCTGGGCTGATAAAATACTTATTTTCATTGACATTGTGCAGCTATTCAGACATGAATTTTAAAGTAAGTACGCCCGTCATGTCAGGTGATTTAATGACGTAGTATGCATTGTAAAATCAGATCTGCTTAAAGCCTGATGTACCTAACTTGTAGGATGATCTTGGCAAGTTATAATGTACAGCATAGCACAGAGTGTGAGAAATCGTACCAAATTCCTCTTTTGTGTATATAGATTATTCAGTCTGTATTTCTAAAATCTAACGTGCACATGACCTGTGTTACTTGTAGGAAATTTCTCTCAGTTTGGGACACAGCAGATGACGCGCCGTGAAGTCTTAACCTGCCAACAGAATACAGCCAGACCAACATTACTCACTCCACAATGTCAGAACCGTTCTTCCCAGGTAATAGAAGTCATAACATTTATAAACAGTAAAAACAATTGGTGTGTGTGTACATGGCTGTTTGTCAAACACACATCAGAGTATCTAGCCAGCACTGCAATCTCTAATGGATTAAGCCAGACACTGAGCATTATAAGTGTAGCCACCATTTAAAGTTTTATTTAATAATGTTATGGAAAAGTGATTATAATAAACTTTAAACTATACTTCATAAGAGAATTCTAATAGAAAACCATTTAAAATCCTTCCAGATGTCTCCGCTAGGCTGATTCTAAATCGGACATATGTGGGTGGGGGGTGGGGCCTAGACAGCGTTAACAGCTATCAGTGTCCCAGGTTTCATGCAGGGACTGTGTGAGCTCAAGCTGCCAGCAGTGCACACTGGTCTGTGAGATCTTATCTGACTCATCCATCCCCATGTGATCAGCTAATTACACTGATGAGGAGAGCCCATGTGAATGGAAAGTCGTTGAATAAAGCCAGCTTCACATCGTGGTACAATCAGGTCCAGAGCTGTCCGGGGTGAACCTGACAGCCCTGACCCAATTTTGATGTAATGTTGCCCTATGGGGCCGGATGGCAGCTATCTGCCATCAGTTTCCATCTGTCCGGGAGGATCCGGGAAACTTCAGATTTTTCTCCTTGACATAATGTTGCTTGCAACGTTTTTGTGTCCAGGGCGAAAAATCTGCCCAAATTGGATCCTCCCAGATCCGGGGCAATCCGGAGCTCCCATTACATTGGGCTACGCTGAACTTCAGCACCAGGGAGCTGTCCCCTGTGAAGTAGTTCAGCACCATTTCAGCAGGGGACAGCTCCCTCAGCTGCGATCTGCATGCATCTGGCTACAAACAGGACCGGAGGGCATGATTAACCTCCTGCGGTCTGTTTATTCGAATTTAGCTAAAACGCTCCCGCGTTCGCGTGAGCGGTAAAAAACCACTTGCGCCGCACTTGCGCCGCACTTGCGCCGCGGTTGCGGTAATCTGCATAGGAACCAACCACCTCTGATGACCCTCATACATTGTTAATATGTGCCCCTGCAGCCTAGTAAACCATTAGCACACTGTGTTGTGTGCAAAGTGGCTGCAGTAGAAGTGCGATAAGATTTTAGACACTTACATGCCTGCGTACTTGAGGGCGTCTCCCTGTGTGTGCTGGACGTGTGGGCGGTGCTCATCATGTCTGCTCGCCCCCTCCCTTATGCACGCCCCCTCTCAGCCTGCTATAGTGCTGTGAGGCTGATTGCGTCATAAAGGGGTGGGGCTACCGTGATGCCGCGATTTAGCCCCGCCCCTTTATGACGCAATCAGCCTCACAGCACTATAGCAGCTGAGAGGGGGCGTGCATAAGGAGGGGGCGAGCAGACATGATGAGCACAGCACAACAAGTCCCAGCACACACAGGAGACGCCCTCAAGTACCAGCATGTAAGTGTCTAAAATCATTATCGCACTTCTACTGCAGCACTTTGCACACAACAACAGTGCTGCACAAGTGCGGCACAAGTGCGGCAGATGCGGTAGATGCGGCAGATGCGGTTTTCTCACCGCATCTGCCGCGAACGCGGGTAAGCCCGAGCCTGACTCGGGTTAACGCTTCTGGTAGTGAATGTTAACCCGAGTCAGGCTCGGAATAACGCTAGGAAGGTTAACCCTCCGGTTCTATTTGTCCAGAGCTTTCAGGCTTGTCCGGTGCCTCCTGCAAAGCACCGGACACAGCCTGACAAGTGTAAAAAAACATGGTGTGAAGCCACCCTTATAGGTCACACAGCCAGGAGCTGTGTGCCAACAACCTGATGAGCTCAAAAACTGATAATACAGATCAGCTTTAGCCATTTAAGGGTACTTTCACACTAGCGTTTTTTTGAAATCGCGCAGATGCAGTGAAAAAAACCGCATCTGCGCGATTACCGCATAACCGCTGCTACTTGCGCAAGCCCCATACAATGTATATGCGGGCTTGCGGCAGGTTTTTTCGCGTGAAAACGCGCTGCCGCGTTTTTTCGCGACCGCACTGCCGCAAGCCCGCATATACATTGTATGGGGCTTACCACAACTGTGCAGCAAGTGCAGCGGTTATGCGGTAATCGCTGGCAGATGCGGTTTTTTCACCGCATCTGCCGCGATTTAAAAAAAACGCTAGTGTGAAAGTACCCTTAGGCTAGGGTCACACTTGCGTTTTTTTTCATGCTTTTTTTGAGACCTGCGATTTTAAAAAAGCATGTAAAACACACCCAGAGGCCCCCATGTTAAAAAGCGCATGCCCTAATCCATGTCTTAATAGCAAAAATACATGTGTGACAGTACCATGCGTTTTTGTGTGTGTTTTGCACTTATGCGAGTAGCCGACATCAAAAAGCATGGTACATTAGTACCATATCACCAAAAATGCATACGTTTCTATAGGGGCCCATGTTAAAAAAACGCATGCGTTTTTAAAACCCGCACTAAAAAATAGTTCATGCACTATTTTTGGGTGCTGATTTAAAAACGCATGCAAAAACGCAGGAGCCATCACACACCTATAAAAATCAGCATGCAGAAATGCATGCTGTTTTTTTAAGGCACTAAAAAAACTCATGCCAAGTGTGACCCTAGCCTTAGACAGGGACAGTGTGTAGGCCACAACCACCCTCTTGTTGAAGAAGATAAACACTGCACACTCAGTGTATTTTGCAGAGTGAAGAATTTCCTTTATTGAATCACAAACGGCAGAAATTGCAGCACGGTGCTTATAGTCATGTAGTGTTAACTATCCTGCCGCACCTGGTGCCACTGATAGGCTGCTGTTCAGACACTATGTATCTCACCTATCTATATGACAGACTCCCTATGCAGCTTCATTACACTGTGATATGCAAGCATCTGCTCCCCTCTGTTAAAAGGCCGTGAGCAGTTGGTCCATCTGCATGATCCACCAGTGCTGCCCATCTCTACTTGGGAAGTTCCTTGCACTCAGCTTGTGCTTTGTAGTATTAGATTGTCCAAATGGTGAGTTTTTTTTAGGTATGTCTCTTACCTTATGTGCAGGGCATTACAGTAGGTATCCATGATTACAACCACTCATATAGTGACCTTTACGTGTGGTCATAACCATGGATACCTAAGCTACTGCAATGTTCTGCACATGAGATAAGAAACATGTCTAATCAAGAGAAAAATACTACATTTCGAATTGGAGGGATTTACTAATATTATTACTGCACCTACTACATATGGGGATAGGATTTTGGAGATGGTATTACCCCTTTTAACATATTCTAACCAGACAATCCCTATCCACAGATTAGGTTATAACATTTCAATTGGTGTGGGAGGCCGATCACTGGAACCACCATCAATAGTCAGAAGGGGATAATTTTAGGCCCATGCTTGACCGATTCCCTGTGGGGCAACCAGAGTAAGCTGGGTACAGCAATTCCTACAGCTCCTTAAAGAATGAATGGAGTGACAGCGGAGCATGGGCGCTGCGGGTCTAGGCTAGTGGAGATAAGTGCCCCATTCTGATGATCCGCAATCTAAACGTTAGGACTGGTCCTGTGCATAGGTGAGGACCTTGTTGCAACTGAACAACTCAAAAGAATATTTTTGCTCCAACCTTTTCCTACTAGCGATAGTGGCTCCAATGGAGACAAAAAAAGTTGTAAAAATGGGTGTTGATTTTGGAGCTCAGGAACAAACTGGCATTCTGTCCAGAGAAATCTTTGGGATAAACTATCATCAGTGCCCTACAGATTATTTTGGGGCTAAGCTGACATGAACGTCTGTAGTCATATACAAAAGCCTAGCAGAAAGAACAAATAAGTGTGATGTTCAGGTATGTATATACCTTCAGTAAGTACAGAAGTCTGTGGACTGGAAGAAGTCAGTAAACAGTCAATCTGTTATAAGCGGCCGTCACACGCTAAGATATCGCTACCGATATTGTAAGCGATCACGTGCACGCGCGATCGCTTACAATATCGCTCACATCGCTGGTGAGATGTCATACAGACAGACTCACCAGCGATGTTGGCCAGCGAGATCGCTGGTAACTATGGTACACATCGGGTTACTAGGCGCCGCGCATCGATTAGTAACCCGACGTGTACCATAGTTACCATCTCCCAGCATAGGCTCTGCCGCTGGGAGATCGTTCATCGTGGTGTTATACACCACGATGAGACAGATCGTGAAATCGTTAATCGCAAGATCTGAGGTCCGGAGCTCAGATCTCGATCTTGCGATTTGATCATGTATCGCTCGTCGTATCTTGCCGTCACACGCACAGACATCGTTCAAGCCATGTTTCATCTGGCGCGTTCAAGCGATATCTTTCAAGATATCGTGGCGTGTCACGGCCGCTATAGAAGGATATTTTTTAAAACCGTCTCTCAATTAGGGGACATTTGTTTTTTCTGTTCTGTGTGGATGAAACTGCTAGATTTTGTTCAACCGATAGATGTCTGTCCACCCTGTGTTTGAAGACTTCCATTGAAGGAGAGCTTCATGTTCTTATTAGTTAAGGCGGACTTATTCCTCATGGTGATTTCTTTCTATTACCAGATGGCATGTCTGTCACTTCTCACCGGATGGAAAGCTCCGGCACAGTTACTCAGCAAATCACCAAAGAGTACGTCACACGAACAATGATGTCAGGAGGATCGCTCAGCAGGCAGGTGGAGCGCCAGTTCTACGATGCCTGATATTCACAACTACCCTGGACTATGTAATGGCCGAGGTGCCTCCGTGACAGTCCTATCCCTGGCACTTTATTACTTTGTGCTGTAGAAGACTCATTTGTGCTTTTTATAGTAATCTTGCAAGCAAAACAGTACATGGAGGGATGGGATATGGCAGCAATATTGACGTAGGTGCTATTCAAGGTACCAAATGGGATAACATTTCTTCACTGTCTGCATCAAGCTTTTCAATGCAAGACTCAATGATTGCAATGCTTTGAGGGTAAAGATAGCTCTGACAGCACTATCCCAGCCTCCTACATTCCACTGCATGCTTTAAACCAAACTTTATTTAAACTTTTGATGCTTTGTAAATAATGTTTTAAAAAATTTTATGTCAGAAAGGGAGAATTTATATACACTTAAGAAGGGATCTTGTTCGACATACTGAAAAAATGGTGAACTGCGACATAAGGGTTTTGTATTGGTGTCTCGTACTTGGTGTTGATATCGGCAATTTAGGCACTCTGTCAGCAGGTTTTTGCTATGTAATCCAAGAGCAGCAGGATGTAAGCGCATAGACCCAAATTACAGTGATGTGTCAGTACTTTATTAGCAGGAGATTATACTGTAACTAGAGCACAACTGGCCCATGCTTCCTAGTCCAACCATGCACCCAACACTGATTAGTAGCTGTCACTACACAATGTACACAGAAAGCAGTGGTGTGGGTGGGGTGATACACAGCTCAATAACCGATCTGCAGCGGAGAAAACTGTGACTATCATACCTGCTACACCCAGAAAACTAAAGTGATCCATCGCAGGAATCAGGGTCTCTATCCTTCATCATGCTGTTGTCAGATGACATAGCAAGAACCTGCTGACTGATTCCCTTTAAGTGAAAATATAGTATAAGTGACAGGGGATATTCCATAACTCCAGGCGCTGTTCGGTAACTACAGGTTGATTGAAGACGTTTCTGGTGACCATAGTGAGAAGCACAGAGCAAGCAGTCAAACCAAAGCAATTACCAAATCAGAGGTAATTTATTAAAATTAGTGGTGTATTTTCCAATAGGTTGCTATTGGCATTGATGCCAGGTTTGATATATCCTGCCAAATGTAATTTTAAAGATCCCAACCTAATTAGCTGCATTATGGGAAGAAAAGAAACCCGACAAATCAACTGTGAGAAAAACACCTGATCACTTTATTTCCTAAATGTCAAATCCTATTTACAGTGACAAGACCCCAGATCCAGCCGATGGCTTGGTGATGTAAAATGATGGTGATCCCTGGAATTTCTCCTGCAGAAAAATAGATGATACAATTACATTGATTGTAGCGGTTACTGTAAATTTAAGAGGATTTACCTGAAAGCACAGTCACTTGTGGTCATGTCTGCACGAAGGCAATGGCAAAATATAGAGACACCAAAAGAAATTACATCATCACATCCTCCTATGGCGGTGCGGCTGTAGTGGACACAATACAGATTGCCTTAGTCTTTGCACAAGAAGCCTTCATAGGCCTTTAAGCCTTGAGATTGCTCATTTGGGGTGTAAGTGCAGGCAGTTTTGGCCGTTTCTAAAGCATAGTAGTCTAAGCCCTGCAAATCGGCCAGGTCCGAGAAAGTGAAGAAAAGCAATGTATGGCACACAGGAATGGCTACTAGACTAGTGAGCAGGTCACAATGTTGGAAAACCAACCTCACTCAATAAAAAGGACAATTCTTACAGTTGGATGAGGCACAACCCGTTTTACTGGATATCATCTGTGAGAATGTTTAGGGCCACTGGTGTATATATTATATATATGGTAACAGTTGTCCACATGTTCGTGCTCGCCGCTTCTTTTCAAACTGTTGCCGTCTTTAACTTTTGTAATAATAAAAGCATTTTCATACAATTCTCTCATCAATTCTTGTATTATTACTTAACCCCTGGGATGCAGGCCTATAGACTGGTGTCGGCCTAGATGTCCTAATCAGTCACCTTAATTAGTTGTTTGGTCCTCTCAGCGACTGACGTCTCCAATAAGGTCACTGTACAACCTCCAAAACCTCCTCCGGTCATCCGGCTGCCATACACACCGGGGATTTCCACCGTTATTGAAACCAACTCATCCAATTCTGGACAACTGACCTCATAATCATCCCTGCAATAAAAGATGAGGTCCTTAAGTGACTACTGTAACAAGTGAAGACACAGCAGCCACATCAATGAACACTTACCGTAAGTAGTGGTGAAATGATATTATGAGGGCTTGTGAACAAATAAAAAAATAAAGTGTCTCTACTTTTAGTTTTGGAAACATCTGAGACCTCAAAGATATGTCAAATTCTACTGCAGTGTAGTTTCAATTTATATAGGGTCTTGTGTTAGGACTCAATAGCTTGGGGGAAGGGGGATCATTTTGTTCTGATACATCCCTCCACTTAACCAGGAGCTGATGCTGCGAACGCTAGCTGTGTTACACAGCTGACATCTGCCTGTACCAGCAGTGACTGTCAAACAGTGCTATTATTTTCAGTAGCAGCAGTTTATATTGAGGAAAGACCCAGTACTGGACCTGGTGAGGGGAAGTAAAGCCCAATTTGCTTTTTTTTTTTTTTAAACTAACTGCAGTCAGGGAACTGGGGGTTTTCCAAAACCAGAAAACCGTTGTAAGGCTGTGTGCACACAATGCATTTTTTTTTATGCAATTTTTGGTGCAGTTTTGTCACAAAACTGCATGGAAATCCTTATGCCAGAAAAGTCTATGAGCATTCTGAAGTGTTGTGCACATGTTGCTTATTTTTTCCTTGCAGATTTAGTGCAGAAAATAATCTACAGCATGTCAATTCTTGGGGCGTTTTTCACCCTTTCTGCCAAATTGACTTCATTATGAAAAACGCAGGTGAAAAATTCTGCACCACATAGTCAACGTGTGCACATAGCCTAAGTGAAGATCCCGTTTTCGGCTTCCAAAATAATATATTTATCAAACAAGACTACACAGTTACAGGAGTAACATCAGGATCCATCCTATATGTTTAGAAAACAAATTGTTGCCACTCACCAGAACATCTCATTCTCATAGCCTTGGGAGACACTGGAGCCATGGGTTTTATACTGCCACCTGGAGGCAGACACTGAGAATACATCTTAGAAAAAAGCTGACTCCTTCCCAACATGCTACAACTAAACCGTTAACCAGCTATTCAGTTACTGCAAAACCAAAATCCCCAAAATAAAGTAGGGTACTGTGTTCCCAATTAAAACTGGTAAAGATTTTACAAGGAGTACCAAAAATCTTAATTTCTTGGACATTGGAGAATATAGCAACCATGGGATTTCCTAAAAAAGTCCTTGGGGTGGTAAAACTAATACCATAGCAATGAATAGCATTCCCTCAAGTTATTACCCAGGCAAATGACACGCCAAGACACCAGGGCAATGGGGTACTCTGAACTGGGCCGGTCTTTTCTTTTGGAGAGTGTCATGGTGGCGTGACCTGGCTCCGTGACCCTGGCCGTGTCATAAAAATGGAGGAAGTTTATAATAACAATATAATAATATTTTTTCATTTATGTTCAATTTTTCTTTATTGAAAGGGGAAGAGGGGAAAGAACATGGGACGGGGACAAGAGGGGAAAACAAGCAAATTATACAATGTATACAATCCTGTATAATAAAATGAGTAAACGCAATATGAAGCATAATAATCGTCAATAGGCTGATTCAAAGAATCCTGAAAGGATCATAAGTCTGCCGAACTTCCAATCGGGCTGTAAAAAAGAAATATCTCTTTGATATTTAGAGCCTTTCTTCAAGGGAAGCCAACAATTCACAGAATGATAAACATTGGGAGATCAAGTCCATGAGGAAAGAAACATTGCTCTTCTCTCAGTGGGTTCTGAGGAGAGAGTCCTTCTTTGCGAAAAACTGTTTAAGATATCCTCTCCGACGGGATAATAACATATTCTAGTAGAAATCAATTTAAACCATGAACAAAAAGCTCGCACCCAAAGTGGTATACAGTTTAACTTAAATTGGTATGGAAAACATTGTAATAAAAGAAAGGAGGAGATCAGGAAAAAGAAAGAAAAGAAATCAGAGAATAGAAAAGATAGTATCCGCGAGACGCTCACGCCAGTCACTCGTTCCCGAGAACCTCCCGGGCAGGAAACTCCAAACCACAAGAGGGACGTCTCTAGCCAGAGAACGTGTTTCGGAAATCCGGAGAATCTAGAAAAAGAACCCATGAGCTCCAAATCATACGGTATCGGTCCCTGGCATTGGTTATCTCGGCCGTCAATTCTTCCATACGATGAAGAGTTGTCATCTCCTCAAGCCATTCAACCAGGTCGGGTGCACGCTGGGATCTCCAATGCCTAGGAATCACAGTTCGTGCCGCCGTTAAAAAGAAACGAAGGAGGTCTGATTTTTGTACTCCAATGGATCCAGGCAGCATTGAAAGCAAGGCTAAAGCTGGATCGGGGATCACATTCTTACCACTGACTGATCTGTAACAATCAAAAACCGCTGTCCAAAAAGGACGGATTTCACTACAATCCCACCAAATGTGGGTCATTGTTCCACGAGCCAATCCACATCTCCAACACCTGTCAGGAGTCGATGGAAAAGCAGCATGTAGCGTGTTAGGACATTGATACCATCTAGCTAGGATTTTGAAATTCCGCTCCTGGGCCAGGCATGCCATAGACATTTTATGGGTATAAAGGAAGACCTTCTCCCACTGTTCTCTTGAGAACTCCAAGCCAAGCTCGCTTTCCCATTTTGCGCAGAATCCCGGTCTATCGTCCTCTTGTCTATCATTTAGGACTGAATAGAGTACTGAGACAAGATGAGAGGGGGGCTCCTCCTGTTCGTACAGCAGCTCGAACCTGGTTAATGCAGTAGAGAAATTACATTCGGGGCCAATCTTACAATAGAAGGACTGTAGTTGGGCATACTCTAACCATGAGCCGCTTCGGGAAGGGCTCGATAGTTCGTTGTGCGGCAAAAGCCTCCCTCTGGAAAACGCGTGCTTCATTTTAGGCTCATCCGTAGATCTCCATTTCAGAAAGGAAGGTGTCTGTAGTGCCGGAGGGAAAGAGGGATTCCCAAAAATAGGTGTCAGGGGGCTCCATCTCCTTGCCACTACTCCCCGCCTGGTCTCCAAATCCCATACCCTGAGTGCCGGAGTTACCAGTACAGCCTCTGGGCCCAAACTAGGTCTGTCTGACGGGTTGATCCATGCTAGATTCCTAAGAGGAATATCAGTGCTCTCCTGTTCTAGTGTAACCCATTGTTTTGAGTCATGGTGAAACTTCCAGTCAAACAACCGCTCCATCACTGCGGCCTTAAGATACAATTTAAAATTTGGGAGGCCAGCTCCGCCCTGAGATTTGTGTCGACAGATTGTTATATCCAACTCTAGGTCTCCTGCAACCCCATACAAACCTAGTAAGTAAAGTTTTCAAACGGTTAAAGAAGCTCAAGGGGACCTCAATTGGGAGGGTCTGGAATAAGAACAAGTACCTAGGTAATATATCCATCTTGACCGCATGTATGCGACCAAACCAGGAAATCTGTCTGGTGTTATAATTACGTAAATCTGCTGCAGTTCTTAAGAGGAGGGGGAGGTAGTTCTTTTCGAACCAACTGAAGTTGTCTTTGGGGACGTGAATGCCCAGATATTTCAAGCTATCCTCTCTCCACTTAAAGTGAAAGAGTTCTTTTAAACGTGTCTTATCAGCCCCCATGAGGGATACATCCATGGCCTCGGTCTTTGATACATTAACCTTGAAGTTGCTCACCACTCCAAACTCGTCAAACAGTTTAAGTAAATTGGGAAACGAGATTAGAGGTTGGGTAATGAACAACAACAAGTCATCAGCGAATAGCGCCGCTTTGTATTGATGGTTACCACAGATCATGCCTCTTACATCGGGATTCTGTCTCAGGGCATTTGCCAAATGCTCCATCACTATTACGTAAAGTAACGGAGAAAGGGGGCACCCCTGACGGGTTTCCATTACTGATGGTAAATGATGAGGATAGACCCCCGTTGGCTCTAACTTTTGCCGATGGACCAGTATACAGAGACATCACACCATTCAGGAACTTAGTCCCCAGGCCTACCTGTTCCAAAGAGGCCTTCAAGAATTGCCAGTTGACCCGGTCGAAGGCCTTTTCCGCGTCAACCGATAGTAAACACATCGGTGTCTTTAAGGCCTTCGCCCGGGCCAAGAGGATCAACAATTTATTTGTGTTGTCTCGTACACCTCTTCCATGGACGAAGCCTACTTGATCGTAGTGAATGATCGCAGGGAGCAAGGGGGCCAGTCGATTTGCTAATAATTTAGAAAACAACTTAATATCGATGTTAATCAATGAAATTGGTCTAAAGTTCATCACCTCCAGGTGATCTTTTCCCGGCTTTGGCAACACACTGATGTGTGCCTCCAGGGACTGTGGAACCCAAGAGCATCCCGAGGAGACTGAGTTGAACACCTCTGTCAAGAAGGGCACGACCTGTTGGTTGAATTGTTTGTAAAATTTGGATGAGTATCCATCTGGGCCTGGACTCTTCCCTCCTGGGGATTCCATTATTACCTTCCTAACCTCCTCCTCCGAGAAGTCGGCATCCAATGTCTCTGCATCTGCCCGGGATATTGTCTGCAAAGCCGTTCTGTTGACATATTCCCGAATTTTGTTGTCTAAGTGTGTCCGAGCTCTCCCTCCAGCCTCCTCTTTTAAATTGTAGAGACTACTGTAGTAGTCCTTAAAAGTCTGCAGGATATCGTCAGGGTGTTGAGTGATAACCCCGTCTTGTCTTTTAATTTTGGGAACCCTTCCGGGTATGTCCCTCGGATGAAGAAGCCTTGCGAGATGTCGGCCACACTTATCTCCATATTCGTATATGAATCTACGTAGTCTTTCTTTCCCTCGCAGGTAGCGCTGGTCTACTATTCTCCTCAGGTCGTCCCTAGCCACCACCAAGTCAGCTAAAGTCGACCTCTCTAACGTCTGTTTGTGGGAGCACTCCAGGGCTGTAATTCGTCTCACCAACTCTTCGACTCCTTCCTGCTTCTTATTTTTTCATTTATATAGTGCTATTAATTCCATAGCACTTTACATACATTTATAAGGGGAATTAATCAATGACGCCACCCATGGTACTCGGCAATTGGATGGCCGACGCTGCAGTTCAGACCCACTGGGGCGGTTGGTGATGCAGCAAAGATGTTACAGCTCTCCACAGGTAAAGCGAATCCCCAGGGCAGTTATAAAGTCTATTTGATGATGGTAACTGTTGTAGCACAGAGCAAGTGACACAGTAAATGAATCTGAGGACACAGCAGGGTGCAGTCTTCACATTACTCTCCAGGTTACAACAACCGGCCAGGTGCCGTGTCCTCCAGGTTAGGGTTCCAGCCAACTCTTGGGTAACTTGGGTGCAGTTTACCGTTACCCCTTATGATGTACCTTCCTGGGTCATCTCTCTGTGCTGGCTCTCGCCCTCCTGCCCTGCGCTTCAAAAACAGTGTCCCAAGTCAGCATCCTCGGGTCCTATCGGGCGATGTCTTCCTGGTCCCCTTGACCCTATGCAGCTTCCTTTTTAGCGATTGTGTGCAGATGTGGCTGTTGCACTTACTACTACCACAGCCTCTGGTTTGCTAGTTGAGTTCTACAGTCTCTCCACTAGTCTGGGGCCGGTCCCCACTGTGACCCGGTCCCTCCACCCGACTATGGTCTGCGTGGATTCGGGTGCCATGTTTGATCCCTCACTTGCCATGCCCCTAGGACCACTTCTCTGTCTCTGGAGCCCCTCAACGGCTTCTTAGTCTCTGTTCTCGCTTCTCTTGTCCTGGGACAAGCACCTCTTTGCCCCAGTCCCCAAGACATCTCTCTCCAACACCCTACTCACTGACTAACTGACTACTGACTAACTAACTGATGTTTTCCTCGCGGTCTCTCAACTTTCTCTACTTCCGGGCATTCTACCCTTATCGGTTTCCTCCACCTGACCCCTCTACCTAGTTCCCCCTCCAGCTTGAGATGGGGCCCTCCCTCAATAGGGTCCGCCCAAATCCCATGGCCTGTAGAGGTGTGGTATTGGGTGCGGGTGTGTGGGTACTGGATAGTGCCCCCTTTCTTACCCAAGAGTGGGGTGCAGTATCTCCGTGGCAACTGGACCCTCAGGGGCACCACACACACTTTCGCTTGTAGGGTCATTTTGCTAAGACTTGTGTCTGTATACACAAAAGGTATGAGATCCACAAACATGTAAACTAAAGACTAAAGCACTGGCCCAATAGAATAGAAGAAAAGACGCTTGGTTGTGTAAAACCCAAGATGCCTGTACTACATGGGGAAGTGAGCTATGCCCTAGCTGTGGAGCCGTAGCTTAGCCCTATGTTCTGTATTTGTAGATTGAAACCAGTGAATAATGGAAGTCCTACAGGCAGTCTGACCTCTGCAAGAGTATGAGAGCAATGACGAACGGGATAACCAACAAGGCATCTAAACGGAGCTGTAATAGACGGGTAGAGCTGAACAGCTCTGTCTACGTCAGATTGTGCAAGAACCTTTTAGAGAGATGAAGTACCAAAAGGAAGAATAGCAATGTCCTCATTAATGTGGAAAGTGAACAACACACTAGGGAGAAAAGAGGATGCTGAATGCAAAGCAACCCTGAGAAGGAGAGAGACAGGTGAGAGCCACCACTTGAAGCCTTGCCTGATGGGAGAGATAGAAGAGGAAGAAGAGAGAAAGGTTAGTCCCTAACCTAGCATGTGTTCACATCTGTGTATATAAAAATTGCCCAGATTTCCAGCCACGAAAGTCATTGAGTGTCCTGCGTTTTCTTCCTCACCTAGCATCTGTAGGTCATGCGAGTGCTATGCCTAGTGTGTTATTTTTTTTTCTAGATGAGGAAAAAATGCAGGACACTTAACGACTTTCCTGGCTGGGAATCTGGGTGATTTTATATACACAGATGTGAATGCACCTTAAAGTTACCTTCACACACCAACATAGCTAGCGATGTTGCTGCAACGTCACAGGTTTTGTGACGTCACAGCGTGTGACACACACCAGCGACCTGGCCCCTGCTGTGAGGTCGCTGGTGGCTGCACGTCGCTCCGGACCATTTTTGGTCCTTGATCTACCGCTGGTCAGCACGCATCCGCGCGTGTGACCGTGGGAGACCAGCGATCTCACAGGCTGGTAACTATGATAAACACCGGGTAACTAGGCAGCGCGCGCTGCCTAGTTACCCAGTGTTTATCATAGTTGCCAGCAATCTCACAGCTGCTGAGTCGCTGGTGAGTCTGCCTGTTTGACAGCTCACCAGCGACTCCAGAGAGACTTTCCAGCGATCCTGGCCAGGTCGGATCGCTGGTGGGATCGCTGGAAAGTTTGTGTGTGTGAAGTACCCCTAAGGCCCAAGTCTGTCAGCAACATGACACTTAGCCCCCATCACACTAAGCGAGATCGCTGCCGAGTCACAAGGTTTGTGATGTAACAGCAACCTCGCCAGCGATCTCACTATGTGTAACATGTAGCAGCGATCAGGCCCCTGCTGTGAGATCGCTGATCGTTATAAACTGTTCTGGGCCATTTTTAGGTCGTTGCCCATCCCATTGGGCAGTGTGCATTGCTGTTTGACAGGGACAAGGACCAACGATCCCAATACTACACCCGAGAGTGACAGATTCCCAATGACTGCTGGATCACTGCTGCGTCGCTGGTGAGATCTGCCTGTCTGACATCTCACCAGTGATCACGTAGCGACGCACCAGCGATTCCTACCAGGTCGTATCATTGTCGGGATCGCTGGTGCGTCGCCAAGTATAATGGTACCCTTAGCTACTTTGAAATGCTGGGTGTCGGCTGCTCAGGTTAGCCTTTTGAAGAGCAGCGCACTTTATTTTTTAGCATCAGCCTCAAGCTGGCAGCATAGAATGGTTCCTGTGTCCCTCGGTGAAGCATCCGAGAAAATAATAGTATATAGCTTATTGATAGCATTCAATACTTCAAATTTGTACTGTAACAACATGTATGGAATTATGGAATACAACCAATGCTGAGCATCCATCTATGGAGCATCTTACCTCAATGAGTTGTGGCTCTCCACCATTAGTTTACCAAACAATTGGTAATCACCGTTCTCTAAAGCTTCAGCTGCCTTAGTTGTACGCGCTATTTCTGTGATGACATGGCGGGCTCGCGTGAAGCAGACCTCACTAAGGCTGTCCTTGTTGGCTAAAACAATACATTACAAGTTATAAATATCATTAAGATGAATAATCTTTTCTATGCTTTCCATCGACTCACTTACCCTCCAGATCGTCCATGCTGGCATCCCTCAGACTTTCTTTGCCAAGAGCCTTTGCTGCCTGCTCACATTGCTTCCTGCGTGTGGGGTACTCGCTGCCTGTTAGTTCATGGCGTACATTAGAATTAGTGATGAGAACCGACACCTTGGGATCCCTCAGAGGAAGCAGTTTTACTGCTAAAGACCTGAAACAAAACAATGAAAGTTAGGCTGGTCTCACACTGCAGTTTTTTTCCTGACCAGTGTTTGTGTGCCACAACCAGGAGAGGAACTTGTAGAGAAAAACTATCATTGAAAGATTGACACCTGTTGTGGGTTTTGGAGACACTCCTGGTTTTGGCGCACAAACCTGATCAGGGAAAAAACGGCAGTGTGAAAACAGCCTAAGGTATTTTTAAGACTCAAATTGAACAATACTCACTAAGGCCCCCTTCACACTGCGTTTTTCGCATATCTGTGTAGATCCTTGAATTTCAAGGACCACATGGACAGGCACTGATCTGCGCTAACTGATGCCCACGGATCAGTGTTTTTCACTAATCCGTCATTAGTTAGCAGAGATAAGGCTGGGAAGAGCTGTACCTTGCATATGAGCATGCTCAGTATAGCAAAACGGACCAATTTTACGGATCTGGTTTTTTTTCACGGATCTGTGTCCAATAGACCCCCATGTTATTTGATGTGCACAGCCACGGATCCATATCTGTCCGTTGGGGTTACTGATTTTCTTAGGCAGCCAAAACTGGAACAGTCTCTGATTGTGGGTGCATGAAAAAAACTGACACACACGGATGGCCATATAGGACTCACTAACATTTCAAGAAGGAATGGCAACTGCACAGATCTTACAATGTCAGTGACAGCAAAGGAGACACAGTTACATTGTTTAACATTGATGTACAGCATCACAAATTTGTTAAAAGGAATCTGTCAGCAGGTTTTTACTACCTCATCTGACAGCAACATAATGTGGGCAAAGAAACCCTGAATCCAACTATGTATCACGTAGATTACTGGCTGAAGCCGTTCTAACACAATCAAAGGTTTTAGTAAGGCCGGCTTCAGACTGCGTGTCTGATCCGATCCGTAGCTATCCGCTTGAAGCAGACAGCCGCGGACCGGATCAGCACAAAGGACCGGGGGCTATTATGCCCTCCGATCCTGTGTGCAGCCGCACGCAGCTGAACCAGCTGACAGGTCAGGACCGCGGCGCCCGCGGTCCTCGCCTATCAGCAGCAGGAACTGCGTGCGGCTGCACACAGGATCGGAGGGCATAATAGCCCCCGGTCCTGTGTGCTGATCTGGTCCGCGGCTGTCTGCTTCAAGCGGACAGCTACGGATCGGATCAGACACGCAGTCTGAAGCCGGCCTAACATAGCAGAGCAGCCCCCTTCCACACCAGACTTTCAATAGACTCAGTCCATTGACTGAGGTGTCAGTCACAGCAGGAGGCGTGTCGGACTGCTTACACATGACAAAGTAGTCACCTAATGCTAATCAAAGGAAGGGTAATAATCCTTTTAGTTTAGGTAAACAATAGTTTACACACACACAAGCAAACACACACACACACACACACACACACACACAAGAGAAGCAGCAGAGAATTTTTTTTAACTCTTATGGTGCCGTCACACAGCACGATCTGGCCAGCGATGTCGGAAGCGATGCGCGGGTGCCCGCTTGGTTCCGACATCGCTGGCCAGCTGTCACACAGCATCGCTGCGGCCGGCGACACGCAGCGATGCGGGCGGTGACATCGCTCGCTGGGCTGGGCTCAGCCCAGCGAGCGATCCGCAGCAACGCTGCGGTATAGGCTGGATCGCCGCCGACATCGCTCTGGCGATGTCACACGGCGCGATCCAGCCTTATCGCAGATCGCCGGTTGACAGGTTTACGGTTCTTCCCGTAAACCTGTCAACCTGCGACCAGCGATAAAACGCGGTTGCGCCGCTCGTTTACACAGCGCGACGTAGCTAGCGACATCGCTGATACGTCACTTTTTCGGCGATGTCGCTAGCGACGTCAGCAGGTGTGACGGCACCATTAGGGGTATGTCACACACAACAATATCGCTAGCGATATCGCTGCAACAACGGTTTTGTGACGTGCCAGCGTCCTTGTTATGTGTGACATGTAGCAGCCACCTGGCCCTTGCTGTGAGATTGCTGATCATTACAAACCGTTCTGGACCATTTTTTGATCGTCGGGCTCCCGCTGGGCAGCGTGCATCACTGTGTTTGACGGGGACAACGACCAACAATCTCAATAATACGCCCAAGAGTGACAGGTTCCCAACAACCACTGTATTGTTGAGTCGTCACTGGTGTGATCTGACTGACATCTCACCAGCGACCACGTAGCGACGCACCAGCGATCCCTACCAGGTCGTATTGTGGTCGTTATCGCTGGAGTGTCGCTATGTGTAACAGGGCCCTTACAGCATGCTGTCCTCAGCTTACATAGCAAAATCCTGCTGACAAGATTCCCTTTAAGTAAATATATTTCTAAAGGTGATATTGACATGAACCTCTCACCAGATGTCAGTAACAAACCATCCAAGCCACACATGCAAAGAAGTCAAACCATAGATGTCCATGAATTTAGTGATGTGTAATAATTAGAAATGACACAGTGAAAAAGTATTGAACACATGAAGATAGAGGTGCAAAAAGCCATGGAAAGTCATGACACCAGCTGATATAAATCAGTCATTAAATTGCAGAATTGCTCTCAAATCAATTATAAGCTTATGCTTAAAGATACAACTTTGCCCTTCACCTGTCCAACAAATCTTACTTCAACACCTCCATTACCTCACTATCCAACAATCCTAAATGACAAATGGCATTTTTCATTCCTTCCTTGGTGCAAGAGTGCAGGGCCCCAACCACCTACCTCAGCACGGATGATCTGACCAATTATTTAAAAGAAAAAAATTGACTGTGTACGACAAAGTTTTCTCCCAGTCTCCTAATATCATGTATTCTCTTTCCTCCTGCACTTCGTCTAGCTAATTTTTTGTCTTCGAACCATTCATAGTACAAGATGTGACCAGGCTCCTTACAGCTTCTCGTTCTAATACCTGCACCAGTGACCCTAATCCCTCACATCTCCTTCAGTCTCTTTCCCTGGCTGTCACCACTCACCTAACTAAAATATTTAACCTCCCTCTCTCATCTGGTATCTTGCCCTCCTCCTTAAAATGAAATGAAGGCCTGAGGAACCACCACTTGTGCAGAGTTCACTATGGTGTACAAGATGAAGTTGCAGAAAACAAGGGTAACAGTTTATAAACAGGTGGGAAAGGTAAAGGTTAAAGCAGGTTCACAGGGGTAAGCTGTGGCAAAAATATAGTGTAGTTACTGCAGATTCTAGCTGAGCCGTGCAGCAGCACATCATCCCAGCAATTACAAGTAGTTATTCAACAATCATATTTGAAAAAAAAAGGAAATATATAAAACTACACGACACTTACAACCTCACTGGCCTCCACTACTCGGGCCGCATGATTGCTTTTTCCTATGCTATGTCCTAAAGTGTGTGCATACAGGTAAAGGCTCACGACAACACTTGGGAACCAAGTCCAATCCTGGGGCTTGATGCTGTGATGCTCATTAGTGCGCACTTCTCCTTGCAGGGCAGGGGGGAAACTCCTTCTCTTCCTTCACAGTTCCAGGGTGCTCTGGATCACCTCTCAGGCCAGCATTCTTCTCCTGTTTGTCCCCTCAGCAGTTTAATTTCACTTTTTCTCACGGTCATGGGGTCTACCATGTTCTGGCTACTGAGGCCTATGCTATGCCCTAAAGTGAGCAAACACAGGTAAAATCTCATAACACTGGAGAACAAAGCCCAGTCCTGGGCTCGAAGCTGAGATGCTCATTAGTTCACCCTTCTCCTTGCAAGGGAGGGGAAAACTACTCTTCGTCCTTCACAATTCTAGTGTCCTTTGGGTCCACGGATCACCTCTCAGGCCAGCAGTCTTCTGTTTCTCCCCTCAGCGCTTTACTTTCACTTTCTCTCACAGATTGACAGCCATAGGGAACTCGCATAGTTTGGCTTGCAGTCTCTCACGCACTCTGGCACAGTGCCTCTTCCCAGGGTTTCTTTTCAGGGCCCCCAGCTTTCCCCAGCTTTCCACTGTTTTCCCGCACTGAGCAGCGAGAGCCCAACTGCAGTTTCAAGTAAGCTGGGTAGTCCTTAACTCACAGCACACAGGGGGTGCATTTCTTCTTAATAGTAATAGTAAGTAATAGCTTGCCTAATGTATTTGTACAGGGCAACACCCTTGCATAAAAATGCCAGCATACACCCATTACTAAAAATGAAAAGTAAACACAAAAAAAAAACAAAAAAAAAACATTCCTCGACCAACACCACACTGCCAACTAGACACCTGTCTCTAAATCTCCTCTTCACCTCTAAATTTCTGAACACTTAAGGTAGTGTCACAACAGGCGATGTCGCCCGCGACATCGCCAAAAAGTGACGTAACAGCGATGTCGCAGGCGATATTGCAAGTGCGTCGCGCTGTTCATAAACCTGTCAACTTGCGACCAGCGATTAGGCTGGATCGCGCCGTCTAACACTGTTGGCGGCGCGATCCAGTCTATATCGCAGCGTTCCTGAGCCACCGCTCGCTGGGCTGAGCCCAGCCCAGCGAGCGATGGCTCCGCCCACATCGCCGCCGTGTCACCGGCAACGTCGTGCCGTGTGACAGCTGGCCTGCGATGTCGGAAGCGAGCGTGTACCTGCACATCGCTTCCGACATCGCAGGCCAGATCGCCTAGTGTGACACTACCTTTAGTCCAGTTTCATCTAATCCGCTAACTTTCAGATAACGCTCTACAATCCAGTTTCCACTACTTACATATTACTGAAACTGCTCTTGCTAAAGTCTCTAATGATTTAAAGGGAACCTGACCCCTAAAAATCAGCCCTCAGCCTTTTAAGACCTGTCCCTGCACCATCATAATCGATTTCTAGCCATCCCTTTGTCTCATAAATGGCGATTTCTAAAGTTTATAAAAGTTAGTTTTGTACCTGCAGAACTGCGGCTTCTCAGTTCTTGAGAAGTCACACAGGGCGTTCCCTGTGGCTTCTCATCGCCGCCTGCAATGTCATTATTCACGCCCTGATGAGTGTGCTAAACAATACAGAGCCTCCTCGTCACCATAGATGGGCGGTATAGCCGCTATGACGCTAATTGCATCATATCCGGCTATACTGACGTCAGTACAAACCCCTTTGGGTGTATTGCTGACTTCGCCATGTGCATTGCGCATACGCGAGGTTGGTTTGTGGCAGCTTATCTGTGATGAGCATAAACTACATCTCTCTTGGTTAGGCAGCGTTAATGCCATTAGGATGGATCTTTTACCTCGCTTATTGTTCTTTTTTCAAAAAATTCCCTTTCTTTTGCCGGTCTCCTTTTTCTCTAGACTATTAAAATGTATTTGGTCTCACTGAAGTCCAAGACTCTTAAACCTATTACTCAGCAGATGGTTAGAGAGGGGAAGTTGGCTACCAGATTTTCAACTCTACCTTTACGCCGCCCTTGGCATTTGCATTCTAGATTTTATTCATATAACAACAGGGAAGAGATGGATGGAGGTGGAAACATCTCTTACCACCACCAATCCTCTAGCGCTAATCTGGTCCTCCAGCTCCCTGGAAGACAAAGATCTTCCATTCATCACAAGAAATTTAAAGTCATTCCTTAAACGCCACAACAAATTACTATGCATGACAACATTCCCGAGCCCCCCAACACCGATCTACGGGAACTCTTTCTTCCTGGTCAACCCGCACAAAGCCTCATTTTTAAATAAGATAAAAGAACTCCACCATATTTTACTTAATTTTCTCTCTTCTTTGGGTATTACACAAATTCATGAACTATATCCTGACATCACTATACCCCCAGATACATGGTTTCACTACAACACATTTAAAAGTTACATTAAAACATTACCATTTACAAATATTTTCCACTCTTTACTACCTTTCGAGAGGAAATGTGAGGAAGAGGGTCCTCCAGACTATTCCATTTCAGTGCTTATACAGAATCTTCCAGGAAGGGACAATTGCTTCTCTCAGTCAGTTCCCCATCTTTGTGGGGAAAATCGGAAAGAGATCTAAAGAGAACATTCTCTCAGCCCGAAAAAGACTAAATGTTCCTTTATACCTATAAGGCTTCACTTAATGCTATCTCGCAAGAAGGGAATTATAAGGTGATGGCGAGAGGGTACAGATGCCCCGCGGGTATTCATGCAATATTTCCTTCAGCCTCGGACAGGTGCTGGAGATGCCAGGAGAATATTGGATCATACCTACATATATGGTGGGCCTGCCCTCCCATTAATCTTTTTCTGGATTATGATCTGTGATCTTTATAATAGTTACATCAGACCCAGTCAACCCAACACCAGAACTGGCTCTCCTGAACCTTAGCAAAACCTCCATATCTAAATTCAAACTCAGCTTGCTCCGCCACTTCTCAACAGCAGCCAGGAGATTGATCCCTAGGTACTGGAAACAAACACGCAGCCCCTCTCGTTAAGAACTAGTGGCTGAGATCAACGATATCTGCAGGATAGAAGACCCCATAAACCAAACCCTAGCTGAGAACTCAGCTAATAACAGACATTTCAGGACATGGGCCACTGATTCTATGCAGAGACTCCCTTGATCCCATTAACAGCAAACATATGGCGTGGTTCACAGTCAGGGGCGTTCCTCCTGGACACGCCTGCCCATGCCCCTTTTTTTTTTCTTTGCTCTTACCCCACCCTCCTAACCTATATCTCTCTTATCTCCTCTACCCTTTTTTTCTTTTCTCCCTTTTCTATATACAGTACATTCCTCAGATTTTTAAAAATCATCTTCTTAGTTTTTGGCAATCAGTAATAGCCTCCTTTAGTGACTTACATGAGTTCTGAAGATTTTTGAGAACGTTAGCCATGCTGTTCCGTAAATAGAAGAGTCATACTCCCATACATTCGGATTGGCCACCGAACATGTCATGATTATTTGACTGACTTATTGTGATTGTACAACATCTCTGTAATGTCGGAGGTTGGCAAAGTTTTGTATGTTCTTTGATTTGTTGAATAAAAATTGGTTTAACGAAAAACACATTACAGGGTGAATAAGGTCTTATAGAGCCTGACACTAACCTGCAGTCAATGAGCAGAGCATAGCCATCTTCTCCCATTACGGATATAAACTGGTCCATGATTCCACAGGGTACTCCAGGAAATGTATGTTCTGCTTTTTGACAGGCAAGCGCCTTCTGAACAAGATCGCCATCATCTGAGCACGAAACACAAATATTGAATCCAAGAATGAGGTATAAAAGGATATAAAAGGGTAGCATTAGAATGTTTGTAATCAACCTAATAGAGCAAGGACAGTCAGATCTCGAATAGTAATCTTTATTCTAAGGTAACACAGTGACATTAGAGCTCTCAAGTTGTGCAACCACTAGTATCTATGCAACTTGTCAGCAATTTGCTGTCTCACAACTATTTTAGAGCTTGAATTATTCTTTAGAAAAGCAAATTAAGTTTAAGATAACTCATATGTTGTGTGCAGTAAAGACTATGGCAAGTGAGTTGTGTGCAACTTGCAACAGAAAATACAATACATTTGAAAAAAAATGTGACTTAAGCCCCCATCACACATAACGAGATCGTTAGCGAGATCGTTGTAACATCACAGGTTTTTTGACGCAACAGCGATCTCGCTAACGTGTGACACTTAGCAGCGATCAGGCCCCTGCTGTGAGATCGCTGATCGTTACAAAGTGCTCTGGGTCATTTTTAGGTCGTTGGTCAGCACGCATTGCTGCGTGTGACAGTGAGAGGCCAACGATCAGCGACCTCACAGGCTGGTAACCATGGTAAACACTGGGTATCTAGGCAGCACGCGCTGCCTAGATACCCGATGTTTATTATAATTATCAGGGATGTGGAGGTGGCTCCCTGGTCGCTGGGGAGATATGCCTGTTTGACAGCTCCCCAGCAACCAGGTAATGATGCACCAACGATCCCTACAGGATTGTTATCGTTGTCACGATTGCAGGTGCGTCGTGGTGTGTGACGGGAGCTTAACAGTAGGTTGCAAGGTGACACCACAGGGAATCATTACATATAAATGAGTGGCTCCAACACGTCACTATGTAGCCCTAATCTTTACTTAGATAAATCAGATGATCTGGCCAATCAGTATATTGTACAATTACAAAAGTGGACCTTCCCTTTAAGAGGTTGTCCGGTCTAAATCCACAAGTGTGGAGTCAACTCTGTGTGTCACTATGTGAATGCAGCCTTATGCATCCTCACATTTCACACAGTTTGCACTATGGGGATCCTCTGGTGTTAGAGCTGGGAATGGCGGTCATGTGACTGCAAGTATTTGATATGCATATTCTTGACCAGAATCCGACTATAGGGTGGCAGCCTTGTTCATTACACTTGCAGTGAGCGAGGCCTCGCCTAGTTAGTCAGATTCAAGCCAGGAATACACACATATTGCATACTCGCAGTCACGTGACTGCCGTTCCCGACTCTGACACTGCAGAATCCTCACAGCATACAGTTCATTTAATCTGAGGATTCACAAGTCTGCAGCCACACAGAATGACTCCACACTTCTGGATTTAGAGTACACAACCCCTTTAGACACTTCATGATCAAGAACGTATTGGTACGTCTTAGGTCACCTTCCTCCCTTTGATGCTAGCTCACGTGCTGAGGTCACATCATTCCCTGCACATGACTGCTGATCTGATCATCTGGCTGTGATCATGTCGCTGAGTGATTGCATCCACAGGAGGTGATCCTTTTAGGTGTGCAGAGCCATGATTCCTCATGGCTTTGTGCTGCAGGAGGATCAGACAGTGCAGTATTGAGGCATCCTAATGGGCAAAGCAAAAAAAAAAGTTTTCTTTAAAAAAAAAAACAACTACATTTCTAAGTACCCCCCCTTTTGTCCCACTGAAATTAAAACTAATTAAAAAAAAATAAATAAATAATATAAATATTATATATACAGTAAAAAAAGACCACTGCAAGATTTTCTAAAAATCAGCATCTCTAGATGTCGGACAGCCATTCCATTCCAGTGTCCGTTGTATTCCTACCAAAGTACACGTCATTCTACTTAATGTGCTTTTGATTAGTTGATCGTTGAACCAAATCTTATTTAACTAGGGAAAGTATAAAAAAAAAACAATGCTGTGGTCTTCACAATCCTCTTGCAATAGGACAAGCTGGATGGCAAAACAAGTGCTAGGAATAGCCCAAAAGTAATTTGAATGAAAAAATAACTTAAAGGAACCAACCACCTCAGATGATGACTATAAGCAGTTAATACATGTCCCTGCACCCTACCTACACCGTTCCAGCTATGTTTTTGCTAAGAATATTGAAAAATGCAAACCGAAATATACACTTTGTAAACTTACATTCCTGCGTACTTGAGGGTGTCTCCCTGTGTGTGCTGGGACTTGTGGGCTGTGCTCATCATGCCTGCTCTCCCCCTCCCTTATGCACGCCCCCTCTCAGCCTGCTATAGTGATGTGAGGCTGATTGCGTCTTAAAGGGGCGGGGCTACCGGGATGCCGCGATTTAGCCCCGTATATTTCGGTTTGCATTTATCAATATTCTTAGCAAAAACATAGCTGGAACGGTGTAGATAGGGTGCAGGGACATGTATTAACTGCTTATAGTCGTCATCTGAGGTGGTTGGTTCCCTTTAACCATGCCAAAGGAGTTGAAAAAAATGTCTTGAGTGAGGTCATCAATGAGAAGCAAAGGAGAGCCAGGCTGAATTTTGCCAAAGACCATAAGGATTGGACCATAGAGGACTGAAGTAAGGTAATCTCTGATGAGTCTAATTTTCAGCTTTGCCCAATACCTGGTTATCTAATGGTTAGATGGAGACCTGTAGAAGCGTACAAGCCACAGTGTCTTGCACCCACAGTGAAATTTGGTGGAGGATCGGTGATGATCTGGGGATGCTTCAGCAAGGCTGGAATTGGGCAGGTTCATCTTTACGAAGGACGTATGAATCAATCCGCATACAAGGTTATCCTTGAAAAACCATTTGCTTCCTTCTGTTCAGGCAATGTTCCCCAACTCTGAGGACTGTTTTTTCCAGCAGGACAATGGTCCATGCAAAACATCTAGGTCAATCAATGTATGGATAAAGGAGCACCACATCAAGACCCTGTCATGGCCAGCCCAATCTCCAGACCTGAACCCCATTAAAACCTCTGGAATGTAATCAAGAGGAAGATGGATAGTCACAAGCCATCAAACAAATAACTGCTTTCATTTTTGTGCCAGGAGTGGCATAAGGTCACCCAAAAGCAGTGTGAAAGACTGGTAGAATGCATGCCAAGACGCATGAAAACTGTAATTAAAAATCATGGTTAATCCACCAAATATTGATTTCTGAACTCTTCCTGAGTTAAAACATTAGTATTGTTGTTTCTAAATGAATATAAACTTGTTTTATTTGCATTATTTGAGGTCTGAAAGCACTGTTTCTTTTTTATTATTTTGACGATTTCTCATTTGCTGCAAATATATACATTTTTAGCTTTCAATTTGATACATGCTGTCACAGTACTTTAAAGAATAAAAGAACAATGTATATTTTACTCTAAAATACACCTATAAAGAGAATAATCAGAGAAACTGAAAATTTTGCAGTGGTCTTTTCATTTTTTCCAGAGCGATATATTAGGGGCATACGGAGGACTCGCTTGGCAGAGGAATTGACACAACCAACCGTGTTTTTAAGGTTACATCATACACAGCAGTTTATTTTCACATCACAAACCACATACATCACATATATAACAGAACATTTATCACAGTTCACACTTGTATAACAGGAGCATTAATCACAGCTCACATAGATAACAGGAGCACTCATTACAGCTCCTATGGCGGTTACGGCCACCTAGCCTTATTTACACTTGTGCAACATACATGGCAGTATTTACATCAGAACAACATACATAACAGTATTACATCTGATAACATACATAGCAGTATTTACACATATACATCAACGGAACCTTTAGGACCTTGAGGTCTGGTCCCAATGGCGGTTACATAAATAATGTCATTCAAAAGTACAGCTTGTCCCACAAAAAAGAAGCACTCATATTGCTATACTGATGGAAAAATAAAAAATTATGGCTCTTGAATGAAGGGGAGGGAAAAAAAAGGAAGGGGTTAAAGATGGTTTCACACAGCTTTTCTTTGAAAAATCATCACAGACGTTTTTGAAGCAGAGTTATGGAGCTAAAGCCAAATGTGAATGAAGCAGGGTAGAAAAGTACGAGTCCTTCCTTCACATGACCCATTTCTTTTGAAACTGCTTCAGAGCAAAAGAAGCCAGCATCTCAGCCAAGATCGTCAGAGATCTAAACGTTGAGAGACAGAACAGAGCACAATGGCTCTTATCGTATAGGCATGGTTAACACTCTTCTAATTGCATGTGCTCACCTGAGCCAGTTGTGAAAACCCACAACACGTATATGCGTTTGTACAGCTGCTGCTGGATCAGAACTCCCACGTGGAGGGTGGCGATATACTGAAATCCAAGGAATAGTGCTTCCACGATCCGCGCTGCTGTTGAAAAAATGAGGACCACAAAGGGTCTTGATGCAATGGTGTTTATTCCAACACGTTTCGGGGCCAACCCCTGATGAAGAAGCTGGGACGGGCCCAAAACACGTTGGAATTACCACCATTGCATTGAGCCCCCGTGTGGTCCTCATTTTTTCAACAGTAACGCGGATTGTGAAAGCACTATTCTTTGGATTTCTATATATAAGACCTTCAGATAAGCAGGTTCACCTGGGAAAATTTGACAGATGCATGGTCATCTTAAAGCCACAGTGTGCACATAGCCTTAAAAAGGGATCCATCATCAGGTTTTTCTCCAACTAATCTGAGAGCAGTATAAAGTACAGATAGAGACCCTGCTGCCATGCAGTCCTCCATATGCCTGAGCTCTGTATAAACCCGCCCATATCACTGATTGGCAGCTTTCTGCCTATGTACAGGGTACAATCAGTGGTGTGGGTGGCGTTACGCAGAGCTCAGCATTCAGAAAACAGAATTAGACCTACAAGTAATTCCTTTTCTAAGAACCTTCCATGACAACATAGGAGGTTGTCTCCATGCCCTAATGGGGAACAGGAACATAAGAGGTTAAAAAGCCCTCCAACCTCCTAATCACCACTGTCTTATAATGTATCACCATACCATAGGAAACTTTTAAATCCCAAGAATAAATCGAGGAAATAGAAAAAGGGATGAAAATAGTGCTGCCTTGGAAGGTTCTTAGAAAAGGAATTACCGGTAGGTCTAATTGTGCTTTCTCCAATCACCTTCCACGACAGCACAGGAGGAATACAAATCTAATACCTTAGGGAGGGACTACGGCCTGAAGCACTCTCCAAAGGCCAAGTCTTGAACAGATGAAAGGTCAAGCCGGTAATGTTTGACAAACGTATGGATGGAGGACCATGTATTGGCTCTGCATATCTGCTCGATTGAAGAGTCTGCACATTCAGCCCAAGAAACTGACATGGATCTCGTGGAGTGAGCAGTCAGTCCGTCTGGAGGGGATAGACCCTGACTAGCATAAACCTGTCAAATATTCCATCTAATCCAATTGGAAACTGTACTTTTGATACTTTACCTTTATTCTTTCCAGAAGGTAGGATAAAAAGGTTTTGGTCTAATCTAAATGATTTGGTAAGATTAAGATAGTGTACTACCGCCCTGTGTACATCTAGAGAATTCAATTCTTCTTCTCTATTATAGGACAGATTCTGGCAGAAGGACGGCAGGATGATCTCTTGAGATCTATGAAAGGAGGAAACAACCTTTGCTAAAATAAAAAAAAAAGTATAGATTAAATTTAAGGATAATTCTATTGTCTATAATTTTTAAAGAGAGTTCCCTTATGGAAAGGGCTTGCAGTTTTCCAACCTGTCTAGCTGAGGTAATGGCTATAAGGAAAACAGTTTTGTAGGAGATATAAATATTGCAGGATAATAATGGCTCAAAGGGAGGCTGAGAGAGACCGCTGAGGACTATATTAAGATTCCAGGTTGGGACCAACGACCGAAGGGTAGGACGGAGTCTAGAGGCAGCAATCATAAAGAGTCTAATCCACCTATGACTGGCTAAGTTCTGATCAAACACAGAACTTAAAGCAGATACCTGCAATTTCAAGGTACTCTCTTTAAGACCCATTTCTAAACCTCTCTGAAGGAAGACTAGTATTTGAGAGATGCTGGGGTGGAAGGGGTACGGGATATTAGGGGCATATCATGAGGAGAATGTCTACCACTCTTTACCATATACAGCATTGGTTACTGGTTTACGAGATTTCTGTAATGTAGATATTACTTTCTTTGAGAACCCTTTGGCTCTCAAAACCTTGGTATCAACAACCAAGCTGGTAATTTGATGCTTTTGAGCTCTGGGTGAAACAGAGGACTCTGGGAGATGAGATTGTGGTCCTGAGATAGAGGAATAGGACCGTTCAGACTGAGGCTCGAGAGCAGACTGTACCAGCTCCTCTTGGGCCACATAAAAGCGATCAGAATAGTCTTGATCCGATCCTCTGACTTTTTGGAGGGTTCTGGCTAGTAACGGAATCAGGGAAAAAGCATAACCTAGCCGGAATCTCCATGGCTGGGAGAAGGCATCTATCCCTAAAGAATCCCCCCGGGATCTAGGGAAAAGAATGTATCCACTTTTGCATTCCCTGACTCAGGGACCATTCTCCCAGGTGGAAGTCCTGTTTTGACAAGAAGTCTGCTTGAATAATGGATGATCCATTCAGATGCATGGCTGAAAGGGACAACAGATGCTTTTCAGCCCCCAAAAAATATTCTCTTGGCTATTGAATTGTTATCATCGGATTTCATTCTTCCCTGATGACTGAGGTGCGCTACTGTAGTTACGTTGTCCGAGTAGACTCGAACATGTTCCCCTGATACCAGGCCTCCTGCTGCTACAAGTGCTTACTCCACTGCTTTTAATTCCCTGAAGTTGGAAAACTAGCTTTATTTCTGGACTTCAAAGGCCCCGATATGGAATTTACAATACCACCACACTCCAGCCTCTCTTGCTGGCATCAGTTGTTATTGTCAGCAGAGGAAATTGGGACCAGGCCACTCCTCTGCGCAGGTTCCTGGAGTTCACCCACCAGGCCAAGGAGGCTTTGACCTGACCCATAGTGTGAACTTTTTTGTTCAGAGAGTTTGATCATCTGTTCCAGGAAGATAGAACGTGGTTCTGCAATTCCCTGGAGTGGGCCTGTGCCCATAGGACTGACGGGATGCAGGACGTCATGGATCCTAGTACTGACATGGCCGCTCTCAGGGTAGGTGAGCGCTGATCCGTGAAGGAAGAGATCTTCATCATAAGCTCTTTCTAACGGTCTTCTGTTAGAAACGACATCTGGTTCTCTGACGCCCAGAAACTTCCTTCTTGTTGAGGGGTGTAGTTCGGATTACTTTAACTCTGGGATTCATCCCAGGGATTGGAGAATTTGAAGGGTCTCGGAGAACTGATCTCTACGAACCAAGGCAGATGGTGCAATCAGCAGAAGATTGTCCAGGTAGGGGATGATGCAGATCCCTTGTTGACGGATGTAGGCTACCACTTCTGCCATTAGGCTAGGAGCACATCACATTTATCTCTGCATTCGGCAATTCGCTTGAACATCTGCGTTTATCAACATCATTATCGGCCAGCAACAGCTGTGTTTTCTAGCATTAACTTTGCCATAGTGATGTATAGGTGAGTTGGACCAAAGTCCATTCAAACACAGACACAAAATTGCTTGCGCTTGAAAGTATGTGTTATTGCTTGCAAAAAGGAGAATTTTGTGTACTCACCGTAAATTCCTTTTCTCTTAGCCTCTAATTGGGGGACACAGGACCGTGAGTGTTATGCTGCTGTCCACTAGGAGGCGACACTAAGCAGAATCTGCAAAAGAGTTACAGTGGCTCCTCCTCTGCAGTATACACCCCTGGGGCAGGCACTGCCTCACCAGTTTGTGCTAAAGCAGTAGGAGATTAACATATAACAACAGTAAAACAGGGCCTGTAACCACACAGACAACCTGCGTAAACAGATACAGCCAACAAGGTAATAACAGTGTAACTGCTAAAAATTAGCAAGTAATAGTAGCACAACAAGGCCTGCAACTAAGCAGGCACATGTGTAAACCGTTAAGAGTCAACGGAGCAACGAGTGTATAACAAAACCTGTAACCAAACAGGCTCACAATGCTACAAGGCCTGTAACCAACCAGGCACAAGTCTAAACATTCAACATTTAACAGAGTGATAATAGATGAACGTGTATATCCTGTTGACCCTGTAACAGCTGAGAAGCTATGTAAGAATTGCAGAAAAAAAGGCCCACAAGGGCAATAGGGTGGGTGCTGTGTCCCCCAATTAGAGGCTAAGAGAAAAGGAATTTACGGTGAGTACACAAAATTCTCCTTTTCTCCTTCGCCTCATTGGGGGACACAGGACCGTGGGACGTCCTAAAGCAGTCCCTGGGTGGGAAAGAACAATGGAACTAGTAACACTGAACAAAGACAGTGAAGGACTATGCCCCTACAGGAGGGCTACTGCCACCTGGAGGCCATGTCTATTTAAACTTGCCACTACCGGAGACTGAGTAAAAACACTATAGCGCCGCGGAAAACTATGTAAGCTGTACCATGTACACTTGTGGTGATGGCGCTTGGTGTTTAACAGCCTAGGAGGCCTTTACAGCCAGAATAGGATGCGTGTTGTGACCTGCCAGAAGAGTCGGGTCTTTGATGGTAAGAGCATCTTGGAGGGTTGGTCTAAACCAACTGGCTCGAGAAGTCATAGAGGCTGGCAACCCTGTGCGTTTTCACTCTGTAAGAAATAAGAGAGAGACAGGCCGACCTCCTGAGGTGCTGACCTGGACACATATGGCTCTGACGAGGTCCAGCATAAGAAAAAGCTGTGTTGACTCGATGAACAAACGCTGGGAACAGTGATGGCAAGCAGTGTTCTTAGCTAGGTGGAAAGATGACACCACCTCGATATAAAAGATGGAGTCGACTGTAGGGAAAACCTTGCTCAGATGGAAGACTAGAGATGGCGGCGCACAGGAAAAAACTGCAAGCTTGGAGACTATTCGGAGTGGAAAAGGGAATTCCTGAGAGAAGCTTGAAGGATGGTCCCTGTAGTTCCGTGAGGACGAAGTGAGGTCACCTGGGTCCAGCGGCCTCCTGGAATAAGGAGGTAGAAGACAAACACCTTGGAGAAAGAATTACACAACAGGAATTGAAGCAAGATGGCTGAGGAACAGGATGGAAAAAGGCTGAAATTTGTCCTGTGAGGAAACTGAAGGACAATCATGAGTTTAGGCTCAAGCGAAGGAAACTGAGAATTCTTGTTAGAGAATAGTACCAAGGGAACGACGTAGAGTGTCACACCAAGCAAGATAGCGTTTTATGTACAATGGTAAACATGTACTGAGATTGGTGTCCCGCTCTGAGTATGGGTGCCAGAACATCCCAAGAAAAGGCCAGCGTGGATGAAGACTCACGTGTTAAGGGCCATGCTGACAAATGAAGAGCCGACGAAGTCCGACGGCAAAACGGGTGATGAGGGCGTAGGACTGAACGGTCTGGCAAGCACCATGGCACATCTGCTGAGAGTTGTACGAGAGCGGCGTATCAAGTGCTAGTGTGCCAGTCTGGGGCACGAAGAAGATCTGGTGATAGTTTTGCTTGGTCCGTCTCACTACCTTAGGTATAAGGGCAGAGAGCAAGAAACACTAGTACATGTGTTCCTAGCAACTATGGGTTGGGGAACCTGGCTATGAGTGCAGGAACCTTGGTATTGTCATGCCATGAGCTCCGCTGCCGGGGTTGTTTAAACGTCGACCTGTGAGAAGGCGTCTGGATGTAGGGACCAGTCCCCTGAGTCCATCGCCTGGCAGCTGAGGAAATGCACCTTCCAATTGTACATGCACGGTATGTGGATGGCCTACAGGACTGAGGTCGTGGATTACGCCTAGGAAAAAAACTTCCGCCACCGCCTGGTTACTGTGGGTTCCGCCTTAGTGGTCCACACATGCCACGGCCGTACTAATGTCTGACTGTAGTCTGATACGGCAGCCTTCGAGTAGCAAGCTGAGGAGCTTCAGTAGCAAAAGGACCGCCCGATCTTCAATAGACTGATAGGCATCTGTGATTTCAGGCGTGACTCTAAGACCTGTATCCTGCGATGGGGGTACACCACGCCCCATCCCGATAGACTCGCATCAGTGGTCAGGACGTTCTTACATGGTAGAGGAAGACTGTCCCCGCATGAGAGAGAGTGGCCAGAGTAACCGGTAGAGGGACTGCCTGGCCAATTCTGGCGGTGAAGCCTTTTGTAGAAAAACACGGGCTTTCTTTTCCTATGACTTGATGCGAGGTGCAGCTGAGGAAGGGTACTGCTGCTGTTGCTGCCACAATTCCACCCAGAACCTTTATGGCAGTTCTGAAGGACTGCGGAACCTGGCGAGGGAGGGCAAGGACTCATAGCCGAAGGGCCCAAGCCACATCTTGAGGAAAGTGGACTCAGGCTGTTGGCGAAGTGAAATGCCGTTCACCTTCACAGAAGGTCTTTGATGAGCAGGTCGTTCAGGAATGGAAGGGTATGACAATGCTCCTGGATGAGGATAATCAGGACGGTCGCCATGACATGGATGAATAGTTCAGGAGACTCCTGAACCTGTAGCCAAGCCGGAGATGCCATTTATTGGCAGCGTTCTTGTCGATTCCTGGATGTGAGGAATTCCTCCTATTTCCTGGACGCAACTATGGAGTGAAGAGTGTCCATGCGGAAATGGCTTACCTGGACATGCCTGTCCAGTTGGTGTAGGCTTAGTAGAGGCCGTATTGCACTTTTCTCTTTGGAGACTACCAAGATTGGAGTAGAAAGTGGTACGGGTACCAAGACTCCTGAGCCGAGAGGAGACTTAATCGCTGTGAAGAAAGCTTGGGCCTGCCTGAGAATCTTTTTTTTTTTTTTTTTTTTTTTTTAACTGAAAGGGTGCTGATAATAGAACAGCTCAACCACTTACAAGTGGTGGTGTAAGAATAAGGGAACAGAATGCCCGTAAGGTTTGCTTGGGCGTAAATTGGCGAGATTGCCTCTGCCAGTCTGCAGTGGTGAACCAGTCGTTGAGTAACAAAAAGATGGTAAGCAAGTGGAAACCGCTGTGTCCACCGCTTTGCTTATCCCATCGTGAGGAGAAAGGGCAGTGAAAACAGGGTAGCATCCCATCTCGGACCACTGCGTCACAGTGGGCTCCTTTGTTTGCTGGCGGCGATTAAAGGGCCGCCTGGCAGTGTGCTGAGGGAAATAAGCGTATTTGTCTTGCATGGCATCTAAAGTCAATCAGTGCAGTTGTTCTCTGAGCAGTCATCCGCTGAGGTAGCTGAAGCCTGAGGGGGATTTTTTAGGAGGCCGTGCACGACGGCTATTCTCGCTATGGAGGTGCACTGTAAATGGGAATCGTATTGACAGCTGCTAATGCTGTGCGATTGGCTAAATAAAGTGTATCAGGTAGTCGGCTGCGTCTGCGACCCGACCTGCCTGGTCCGTCGAAACAGGATTGGTGTTCGTGGGCCTCTGGATAGTATTGCAACTCAGGGAGGGGCTTGAGGTAATGTGGCCCAGTTGAGGTCGCAGCCGGGAAAATGGATAACGTGCATTAAGTAGTTTTGTCAGGGTGAGAGCTGGGAAAGCGTCTGGACTCGAACCGGGCACCTTTGCATTGGTATGCGCAGTGCTTACCACTAGACCAAGCCACCTATATTCATTGCACGTTTAAAAAAACACCATGTGTCTGGAGCCTCAATTGGTGGCTCGGAGATATCCAGGACCTGCCACTGGGCGCCACTATATCTCCGACTAAATTGTTTGGTACTGGCGGTACTAGACCTAAGGACGTCTTACAGTCCCGGTCTGAGTTAGACTGAAAGCATGAGGGGGCTGTAATAGATCCTCAGGTGCCATAGTAGTGCACGGACTAGACAGAATAAGTCCGGGGAGGGATAAGGAATGGCCCGTCATACGGGGCATTACCGCCACTCCGTCTCGTGCTACTTATAAACAGTGGCTCCTACTCTTGCTCTTACTGACACAATATACGGTGAGAAGCAGGCCAGCTTATGCAGCAGTATAGAGCTGCTTACTCCTGCATTGGCAGCACTAGACTGGCCAGCAGTCCTGCAGCGTTGTCACAGCTGCCACATGTTGCCCATAGTGTGGAAGCCAACTGATCAGACCTCTGACCAGTTTGTGTCCCCTGTGCAGATACCCAGTGTAGCTGCATGGCTGCCTGCCTCTGATGCAGCGTGTCGCCGCTGCCACATGCTGCCTAGTGTGGGAGCCGACTGATCAGAATCTGACCAGTTTGTGTCCCCTGTGCAGATACCCAGTGTACCTGCATGGCTGCCTGCCTCTGATGCAGCGTGTCGCCGCTGCCCCATGCTGCCTAGTGTGGGAGCCGACTGATCAGATCTGACCAGTCCGTGTCCCCTGTGTGGATTCCCCCCCCCGTGCACCTGCATGGCTATCTTCTGATACAGGACTCCGTCCTGTTGCCATGGAGACCGCCGGCTTCCGGTGGGAGCGGAGGAGGAGGGGCAGGACACAGATCCTCAGGGCGCGCAGGAGATCTCGCGATGCCAGCGAGAAGGCGCCAAGAAAGACCGTCCCGCCTCTGGATGACGCGTCCGCAGCGTCATCCAATGGGCGGTCGGGAGGCGGGGCTGAGCGGCGCTGCAGCAATGTAGGCCCAAGCCGGGGCCTAGAGTACAATGCGGCCCCGAAAACGGGGACAGGCAGGCGCGGAAGTCTGGACGTGTGTCCGGAACTTCCGCAGCGGGGGGGAGAGGGACTCCCTGATAAAGGAGACGTAATAAAGGCTGTGACCCCACTGGTACTTGCGGAGCATTTAACTGCAGGGCTGCAGGAGCAGATCTCGACCATCAAACCCCTGCAGGGGTGAGAAGGGAGGGAGAGTGCCAGCACGTAGTTCCCGGAGCACCGGATCCGCAGGCAATATACCGGTAAATGGCGGGAAAAAACCCTGGGGGGGAGCCCCATAGGGGTCCTGGGAACGGCTCCAATCCTGCAGCAGCAGGGATCTCATCAGGGGGTACCTTAAAGATGTCTCAACCCAAGTACCGACCAGGTAAAGTGGGGAGGGTTGTTGCTCCTCATTCTGCAGTCTGTGTCCCAGCTTAAGTCCTTGAGTGGGAACATCTCCTGCTTCTTTGCGTGGGAGGAGATGCTGCAGAACCTCACTTTAACTCACGTCGCCATCAGTGGGGAAATGAGGAAGGAGGATGGAATGCTGGTCTATCTCAACTTTAACCCAGCGCCCCAACAGTGGGTGGCCGAGAAAGGAGGGCGGCATATGTAAGGATATCTCGACTTTAACCCAGCGCCCCAACAGTGGGTGGCCGAGAAAGGAGCATGCCGGGGGCCACGCCGGACCCACTTTTCTTCTATTGAAGAAAAAATTATAAAGTGAAAAATTGAGAGAATAAAATCTAGATGTGCCTCCTATAGACACTAAGCATAAACTGGTGAGGCAGTGCCTGCCCCAGGGGTGTATACTGCAGAGGAGGAGCCACTGTAACTCTTTTGCAGATTCTGCTTAGTGTCGCCTCCTAGTGGACAGCAGCATAACACCCACGGTCCTGTGTCCCCCAATGAGGCGAAGGAGAAAACGCATACTTTCAAGCGCAAGCACTTTTGTCCCTGTGTATGAATGCAATTTGGTTCCGCTCACCCATACATCACTATGGCAACGTTAATGCTAGCAAACGAGGCAGTTACTAGTCGATAATGGTGACAAGCGCAGGCGTTCAAGCAGATTGCCGAAGGCAGAGGTAAACGTGATGTGAACCTAACCTTAGTTTGGAGAAGAATCGGGGAGCTAGAGAGAAGCCAAAGGGAAATACATTGAATTGGTAATGCTTCACTGGGAGACTGGGAACTTTAGGAATTTCCTGTAGGCCTGATGAATCAGGACATGATAGTAGACATCCTTTAGGTATATTGTTGCCATCACATACCCAGGGCCTACTAATGAGATTGCAGTCTTTACAGATACCATCTTGAATCTTCTGCATACAACATGTCTATTCAACCTTTTTAAGTTTATAATTATCCAGGATGCCTTTTTAACAAAGAAAAGGCGAGAATAATGTCAGTCACCTGACTGTTCCACCGTGACAGGGAGGTGGCTTCCGCCTTCAGATCTTGGTATTCTGAAGCAAAAAGGTCTCGAGCTCCGAGAAGGAAGGGAGGTGACCTTTAGGCCCAGAGGGACTTGGGACTCGAACTCTATCTATTTTTAGGTTTTTATAACTTTTTAAGTAGATCAGTAAAAGTTAAGTTGTATGCTCTTTTACTTTTTCTTTTGTCGCCATTCACTGCTGGGCTTGACTGATTGTTTATGTTGGGGACTTGTCTGCTCCTTCCCAAGTGGATAGTTCTATCAGCAGGCCCTCCTTGATGATCGTGAGGACCCACCGACAATGGGCGATTGTCTGCCACTGAAGAGAAAAGCCAGAGAGTTGACCCCCCACCGGGAAGGATTCATTGTTTATCTTGATTTTCTTGGGGGACCAAGATATCTTTGGCCTCTTCCCCCCCACCCCTTTCAAATAACTTCATTGCTCCGTCCCTTTGTATTGGGTAGTTTGGGACTGGGAAAATAATGCTTTCTGTGCGGCTTCTGCTCTGGGTGCGACTTCTTTTTGGCAAAAGTCTTGTCTAGAATATCATTTAAGGATGGACTGAAGATGAATTCACCTTGAAAGGGGATAGCGCAAAGCCTAGCTTTTGAGATAGCGTCACTACTCCAGAGTTTGAGCCAAAGAGGTCCTCGCGGAGTTGGATAAGACAGCTGATCTGGTAGCAATGCGAACGCCTTCCGCAGAGGCCAGAAAACCAGTAGCCTTTTGCAGCAAGGGGAAGGAGTCCATGAGTTCTTCTCCGGAGGTGCCCTGGGATGCGGTCTTCTAATTGAGCAAGCCATTTAAACAGAGACCTGGCCACGCAGGTGGAAGCAATATTGGACTTAAGAGAGGCGGTGGAAGACATCCAGGATTTCTTAAGGAGACTTTCAATTTACCTATCCATCGGATCCTTCAACTGTGAAGAATCTTCAAAAGGGAAGCACCGTCTTTTTTGCCACCCTAGCCACCTATACATCATTGGGGATTTTCAAAGTGTTGACATCCCCTTCCAATGGAAATCGATGTTTAAGCTCAGGAGTCTGTAACTGTTTTTCAGGAAATTCCCAATCTTGAGAAATTACGGCCTGTATGTTCTCATGGATCGGGAAAGCCCACTAGCTTTTTGGGTTTAAGCCCCCACAACATTTAGTCTTGGACAGATTAAGCTACCTGAACTTCCTCTACCTCCATAGTACTTTGAACCCCATTTAAGAGATACTCCATATTATCCATAGAGAAATAGCATTTTTACTACTTTTTAAATGTAAGGTAGAACCTCCCCACCCTTCATCAGAAGCAGAACCCCTATGATCGGAGTCACCTGAGTCCTGGCTAGATAATTCTGTATGAAACTTCCTTTTCTTAGCGGGAGGTAGGTTGGCAGGCTTGGACTGGCATAGGAGTAGGGACAGTATGTATAGAGGATAGGGAGGATTGAATTTCCTGCTTACCAATGCTATGGAGCTCATCAATTAAAGAAGGGTGTTCTTCTTTCACTACTGCATTGGTACATTGATGGCCCAATTTCTTCTTATATGAAGGAGACAGTTTTTTCTTGTTGTTTTTTTTTTTTTTTTTTTTTTTTTTAACAGGCATCACATATAGGGCCCTGTTCGTTTTTGGGTACAGCCTTTTCTCTCTATGGGGAGAGCACTGTGATCGGGACAGCGCTGGGATCTGCAGAAGCAGACATCTTAGCAGTAGGAGAGATACTCACCATCTGATGTCGTCTGATCAAGTCTTATAGGGAAAGACCGGATCACTCATAGGTACAGGTGTTCCTCTCCATACTTATGGGTCAGGACAGACTCCTCAGGACGGGAACGAGTCCATCATGCTCCCATGTAACCTGGAATGCCCAGATGGATGAACCAGGAAGTGCGTGCACTGCAGCATGGAAAGTACAACCTGGAAGTGACTCGCACGATGGGGAATGACATCACTTCTAACCCCCTCCCCAGCAGCCTGCAGAAGCCTGAGATTCAGTGTAACTTCATCACAGAGGGGGAAGGACAAAATACCAGCTTGGATAGGCGTGGATACTTAAATACCATTTACATACTGTGACTCTTAGGAGTCAGCTCAATTATTTTTACAGCTGCCTACTAAGTGTGCACATGCTTATTAGCAAGAGAACTATAATGAGTATACATTAATGATTTTTACATATTCTGAAAGATCTATCCCAGCATTATTGAAGGGTACTATTAGTATCATACTGAAAAATGACCTGATCGAATCCCTTTAATAGCAAACTGCAGCGTGGGATGAAATTTTAAGGAAATGGAACAACCTGATTAAGTTTTACGCGCTTCAGCTCATCGGAGCCCAGTTCTTTGAGTTTCCATATCATACCACTTTGTGGCCAAGCTATACCTCTTAAACTCTTTCTTTTGACAGTAGAAGTTATAGATACCGTAACCGCACCATTTTACAAAACTTTCTTTGCTGTGGCCATTATTTTCTGCAATGAGTGTGACTGAAACAGCTCAATAATTGGGAGGGATCAATAGTGTAGCCACTGAGTCGCAGTTCGCTTTAAGCCTACGGCCTACAGTACGGCAGGATGATTGACTGGAAGAGGCAGAGGTGCTTGCTGGCAAGAAGATATCAATACATTGGACACCCATGCCTTGTCAATGTCTGCCAGTGGTCTTAACATTCTCCCCTAACCCTAGATCATTCATATATATATATATATATATATATATATATATATATATATATATATATTTTTTTTTTTTTTTTTTTTTTTTTAATTAGTACATGTGGTGTGACTGTTGTAGAATAAAACGGTGGGGGGCTCTCAAAGTGTAGGTGAGTATATAAGGTTTTTATTTTAATGAAACACTTCTGGTTTGACTATTAAGGCATCATACACTGCGGTGGCCATAACATAATGAAAGGACTCTGTAGAAACAAATTTTTTTTGTAGCAATATTGGAAAAATCACTGCAAAAATGTCTACTTTTGCTGCCATTTTCCAATATCACAGCAAAAAACATTGTGGTTTTATATACTGATTGCAGCAAAGAAACAGCAATGTGATTGCAACACGTGAATGCAGGCTTGATATACAGAATATGATTGTTCCAACCTGGGCACAGCTGTTGTAAGAAGGAATATGAAGCAACTTCTAGAGATGCAGAGCTGGATAGACCTCCGCCCAGTGGCACACTGGTGGCAATCACCGCATTAAATCCAGGAATGGGGCCAACTGAAAAAACAAAGCAAACTCATTGACATACCTGTATTAATTGTATTCCAGAACAGACGTAGTCAGAAGTACAGTATGCTGCAAATAGAACACATTTCACCTGTCAGATCAAAGAACCACTTCAATACGGGGGACGCCATGTTTATCTCGCAGAGGGTTCAGCTCTCACAATCCCCTGGCAAACCTCTAAATTTGCTGAGATCAGCCAGACTGTCCCATGCACCCACCACTATCCTGCAGGTCCGGTGTTCATATTGCTCACCTAAAGCCGCCGGACCAGGGTGGAGGGATTCTGTTTGCTCATATCTAGTGGCAGCCTTTTGTATCAATGCCTACCCAATAATACAGACCGCCCTAGTCTGTTCAATTCATCAGTTTATTAATAGCACTCTGATCTGACTCATGGGGGAAAAGTCTCCCCATCATTGGAGACTGCAGAAAACTGAGGCAATTTTTAGGTTTTCATTTCAATCACAGTAATTATGACCTCCTTCCCCAGCTTACCTCTGTAATGTTGAATGACCCCTTTCACATAGTTAGCCCACTTTGGCGCTCCAGGGGTTAGAGGTCGGTCCACACATGGTGCCTCAAATTCCACTTTATGCGGCTCATCAGCCCCCTGTGCTGTTGTAACAATGCAAATCTTCCCATCATCTCGGGGCTTCCTACTATGACTGTAATGAGAGGCAGGGCCTGCATGGAAACACAGTGAACAGCATGTAACATGGTACACCCATTCTACCAGTAATAATAATCCCCATCATTACTACTGTCCACTATACTCTACAGACATAGACCCCTTGTCATAGTCACATGCCTCCCCCTCATTGATTGCAAGTTACAGAAAAGCCAGCATTTTCAGGCAGTTCGGTCCTTAGATATTGTAGGGGCACCACAATATGTGCGGTAGGTGGTTGGTGCACTACTTGTCAGGGAAAAAAAACAAGCCAACGTGCCAAGTCACTGCTATGGCCCCTTTATGCCTTATGTGGGCTTTCATGAATGTTCCATACTTTTTTATTGCCACTTTCTGAGAGCAATAACTGATGGAATTTTGACCTGTGGACACCCGTCACAGCTTAGACCAAGGGACATTTGACCATACAGCACAACACAAGCTAGGATCGCACATACGCAGCACTCTACACTAAGCAATACGTTAGGGCTTACGTTAAATCCCCAGTGGAGTCAGTGTGGACACCGGCAGTGTTGCCCTTTCTCGAGAAGTGAGGAAAAGCAGTCATGGATGTCTCACACGAGACTGCCCGGAGGACAGCCAAAGCTCAGCTGATCTGTGCCATCTTGTGAATGGGTGACCGGAGGACAGCCAAAGCTCTGCTGATCTGTGCCATCTTGTGAATGGGTGACCGGAGGACAGCCAAAGCTCTGCTGATCTGTGCCATCTTGTGAATGGGTGACCGGAGGACAGCCAAAGCTCTGCTGATCTGTGCCATCTTGTGAATGGGTGACCGGAGGACAGCCAAAGCTCTGCTGATCTGTGCCATCTTGTGAATGGGTGACCGGAGGACAGCCAAAGCTCTGCTGATCTGTGCCATCTTGTGAATGGGTGACCGGAGGACAGCCAAAGCTCTGCTGATCTGTGCCATCTTGTGAATGGGTGAGCGGAGGACAGCCAAAGCTCTGCTGATCTGTGCCATCTTGTGAATGGGTGACCGGAGGACAGCCAAAGCTCTGCTGATCTGTGCCATCTTGTGAATGGGTGACCAGAGGACAGGCAAAGCTCTGCTGATCTGTGCCATCTTGTGAATGGATGACCAGAGGACAGGCAAAGCTCTGCTGATCTGTGCCATCTTGTGAATGGGTGACCAGAGGACAGGCAAAGCTCTGCTGATCTGTGCCATCTTGTGAATGGGTGACCAGAGGACAGGCAAAGCTCTGCTGATCTGTGCCATCTTGTGAATGGGTGACCAGAGGACAGCCAAAGCTCTGCTGATCTGTGCCATCTTGTGAATGGGTGACCGGAGGACAGCCAAAGCTCTGGTGATCTGTGCCATCTTGTGAATGGGTGACCAGAAGACAGGCAAAGCTCTGCTGATCTGTGCCATCTTGTGAATGGGTGACCAGAGGACAGGCAAAGCTCTGCTGATCTGTGCCATCTTGTGAATGGGTGACCAGAGGACAGGCAAAGCTCTGCTGATCTGTGCCATCTTGTGAATGGATGACCAGAGGACAGCCAAAGCTCTGCTGATCTGTGCCATCTTGTGAATGGATGACCAGAGGACAGCCAAAGCTCTGCTGATCTGTGCCATCTTGTGAATGGATGACCAGAGGACAGCCAAAGCTCTGCTGATCTGTGCCATCTTGTGAATGGGTGACCAGAGGACAGCCAAAGCTCTGCTGATCTGTGCCATCTTGTGAATGGGTGACCAGAGGACAGCCAAAGCTCTGCTGATCTGTGCCATCTTGTGAATGGGTGACCAGAGGACAGCCAAAGCTCTGCTGATCTGTGCCATCTTGTGAATGGGTGACCAGAGGACAGCCAAAGCTCTGCTGATCTGTGCCATCTTGTGAATGGGTGACCGGAGGACAGCCAAAGCTCTACTGATCTGTGCCATCTTGTGAATGGGTGACCGGAGGACAGCCAAAGCTCTGCTGATCTGTGCCATCTTGTGAATGGGTGACCAGAGGACAGCCAAAGCTCTGCTGATCTGTACCATCTTGTGAATGGGTGACAATTTATTTTCACTGGAAAATCCCTTTAAGAACACTCAATGCATAACCATATAAGCTGCAGTGACCTCCCATAAAGCATGACATGGGTGTTAGACCAGAGACCCCACACTGATGAAGCCTGTGCCTGGGGTCCACTAGCATCCTACACTATGGAAGGGAGCTCTGGACTGACAGGAGCTTTCTCCTGACCTAGTGCCGGGATTTACAGCTGCACCATTCCTAAGAGACCCTGAGCCTCCTCCCTATCATTAGTACTGCAGGATAAGACAGCAGTCATGTGACCGCTTTAATCACGTGACGCTGCGCTTGGTCACTCCCGGATCTCTCACCATGGGCAGCACGAAGCCCCCGTTATAGTCTGTGTGCTCCCCGATCAGATTCACCCTGCCGGGAGCAAACACTGCGGTGCGAGGCTCGTCCCCGCCGAAGACCTCTGCATACACCCGCCTGGCTTCTTCCTCAGGAGCTGCCATTGCTGCACAGAGCCGCTGAGCGCACTTCCGGGTGTCTGATGACCACGCCACACTTGGAGCACGTGACCTACTCCGACCCTGTGTGCTGCCGCCAAATTGTCACTCGTGTCGAGGAGGTTGCGCCAAGTTCGTATAGCTGATACCTGACTGCTGGGCACAGGTGGGGGAGTAACACCAGGGTATGGACCTATAGACTAGTACGGGATTATCTACACAGCTAGAATATCATGTCATACAGAATAGTAATGTTTATGATCTTCTCTGCTTGAAAGGGATCTCCACTAATCGGGAAACAACTTCAATTAGTAGATTTCACCTTGTAAATTCAATTCCCTGTATTTATCTCCAGGGCAACTGTCGCCGTGCTCACCTGACATAGTCAAGTAATCCCTGCAACCAATCAGTGGCGGCTTTACTGTCACTTCCTTTGATCAACACGAACATCCGAAAGAAATGAGAGCTGCGGGATGCTACATAGATGATCCATAATGATCCAAGAAATGAGAGCAGCGGGATGCTACACAGATGATCCGTAAAGATCCAAGTAATGAGAGCAGCGGGGGATACTACACAGATGATCCATAAAGATCCAAGAAATGAGAGCTGTGGGATGCTACACAGATGATCCATAATGATCCAAGAAATGAGAGCCGCAGGATGCTACACAGATGATCCATAAAGATCCAAGAAAATGAGCAGAGATCAGTAGAAATGAGGGGATGCTACACAGATGATCCATAAAGATCCAAGAAATAGAGAGGCGCGGGATACTACACAGATGATCCATAAAGATCCAAGAAATGAGAGGCGCGGGATGCTACACAGATGATCCATAATGATCCAAGAAATGAGAGCAGTGGGATGCTACACAGATGATCCATAATGATCCAAGAAATGAGAGCCGCAGGATGCTACACAGATGATCCATAAAGATCCAAGAAATGAGAGCAGGGGATGCTACACAGATGATCCATAATGATCCAAGAAATGAGAGCTGCGGGATGCTACACAGATGATCCATAATGATCCAAGAAATGAGAGGGGCGGGATACTACACAGATGATCCATAATGATCCAAGAAATGAGAGCAGTGGGATGCTACACAGATGATCCATAATGATCCAAGAAATGAGAGCCGCAGGATGCTACACAGATGATCCATAAAGATCCAAGAAATGAGAGCGTGGGATGCTACACAGATGATCCATAATGATCCAAGAAGTGAGCGCTGTGGGATGCTACACAGATGATCCATAAAGATCCAAGAAGTGAGAGCTGTGGGATGCTACACAGATGATCCATAAAGATCCAAGAATGAGAGCTGTGGGATGCTACGCAGATGATCCATAATGATCCAAGAATGAGAGCGCATGGGGATGCTATACAGATGATCCATAATGAACCAAGAAATGAGAGGCGCGGGATGCTACACAGATGATCCATAATGATCCAAGAAATGAGAGGCGCGGGATGCTACACAGATGATCCATAATGATCCAAGAAATGAGAGCGCGGGATGCTACACAGATGATCCATAATGATCCAAGAAATGAGAGCGCGGGATGCTACACAGATGATCCATAAAGATCCAAGAAGTGAGGCTGTGGGATGCTACACAGATGATCCATAATGATCCAAGAAATGAGAGCAGCGGGATGCTACACAGATGATCCATAATAATCCAAGAAATGAGAGCTGCGGGATACTACACAGATAATCTATAAAGATCCAAGAAATGAGAGCTGCGGGATGCTAACATCATAATGATCCAAGAAATGAGAGCTGCAGGATGCTACACAGATGATCCATAATGATCCAAGAAATGAGAGCGCGTATGCTACACAGATGATCCATAAAATCCAAGAAATGAGAGCTGCGGGATTACTACACAGATAATCATAAAGATCCAAGAAATGAGAGCTGCGGGATGCTACACAGATGATCCATAATGATCCAAGAAATGAGAGCTGCGGGATGCTACACAGATGATCCATAATGATCCAAGAAATGAGAGCACGGATGCTACACAGATGATCCATAATGATCCAAGAAATGAGAGCACGGGATAACTACACAGATGATCCATAATGATCCAAGAAATGAGAGCAGTGGGATACTACACAGATGATCCCTAAAGATCCAAGAAATGAGAGCAGCGGGATACTACACAGATGATCCCTAAAGATCCAAGAAATGAGAGCTGCGGGATACTACACAGATGATCCCTAAAGATCCAAGAAATGAGAGCTGCGGGATACTACACAGATGATCCCTAAAGATCCAAGAAATGAGAGCTGCGGGATGCTACACAGATGATCCATAATGATCCAAGAAGTGAGAGCCGCGGGATGCTACACAGATGATCCATAATGATCCAAGAAATGAGAGCCGCGGGATACTACACAGATGATCCATAATGATCCAAGAAATGAGAGCAGCGGGATGCTACACAGATGATCCATAATGATCCAAGAAATGAGAGCTGCGGGATGCTACACAGATGATCCATAATGATCCAAGAAATGAGAGCCGCGGGATGCTACACAGATGATCCATAATGATCCAAGAAGTGAGCGCTGTGGGATGCTACACAGATGATCCATAATGATCCAAGAAATGAGAGCCGCGGGATACTACACAGATGATCCATAATGATCCAAGAAATGAGAGCAGCGGGATGCTACACAGATGATCCATAATGATCCAAGAAATGAGAGCAGCGGGATGCTACACAGATGATCCATAAAGATCCAAGAAGTGAGCGCTGTGGGATGCTACACAGATGATCTGAGTCGGTCGACAGGGTACTCGGATACTGGGACAGGGTATTCACTTCAATGAGAATGACGGCTGGTCGGTTCCCAGTTCCGTGCCCTGGACCTCCAGTGGCGGGGTGGGGGTGGTGATGATGGGGGATTTGCAACATGACGTCACTTGTGGTACCTGGTAATAGGGTTACCAGCGCTGCGGCCGGCCGCTGAGGTGATGGGAATGCAGCTTTGATAGTACAGCTCCCCACAGGTGGAGCTTTAGCTCAGGGCAGTGGGGTGGATAAGGGGGGTCGTAGTCCTCACCTCTGTGATGCTGTAGAGGCCCTCCGGGTGACGGATGAAAGGAGAACAAACACCAATTCAACTCAAACAGTTCTTTACTTGCACCAGGTGGAAAAGGTACACAGTACAGTCTGGTTTAGCAGTGATTGTAGCCGCGGATTTTGGAGGCTTTTCCAGAGTCTGTCAGAGGTGTCTTTCTACTTTTGGGTCACCCCTCTCCTAAGAGGTGCACTCCTGTCTCGGATACAGTCACTAATCATCCACTCCTGGTTTTGGCTACAAATCCTGAGGTGAAAAACACATCAAATACTCAGCGTGTGCATGTGGCCTAAGGCTGGTTTCACACCACAGTTTTTTCACTGATCAGGTTCCATCAGGTTTGTGTGCCAAAACCAGGAGTGTCTCCAAAACTCAGAACAGGTGTCAATCTTTCAATTATAGTCTTTCTCTGCAAGTTCCTCTCCTGGTTGTGACACACAAACCTGATCGACCCTGACCAGGAAAAAACTGCAGTGTGAAACCAGCCTAAGGGTACCTTTACACGCCAAAACTTTTGGCAGCGATAGGAGGCAATCTAACGTGCACGTGCACACTTTTCATGGTTGCCTCCGAAGGCGCTTTTACACGCCACAATTTTGCCCTCAACCTAAGGCGATGTGTTGCCCCGGAAGTTGCCACACCAACAGCGGAACCAATCCGGTGGAGTTCCCTCACACGCCGCAATCCCCAAAGGAATGTGGGCGTACATGGTTAGCGCCGCAAGAACATAGGCGTGACAGACTGGTGTATTCCGCGCCAAAACACTCTAATTAGACAACGCAATAGCGTTGTGATTGGTCAGCCTGCGCAGGAAGGCTTGCTAACACATGACGCCATTGCCATTGTGTAGTGTGAATGGACAGATGTTCAAATATGGTGCGGTGTCAAGTGACAGCCAGTGGAAACACAGTAGCCACCACCAATCATCGCTGAGGGGGGCGGTCTCCAGCACGCTGTGGCACGCCTCCAGGAAATCATTAGGCGACGCTGATTCCATCCCTATCGCCCCTTCACACGCCAAAAGCAGGGAATTTCGCCTTCATGATTGCCTCAGATTTTGGAGCCGTGCTGTGAAATCGGAACCAGGAGCAACCTTTTTTATCGCCGCCAAATTCCCCAATTACACTCTGCAATTGTGAGGCAATTTCACGGTGATGGTGAAGGGGAAACAGATTGCCGGTCAGATTTCTAACCGTGGTTGCGGCGTGTAAAGGTACCCTAATAGATTTCGATTGGTCATTGTCCTGTCTGATGTTATCACAGCAGCATAAGTCCATATTATTCCCTCATCTGAATGACCAGTAAGATTTGTCTTGGAAAAAGGAAGGGCTTTAGGAAGAGCTTTTTGGAGTCGACCCAGTGGGTCTACAGACTGCCAGTGAGATTCGAATTAAAGCAGTCATCGATGAATGGAGACGAGACATGAGACATCATATGTCTGTAGCTAGAGTCTTGTCTGCCCCTGGCTTCAAGAGCCCCAGTATTTATTAGCTTGGTACAGCAAAAACTACAGACGTTGCATGAAAATGAAAGGAAACCAAAGGACATTATCAGGGATAGCACACTTCCATAGGCCACCACAAAATCACCTTGTTAGGAAAACTGCGAAGGAAACCAGATTTCTGGCCAGGCATATATATATAGCGAATAACATGACAAATCGAAAAACATGAAATTGTTTCTAAATAATAATGAAGCCAGATATAAAATATTAACCATAATAAGTTCTAAATTATCTCTTGGGGCATTTACATATTTCACATAATTTATACGCCAGAGATAATGATCTAATAAGTCAGACACTGCTATTTCTATTGTAATGTTTACCCTTAGGGTTAAATGTGTTACAATGATCCACAAGATCAGACCATGCCATCAGGCCTACAGTTTGGCCATCTGATCTCACCCTAAGTATATTTTCACACAGAGGCTTGTGCTTTGTTTTTAATTGACCCATTTTTGTGCAGTTTCTGCACCAAAAATGGATCTTCTTTTTGCAAAAAAGCATCACATGCATCACTCATTTTTGCTGCTTTTTTGCTCTGTTTTCGGGACACACACTGGCACACACTTTCTTACCCTCCTTGCGATCCCACGGTGAGTCTTGGTGATGTCTTCAGCGTGGCAGGAACTGTGGGATGCGAGCTGTTAGCTTCAATGACCTTGCACTGCACCATATCACTGAGTCACATTGGCAGGTCCTCAAGCACCGAACAACTCGCATCTCACAGGTCTTGCTGCATCCCATGAGGAAAACATCACTGGGACTCACTGTGGGATTTCGGGGAGGGTAAGTAGTTGGATGTTAGTGGCACAGAAAGCGGAACCAGAAAAATGCCACACAAATTGACGTGTTCATTATTTTTTGGATGCGCTTTCTGCACCACTAACGTAACAAAGTAGTCAAAAATGCAGGATCTGCATAGCAAAATGGAAATCCATTCACTTTGCTGCACTTTGCTCGCACCGATTTGACTTGGTGCAGTTTAAAAAAATAAATAAATAACAGCACCAAAACAGATCAGAAATGTCCAGTATTTTCTCCTTCCAAGACAAACAGTCTGATTATGCTAATGAGGCTGGGATCCGTTTCTCTCATAAATGGAGGGGAAAAAAGGTTCTCCACCTTCTCCATTATGTCGGTCCATGAAGATGTCATCCGAGTGCAGTCTGATGTTTTTCATAGAACCATAGACTTCAATGTTCAGTCTGATTAATCGGAGGCAACTTGTGCATGCTGTCATCCAGGAGAATAACAGACATGTTCACAGCCTCATCAACCCCTACACCCCCGAACCTTACTGACTGGCCTTTTTTTTTTTTCCCTTTTCAATTTTGACCAGTTTCACTTTATGAGGTTATAACTCTGGAACGCTTCAACATATCCCAGTGATTCGGAGATTGTTATTTACATATTGGACTTCATGTTGATGATACATTTAGGATGATATTTTTGTGTTTATTTGTGAAAAAATCCCAAATTTGGCAATTTTCAAAGCTTGAAATTCTATAGCCATAAACCACAGTTATATTACACAAAATAGTTAATAAATAACATTTCCCACATGTCTACTTTACATCAGCACAATTTTTGAAACAATTTTTGTTTTGTTAGGAAGTTAGAAGGGTTCAGAGTTTATCAGCAATTTCTCATTTTTCCAACAAAATTGACAAAAAGCTTGTTATTGACCACATCACATTTGGTGTCAGTTTAAGGGGCCTATATGTCAGAAACACCCAAAAGTAACACCATACTAAAAATGTAACCCCTCAAACTGCTCAAAACCACACCCTGCAAGTTTATGTACCCTTCAGGTGCTTCACAGGAACTAAAGCAATGTGGAAGAAAAAATTAACATTTTACTTTTTCCATCAAAAATATTCATTTACCCTCAAATATTTCATTTTCACAAGGGTAACAGGAGAAATTGCACCATAAAATTTGTAGTGCAATTTCATACGCTGATACCCCATATATAGTGGAAAATCACTGTTTGGATGCACAGCAGGGTACGGAAGGGAAAGCGCAACATTTGACTTTTCAGAAGGAAAATTGGCTGGAATCATTAGCTGACACCATGTTACATTTGGATAGTCCCTGATGTGCCTAAACAGTGGAGCTCTCCCACAAGTGATCCTATTTTGGAAACTAGACCTCTAAGGAATTTATATAGAGGTTTGGTGAACATTTTTTTTTTTTTAAATATATCTTTATTAAAGTTTTAAGTTTTAACATTCTTATATCATATTTATAGCATATAAACACAATTACAATCTAGAAGTTCCAACATATGAGCAAGATTAAAGAATAGGTGTCCGAGAATGTTCCGATTCCGGGGTAAAGACCCCTGTTCTACAGTATAGGACTCCGTCTCTTGAGCAAATCCAACTTTGCAAATAAGAAATAATAATAAAAGAAAAAATATATAAAATCTTCCCTCTAATCCATTTTCTGGAGAGGGAGCCCTGCGGCCCAGGGTGCCCGGGGCTATCTAGGATATATAACACATGAAAACACTTGTCTGCGGGAAAAATCCCTTTCCGTCCAAGGGGGAGAAGAAAGAATATAAAAGGGCTAAGGATCTAGGGAAGAGAAAGCAGAAGAGGGAGAGAATTAGAAAGGTGGTGACCGTAAAGGCGGAGGTGAAGTATCACAGAGCCAACCGGTCCTCATCTCAAGCAAAAGAGAACGGGCCTGCTCTACATCCTCAGGTGAATAGATCTCTAAAGTTGGGGGCATCACCAAAAAGAACCCACTCAGACCATGTAGTGACATATTCTTGTTGAGTCTGAGAAAGTTCCGCGGAGATCTCCTCAAGCCTACGTAGCGTCTCCATTTCGGAGTACCATTCCAAAATGGTAGGGGCCATCTGTTCCTTCCAGTGACGTGGGATCACAGTACGGGCCGCACCAAGGCAAAATCGGAGGATGTCTCTTTTCAGGTTCTTCCAGCAAAGAGAGCAGGGCCATCTCGGGGGTACCTACCAGGCACTTGCATGTGATTAGATTGTAGTTACGGAACACTCTCGACCAAAACTCTCCAATCAAGAGACAGCTCCACCAGATATGAAGCATAGTGCCGGTCTCAGCACCGCATCTCCAACAAAGAGGAGAGGATGAGGGAGAAAATCTATGAATTCTATCTGGAGTGAGGTACCATCTGTAGCGAATTTTATAGCATTTTTCAAGAGCGTCGCAAGACCCAGAAGATCTACGAGCCAAAAGGAAACACTTCTCCCATTCTATGTCAGAAATTGACCTGCCTAGTTCAGTCTACCATGCCCTCCGGTAGTCGTGAGCATCTGCACCAGCCGCTTTGGATAGAATACTGTATATCACCGAGATCCCTCTAGGGGGCGCCTCATTGGCTATAAAGATCTCCTCCATGGGGACTAGAGGAATATTCGGGCCCTTCTGAAACTTGCGGGAGCCTAGGAAGGACCGCAGTTGGAAGTACTCCCACCATTTCAATCTAACATCTGGAGCGTCCTGTTGAAGAGAGCAAAAGGAAGGGAGTTCGCGCGCACTCAACACGTGTCCTATTCGGGTATCTGATTCCGCAGACCAAATCAGAAGCTTCTGGTTGGTCATTCCCAGAGTAAAAGATGGGTTGAAAAATTACGGGGTCAGTGAGCTTGCAGTCGGTGCCTCTCTCAACTCCCCCCACGCCGAACGCCAGGCCCGTAATGTCTCAGAGGTCAAGAAGGAAAATTTGTCCAGAGAGGACAAGTCATTCAGGGTACTGAAGGTACCGAAGTGGGACCTCTATGCCCTCCTGCTCGATCCGGACCCACTGTTTGGTCTCACCCTTGAAGTGCCAGTCAAGTAGCCTCACCAGGATGGCAGCAAGGCAGTAACGTTTCAGGTCTGGTAATCCCATTCCACCTGCGTCTCTGTGCGTAGTCAGGATCTCCATATTAACTCTGGGTTTCAAGCTGTTCCAAACAAAGCAAGAAATCAACAGGCGTAGAGTGACAAAGAACTGTCTCTCAGGCCAGATGGGGACTGCCTGAAAGACGTATAGAAATCTCGGTAATATGTCCATAGCTACCACGTGGATTCTCCCCAGCCAAGATAACCTCAGAGGTTTGTAGGACTCCAATAAGGACTACACCTTGTCCAGGATGGCTTGATGGTTCAATTTAAAGATATCAGCCGATTCAGTAGGCAAGTTGATTCCTAAGTATGTTATTGACCAACCTTCCATCGGAAGGGGAACCTATCAGTCAAAGAGGACACCTCTGCGGAGGGCAGGGAGACGTTCATCGCCTCAGTCTTTGCGTAGTTGACCTTGAAGTTACTAAGGTCACCGAACATCTCAAACTCGCTCAGTAAGACGGGGAAGGTCTCGGATGGGCAAGTGACGTACAAGAGAACGTCATCGGCGAACAAAGCAGCCTTGTGATGGGTATCACCCACTACTATCCCATGAATGTCACTGTTGTCCCGTATAGCCTTTGCCAGGTACTCCATAACAATAGCATAGAGTAGGGGGGAGAGAGGGCATCCCTGTCTCGTCCCATTCCTTACGGGGAATGGCCCGGACAGGCCCCCATCGATGCGCACCTTAGCAGAAGGGCGGGAATACAGTGAGGAGATCCCATTCAGGAATCTATCGCCTAAGCCAACGTGGCCAGAGCCTCCCTCAAGAATCCCCAGTGGACCCTGTCAAAGGCCTTCTCTGCATCGATGGATAGCAGACAGAGGGGACTTCAACATCTTTGCTTTCCCAACAAGGAGACAAGATCTAAGGATGTTGTCCCGCACCTCTCGGCCCTTAACAAAGCCCACCTGGTCAAGATGGATTACGGACGGGAGCTTCAGTGATAGTCTATCCGCAAGTATTTTGGCGAACAGCTTGACGTCCACATTAATCAAAGAAATGGGACGGTAACTTGCTGCACTCAAGGATCCTTATTTGGCTTGGGAAGAACGCAAATGTGTGCCTCCAAAGCCTGCGGGGGGAAGCAATCACCACCAAGGATAGCCTGAAAAGAGGAAAGCAAATGAGGCAGCAAGTCGCCGAGCAATGTCTTATAAAATATGGGCGTGAAGCCATCTGGCCCCGAGCTTTTGGATGTAGGGGTCGCCTGAACTGCCTCAGTCAATTCCCCTATCGTCATGTCTCCCTCCAAGGACAACACTAAGAGAAAAGGGAGGGGAACAAGAGGCACAATAGTGCCCTATCACTATGACACTTGATGTTGAGGTGGTGTATAATGAAACCACTCACCTGTGTCAGTTGTGAGACCCACAACTGGTTTGAAGGCGTAAAATGATGATTTCCAGATGGCTGCTGCTGGACTTCCACCGTCCACTCACATGTGGAGACACATCGAATTGCAGGGAAGAAAAAGGTATATCACAGTCCGCGCTGCCAAATCCACTCACTCCAAAGGAATACACGGGTAGATGAAACTTCAAAAAGAACTCCTTTATTACGTCCAACGCGTTTCGGTGCCCTCCTGGCTCCTTCCTCAGGGATGCCCTCACCCCACAACTCCAGTCATATATATAGCCAACTTCATAATAATGATTAGTGGGAGTAACCATCAATAATGACGTCTGAAAAGAGGGACTACATGGTTTCAACCTCAAATTTATTTATTTTTTAGAAATTTTTCATTTATTCATCAAATTGCATATACGTACATTATTTCAAAGGAACTCCACAGTTTGCATACAAGGTGATTTTATATTAGTTTTCTTATCACTTTTATTATCTCCTTTTATATTCTAGAAATTTTAACTTAATTAATAAATAATTTATTCTAACATTTATTTTAACTTTCATAAGTATGCATAATAGAACTCCTATGGAATCTGGGTTCTTGCTCTTTTCTTCTTCTTCTCTTCCCCTTTTTTTTACCTAAAATAAATAAACGCAATTAATCACTGAAACTTTGAGAGCAAAAACAAGGGATTTACCAATCTTGGGTTGCGATACAACAGAGCACAGTGGTGCTAGACACTGATAATGATACACACTTTATAATCTGTTGAGACCTACCGGTTCTATCCCCCTGAGAGGAGAATAGAATGATTTTATCTGTGTGAATGATTTTTTGTCCAGATTTTTAAGATGCTTTTACGCTTGGAATTTTTTGATTTTTTTGCACAGTTCTTTTAATCAGATTTTTTAAATTGTTTGTGTGATATTATGTTATTGATTACCGTATATATCGTGTATAAGCCGAGTTTTTCAGCACAAAAATTGTGCTGAAAAGTGCCCCCCTCGCTTATACACGAGTCACTATACGGCTGAGTGGGGGGGGGCCGGTGTCCGGGGCTGGAGGAGGCAGGGGGAGGGCACTATGAAGCGCCGGTCACGTGGGGCCGCTCATTAGTGCAATGCAATATGCACGGCATCCCCTGTCCATCAGTGGCAGGGGGCCGTGCATATTACATTGCGCTCCCCCAGTAGTTTATACAGGCCCCCCGATCCCCCACCGCCCCGTAGTATATACAGGCCCCGTAGTTTATACAGGCCACCCAATCCCCCCCCCCCCATTAGTATTACAGGCCCCCCGATTCCCACCCTCCTGTAGTATATACAGGCCCCGCGCTCTATATACAGGCCCCGGTTGCAGCCACAGACCTGTAAGAGAATCGCTTTCATACTTACCCTCCTCGCTGTTACCTGCGCTCCTCCGGTCTCCTTCCCGCTTCTACCCGGCGCGTCCACAATGACGTCATTGTGGATGCGCCGGGTAGAAGCGGGAAGGAGACGAGGAAGCGCAATGACAGCGAGGAGGGTAAGTATGAAAGCGATTCTCTTACAGGTCTGTGGCTGCAACCGGGGGCCTGTATATAGAGCGCGGGGGCCTGTATATACTACAGGGAGGGTGGGAATCGGGGGGCCTGTATATACTACGGGGCGGGGGGTTTGGGGGGCCTGTATAAACTACAGGGGTGGGGTATCGGGGGGGCCTGTATATACCACACTGCTGGGGAGGGTGCTGTATATACCACACTGCTGGGGAAGGTGCTGTATATACCACACTGCTGGGGAGGGTGCTGTATATACCACACTGCTGGGGAGGCTGCTGTATACCACACTGCTGGGGAGGCTGCTGTATACCACACTGCTGGGGAGGCTGCTGTATACCACACTGCTGGGGGCTGTATACCTGTGCTGGGGTCCACCCTCGGCTTATACACGAGTCAAAGGGTTTTCCCAGGTTTTGGGGGCAAAAGTAGGGGGGTTGGCTTATACACGGGTCAGCTTATACATGAGTATATACGGTATATAGTGAATATTGGTTTTTGGTGATAATTGCGCCAAAATCTGTGACCCTTCCCATTTTGATGACGTTTTTGACGTCATTATTGATGGTTACTCCCACTAATCATTATTATGAAGTTGGCTATATATATGACTGGAGTTGTGGGGTGAATGTATCCCTGAGGAAGGTGCCAGGAGGGCACCGAAACGTGTCGGAGGTAATAAAGGAGTTATTTTTGAAGTTTCATCTACCCGTGTATTCTTTTGGAGTGAGTGGATTTGGCAGCACGGACTGTGATACACCTTTTTCTTCCCTGCAATCCAAGGACAACACGTCTTCCTCCGTCAGGGACGGGATCCCTACCTTTGAGATGTATGTTCTAATTTTAGATAACAGGGCAGAAGGCTCCATGTCATGAAACGTGCCTCGCAGACCATATAGGTCGGCGTAGAATTTTTTAAACTCCCCCGATATGTCTTCTGTGCTATAAACCACATAGCCTGCATGGTTCTTAGTGGCTGGGATATATGTGGGGCCCGTCCGTGGGTGTAGTAATCTCGCCAAGGGTCGCCCACATTTGTTAGCTTTTTTGTAGAAGAACCCTTTCGCGCGATCCTTGTATCTCTCGAATCTGTCGTCCAAAAAGTTTTTAATTCTGACCGCATAGTGGTCAGTTCAATCAATGCTCTAGGGCTGCCAGAGAACTTATGTTCAGCCTCAAGTAGTCCAATCCGCGAGAGAAGGTCACTAATCTTTTCAGACCGCGCCCTTTTCAGCCTAGCCCCATGCTTGATCAGCGTCCCCCTAAGGATACATTTAAGGGCCTCCCACTTAAGAACCGGAGATGTGTGATCACTAGCATGCGTCTGGGAGAAGGTCTCAATGTCAGATTTCAATTCCCTTATACAGATGGTATCTGCGAGGAGGTGATCGTTCAATCTCCAAAACCATGCCCTTTTTGCTAAGCCAGGGATCTCTAAAGATAAAAAAACAGGACTGTGGTCCTATAAAACTATATTACCAATAGAGGCCTCTGGTTTCCAAGAGAGGATCCCATGACTCACCAAGAACAGATCAATTCTGCTATAAGAGCCATGGACCTTGGAGAAAAATGAATAGTCTCGGTTTGTGGGATTGAGGATCCTCCAAACGTCTACCAGTTGCAACCTGCACAGGAGCTTCCGGAGTGCTTGCACATGCCGTCTCAGAGCTGTCCCCCGACCGGAAGAGGAGTCCATGCTTGGATCCATAACAAAATTAAAGTCACCCCCAATTATGACCTGCCCCTTCGCAAAGTCTGCCAATCTCAAAAGAAGAGATCTACAGACCCTCGTTTGCTCCCTGTTGGGAAGATACCAATTTACTAAAGTTATGGGGGTGCCCGCCACTTTTAGCTTGAGGAAGATATAGCGCCCTCCCGGATCCACCACCGAGTCCAGTAGTGTATAAGAGAAACTCTTATGCAGGGCTATGGAGACCCATTTGGACCTTGACTCCGGGTTCGTGCTATGAATCCATTTCGAGAAGTGCTTCCCTCCAATAGTAGGCACGTGACCTCCCTTAAAGTGCGTCTCCTGTAGGAACAGCACCCGAACTCCTTTTATGTGCATATCAGAGATAATGTGGCACCTTTTTTGGGGAGTATTAAAGCCTCGGGCATTCAGAGACCTGATCCTCAGGGGCTGCATGGTCTGCATGGTCTAATAGACCCTGCCTCCCAGGTGAATACCAACTCACTACCAACTACACCTCAGGAAAAAAAGAAGAGAAGGGGAAGATAGTAAAGAAGGAGAGGAAAGAGAAAGAGAGAAAGAAATAAAAAAAGAAGGAAGGGAAAGGGTGAGGAGTGGGGAAAAAAAAAAAAAAAAAAAGGATCCCTGGACGAAACAATTACCCAAACGTGGGCTATTGGGGAAAGTTCTTAAACAGAATTACCACACACAAAAAGAATGTGCGGTATCCCCAAGAGTGAGGTACTTTCCAAAAGGAGGAAGACAATTGTTAGTAATGACACATCAAGCAGAGAATCCCTTAAAATGGGAATTTAGAGAGAAAAAGATACAAAAGTAACAATTCACACATCCAGAGAGAAAAAGTCCACCCTGGCCAGAAACCTGAATATAAAGCATAACACATTAACACTTTACCAACCCAGCTTCAAACTATAGAAGCGTAAAAGGAACAACCACATCTGATCAAACAAGCAAAGATCAATAGTAAAAAAAAAAAAAAAAAGGGGGGGGGGGGGAAGAGGAGGAGAAAGTTTTCTAAGGGGAAGGGCCGTATATGTATAAGGTATGGGGCCCTAAATAATGAGGGGCTTCCCCTGGCGACACGGAAGCTTTGGAAGGGGGAGGGAGGGAAAGAAGGTAAAGGTGGGACTGTCCGGGGAAGGAAGGGTAAATAAAAGGGGGAGAGGGGAATTTCAGGAAGGGAATGGGGGGGGGGGGGGGGGGGAAGAGAAAAGGGATGGGAAAAAGAGGGGAAAGTCTAGAAGCGAATAAGCGACCCCGCTGCTAGGTCGCTCATTGGGAGGGGGAAGAGAGAGAGAGAATTTAAAGAAAAGAAGAAAAAAAAAAAAACACATTAGCTTATTTGGTTTATGGCTAGTTCAAGGCGAAACAACATCCATCACAATATGGGTCCTCAAAAAGGGGGCTATGTCTATCACTGAGATGTCTCAGAAAAGAGCAGGGCATGTCTATGGATGAGGCATAGCTTCAGCCTTCCTCCTCCCGTTCTGCCTCAGCAAACCTCCGGCGTCTCCTATTCCTGTTTCTACCGTTGCCCCTTCCCCGTTGGGTACGAGGGATCGACGAGAACGTGACCTCAGGCAGGGAAGATGGCCAATCTGAAAACAGCAGGCTCGGGTCTGGGATATCCAGAGCGTGTAGAAACCCCTGCAGCTCTCTGGGGTGGGACATTGACACCAACTGGTTACCTCGCCGTGTTTGTAAACGGAAAGGGTAACCCCATGAATAGGCGAGGTGGTTTTGCCTCAGGAGGTCCAGGAGGGGCCTTAGTGCTCTCCGCTTTTGCAGGGTTCTCCTAGATAAGTCCGCCATTAGTTGAATGTTGCAACCCAAAAAGCAAATCTCACCACACAGTCTAGCTCTGTTAAGAATTTCATCCTTGACGCGATACCTGTGGAGTCTACAGATGATGTCCCTAGGAAGCGCACCGTCAGAAGGGGGAGGGCCAAGGGACCTGTCAGCCCTGTCAAATTCTATAACTGTGTCGGCAGGGGCATTTCTGATGGAATTGAATAGATCCTGCAGTGTCATCCCCAGCTCATCAGGAGTGACCGACTCCGGGAGGCCACGCACCCGTATGTTTTGGCGCCGCTCTCTATTTTCGAGATCTTCCATAGAATCAAGGAAAATTTCCTGCTGGTTTCTCTGGAACGCTACAGTTTCCTCCAGCTTTTGGATTCGCTTAGTCAGGTTCTCAACATTAGAGTTTGTCTGGGATACCTTGTGGGAGATTTCCCCTACCTCCTCTCGAATGGCAGCGGTTTCAGATCTAAAGGAGGACTCCAATGTGGAGATAAAGACCGCCATCTCTTGTGGGAATGCTGAGCATGCGGGTTTTGAAGGATTCCCACATGTCTCCACTAGGTACATGAGTGCTGCTGGGTAGGTCTGACCAGGCTCTGAGAGGATCTGGGGCATTAAGGGTTAGTCCATTTCCTGGGGTCTGATGTGGAGATCCCTCCTGTGGGGGAAAGTTCTGTGCCCCTGTATCCATAAAGTCCAATTCTGGGACCAGTGGGGGTTGAGATGAGTACAGTGTCCCCCCTTGAGATGGCTGCCCCTGGGGCTGCATATCAATTAAGTGGAGTGAGAAATGGGTCGTGCTTGTGGGAGCTGTGTGCTCAGTATGTGGCTGCTGGCCCTGCTTTGGGATATTAATAGACCCTCTTACCCCATCCTCCGTTGTCAGGGACCTTCGCTGCCTGCCGCCGCTTACATCATCCTTCTCTTCACCCGTCACTGCCTGCTGGAATGTAGTGTCTTCAGGGGAGACCTGCGAGATACCGCCACCTGAGCCACCCGCCGGCTCCTGTGCTTCCTCTTGTGTCTGGGATGACTCAGGGCCACCTCCGGTGTCAGAGTCCCGGTGAGTGAGAGCCGCGCTGTGTAGAGAAGGTGGAGGAGGGTGCGCACCTCCATGCATGTGGAGCGCAGTTACTCCTGCCGGGGAAGCAGGCGCCGCCATCTTGAATATGACCGCAGCCCCTGGGGGCCTGCTGGAGCTCCAGAGATAGTGGGTAATAGCCCCCTATTTTGATATGGGGGGCCTGGGGGTCGCAGCAGGGCGTCCGCTCCGCTTCTTTGCGGGCATAAGGAGAGATTCAGCTGGGTTGGGAGGAAGCTATTAGGTTTTAAGGCGGCCGGGGAGACAGAGCTCAGGGATCAGTGACCATCTCCTTCCATGGCTAGCCCCTCCCCGTTTGGTGAACATTTTGAGGCCTCAGGTGCATCCCAGAATATTATGTCGTTGAGCCTTGAAACTGAAAAGGTACACATTTTCCAGAAAAATGTTCTCTTAGCCCCAAATTATTTCAATGTCACAAGGGCAACAGGAGAAAATGGACCCCAAAATTTGTTCTACAATTTCTCCTGAGTACGCTGATACTCCATATGTGGTGGAAAACCACTGTTTGGGCGCATGACAGGGCTCAAAAGGGATGGACCATTTTTGAATAGAAAATTGTCTTTAATCATTAGCAGCCTCCATGTCTTCTTTGGAGCGCCTCACATACTAATGTTAACTGGGGTTTAGGCAGTATGTTTGGCATTTCTGTAGTGGGAACAGCCTGCAGGTGTGGCGCGCTGCTCACACAGGTAGCCACAGACTTCCCTAATGCACAGCTGGGTTTCCACAGCAGGTACCTACTACATGCAACATCTTCTACCCCGGCACAGTAGGGGGAGCTCTACTTGCTGACCTTAGGCAAGATCCCCTATAAATACTGCTGCTGGGGGAGGAGTTAGTCAGGGTGTGCAGACGCTAGGAGAGCTGCGAAGACGTCCTGGTGGTTGGTGCCACAGTTAGGCCCGAGCCAGTGACCCGGAGTGGCCCTTCTGACGTCCCGCAAGCCTAAGTGGGACAGAAGGCAAGGAGCAGACAGCCCAAAGGGAGTTTGCCCTAAGACGCACCGAACATCGGGGATCCGCACCTGTGGGATACTCCAGGACCACAGAAACCCCGTCACACCGTGGAGGCTTCAGCCACCCGGTCCCCTTGTGGGTCAGAGAGAGGGAGCCAGACACAGCAGTGTTACACCGCAGTGATCAGAGAGGGTAACCCGTGGACTGCACAGGAGGAGAGAATAGAAAGCAGAGACAGGAAGAGAGAGGAGGCAAGTGTGGCTGCATGCAGACTGGGCTTCAAGCACTACAAAGGAACAGAGGAGGCCTTATACCCACTTGCTGTGGGGACCCACTGTGCACCTGGTCACCTGTCAGTGCCCTGGACATCTTTACCTGCCGTAACATCAGTAAAAAGGTAAAAGAGAATTCTCCAATGTGTGTGCGTCATTCCTCTCCCGGTGCCCCTCATAGACTGCTTCATCACTCCCCATCCTACCTACAGCTCCATTCTAAGCTGCCCCTTCACACTACGCTAACCCGGAGGTCCAGCCCTCCCTGTATAGGACTTTGCCAACTAGCCGCGATACCATCTACCTCCAGCGGACTGTGGCGGCGCTGGTGACACCTCACCAGAAACTACAGGTGGCGTCATGACAAACTGTATATAAATTCCCCTGTAAATACATCCCTTTTTGAAGATAGGCCCAGGACATGGGATCAGGCGCGGCCACCAATCCCCGTGACACAGCAATGCTAGCCCTGAAGCCTGATACCCGAGTACCCCAAAGCCTGGGCTCGACACAGGTTTCCAGAAGCACGAGCTGGGCACAATGTATGGACACTACAATGTATTGGGCAAGACAAGGAATTATTTTTAATTTGCAACACTAACTGCATTTGACATCATGGGTGTTTCCCAGAGACTAAAAATTGTCTCTACACCTGTAGATTAATTCCCAGGGGTGATTAATGTTCAAAATGTGGCCGCTTGAGGGAATTTCTGCTGTTCTGGCACTTAGGGGCTCTGCAAACGGAGTCTGCAAATTATTTTTGGAAAATCTGTGCCCTAAAATCAAATGGTGATCCTTCCATCCCGAGCCCTGGCATGTGGCCAAACAGTACTATATAGTCACATATGGGATATTGCCACGTTCAGAAGAAATTGTGTAACACATTATGGGGCCTTTTTTTATCTATTCCCTTGTGAAAATTGGAAATCTGGGGTTTAAAACAACATTTCAGTGGTAAAAATTTAATTATGTTTTGTTCACCGCCCAATAGTATACAAATTTGTGACACACCTGTAGTGTCAATATGCTCACTGCACTCCTGGATTAATTCATTGAGGGGAGTAGTTTGGAGAAAGGGGTCACTTGGGGGAGTTTCTGCTGTTATCGCACAACAGGGGCTCCGCCAATGTGACATGGCACCTACAAACCATTCCACCTAAATCTGAACTCATGGCGCTCCTTAACTTCACTTTGTACTGTGGCTCAAAAGTAGATTTTGACCACATATAGGGTGTCATCGTACTCAGAAGAAATTGCACAATGCCTTTTATGGTGCATTTTCTCCTGTTACCCTTGTGAAAATTAAAGCTTTAGGGTTAAAGCAACATTTTTGTGGTAAAAATTATTTTTTTATTTTCACGGCTCAACGTTATAAAATTCTGTGAAGCACCTGGGGGTCCAAAGTGCTTGTCACACATGTAGATAATATCTTTGGAAGGTGTAGTTTTCAAAATGGGGTCACTTATGGAGTTTCCACTATTTAGACACAACGGGGGCTCGCAAATGTGACATGGAGTCCACTAACGATTCCAGACAATTTTCTGTTCAAAAAGTCAAATGACAGTCATTCCCTTCCAAGCCCTGCCGTGCGCTCATGCAGTGGTTTTCAGTCACATATGAGGTACCAGCGTACTCACGAGAAACTGCTCAAATGTTGAGGTCCATTTTCTCCTGTTGCCCTTGTAAAAATGAAAAAAATTGTGTATAAAGCAACATTTTTGTGGTTAAAAATGTATTTTTTCATTTTCACAGCTCAATGTTATAAAATTCTGTGAAGCGCCTGTGGGTTCTAGGTGCTCACCAAACATCTAGATAACTTTGGGGTATAGTTTCCAAAATGGGGTCACTTATGGGGGAGCTGCACTGTTTAGGCACCTCAGATGCCAATGTAACATAGCACCTACAAACCATTCCAACTAAATGTGAACTCCAATGTGGCGCTCCTTCATTAATTCATTTAGATTTTGGCTCTCAGATTTTTCTGGATTTCTTTTTTGACGGGGGTAGCATAGCGTTTTTCAAGAGCCTTTGTGCTACCAGATGCAGAAACCCACTATATTTTCGTTAACAGATGACGGACCTGAGTGAGGACTTGCGCTTTTAAGGGCTAAGTTAAATGCGATTTGGTTACAGAACTTATCTTTTATTCCATGCTGAGCACTTACATCGGTGTTCCATCTACATCTCCAAAATACATGACTCAGGTGAAACCCCCAACAGATTAATTCACTAATGAGGCAGCAGAGTTACTCCAGACTCTGTTTGCCCTGTGTTCAACAGTGTCCGTCTTGTCAAAGGTGCACAAAACTGAGGCTAACTGCACTTTAGTGCACGCCTAAAAAAAAAGAGGTGTAAACCAGTGACAGGAGTTCAAATAAACTTTTTTTTTATGCTCCCTGCGGCCTTTACTTCCTGGTCCTGGGAGCTCTGGGCCAGCGGCTCGGTGACCCCACTTGCAACTGCCTGCACACACTCCCGACATCAGGGCAGTTAACCTCTTCACTGCCGTTATCAGTCCAGAGTGCAGAGCGCCACAGAGGAGGAGAGAGGCGCCATTGCTAAGGCAGGCACTACACAGCGGAAGATACTGGGGCGGGCTGTGACCTGCATGGAGAATGGGGGGGGGGCGGCTGGGATCAACATGGGGGACAGGGGATGGCTGGGATCAACATGAGGGAAAGGGGGCGGCTGTGATCCGAATGGTGGACAGGGGATGCTGGGATCCACATGGGGAACAGGGGGCGGCTGGGATCCGCACGTGGGACAAGGGAGAGGAGCAGCTGGAATCCGCACGGGAGACGGGAGGGGGGCAGCTGGGATCCACCAACAGGGGGCGGCTGGGATCCACACGTGGGACAGGGGGCAGCTGGGATCTGCATTGGAGATGGGCAGGGTGCTAGGAGTGGACTCTGCTTAGGAGTTGGAGGGGGCTGGGATCTGCATGGGAGTGGGGAGCTGGGATGTGTATGTGAGAGGGGGCAGCATAACATGGGATCAGTATGGGAGAAGGGTCAGAATAACATGGGATGTGTATGGGAGAGGGGGCAGCATGGGATGTGTATGGGAGAGGGGGCAGCATGATAGGGACAGCATAACATGGGACCAGTATGAGAGAGGGGGCAGCATAACATTGAATGTGTATGGGTGAAGGGGACAGCATATCATGAGATGTGTATGGGAGAGGGGGCAGCATAACATGGGATCAGTACGGGAAAGGGGGGCAGCATAACATGGGACGTGTATGGGCGAGGGGGCAGCATAACATGGGATCAGTATGGGAAAGGGGATAGCATAACATGGGATGCGTATAGGAGAGGGGTCAGCATAACATGGGATCAGTATGGGAGAGGGGGCAGCATACCATGGAATTAATTGACCTAAAAAAAGATATCTCCTAAAAATGTAAGGAATAGTCCTAAGGCAAAGTAAATTTCATTCTAAATCTCTATTAAGTGCCATAATCTAAATTTTTTTCTAGTATATTAGCATTAAAAATTCACTATCATTCCCTAACCACACTATTTCATTTCTGTGCTATTTTTCCCTCTTTCCTTTTTGATGATGCTTTGTTTGAGAATCCCAGTGCATGGTGCATGCTGGAACACTCAAACGAAGAGTCATAAGGGGGCAGAGACTGCAGTCACTGCTGCAGCCTCTGCCCTTCCCTGAATGAAGCATCATCAGTGACACTCATTTCAGGGGCTCGGCTAGTCTCTGCTTGATGTGTGATTTACACAATGACAGCACACTCTCTATTGCCAACTCTGATCAGCAACTATGAGCCGTCACCAGAGCGGTATCACAATACTCGACATATGGAGACCAGTGTTGTCACTCTGGGGCTGATGCTTGTCTCTGCACACCTGAGATTCTGACACTGCTCTGGTACCAGCTTGTTACTGCTGATCTAAGCCGGCAACAGAAAATGTGTGTTGTCGTTGTGCAAATCGGACAGTGCACATCATGAAGGGGCAAGCCCAGCCCCTGAGATAAATGTCATTAGGACACTTCATTTCAGGGAGGGATAAAGGCTGCAGCATTGACTGCAGCCTCTGCCCCTGATGACATCTTGTTTTAGTATTCCAGCATTCACTGGGATTCTCAAACCAAGACTCATCTAAAAGCAAGTATATAGCAAAGAGAATAACAGTTAGATAGTGCAGTTAGGGAAGCATAGGCAATTATTAATGCAAGTATATTAGAAAACAGTTTAGATTTTGGCACTAAACAGATAGAGATTTGGAATGAAAATTATTTGCATTCGGACCACCCCTTTGTTACTCTTTACATGCTGCTACCTGCAACTACTTATCAGTACTGTACCTCTTGTATTTTGCATAGTTTGAGGATGGCTGGTATCAAAACAGCTCCAATCATCTCCTTACCATTGTTAAAGAAATACTGGGAGTTGCAGTTTCATGCAATACATGTTTATAAGGTACTAGCTGTAGTACCCGGCTACGCCCGGGTTAATAAATAACTGAGGGTTTGCTATAACAAAATAGAATTTGAATATGTCATATTAATGACCTGTAAGAAAATAGAAGCTAGCTGTGATTGGTTGCTATAGGCAGCCTGATAAATCTCCAGCCAACAGTAAACCCTCCCCCTGGCCGGGCAGTATATGTTACCTCACACATACACATAATAGACAGCTCATGTGACTGACATCTGCCTTAATTCCCTATATGGCACATGTGTTGCACATTGGCTGTTTTAATCAGATGTTTATGTTTGGAAATTAAAGATAGCACACGTATGAGGTGAGTTGTGTGAGGTGATTTGTGCACATCTGTGTCTGTCTGTGTGTGATGTGTGTGTCCCTGTGGGGTGAGTGCATGTGTCCCTATAGGGTGTGTATGTCCCTGTGGGGGGGGGGGGGTCTGTGTGGTGTGTGTTTCTGTTGTGTGGTCTCTTTGTGGTGTGTGTGTGCCCCTTGGGGTGAGTGCATGTGTCCCCTTAGGGTGTGTATGTGTGTGTCTCCTGTGGTGGGGGGGTCTGTGTGGTGTGTGTGTATCTGTTGTGTGTGTCTTTGTGGTGTGTGTGTCTGTCCCTGTGGGGTGAGTGCATGTGTCCCTATAGGGTGTGCATGTGTGGGTGTCCCTGTGGGGGGGGGGGGGGGAATCTTGTGGTTGGTGTGTGTCTCTTGTGGTGTGTGTGTGTCCCTGTGGGGTGAGTGCATGTGTCCTATAGGGTGGTTATGTGTGTGTTCCTGTGGGGGTCTGTGTGGTGTGTGTCTCTGTTTGTGTGTGATGTCTCCTGTGGGGTGAGTGTGTGTTGCTATAGGGTGGTGCGTGTTATGTGTGGTGCTGCACCGTGTGGTGTCACTTGTGTTTGTTGTGTGCTGTGTCGAGTGTGTTTTGTCCCTGTGCGTGGTGATATCCATGTTGGGGCACACCTTAGGACTATAACTTGCTGGTTATGTTGTAGTCTTTGGGTTTTAGCCTTCATCACACTGTCAATGGTGAACTATACTCCTATGTTGGGGCACACCTTAGTGATTAATGGGTGGTTTGTTGCTTTAGCTTGTTGGCGCTGTCATAATGCTCTTCTATATGACAACTGTCAATCTCGAACACTTTCACTTTTTCCCCATTATGTAGATAGGGCAAAATTGTTTCGTGAACTGGAACGCGCAGGGTTAAAATTTCGCCTCACAACATAGCCTATGATGCTCTGGGATCCAGACGTGTGACTGTGCAAAATTTTGTGGCTGTAGCTGCGACTGTGTAGATGCCAATCCCGGATATACACACACACACACATTAGCTTTATATATTAGATGGGCTAACCTCACATTGAAAGTGATAGCTGTTCTAACTGCTTGGTGATGTATTCATGTATTGACGGTGGTTGTGGTGCTGTATTTACTGAACTGATGATTGTTCCGGTGATGTCATGTACTGACTGTGGTTCTGGTAATGCATTCTTGTACTGATTGTTCTTGCAATGTCATGTACTGATGATGGATTTGCTAATGTACTTGTGTACAAATGATGGTTATAGTGATGCAGGTTCTGCCATGATTGAAAAAACGCTGATGTGATGTCATGCCGTGCATGAGCTCATTCTTTTTAGTATTTATTTGTGGATCTGCCTGAAAAATAAAGTGCTGTGTCTGTGCACATATGCTTAGTCTGATTGATCAGTAGAGGGGGGGGGGGGGGTGCAACCACTGAAAGTGCCTAGGGCAGCAGGAACTCCAAATACAGCCCTGCCACCAGACCACAGGTCAGATGGGCGTTCAAAGTGACTTCCTCTCACTTACTACAGTGAATTTTCCATTTATCATGTTTTTCAGAATTTTACACATAATCGCTGATGTAAGCACTCGGCGTAGAATGCAGGATAAATATGAGCCGAGCCCGACTCGATCTTTGGGAGGCAGAATTAACAAATAAAGAGCAGTTGAAGAATTGGCTTGATTTATTTTTTACGCAGTTCACCTTGCGGTATGATAGGGCAGCTTTATTCATCACGTCAGTACGATCATAGCGATACCAGATTTAAATAGTCTTTTTTTTAGGTTTGACTACTATCGCACTAAAAATGCTTTTTTTATTTACAAAATAAAGGTTTTTTTGAATCACTGAATTTTTAAGGCTATGGGTTTTTTTCTGCCGACAGAGACATATAAGAGCTTGTTTTTTGCGGGATGAGTTGGAGTTTTTACTGGTACCATTTTAGGCCACATAATATTTTTTGATGGCTTCTTATTCTGCTTTTTGTGAGACACAATGAAGAAGAAATAGCAATTCAGGACTTTAAAAATTATGTTTTGCAAAGTTTACCGTGTAATAAAAATGATAAGAGAGCTTTATTTTTTGGGTAAGTAAGATTACAGCGATACCACACATATTGTTTTTTTAATATTTTGCTGCTTTTACACCATAAAAACTATATTATAGAAAAAAAAGTTCCATTCACAACTCCATTAACTCCAGACACTTGAACCCTCTGCAGCCAGGCTGTCACTCTGAGACCCCTCACTCCTAGTAACCTTTCAGGCTGGTTCTATCTCTCTGTTCTTCCTGCGGATTGTATGGCGGCAGCTCGGTCCCTTATGTGAAGCTTCCCCCTATGTGTCTGGGCGGTAAGCCGGGTCCTCCTGGATGCTGCTGAGCCTCCAACCCTGTAGTAGGAACTCCAACTTGGAATTAAAGTTCCCCGTCGGTTTGTCTGGAAAGCCGGTGTGAAACTTCAGTCCCCCTCAGAGCCGACACTCTGGTGCTTGCCTAGCCTGCAGTAACCCTGTCTCCCAAGGGCTTATCAGGCTCCTTCGAACCCGTGTGACTTCCAGTTACAATCAGGGAATCTATCCCGCCTGTAGTTGGTCAGTGCTGCAGTGTTCCTTGGAACCGGTGATAACGGTCGGTCTCTGTCCTCACTCTCCCTGGGATGCCGGCTATGGACGAGCTTTCTCTCCATGGAACGGTGTCTCTGAGGATTCTGCGTCTCCAGGGAGCCCAATCCCACCGGGATATGTCACTGTCTGTCTGGTCTTGGCTGCTTGGCTCACTCTGTCTACTTGATCTTCACTTCTCAGCCTACTCCGGCCTACTAACTCCCTCCTCCTCTTGTCCTCTATTTGTACTATTTGTCACCTGACCTTCCTTCCTTCCCACCCACTTTGCTCTAAACCCCACCACCCCTTGCCCGCCTAGAGTCCCGGGCTCCGGGTTGGGTGCTGTGCTCTAGTGGGAGTGTATGTGCTGTGAAGGTGTTTGGTGCACAAACTGCCAACCTTCTGCCTGGCTGCAGTTCCCTGTGTGGCCACCATGGTTGCAGGAGCGACAGAAAAGCGCAGTAGAAAAACAGAGCAATAATTGATGCGCATTATTTCCTGGATGCGTTTTCTGCACCAGTAACGAGCAAAAATGCAGCATCTGCACAGCAAATCAAAAATCACATTCACTTTGCTGCAGATGCAACAACTGATCTGATTTTGATGCAGTTTAAAAACAAAGAACATAGCACCAAAAATGGATCAAAAATGCAGAGTGGCCTAAGGCCACATGCACACGATGAGTATTTGGTGAGTTTTTACCTCAGTATTTGTAAGGCCTCGTGCCACGCTGAGTATTTGGTGAGTTTTGCCTCAGTATTTGTAAGGCCTCGTGCACACGCTGAGTATTTGGTGAGTTTTTACCTCAGTGTGTGCATGAGGCCTTACAAATACTGAGGTAAAAACTCACCAAATACTCAGCGTGTGCACGAGGCCTTACAAATACTGAGTATTTGTTGTGTTTTTACCTCAGCGTGTGCACAAGGCCTAATGGTACATTTACTCACGGCCACAGGAAGGTAGGAACAGGCAGCCATCGGACACAATTGTGCCTGTTGCCTTGAAAAGACCACGATGTGGTGGCGTGTAATTCAGGACTTTCCTTCCTTCAGGGAAGACACAGGAAGGAAAGTCCTGAATTACACGCCGCCACATCGTGGTCTTTTCACGGCAACAGGCACAATTGTGTCCGATGCCTGCCTATTCCTACATTCCTGTGGCCGCGTGTAAATGTACCATTACAGATACTGAGGCAAAAACTCACCAAATACTCAGCGTGTGCATGAGGCCTTATAAATAATACTGAAGTAAAAACCCACCAAATATTCAGCGTGTGCACAAGGCCTTACAAATACTGAGTATTTGGTGAGTTTTTACCTCAGTATCTGTAAGGCTTTGTGCACACGCTGAGTATTTGGTGAGATTTTACCTCAGTATTTGTAAGCTATATCATGAAAATATTAATTTTATTTGGTATGACAAACAAGGACAAGGAGGGGAAGGTCACAAAGTGCTCCATGCAGGTAGCCACTATACGGTTTACATATATTGCACTGTATCAGACACACAGACCGTGTCTGTCCATATATATAAAAAACTGGCGTCTGCGCAGAGACCCATATACAATCAGCCACTTGTGTGGGCACCTAATACATCATCAACTACACAACCATATATATGAAGGTTTATACTGACATTGAACATGTTCCATCCATATATCCCTTGTGGTGTTGTGGGTCAAGATAGAAGAGGCATACCCATATAAAGTACCCAGTCTATGGGAAAAGCGCTGCACCTAAGAGTATTACTGACAACCAGATCAGTGTGTCATGTAGCTAAGAGGCATAATTACCAGAGCCGTCATTGGCCATCTCGCATGGGGCAGCAGGGGTGAGGGGTGGTCCGGACCAGGGGACCCCAACGCGTTTCGTGACCACAGTGTACAGGTCACTTCATCAGGGGATGCTCCAGGCTCCTCCATCGGAGGTTTTTATATCGCTCGCGCCACCGGAAGTGACGTTACGCAAGCCGGTCACCTGACCGGAACTATGCGCGGCCGCGTCACAGAGCACTGCACCGCCCACCGCACCGACGTCAGGCCGCACGTGCGCGCACGGTCGCGGGGACGCGTCACCATAGCGACCGCGCGCGCACAGAGCCCGGACACCAGCGCTGATAGGCAGGAGACTCTGTGACGCCGCGCGCATAGGGGGACAGGCAAAAGCAAGAGAGGGATCTGCACCTATCATCATCAGGATCTATTAACCCAGTGTGCCAGAATATTGCATCATTTAAAGTCACACATACATTATAACATTAGATAATAACATATATAGCACGCTGGTACAGTGTTCTTCTGATTCCCAGGTAGGTTATGCAATCTCCAAACAAATAGTCCTCAAGTTATTCCTTAGGAAACCTTGCTTGCATATAAAAAGAGCCAGAAAAATCCCACAAAAGCCAAGGGAGGAACCTAAAAAATCCTTAAAAAGGGAAATAAAAACATAAATGTGTCAGAAAAGGACTGACTAAAAACATTTGAGAGGTACAGAAAATCAGGACACACCAGGCGGCAGCGGCTACAGAAAAGGCGCAAAGCTTAGATCTTCGTTTAGACCTTTAGGTGACATTGTGTCCAATGCCACGATCCACTTTGTTTCCCTTTGTGACAGTACTTTACGGACATCACCACCCCTAATACCACCGTGTACCACGTCGATACCTCTGAACATCAGGGTCGACGGGTCACTATTGTGGTATTTCAAAAAGTGGCGTGGTAATGTCTTCAAAGTGGTTTGGTCAATCACTGTGGGGGCCGCGACAATGCCCCTCACGTGCTCCCTCACCCTCCTCCTCAGCTCCCTACATGTCCTCCCCACATATATCTTACGGCAGGAGCACGTGGCATAGTATACCACGCAGCTCGTACCGCAAGATACATATTCACGTATGTCATAGGAGCGGGAACCGTCGGAGGAGGAGAAGGAGGCAACGCGCTGGACATTCTCGCAGGCCACACAGTGACCGCAGGGATAGCATCCCTTTAGAGGTCTCCTAGCTCCAAACAGGCCTGATGGAGTTGTTAAATGGTGACTGTGGACTAGTAAATCCTTCAGATTTTTTGAACGTCTGGCCGTCATGAGAGGACGGTCGGATAGGGAGCCTTTCAGATAGGGGTCGGAAAGGAGTATCGGCCAATGTCTATGAAGTATTTCCCTCATCTTGTCCCACCCCTGATTAAAGGTGGATATAAACCGAATCGGCTGGACGTCGGGAGTTACAGGTTTCTTAGGACTATATAGCAGAGAATCCCTAGGGGTATTCTTTGCCCGTAGATATGCACGTTTGATTGACCTATTACTATACCCTCTTTCATGAAAACGATCCTTCAGATCCTGGGCTTGTTTTTCGAACAGTTCTGCGGATGAGCATATACGCCTCATCCGCAGGAACTGTCCGATAGGGTTAATAGATCCTGATGATGATAGGTGCAGATCCCTCTCTTGCTTTTGCCTGTCCCCCTATGCGCGCGGCGTCACAGAGTCTCCTGCCTATCAGCGCTGGTGTCCGGGCTCTGTGCGCGCGCGGTCGCTATGGTGACGCGTCCCCGCGACCGTGCGCGCACGTGCGGCCTGACGTCGGTGCGGTGGGCGGTGCAGTGCTCTGTGACGCGGCCGCGCATAGTTCCGGTCAGGTGACCGGCTTGCGTAACGTCACTTCCGGTGGCGCGAGCGATATAAAAACCTCCGATGGAGGAGCCTGGAGCATCCCCTGATGAAGTGACCTGTACACTGTGGTCACGAAACGCGTTGGGGTCCCTGGTCCGGACCACCCCTCACCCCTGCTGCCCCATGCGAGATGGCCAATGACGGCTCTGGTAATTATGCCTCTTAGCTACATGACACACTGATCTGGTTGTCAGTAATACTCTTAGGTGCAGCGCTTTTCCCATAGACTGGGTACTTTATATGGGTATGCCTCTTCTATCTTGACCCACAACACCACAAGGGATATATGGATGGAACATGTTCAATGTCAGTATAAACCTTCATATATATGGTTGTGTAGTTGATGATGTATTAGGTGCCCACACAAGTGGCTGATTGTATATGGGTCTCTGCGCAGACGCCAGTTTTTATATATATGGACAGACACGGTCTGTGTGTCTGATACAGTGCAATATATGTAAACCGTATAGTGGCTACCTGCATGGAGCACTTTGTGACCTTCCCCTCCTTGTCCTTGTTTGTCATACCAAATAAAATTAATATTTTCATGATATAACCTAAGTCTATACTCCTTGTCTATGTTATGCAATCTCTTTGGAGTAACTTTTTGAAGTATGCCCCTAACGTTAGTGCGGCCCACTTCTTATTATGGAATTCTGCTTATTAATTGTTATTTCTGTGGTTTCCACAGCTTGTCCTATTGGGATGGATTTTCGAGCCCACGATTCTGTTTGGCTCACAGAACTTGACAAAGCCTTGGACGAGGTTGGAGGCGCAGCGGGTGAGCCGGGTGGCAGCGGTAGCACCGAGGAGGTAGTCAAAGCTTACAGGGGTCTCCTACGAAAACGCACCAAGACCTGGTGGAATAGGGCCTTCCTTGACAAATACCTTGAAAGGGACCTGGTGCCACGTGGGTTACGAGTACAGGTTTTTCCCTCTTTTCCGATTGAGGACGAGACCTTCAGAGCAGAGTGGGAGGAGTGTGCAAGCGAATGTTCGAAAGGATTTCTGGGCCTCCTCATCGAGCTAAATTCAGCATCTATCGAGGTAATGGAGAGCGAGATGGATAAACTTCTGTCCCAGATTAAGGAACAGATGTCTGGAGAAGCTTTGACTAAATTTAATACCTATAATGAGACAGAGCTGAGACGTCTTGAAAAGGAGATTAAGAGCTTTAAACTCAAAAAATTCCAGCGGGATCAAGTGGATTATAGTACAGGGCGGGTATATAAATGGAAAGCGAACTTTAGACCTCGCCCTAACCCGACCCCAAAAGGTAAACCACGGACGGGTACTAAACCCAAACCGAAACCAATAACACCTAACCCCAGTAGCACTGAGGAGTCAGATGCTGAATCCATTCCTGGCGAAGGGATTATGACAAGATTTAGATCTCGTTTCCCACAGGGCGCTGGCTCATCCAGTCGAGCTTTACAGGTAATCAATCTTTCCAAGCACTCGCTCTCCAAAACACAGATAGAGGTACTCTCTCTGGGGCTTTCTTTCTCACCCACGAGTAACTTCCATTTCTTTACAGCTATGAAGGATATGCAATTATTCTCACGGAAGATGGTCCTGAGGAAACTTCATAATAAAAAACAAAGACAACCAGAGGAAATGGATCGGGGTGAGAGAGAAGCCTTAGAGAATCTGGAGGACCTGGCCGATGAGGTTGAGCCCACAAATACAGGTAGGTTTCCTTCATCTATACTACCCAGATCATCGAGGTTCCCACCCTTGTCCGTCTGTCCAGCCGTAGAGATCTTTAATAAGTTGGTGATCAATGATTTAAAAAGATTACCAACAAGATTGAAAACAGACAATTTGACACATAAACAACGTGGTGCATTGCTTGAATTAGAGAAATTGTCTGATATAGTTATAAAACCGGCGGACAAGGGTGGGAACATCGTGATCTGGCCAGTCGAGCTGTACGAACGGGAGGTTTATCGACAACTAAGGGACAAAGAGACTTATCGTAAATTGACCTATAACCCCTTAACCACGTTTTCTAGTTTGCTGCAGACCATCCTCATGAAGGCATGTGAGGTGGGCCTGATAACAAAAAAAGTAATGGAGGGACTCACGGTTAAATTTCCAAAAATTCCCACGCTGTATCTACTGCCAAAAATACACAAAGATGCCGTCGCTCCTCCGGGGCGTCCGATCGTTTCCGGGATAGGAGGGCTTTGCAATCCAATATGTAGATTCATTGATTACTACCTAAAACCTTTAGTGGAATTGCTGCCCTCCTATGTCCGGGATACGACGGACGTCCTGATGAGGATCGACGGCATCACGGTGGAAGAGGATACTCTTCTGGTAACAGCTGACGTGGAGTCCCTGTATACGAGTATACATCATGAGGATGGTCTGCGAGCAGTTAGGTTTTTCCTTCAGTCCAGTGGGAGGGACGCAGGAACCTGTGAACTGATCCTCGAGCTGCTCCAGTTCGCCCTAACACATAATTTTTTTGTCTTTAAGGACAATTATTACCTTCAGACACGCGGCACTGCCATGGGCGCGGCCTGCGCGCCCTCGTACGCAAACCTCTTCCTGGGCCTCTGGGAGAGGGATTTACTTTGCGGCGGGGGCGGGCCGGCCGACGCCCATGTGCAGTGCTGGCTTCGTTACATTGACGACCTGTTTATTTTGTGGCGGGGCGGACTGGAGCAGCTTGATGACTTCATGCGAGGGTTGGCGCGGAATGAGGTGAATATAAGATTGACCTATAAATCTGATGCTCATATGATTGACTTTCTAGACATCTGCATGGAGGTCGGTCCTAATGGCACCATGCAGACTGATGTCTTTAGAAAGTCAACTGCAGTAAATTCCCTCTTGTACGCGTCATCCTCGCATGAACGGTCCACCATACGCGCTGTCCCTATCGGACAGTTCCTGCGGATGAGGCGTATATGCTCATCCGCAGAACTGTTCGAAAAACAAGCCCAGGATCTGAAGGATCGTTTTCATGAAAGAGGGTATAGTAATAGGTCAATCAAACGTGCATATCTACGGGCAAAGAATACCCCTAGGGATTCTCTGCTATATAGTCCTAAGAAACCTGTAACTCCCGACGTCCAGCCGATTCGGTTTATATCCACCTTTAATCAGGGGTGGGACAAGATGAGGGAAATACTTCATAGACATTGGCCGATACTCCTTTCCGACCCCTATCTGAAAGGCTCCCTATCCGACCGTCCTCTCATGACGGCCAGACGTTCAAAAAATCTGAAGGATTTACTAGTCCACAGTCACCATTTAACAACTCCATCAGGCCTGTTTGGAGCTAGGAGACCTCTAAAGGGATGCTATCCCTGCGGTCACTGTGTGGCCTGCGAGAATGTCCAGCGCGTTGCCTCCTTCTCCTCCTCCGACGGTTCCCGCTCCTATGACATACGTGAATATGTATCTTGCGGTACGAGCTGCGTGGTATACTATGCCACGTGCTCCTGCCGTAAGATATATGTGGGGAGGACATGTAGGGAGCTGAGGAGGAGGGTGAGGGAGCACGTGAGGGGCATTGTCGCGGCCCCCACAGTGATTGACCAAACCACTTTGAAGACATTACCACGCCACTTTTTGAAATACCACAATAGTGACCCGTCGACCCTGATGTTCAGAGGTATCGACGTGGTACACGGTGGTATTAGGGGTGGTGATGTCCGTAAAGTACTGTCACAAAGGGAAACAAAGTGGATCGTGGCATTGGACACAATGTCACCTAAAGGTCTAAACGAAGATCTAAGCTTTGCGCCTTTTCTGTAGCCGCTGCCGCCTGGTGTGTCCTGATTTTCTGTACCTCTCAAATGTTTTTAGTCAGTCCTTTTCTGACACATTTATGTTTTTATTTCCCTTTTTAAGGATTTTTTAGGTTCCTCCCTTGGCTTTTGTGGGATTTTTCTGGCTCTTTTTATATGCAAGCAAGGTTTCCTAAGGAATAACTTGAGGACTATTTGTTTGGAGATTGCATAACCTACCTGGGAATCAGAAGAACACTGTACCAGCGTGCTATATATGTTATTATCTAATGTTATAATGTATGTGTGACTTTAAATGATGCAATATTCTGGCACACTGGGTTAATAGATCCTGATGATGATAGGTGCAGATCCCTCTCTTGCTTTTGCCTGTCCCCCTATGCGCGCGGCGTCACAGAGTCTCCTGCCTATCAGCGCTGGTGTCCGGGCTCTGTGCGCGCGCGGTCGCTATGGTGACGCGTCCCCGCGACCGTGCGCGCACGTGCGGCCTGACGTCGGTGCGGTGGGCGGTGCAGTGCTCTGTGACGCGGCCGTGCATAGTTCCGGTCAGGTGACCGGCTTGCGTAACGTCACTTCCGGTGGCGCGAGCGATATAAAAACCTCCGATGGAGGAGCCTGGAGCATCCCCTGATGAAGTGACCTGTACACTGTGGTCACGAAACGCGTTGGGGTCCCCTGGTCCGGACCACCCCTCACCCCTGCTGCCCCATGCGAGATGGCCAATGACGGCTCTGGTAATTATGCCTCTTAGCTACATGACACACTGATCTGGTTGTCAGTAATACTCTTAGGTGCAGCGCTTTTCCCATAGACTGGGTACTTTATATGGGTATGCCTCTTCTATCTTGACCCACAACACCACAAGGGATATATGGATGGAACATGTTCAATGTCAGTATAAACCTTCATATATATGGTTGTGTAGTTGATGATGTATTAGGTGCCCACACAAGTGGCTGATTGTATATGGGTCTCTGCGCAGACGCCAGTTTTTATATATATGGACAGACACGGTCTGTGTGTCTGATACAGTGCAATATATGTAAACCGTATAGTGGCTACCTGCATGGAGCACTTTGTGACCTTCCCCTCCTTGTCCTTGTTTGTCATACCAAATAAAATTAATATTTTCATGATATAACCTAAGTCTATACTCCTTGTCTATGTTATGCAATCTCTTTGGAGTAACTTTTTGAAGTATGCCCCCTAACGTTAGTGCGGCCCACTTCTTATTATGGAATTCTGCTTATTACTCAGTATTTGTAAGGCCTCGTGCACAGGCAGAGCATTTGATGAGTTTTTACCTCAGTATCTGTAATGGTCCCTTTACACGCCGCCACAGGAAGGTAGAAACCGCCAGGCATCGGACACAATTGTGCCTGATGCCTTGAAAACACTGCGAAGTGGCGGCGTTTAATTCAGGAATTTCCTTCCTGTGTCTTCAGATACCTGTGTCTGAGCCGTGCTCAAAAACAGGAAGGCATAATCCCTATGGTGGTGGCATGTAATCGGGGCAAAGGCACGGTATTTGCGTGCCCTAGTGAATTCCCTGGGGCGTGCCACAGCGTCATATATACCACGCCCCATCAGCTATCATTGGGATGGGGGCTACTGTGCACCCATTGGCTGTCCTTTCACAGGACGCCATATTTAACTAGCTGACCAGTCACATTACACATTTGCAATAGCGTCATGTATTAGCCAGCCTTCCTGCGCTGGCTGGCCAATCATGATGCTATTGCATTGTCCAATCACCGTAGAGCGTCACGTAATACACAACTCTGTCACGTCTAATGTAGTTACGGCGCACAATATGTATGGCCATATTCCCTTGTGGTGGCGGCGTGTAAATCTGGGAAGGTACTCCACAGAAGGTAAACCGCGGCACCAGTCGGCACTTCTGGGGAACGCAAATACCTTCTGTGGAGCACTTTGTGGCGGCGTGTATATGCGGCATCAGGGATCGTTAGGCACCATTGCAAATGCGCGCTGTGCACGTGCGATGCCTGCCTGTTGCTCCTCTGTGGCGGCGTGTAAAGGTACCATTAGGGTGTGTGCACACGATCGGTGGACGCACCCGTTTTAGACCAGCGTCTTTGCGCTGCGTCCAAAATGCTGCTTAGTACAGTATAAGCATAGTGGATGGGATTTCAAGAAATCCCATCCTCGCTATGCGTAACCCACTCTAGCTTCTTTGGAGCTGCGGTGCGGGTTGCCGGCAGTCCGCGCCGCGCCTCCGCAGCATGTTCATGAGACAATAAGCACAAAATATTCTATAATAACTATACATTAAAATAAATAAATAAAGACTTTCAGAACGTTGTGGGCTAAAAACTTTGGTGGTACTTTATTAAGGTTTTTCCAAATATAAATAACCACTTGGATAATTTTATTCACAAATACATATAATAAATAACCAACCATTCATCATCAAATTATTAAAAACGATCCACCGATAACGTGGGTGACCCATTAGTTATGAGTCTCTACAGAGGCGAGGACCCCCCCCCCCACCAAAAACGAAAACATACCTCAACAAGTTCTGAAGGCCTACATTAAATATATCGAGCCCAATCCAGAGAGATGGACTGAATCTGCCCTGTAAAGACCTGGCAACCACCCTCCAAATCCAAGTGTTGGTAAGAGAACCCACCAAGTTTAGGTAAAAACCTTGCAATCTCCCTATTGATTTTCTTGCGAATTTTCTCCAAAAACATCAGGCCTCCGAACGCCATACAAGCCTTGGGATGATTTCGGAGAAAATAACCAAGGTATTTGGAAACCTGCTCACCAACCAGCAGAAATCACGTTTCATGAGCCACAACAAGTCAAGAGACTTAACCTTACCCAAATCATTGCCGGCAGCATGAACAATGATAGCGTCTGGCGGTGGGAAGCGTTGTACTAGTTCCCCTATAACAGTGCTAACATTACCCCAACGAAGACCCCTTACCCCATGCCAGTAAATAATAAGTCTTCACCATTAAAGGAAAGATTCTCTGAATAATTTCTCCTCGCTGCTCTTTTCTGGTCCCAGAAAATAAATGAATGGCCGATGATCCATATAACCTTAGCCCCTATAAAGATAAATTAAAGGTGATCAATAGTATTAGGGCAAACATAAAGTTTAAAAGCATTTGATCTCCACTGCCAATACGCTTAATCGAAATTTTGGAGCCAAACTCTCAGATGCGGCTAATGTAGCCTCTCCAATCCGAAAAGAATGGGAAGTAATATGAAGATGTGACAAACCCAATAAAGAAAGCATTTCTTTAACACTGCATTAAACTGGAAAACCGTGGTCGGAGATTTATTGACGTGCAAAAATAAAGGGCCAAAACAACTCCCCCTAACCGAAAGCCAAATATGCATGTTCTCCACCGGGCAAACATGAGATGACCCCATAGGGAACAAGCGAATAGAAAAACCTCTCCCTCTTGATCCGTCTTCGACCGTCGCAGCTCTAATAACAAGACATTAGCCTGCCATGACACGTCAGAAAAATGTAACCCAGAAAAATTGCGTTTACTTACCGAAACCACCTCACTTACCCGAAGGGCTGCAAAAAGAGTCACACAAAAAATTGCTCTAAACATCACCGTTTCGTACGAATTAAAACAAACCTGTGGCAAAATAGCCCACAAACGATCCAGAACTTCCAACGGATATTGGCACTCTCCCATCAGGGAAAAAACGCTCGTCGGTATCCTTTCAGAAATTGGCGAACCGCAAAAAACGTCAGATAAAGGACGAACCCCTTGCATTTTCAGGAAAAAGGAAATGCCTGACACCATTCTATTAAGAGCAGTGTACGACACACCAGAACCTGCAGATTTGCTCTAAAAACTGTAATGCAACTTCCGAAGAAGGCGCATGGCAAGGGAAATCAAACGCTTGGCAAAATTGTACCCATCTAGCCCAGGCTGTAGAATAACAAGACCAAGTACTGGGAGCCAGCGAGTTAACTATAAAAGAGGGAACTAATTTGAAATCAGGGCCCAAAGAGTGAGCTGGGCAACTGAGAATGTCCTGAGTGCCGTCCGAAGCTGAGCAGGGTTCTAGCTGCGAAGAATAAAAGGAGACAACACTGCTATAATCCGCTGAGACTTCAGAACGAACACGGCTTTAAACAAATTTTACATTTAAGAGTGATAACTACTAAGCGCTGTAACACCTTGCTAACTGCCGTTGATTTAGAGAATAACGTATTAATCGCCATACATGCTCCCTTGCTACTGACCTCCAGCAAAATCCTCCTATCCTGCATAGAGGTAACCCAGACAGAAAAAATAGCAACAATCGTAAAACTTCCCTGAGGGACGGATTGTCACGAAAAATTGATAACAAATGTGCAGGCCAAAAAGAAGCCATCTGGTGACCCACAGTGTCCGCCGAAAAATGAAAAGGAATACTGCAGAAGAAACAAACGGAGACTGCCAACATGTGACACCATTAAAGTCCTGAAAAAATTTGTTCCAAACGGACAGATCCCATTTTAGAACAGATGAAACAGGGATCCTATCTGAAGAAACAGAGTACCCTTTAATGGCATCATATAAATTCCGTAAAAAAGGTCTACCCATCGGAATATACTCTAAGGGCAAAATTCAAGCTTCCCAATAATGACTAGAACTCTTAAAGTCGCATCATCCCGAGACAAAAAACATCTGACCATTGTCAGAAGAGAACTACCGTATATACTCGTGTATAAGCCGAGTTTTTCAGCCCAAAATTTGGGCTGAAAAGTCTCCCCTTCGGCTTATACACGGGTCATATACGGTACATGGAGTGGTGGGGGTTGTGTCCCGGGGCTGTGGAGGCTGGAGGAGGCGGGTGGAGGCTGCTGTATGAGCGGCCCCGTCACGTGGGGCCGCTCATTAAATATGCACTGCTTCCCCCCCGCTGGTTATATTACCATCCCGATCAGCGCCGCTCCTCGGTGCTCCGTCCGTCCGTCCTGCTACATCCGGGATCTCCGGCCGTCGCAGGCATATGACGTCATCGCGCGACGGCCGGGGATCCCGGATGTAGCAGGACGGGAGCAGCGAGGACGGAGCGCCGAGGAGCAGCGCTGATCAGAAGACTGGGATGGTAAGAGAACGCGGGGGGGGGGGGCCCTTGCAAGGGGGGGCGAGTGCCAGCATTTGGGGGCTGCTGGATACCCCCTGGGGGCTGCTGGGTACCCCCAGGGGGCTGCTGGGTACCCCCAGGGGGCTGCTGGGTACCCCAGGGGGCTGCTATATGTACCCTGGGGGCCTGCTTTTATACCACTGGGGCTGCTGTATACTACCACTGGGGCTGCTGTATACTACCACTGGGGCTGCTGCTGTATACTACCACTGGGGCTGCTATATACTACCACTGGGGCTGCTATATACTACCACTGGGGCTGCTATATACTACCACTGGGGCTGCTACTGTATACTACCACTGGGGCTGCTATATACTACCACTGGGGCTGCTATATACTACCACTGGGGCTGCTATATACTACCACTGGGGCTGCTGCTGTATACTACCACTGGGGCTGCTATATACTACCACTGGGGCTGCTACTGTATACTACCACTGGGGCTGCTATATACTACCACTGGGGCTGCTATATACTACCACTGGGGCTGCTATATACTACCACTGGGGCTGCTATATACTACCACTGGGGCTGCTATATACTACCACTGGGGCTGCTGTATACTACCACTGGGGCTGCTGTATACTACCACTGGGGCTGCTGTATACTACCACTGGGGCTGCTGTATACTACCACTGGGGCTGCTGTATACTACCACTGGGGCTGCTGTATACTACCACTGGGGCGGCCTGTATACCACACTGCTGGGGGCTGTATACCTGTGCTGGGGTCCACCCTTGGACTTATACACGAGTCAATAGGTTTATCCAGATTTTTGGGGCAAAAGTAGGGGGGTCGGCTTATACACGGGTCGGCTTATACACTAGTATATACGGTAATTTTGTCCTGGGATAGCCGACACTCCATTTTTTGTGAGTCAATGACTATACCAATACGTGGGGGTGAAACTCTATCAGGGACCAAGTGTTTTTCGGTCCGCGCCGCTGTTCCAATGAGTATCAAAAAACACTGGAGTGCTTTGAAACAAGATATCTTCAGTTTTATTTTCCAACGCGTTTCGGAGCTAACACCCAGCTCCTTCCTCAGGGAATGACCCTGAGGAAGTAGCTGGGTGTTAGCTCCGAAACGCGTTGGAAAATAAAACTGAAGATATCTTGTTTCAAAGCACTCCAGTGTTTTTTGATACTCATTGGAACAGCGGCGCGGACCGAAAGACACTTGGTCCCTGATAGAGTTTCACCCCACGTTGTGGAAGTGTGGTCCCGGCTGCGGCTGCTGTGTTTGAGCGATCAAGCTAGTTGTGGGCTTCACAACTAAATCAGGTGAGCAGTTTTCATACTGTATGGGATTTGATTCCTATTGAGGATAAGACCCTATGCGCATTCTCATTTTATAGATAATGACTATACCAAGATATTCCAAAGAAGTACAAGGATTCACCGTTTTTTCTGCAGCTATAGGGACCCCAAAATCAGACGTGCGACGCAAAAAAGTCGACAGAAGCAAAAAACATTCATCCGACTGACAAGGACCGATAAAAAGGAAATCGTCCAAATAGCGAGTCATCAGACTACCAGGAAAAACGGATTGTACGCTCCACTGCAAAAAGGAGGAAAAAGCCTCAAAATAAAAGCAAGACATTGCAAATTCCATAGGCAAAGCCTTGTCAAAAAAATAGGATCCCTTAAATGTAAACCCCAAAGAATTGAATCCCCTCGGATCCACTGGTAGCAACCGGAAAGCCGATTGGATATCGGTTTTCGCTAAAAGAGCGTTCTTGCCCGCCTGGCGCAACAAATCTATGGCCATATCAAAAGATGCATACTTTACCGAAGCACAAGAAGCATCAATTTGATCATTAAGGGATGCACCAGGCGGGTAAGAAAGATGGTGGATCATGCGAAATGTTCCAACCTTCTTTTTAGGAACTACTCCCAGTGGAGACACACGGAAATTATCAAATGGGGGTGCCGAGAAAGGACCGGCACAGCGCCCCATCTTAATTTCCTTAAAAATCTTTTCTTCTACCACCTGGGGAAAACGAACTACTGACGGCAAATTCGGAACTATTACACAGCCCGACCCTTCCTAGGGAGGGACAACAAACCAGTGGAAAAAACAGCTTCAATTAGAGCTGCCTTCGCCCGATCTGGGTATTTGTTTAACCATGGCAGCATTTCTTTGAGCCTCACCGGGGTCGCCGCTTTTAAGAAACGGCTCCCAAGAAGGCACAGCCGGCTGACCATGCTTCTTGAAACATTTAGCCGCAGAATGGGCGCCATTACAAAAAGAGCATTCATGCGTATATTTGCAAGTGTGTGCCCATTTGCATACAGATTTGTTAAAAGCAAAGCACAGTCCCTTGCGAAGGGGCTGCGCAGAGCTTCGCTGTGTGACCTGCCTCTGGGGAATCATCATATGAAGCCATAGGCCCACATCCTTCGATCCCCATTTAAGTGAAGACTGCACTGCCAGCTTCTGACGGTAAGCCTCGTCATAAGACAGCCATGCCGTGCCACCAAAATGTCTGTAAGCCTCCAACACGCTATCTATTAGTTGGAATAACCCACAGCACAGATCGGGGGATTTTTCCCCCAAAACAGCTGCATAAATACAGAAACATGGCAGCCATAAGGTAAAGGATCTATACACCTTCTTTTTATCTTCTTCCTGTCTGTCTTCCTTCTTCTCTCATCTGCTCAACTCCCTAGCTGGGAGAAGACTGAAGACATCCACGAATTCACCTGCCCATATCTTTTCTTTGATCGCAAGAGGCAAGTGATAACCCAGTGGGGACATATCACAAGCCAGTGCCTGTTTAAAGCATGCCCCTGGCAATCCCTGTACATCCCCTGCCCGGGAGACTATCCCTGAGCTACCTGTTCTCTGGGAACCCACTGCCCTCAATGCTGCAGACACAGCAGAGGAAATTAAATCATTAATCGTACTATGGGACATTACAGTCATCTCACCTGATCCAGATGACGACCCCGGCTCCTGTATGCTCTGGACTTCCACCGCTGGTCTCTGTGGAAGGGACACCTCCGACAGCCCGCAGATGGCCGGCGCTGCCTCTTCTTCATCTGTAAGGCCCCAGACCTGGAGCGTCGCTGCCGCCCTATGAGAGCTCTTTTGCATGGGCTGCGCAGTAAAGCTCCGGTCTCTGGAGCTATGTGTTACTGTGTGCACCGCCGCCACAGCTGATGACACCACAGCTGTAGCAGCCGATGGCGCTGGTCTCCTCACTCTGCCCTCCAGGGCCGGCGCTCTGCTAGCTGAGTCTGGAGACAGAGCTCGATTATTAGGACTGCGTGGGGCGGAGCTGCGGTCAGATGACGCCACCGGTCTCTTTCTGGAACCCGACCCCTCTCTGCCTGGAGCAGGAGGGGAAAAAGCCTCCCTTCGGCTCTTCTTCGGCCTCTGGCTCCGCCGCAAGTCAGAGGTGACAGAGGGGCCAGGGACCGCTCTCAGAGGCACAGAAGCCTCTTCTCCACCATCGGCTCCGGAACTGTCCTCTGTCTCTGCCAGGCACCTCCGCAGCCAATCTTCTCCGCCTCTCCCTGCTGCCCTGGCCAGCAGCTGATCCACCAGGCGCTCCATCCAGCTGGACTCTTCAGAATCTCCTCAGGATCTCTTCAGGTGATGTCTTCTGACTGACCAGCAGAGCCCTAGGGACTTACTTATATACTCACAGGTCAGTGACACCTGACCTTTATCCACCAATCTGTCCCCTAGGATTTGAGCGGGCAAAAAAACAGCTAGAACCAGTTCTGACCAGATATTCCTGTCAGAACAACTCATTTAACCCTTTCATTACTATAGTGCCTATTGCCTCATGATGGCTTCCCATTCTATTTAATGGGGCCATTTTATTTCATGCTGCAGAGTCGGAAGCGGCTCCCATCGGGTGACTGCAGGGAGAAGCCGCCCTGCACCCGCCGCATATGGCGAGTACAGGGCGGCTGCGGTCTCCCTGCAGCCACCCGCGGCTTCCCTCAGGTCCGGAAGAGCTGCGTCCAACACCCAGCTCCTACGGACCGTGTGCACGCACCCTAAGTCCACGTGCATATAGAGTATTTGGTGAGTTTTACCTCAGTTTTTGCTAACCCATGATCACATAAGGTGTGTTTGCTGTGTTTTTTTATTTTTTCATTGGTTTATTAAAATACATGCTAATAAAAAGCTGAATCTTTTACTGCCAAGAGATCAGGTGTTGCTGCATAAAAAACATCCTGTGTGAACATAGCCTTAGGCTGCATAGTCATGATGAGTAAAAGCAGTGTTTGGACACAGTGTATTGTTACTGCATTGTACAATAGACGCACAGCATATGATTTGTAGAAATCCCATCCTCACTATGCTGCTCCTGACCACAGTGGTATTTCAGCTGCGATGCGGATGGCCATTTTTCTGCTCCTCTGCAGCATGTTCATTCCATGCTGCGGAGTTGGAAGTGATCACCATCAAGTGCACGCAGGGAGAAGCCGCTCCGCACCTACCGCACATGGTGAGTACAGGGCGGCTGCAGTCTCCCTACGTTCACCTGTGGGTTCCTTCAGGTTTGGAGGTGCCACGTCCAACACTTCTTTCATTTGCTTTTATTTTTTTATTTTTTGACTGAAATGGAAAACATACACTGTCAATGTATTATACTATCAAAAAGAGACCCCTAAGGGACCACGGGATGTCTTTAAAATTTATTAAGCAGCTTATAAAAAAAAGCATAGCTTTACAATTTATTCACAACTATAAAGAAAAACAATATCATCAATCACTGAGAAACAGAATACATGTCATATTGAAAGGGTACGAAAGAATGGTCAGAATATTATGCAAGGTACCACAGGGCTCACAAGGAGAAAACCATACTGAGTTCAACTGGTACAATCAAGGATTCCTTTTTTGCATATTTGCTTGACACCTGATATCCAACAAAAGTAAGGACAGAACAACATCTATGGGGGAGTCCTGTCTGAGTCTTTCCCATTTTTTGACAACCGTGTGTATTAAATGCCGAATGACTACCCACAACAGACCATTATCACTGCCTATATGTTACATATGCATAGGTGATGATAAACAATGGTTCCTCCAGTAGGTTAGCTAAACTCAGTCACCACCACTATCCCTGTCTGTAAAGCCCCGGTCTCACATAACGATGTGTCAGCGATGCCGACAACGATCAGCATCGGTGATGCATCGTTGACACATCGTTATCAGGTCGCTGGTGAGCTGTCACACTGACAGACTTCACCAGCGACCTCTGGGCAGCCAGATCGTTGGTACCCAGCGTCCGCTCGTTCCCTGCATCCTGGGAGCGGACGGACGCTGGTAACCATGGTAACAGCGGGTCTCTCCTGCACTTAGAGACCCGCTTGTTTACCATGGTTACCGGCACCCGCCCGCTTCCGAGTTGCGGGGAGCGAGCGGGTGCCGACCTCTCCTATCCTGTCCCTCACTATTCTCATCTCTCCCTGCTATTTCCCTGTTCCCTACTCTATCCCCTATCCTAAACCCTAATCCTATCCCTCTCCTTGTTCTAAATAAAGAAATCCCCCCCCGAGGCTCACCGGCATCAGAGGCTCCCATACCGGCATTCTGTGTAATGGAGATCTCAGGGGTAAAGGACCTATGATGAGGTCAGTATCATGTGACCGGCCTATACTGTACAGTATAGGCCGGTCACATGACTGTGACCTCATTACAGGTCCTTTACCCCTGAGATCTCCATTACAGAGATGCCGGTATGGGAGCCTCTGATGCCGGTGAGCCTCGGGGGGGGGGGATTTCTTTATTTAGAACAAGGAGAGGGATAGGATTAGGGTTTAGGATAGGGGATAGAGTAGGGAACAGGGAAATAGCAGGGAGAGATGAGAATAGTGAGGGACAGGATAGGAGAGGATGCACCCGCACACTCCCCGCAACCCGGAAGCGGGCGGGTGCCGGTAACCATGGTAAACAAGCGGGTCTCTAAGTCCGCTTGTCACCCTGGATGTCATGTTACAGCGCTGCTGTGCGGCGCTGTGACATGGCGGGGGATCCTGACAGGTCGCTGATCGCTGCCCCCGCCGGTCACACACACCGATGTGTGGTGACCAGCGGGGGGGCCAACGACCAAAAAATGGTCAGGAGCCCTGTGCAACGATCAGCGACCTCACAGCAGGGGCCTGATCGCTGCTATCAGTCACACGCAACGATATCGGTAAGGATATCGTTCCTACGTCACAAATAGGACGATATCGTTACCGATATCGTTATGTGAGACCTAGGCTTTAGGTGTCTATTCCCTTTCCTTAACTTACTCAGGTGCCAGCACAGATCGAATAAAGGACTAGTTACTCCATTGTCTCACATCAGATTAGTACCAACCTCAGTGGTTGGAGCTCTAACCACTGAGGTTGGTACTAATCTGATGTGAGACAATGGAGTAACTAGTCCTTTATTCGATCTGTGCTGGCACCTGAGTAAGTTAAGGAAAGGGAATAGACACCTTACAGACAGGGATAGTGGTGGTGACTGAGTTTAGCTAACCTACTGGAGGAACCATTGTTTATCATCACCTATGCATATGTAACATATAGGCAGTGATAATGGTCTGTTGCGGGTAGCCATTCGGCATTTAATACACACGGTTGTCAAAAAATGGGAAAGACTCAGACAGGACTCCCCCATAGATGTTGTTCTGTCCTTACTTTTGTTGGATATCAGGTGTCAAGCAAATATGCAAAAAAGGAATCCTTGATTGTACCAGTTGAACTCAGTATGGTTTTCTCCTTGTGAGCCCTGTGGTACCTTGCATAATATCCTGACCATTCTTTCGTACCCTTTCAATATGACATGTATTCTGTTTCTCAGTGATTGATGATATTGTTTTTCTTTATAGTTGTGAATAAATTGTAAAGCTATGCTTTTTTTTATAAGCTGCTTAATAAAGTATTGAGATTTTAAAGACATCCCGTGGTCCCTTAGGGGTCTCATTTTGATAGTATGTTTCAATCGGGAATGCATTTTGAATAATGAGATTGTGATTTTGACTGTCAATGTATTGTACAATGGTTAAAAAATTGAACTGTTGAATACTATTGCTTAAAGTGTTATTTTTTTTTCTTCCTAATGAGCCAGTTACATGCTTCAATGTCTCAGCAAACCGACCAACGATCCGACTTGACCTGGATCGCTTGAACGACGTTCAATGATGGCTGGTGAGGTGTCACAGTGAACGACGCAGCAACGATTCCGCGACAAGTGAACGATACTTGCGGTCGTTTGGTCGCCTACGTCTTTCAGTTCTAAATAGGCGAAGTCATAAACGAGATTGTTATCACGGTGTCACACACGACGATGCAGCATATCGACCGTACGATCAACGACTCATTTATGGTCCTGATCATAAACCTGCGATCAACGATCAGCCGACTTATCGTTGGTCGTATCTACATGTCACATGCAACGACGTTGTTACGACGTCATTGCTCCGCCCCAAAAGCTGTGACGTACCAACGATATCGTTAACAATATCGTAGCGTGGAACTGGCCCTTAACTGAAGGGTAAATTGACTAAATAAATGGATGTTTGTCAGGTTACAGTGTCACTCGGCAACTATTTTTCTGAAATAATCTGTTTCAGGTATATGATAATGACACTGTCACATGACCCATCACATGGGGGGGGGGGGGCAGAGAGTCTGCAGAGCCCTTGGCTATCCTTAATCCACCCTGATTGTGGCATTTAGAGGGTTAAAAGGTACTCGACTGTGAGAGCCAGGGCTCAGCAGTCGGGATAGCTGGGTTTCCTGGTGGCGATTGTGTGGGTACAGCTGCTGTGCCCCCCATGATCATCATGACGTACCTATACATCAAGGGTCGGTAATTACTTGCAATCTAGGATGAATAGGTACCTTCAAGTTCGTGAAGAGTTTAAATAACATTGGTCTGAGTGTGATCTGATGTTTTGACAGAGAACACTCAGACTGACAATACAGCCATCAGCACGAGCCCTGATGGAGTAGTCAGAATAATGATACCTGAGGGCCCCCCAAAGAATGTTGAGCCCCTAATCGCCTAGAGTGGGGGCTGCATGGGCTCGTGGCCCCTCAATTGAGTTGTCAGGTGACATATTGAGGTATCTGTTTCTTCCTAACATGTGTTTGTCATTATAGGTGCCTTAATATTCATGAGGTATCCTCATGATGGATGGTAAAGGGTTCAGAGTCCCTGTTGTGAGGTAACAGAAGCAGGTGATCGCTGTGATTGGCTGTCCTGCATGTCTGATAAGTTCGCACCTGATTGGTTTGAAAAAGAGCGGGAGAGTGGAGTACTTATGCCCGACCTCAGGAATTTTCAGTCAGTGTCTCTGAGGCGACGAAGAAAAACGCACCCGCCCATCCATCCCCTTCTTATTTCTGTTCCCCAATATCTTTGTCGTCAGGCGTTTAGTGAGGGTAAAGTTCTATTTTCAAGTCGGTCTTTATAATGGTTTTAATGGACTTTACAAATTGGAATTTAATGAGTTGAAAAAACATTATTTATGGAAAAAGTTTTAATTAATATACGGTATATGGATTATTTATTAACAGTAACCCAAATAAAAGCCTCTCGGCCATTTCATGCCAACCAATGCCTGGTGTTATTTTTGTATTGTCTGTTTAGCTTATAATATTAGAGATGGGGCCTACGATCCCATGAAATTTTCCTGAAGCGGCTTTCACGAGAAAACTTTAATTTTGACCATTTTCTAAAAACTTCATATGCATATAGCCTTAGGCCTCTGTGGAGGATGAATTATATCTTATCTATTAATCTTAGTTTTCATACTCATATAGCATTAAATTAAACAATAAGTTTTTCCCTTAACCTAGTATCCAATAGCTATATCTCTCCCTCTCTCATTCCCTTTTTCTCTTCTCTCTCTCTCTCTCTTCTCTCTCTCTCTTTCTTCTCTCCCTCTCATCCATTAACCAAAGCTATGTGTAAACAAAGTGTCTTTCAGATGTGTGAAAAGAAGATACAATGTGCGGAGGTGCCCAGGAAACTAAGGAGCTGATTGGTCACTACTGTGCCGATGCCAGGTTGTACCATGGGAAGCTAGAGATATCCTGCATACCAAAGGCCAAGAGAAGGCATCATGACGTGATGAAGGATGGACTCAGCACAGAAGACAAAGGACTAATTATTACTAACAGAGATAGATATATTAGCCTAACCCCACCTAACCCCCATCTAATCCCACCTTGTCCTGGCCAATTCACGCTTATTCCCTAGACTATAAAATGCTGTGCACCCGGAAATAAAGTTCAGCTGTTGCTGTGATCATTGCCATTGCTTAATAAAGCAACGAACATATTATAAGTTTGAACCAGATTCTCCGTCTGATTTACCCTTATCTGGTACCATATGTTCATAGTCTAATTTGGAATGACTGGTGAAGGAGTGTATTGTCGCTATGACCCCGACACCTCAGGTTTTTTTTTTTTTTTTTTTTTTATTACATGAACGAAAAAAAGTTTTGCCACACTCTCCTGTCCGTCTATGAAAATTGGACTACACTACGATTATTTTTTCACAGACTTGGGTCCGTGAATTGACAATTGATTTTTATTCCATACGCAGATCAATATCAAGACTTGTCTCCATGACTTTACATGGACTTTTCACTATTAGGGCGCAGTCAGACAACAATATAACTCCGATAATAATCACGTTGCAGTGCCCAGATTTTCCGCCACATGTAGAGTTCTCCTTTTTCAGGATCTGGGGCTGAGTGACGGCTTATTTTTGGGCTTGAGTTCACATTTCTAATTATACCATTTTTGAGTAGATGTGATATTTTGATCTCCTGTTATTGCATTTTATTGCGATGTTGCAGCAGCCAAAAAACCTTAATATTGGCGTTTTGACTTTTTTCGTTACTCAGTTTACAGGTCTGATAAATTAATTTTATATTTTGATAAATTGGGCATTTCTGAAAGCAGTGATACCAAGTGTAGTTTTATTTTCAATAGGACAGAAGAGGCAGATATGAACTTTTTTCATATTTTTAATAATTTTTTATTACTTTATTTTACATTGCCCCTTAGGGCATCTCAGCACTGCACAGTCCGAGTGCTTCTCCTGTTCACAGACATGTTGCTGCACGGCTGTGAACAGGAGAGATGAGCACTTTCTACTGATGCAGGTGCTCACTGGACATCCACAGGAAGTGATTCATGATAGCATCCTCAAAGGACCCCAGGTTGTAATGGCGACGCATCGAGGTCCCGTGATCACATCATTGGACCTCCAATGCCAGCGTAGAACGGCAAGATTCCTGCAGTGGTGCTTTGGATCGCACTGCCACTGGTTGACAGCACGATCCAAAGGGTTAACAGCAGTGGTATAATGATTACGGTCGTAGGGGTCGCAGGTGCAACGGGGGCCCCGACCGCCCGCAGCCCCTGCAAACGCCGATCACAGCGCCGGTGCCCACTTAACATAGATGTGCGTCTCCAAGGACATCACACAACAGTATTGTAAAACCTTTGTGGTAGATAATCAGAAGTATTTGACCCATGTAACATATAATATGGCTTATGATAATAGTCTCTCATTGGACAGGTTACAACTTTAGCAAAGTATGTCAGTGTGTATTGACTAACAAGCTACGGGCATTAATTCTTTGTCATATGCATGATCTCCAAGACCAAGTTCAGACTGCAGACAAATTCTGAACACATACATGTGCATGAGAAGAATGAGAGAAGGCCGTCAGCCAAATGATCATTCGGCCAACTATCTGTGGGGACAGTTTAGAGCTGCACTTACTCATTGCAGCTGAGGTGCGCTTTTTTTGGGCTACGCAATGATTTTATCCTTGATTTTTGACAGATGTTACAAAATGAAGTATTTTTTCAGCAATTGTAACAAAAAAAACACAACACACAAACACTGCATGGTGGGTTGTTGGCTTGAAAAAAAAAAATAAAAAAAATAAGGACAATGCTTAGGGTAACAACATAACAGTAGAACTGCCTTTCTATGTTTACAGGGCTGAAGAGGTGATGTCTCACTTACGAAATGTGACGTAAAACATTGACCGCCACGCAGATGCTGAGGACAACACAAGGCCACAAGACCCACTTAGCAGCTCTCACGGTATTGTATTTCAGAAAGCACAGATGATCATTACTATTGCCTCCAACTCAAAAATATCTCCAGAATCCGTCCCTTCCTCAATCCTCAATCTACTAAACTACTAGTGCATGCCCTCATCATCTCCCGTCTCGACTACTGCAACCTCCTCCTCTGTGGCCTCCCTGCTAATGGCCCACCCCAGGGCTGTGGGGTACCCGGTTCCGGGCATTGGTTTCACGGGGGATGTAATGGGTGACCTGTGCCCGGTCCCGTGGTCCTGGCAGTCAATGAAAAAAGGTGTTAAAAATAGAAAAATAAAGAGAGAGTTTGTGATGCCACCTACGGTATCTGGTAATGATACTCGCGCTGCTTGTAGACCTCCAGGGTGATCATGAGACAGCTTTGTTGGTAACATTCCCGTAGGTGGAGCGGGATCCCCGGGACAGCTGTGGATAAATAGGGATGCTCACAGGGCAGTGGCTCATCAGGTGGAGATGCTGGCAGACAGTCTGTTATGAGGGAGTGAGAGTATGGCTCCTCCGGCGCAGGCCAACAAAACACAACACACAGTCTTTGACTCTGAACTGGGCTTTACTGGTGACTTAGGCTGGCTTCACACTGCGGTCAGATCAGATCAGGTTTTGTGTGCCAAAACCAGGAGTGACTCCAAAACCTAGAACAGGTGTCAATCTTTCAATTATACTTTTTCTCTGCAAGTTCCTCTCCTGGTTTTGAAACACAAAACCTGACCTGATCTGACCTGACCGCAGTATGAAGCCAGCCTTAGACAGCAAACAGTCTTTACACAGTCAACGGGTATTGCTGGCCTGGGTAGTCACCAGAGAACTAGGACGTCTCACTGGGGGCCCTCGGTGATGTGCCTTTTTGGTCCTTTCATCTGTCCTTATTGCGGTCTCCCTCTGTTCCTTCCTCAACGCTCCCGTGCACAGAGCGCTCCGCTGGTCCCCACTGATCCTTATGGACAGTTCCTGTCTTGAGGCCTCCGGATCCTATACGGGGCCTTAGGGGAATATGCCGGGTGTTGGCCGCGACTACTGAAGAAGCCCGTGCCCTCCGGTTCGGCAACTCAGGGATAAACGCCCACACCGCCCTCGGAGTCGGTCCTACGGTTTTGGACTGGATCCTTTTGGCCGGGAGTCGTACCGGTCCGGATTCAGGTGCACCTCATCACCCTAGGATCTCCTTCTTCCTCTGGGCCACCCTCCACTGCGCTTTTCGCAGGGTTCACTTCCAGACTCCTACTCCTCTCACTAACTTTCCCGCTCTCCACTACCTACCTAAGCTCCTCCCACCGGGACTGGTTTCCTAGCAACAGTTAACCCTATGGTCCCCTGTCCTAAAGTGTGTGGTGAGGGTCCCCTATTGACATCCCAGTCTCCTGGTCACAGGGATACCACACAAAGCTATCCACAATCTGTCCCCCCCATATATCTCTGAACTAATCTCCCGATATCATCCAACTCATAATCTTCGATCCTCCCAAGACCTCCTTCATACCTCCACACTTGTACCTTCCTCATCTAACTGAAAGACTTCACCGAGCATCCCCCATTCTCTGGAATTCTGCACCCCAAAACGTCTGACTGTCCCCCACACTGGGAACCTTCAAGCGGACTCTGAAAACCCATCTCTTCAGAACACCCTACAGCCTGCAATGACCACAGTGCCACCTCACCACCGCTGGACCCGGCGCTCCACCACCACTGGACCTGGCGTGCCACCACCACCAGAGCAGACCCATCCTACTGTCTCCCTCCCTATTGTCCTGTAGAATGCAAGCTTGCAAGGGCAGGGTCCTCTCTCCCCTCTGTATCGGTCTATCACTGTTAGTTTGTTCATTGTATTTTTAACTTGTTTGTATGTAACCCTTCTCATGTACAGCACCATGGAATGAATGGTGCTCTATAAATAAATAATAACAATCTCTCACCCATAACCTACTGTATACCACGGGAACATTATAATTGCTCAACAGAGACTCTAATACTAGAAAACTCCTTGCTACCGGCTGTGTATTGTACTACGAACACTGTTCAAGAGGCTCCTCATAAGTTATTACTGGAGGGTTTTCTGCTGTTTGCTCTACAGATAATCCAGGACTGGATAGAATACAAGAATATGTTTACTTTTCTTTTAAACACCATTTTGGAGCAGATTCTCCACATAAAAAAAGCTTCCAATAATCTTTAAATCAACTTCCTTTTCTTTTATATGAAGAAAGGGCCTTACAAAAAGTATTTCTGCACCCTGAAATGCTACCATATGTAGACACTGAATATATGAAACTGGAATTACTTTACTGCTATGGAAGCCATGTTAAAAAAATTAGGTACTTGGCTCACAAATTGGTCAATTCATGACAGCCAGCAAAAAAGTGTATCCCTTTGTTGGGACTCTAACCACATATGTCTCTACTCTGGCTGAAAGCTTACAATTTTACCCGCTACATGAACTATGACGTATAGAAACATCATCGGTCATTTCCCTCCCTTTAAAACGAGCTCACGTACTGAGTTCACAGCATCCCCCACACATCAGCAGACATGGATCAGCATGATACTAAAGGGACGGTTCAATTGAGTACTCCCGGACTCAACAAAGCCTATAACTACCACGGGTGGGCCCCTGATCCTTATGCAATATAACCCTCCATTAAGGGTACCTTTACACGCCGCAACGGGAGGCTGGATACATCCCGCTACTTCACGTGCACGAGCACGCTCAAACGGTTACAAACGGTCAACGCACCCTCTTTACACGCCGCCACAAGGTGCGCTACGCCACGCTACATCTATAGCTAGCTACATCGCCGGGTGTCTCAAGTAGCCAGCTGTAGCTCATTTACACACCGCTATAACCAGCTACTATGGGCGTACCTGGTGCAGCAGGGACAGCACATAGGCGTGCCACAATTGTGGATTACGAGCCGTCCGTACGCTGATAGGACGAAGCAATAACATCCTGATTGGGCAGGCATCGCAGGAGGCTGAGTAATACATGACGCTCGAGCAATTGTGTAGTGTGACTCGTCAGCTCCTTTAAATATGCCTCCCTATGCAGCGACTACCAATCGTCATGCAGCAGCTTCCACCAATGATCGCACATGGGGCGCGGTAACATGGAGCCAGGGTCACGCCTTTGCTACATTGCAGCTACATCGCAGGCTGTCCCGAGTTCCCTTCCGTTGCCTCTTTACACGCCGATACAGCTCGCTACCATCGGCGATGTAGCCATCAGTTTTTGAGCAGAGCTAGGAAACAGATGTATCTGTTGCCGGCTGTAGCGTCACGTCTTCAGACGCCTCTACGACGGGCTACATTGGCGCTACAAGCTACATTTGTAGCCTGTAGCGGGATGTATCCAGCCTGCCGTCGCGGCGTGTAAAGGACCCTTAAGGGATATTACTCCAAGATACAGGATTTTACACTATAAATCATATCTTTCCTTCAAAAACTACTGGCCTATGTTATTTTAACACTAATTGCTCTTTTATACAGGAGTAGTAGCTATTTTTACTTCCACCTTTAATATTCTAGACTCCATTACCAGTCAGTACACACCATTACCAGTATCCCGTTCTCCCTTGATCTGACTCTGAACTACAACCTTCTTCCTTCCTGGTACACTAGTCTTGCTTGTTCTCTAGTACATAATGATGATCTGTTATTGAAACCATGCCTCTGTATTTGGGACCAACCATGATCAGCAAGGTCATGACTCTGACGATTATGTATTTCATATTGTATATATGTACAGTCACCAAAAAACCTTGTTCACTTTTTTTTACACTTTGTTTCATTTGTTTTAATTCTAGCGACACTTTGAGAAAGGTCCGATATTATGGACCGAAACGGCGTCAGTGGTCGCTTGTTGTTCAAATACAATAAAAACTTTTCACTTTGCATCATATATGACTCTGAGAGTGCAGTGATATTCCTTTATCTATGAATATGGGTTCCATAAATCAATATTTAGACCACAGTAAAAAAACGTATAACAAACGTGTGGAAGTACTCTGCTATAATAAAATAATAATAAAAAGCAAGTGCTAGTGAAAAACAGTATAAAAACAGTATACAGAGTCTGTTCATTGTGAACGACTTTAAAGGAACATTTCAAAGGTTTTTTTTCCCCAATTGCTAGATATCATGTACAGTCATGGCCAAACGTTTTGAGAATGATACAAATATTAATTTTAACAAAGTCTACTGCTTCAGTTTTTCTAATGGCAATTTGCATAAACTCCAGAATGTCATAAAGAGTGATCAGCTTAACAGCAATTACTTGCTTAGTCAATATTTGCCTAGAAAATTTACTTTAACCCCTTAAACACATTTCAAAATCATTGCAGTCCTGCCTTAAAAAGGAGCAGCTAACATCGTTTTAGTGATTGTTCCATTAACACAGGTGTGGGTGTTGATGAGGACAGGGCTGGCGAACAATCAGTCATGATTAAGTAAGAATGACACCACTGGACACTTTAAAGGAGGCTGGTGCTTGGTATCATTGTTTCTCTTCAGTTAACCATGGTTATCTCTAAAGAAACACGTGCAGCCATCATTGCACTGCACAAAAATGGTCTAACAGGGAAGAGTATCGCAGCTAGAAAGATTGCACCTCAGTCAACAATCTATCGCATCATTAAGAACTTCAAGGAGAGAGCTTTCATTGTTGTCAAAAAGGCTCCAGGGCGCCTAAGAAAGACCAGCAAGTGCCAGGACTGTATCTTAAAACTGTTTCAGCTGCGGGATCGGACTACCAGCAGTGCCGAGCTTGCTCAGGAATGGCAGCAGGCTGATGTGAGTGCTTCTGCACGCACTGTGAGGCGGAGACTCTTTGAGCAAGGCCTGGTTTCAATGAGGGCAGCAAAGAAGCCACTTCTCTCCAGAAAAAACATCAGGGACTGACTGATATTCTGCAAAAGGTACAGGGAGTGGACTGCTGAGGACTGGGGTAAAGTCATTTTCTCTGATGAATCCCCTTTTCGATTGTTTGGGACATCTGGAAAACAGCTTATTCGGAGAAGAAGAGGTGAGCGCTACCACCAGTCTTGTCTCATGCCAACTGTAAAGCATCCTGAAACCATTCATGTGTGGGGTTGCTTCTCAGTCAAGGGAATCGGCTCACTCACAGTCTTGCCTAATAACACAGCCATTAATAAAGAATGGTACCAGAATGTCCTCCAAGAGCAACTTCTCCCAACCGTCCAAGAGCAAGTTTGGCGCCCAACAATGCCTTTTCTAGCATGATGGAGCACCTTGCCATAAAGCAAAGGTGATAACTAAATGGCTCAGGGAACAAAACAAAGATTTTGGGTCCATGGCCTGGAAACTCCCAGATCTTAATCCCATTGAGAACTTGTGGTCAATCATCAAGAGACGGGTGGACAAACAAAAACCAACAAATTCTGCCAAAATGCAAGCATTGATTATGCAAGAATGGACTGCTATCAGTCAGGATTTGGTCCAGAACGTTGATTGAGAGCATGCCAGGGAGAATTGCAGAGGTCCTGAAGAAGAAGGGTCAACACTGCAAATATTGACTTGCTGCATTATGGCGGCCGTCATACGCATCAATTTCTTGAACGATATCGATTAAGTGATCTGCTTTTTGATCGCTTAAGCGATATCGTTTGCATCGCTGTGTGTAATCAAGCGATTTTACAATGTAAAATCGCTTGATTGTTTGAGCCGGAGCTCAAAATCAAGCGATAATCGCTTGATCAATCTGCATCATCGTGGTGTGTGACACCACGATGAACGATCTCCCAGCGGCAGAGCTATGCTGGGAGATGGTATCTATGGTAAACGTTGGGTTACTAAGCGTTGCGTGGCTCCTAGCAACACATTGTCTACCATAGTTACCAGCGTTCTAGCTGCTCCACATCGCTGGTGAGTCTGCCTGTGTGACCGCTCACCAGCGATGTGAACGATATTGTTAGCGATCGCGCGTGCATGTGATCGCTAACAATATCGCTCACAAGATTGAAGCGTGTGACGGCCGCCTAACTCATTCTAACTGTCAATATAACCTTTTGGAAATCATAATATGATTGCAATTATATTTCTGTAATGTGATATAAACATCAGACAAACACAAATAAAAACCAGAGGGCAGCAGATCATGTGAAAATATCATTTTGGTGTCATTCTCAAAACGTTTGGCCATGACTGTAGTTAATAAGTTTTTGCAAAAAAGTACGTAAGCTGTTCTACGTCTTCAACGTGACCCATATCAGAACAGTCCTATCTAACTAATTTAAAACCTGATCCTGTATAAATATACCTCATGGATGTAGGGTGAAGAAAGGCCAGAGTCCAATATGGGACACAGTGTAGCAGAAGGCTTATGTGCCTGGCTCAGAATGGGAAGTGGGTGGGGCACTCCCTGTCTTGCTAAAAGACTGAATAATGAGAAAACTGCACCTGAGCCAGGGCACAATGTGAACGGGTGTGTAAGACTCCGTTCACTCACACCAAATATCTAGACCACAGAAAAAAAAAAAAAAAACGTATAACAAACGTATGGAAGTACTCTGCTATAATAAAATAATACTTTTTACTATTATTTTATTATAGCAGAGTACTTCCACGTTTGTTATACGTTTTTGTTTTTTCTTTCTGTGGTCTAGATATTTGGTGTGAGTGAACGGAGTCTTACACACCCGTTCACATTGTGCCCTGGCTCAGGTGCAGTTTTCTTCCCAATAAATCAATATTGTATTCACCCTTTGATGGCTCATGGAATATGGCAGCGTGGTTTTTAACTCTTTATCCTCCATACTTTTATTTTCTGAGATAATGACTTATGGATTTTCATTGGCTGCAAGCCATAATCATCAACATTAACAGAAATAAACACTTGAAATAGATCACTCTGTTTGTAGTGATCTATATAATATATGTGTTTCACTTTATGTACGATGGTAAATAAACGAACTTTGTGATATTAATCATTGAGATGACGTATATTTTAGATGGTCTTCTTTATGGTGGTTTCACCACATATTGTATCCAATCTCTGAACAATTCTGGTTGCAGTGAATCATGGACAGATGATCTGTTGTACCACCCAAATGTAACTATGTGTCCATGATTTCATGAACAGAGATGGTTCAGAGTTGGTACAATGATTGGTGTGTGTACCACCAAAGAGGACTTGTCTCTCTCCCAGAAAGTCAGTTAGCCCCGCCCCTCACGGGAGAGGGAAAAAAAACAAAACTCTGTTTAAATGCTGCAGACAGGGAGAGAATGATTGGCAGCGGTGGGCAGATTACACAGGCAGGGGTGTGAATCTGCCCTTGGCTGCAGCCCCTAGCCACCTCCTTAGTGGCTGAAGCATGTAAGTTTTCTAAGTGTATTATCTCAGGGTACAGGGCTGCTCAAGTGCTGGGGGACCCTTGTTTGCATGCTGCAGACATGCTGCATCCAGTGCTGTAATTAGATCACCATGCCTGGTTTGGTGACAGGTCCTCTTTAAGACTCTTCTAATCGACCATGATTTTGATTTGATTACCCCATGGGTACTGGTCCATACTACACATCTGCATTGCATCAGTGGTTCCGCCTGAGCGTTCCAGTGCCGTCAATAACACAAACATTCAAGTGAACTCTGTTTGTGTTTTTTTTCTGATAACAAAAATGTCTACTTTTATTTTTATCTAAGCGGTAATAAAAGAAATTCAGAAGTTTGTTAAAAAAAAAAATAAAAAAAATATTGCACTTTTGTGTCATTTTCCATGACCTGGTTTATTTTTTGCATCTTGAGCTGATGTTTCTTTGGCGGCCGTCACACGCTACGATATATGGTAAGATATCGCTTGAACGCGCCAGATTAAACATCGCTCAAACGATGTCTGTGCGTGTGACGGCAAGACACGACCAACGAGAAATGATCAGATCGTAAGATCGAGATATGAGCTCCGGACCTCATATCACACGATGTCGAGTCATTAGATAAACAGAATCGACGTGTCTAAACAACCGATATCGTCTACACGTTGGGAACTGAGCGATGCTGAAATCTAGCACGTAGGCGTGGCAGGAATTTCTCAGTGTCTCGCCTCCTCAGTTGTGATTTGTTAACCTTTATGCGTTCGGATTGGCTGGCTCTCCATCAGCTGTCATTGGTGGAAGCTCATGCGTTCTCATTGGCTCTCTTCACAGGGCGCCATTTTGGAAGAGCTGTCTTCAGCACCACACATAGGCGTCGGCTGCACGATCACACATTATCATGTACAAATTTACGTGCACCCACAAGTGCGCCAACCTGATAAAATAACCTGCGTGGTACATGAGCCTGCTATAGTGTCCACCTTGTCATACACCCAAACAATCTTGCCAGACGCGGCGCACACAACGCGGCGTTACGTCACGCCCATGGGATATTGTCCCGTAGGTGACACAGAAGTGGTTATTGCCGTGTTACGCCGCGTAGGGCGCCTTTAAGTTTTGTAACGTCACGCAAGGGGCGTTCCTGACGGAATGAAGTTGGTTTCATTTTCATTCCGCCTGCAAGGTGCTAGCTCCTCCCATGCACATTGCAGCTCAGTCATGGCCGGCAGACACCGCGCTGCCACGTGGGGGATGGCGGAGCTCATGATCTTAATCGATCATTGTGATCGGTTAGATTATTGGGGCCACCACCCCCACCGGCATAAGTGTTCGGATTGTGTACGGCGCACAAGGGGGATAGCGGTTTCTACGTTTCAGTAGTAACGTAAGTTTTTTTCTATAGCACACTGTGTTTACACATGTACATTGCGATGCACATCACAGGACATTCAGAAGAGGAGGCCGCCATGTTTCCAAAGACATCTGACCAATGAGGACGCAGTACTGGCCACCAATGATGTAATGAGGGGTGCGGCTTGTAAACCATGTAGCACGCCTATGTGCTCCAATTTACCTTCAAATACGCCCACATTTACCCCAACATCGTTTACGAGGTTTCTGCGTGACTGTTTGCTAACGATGTGCACAGATGATAAGTGGATCGCTGCATCGGAGAATCGTCTGAGCGATATCTGTGGGTGTAGCGTTGTGATGAACGATCTCACACATCGTTCGGGCGATGTGCAAATCCGACATAGTTACTAACATCGTTATCTATATCGTAGCGTGTGACGGCCGCCTTAATGATACCATTTTGAGGTAGATGTGATCTTTTGATCGCCTGTGATTACAATGTTGCGGAGACCAAAAAAACAGTTTTAAAGAGGACCTGTCACCCCCCCTGCTGCATGGCAATCTAAATGCAGCACTGAATGCAGCATGTCTGCTGCATTCAGGGAAGGGTTCCCCATGTGTCTGTCTGCTGTGTACCCGAGATATACCCTTTGTCAAGCTTACAGTTAGAAGCCATGGAGGCAGAGGGCAGAGGGGGATGGAATGGCCACCCTCAGTCAAGCTCCCTCCAGCCACAGTGACTGCCTCCATCGCTTCTAACTAAGTTTTACAAAGCCTATATCTCGAGGTACACAGCACACAGACACATGGGGGAACCCTTCCCTGAATGCAGCAGACATGCTGCATTCAGTGCTGCATTTAGATTGCCAAGCAGCAGGGGGTTGACAGGTCCTCTTTAATTTTTTTTTTCCATTATGCAGCTTACTGATCAGATTAATTGATTTTGATACATCAGGCCACGATACTAAATATGTATTTTTTAAAAATAGTTTAATTTCCAATGGGGCAAAGGAGGTGGGGAGGGTGAGGATATGAGTGTAGTTTTTTCATATTAACCCAACACAGTAATCGGTGTAAAGAGATAAATAAAATCAAAAACTAAAAATTCTGTTTTCCAGTCCCTGCACCTACACAAGACTCCTGTAAAAAAATAATTGGAAGTTCCCCAAAATTAATAACATTTATGGCTCAACCTACAAAAAACAAGCCGGATCTCGGCCTACTGTGCACAGACAGTCGAGTGGATCTATGTGTCTATGAGGTCAGTAGAGCCGCGGCTGGTCCCATGCACAGAGGGCAGAGAGTGGAAAGAAAATGGCAAAAAAAAAAAAAAAAAAAAAAAATTCACGGCCACAACATGGAACAATGTGTCCATGATTTCACTGCAACCAGAGATCTGTTCAGAAGTTGGACACAGAAGTTGGTGTGTGTAAAGCGGCCCTAAGGGCCACTTTACACACACCAACTTATCTGTCCAACTTCTGACCAACTTGCTGGTTGCAGTGAAATCATGGACACATTGTTCCATTTGTACACAGCCACAAAATGGAGCAATGTGTCCATGATTTCACTGCAACCAGCAAGTTGGTCAGAAGTTGGACAGATAAGTTGGTGTGTGTAAAGTGGCCTTCACAGTACCCTAAGGTCCATCAGTGTTTGTGTGCCAAAACCAGGAGTGTCTCCAAACAACCTCAGAACAGGTGTATATCTTTCAATTATAGTTTTTCACTGCAAGTTCCTCTACTGGTTCCTCTCCTGGTTTTGGCACCCAAACTCTGATGGTGGGTTTACACGTTGCGATATCGGTGTCCAACTCTGACCAAAAGTCACGTGGTTCGTGAGTTGGACCCGATATCGTTCCTGCGTTGTACGGTGTGAACATGCAATGCAGGAACGATGGCAAACCGATATCGGGGGTCGAATGAGCGTGCTATTCAATCGCCCGATATCGGATGCCGGTTGGAGCCGGATCGTCCCGTGTAAACATCCAACTCCGATGCGCAGTACAACGCCACCCATTCACTCCCATGTTCACTCCATGGTCGGTCCTGGGTCGGGGAGCGTACACATCGTAGGGACGTTGTACTACGATATCGGGACGTGTACACCGCCGATCCGACTCTTGGAAAACCGGCCACAAAATGCGCGCTCCCGCGCCGTTGGATACGATATCGGAACGATATCGCAACGTGTAAACCCACCATGATGGACACTGATCAGTGAAAAACTGCAGTGTGATGCCAGCCTAAGGCTGCTTCCACACTGCAGTTTTTTCACTGATCAGTGTCCATCAGATTTGTGTGCCAAAACCCGGAGAGAAACCAGGAGAGGAACTTGCAGAGAAAAAGTATAATTGAAAGATTGACACCTGTTCTGAGTTTTGGAGACACTCCTGGTTTTGGCACACAAAACCTGATGAACTCTGATCAGGAAAAAACTGCAGTGTGGAAGCAGCCTTAGGGTAAGTGCACACTGGGCGGGTTTTCGGCGGTTTACCTGTGTAAACCGCCGTTTTGTTTACATTAGTTTTATTTAAATTTATGTTAATCCAAACCGGCGTTTGGATTAACATTAAAACTAATGTACACCGCCCAAGGCAGTGCACACACCGGCGGTTACACAGCGTCATCCGTTGCTAACCCGCAGGTTTCCAGCGGGTTAGCAAAGAATGAGCATGTTCTAAAAAATGGCGGTTCTGCAGCGGCTGCAAGCAGAATCATGTGCTGCTTCCAGCCGCTGCAGAATCGCCGCCGAGAACACGCTGTGCATCCGCCGGCTCCCGCCCGTCACCCGCCCGGCTCCCGCCGCACATACCCGCCAGGAAGCCGGTGGACGGCGCCGGAGCTTCCTGGCGGGTTCCGCCAGCTGCCGCCGACCAAACCGCCGGGTAAGTGTGAACTTACCCTTAGGCGGCCGTCACACGCTTCAATTTAATGCACGATATAGCTTAAGCGATCTGCTTTTTGTTCGCTTAAGCAATATCGTTTGTGCATCGCTGCGTGCGATCAAGCGATTTTACAATGTAAAATCGCTTGATCGTGACATCGCAGATATGGGAGCCAGAGCTCATATCAAGCGATAATCGCTTGATCAATCTGCCTCATCGTGGTGTGTAACACAACGATGAACGATCTCCCAGCGGCACAGCCTATGCTGGGAGATGGTATCTATGGTAAACGTCGGGTTACTAAGCGCCGCGCGGCGCCTAGTAACCCGATGTGTACCATAGTTACCAGCGATCTCGCTGGCCAACATCGCTGGTGAGTCTGTCTGTGTGACAGCTCACCAGCGATGTGAGCGATATTGATAGCGATCGCGCGTGCACGTGATCGCTTACAATATTGCTCTCGATATTGTAGCGTGTGACGGCCGCCTTAGAAGTCTCCAAACACCTTGAAGTAAAAAAAATTAAAGCTAATGCCACTAAACCAAGAGTACTTGGTACATACCTTTTTTTGCAAAAAACATACAGTAAGCCATTCCACCGCGAAAAGGTGACTCTCTTCGGAACTGACCCTACACTACCCATATTAAAACCCGCTGCTATCTACCTCACAAGCAGCGGGGTGCCGTGTGTGAACCGTGTCCAAGAAGGATCACAGATGGAATGCAGTAAATGTATTTCTGCTCAGCAGTAGAAGGGCGGGGTGCTCCAACTTATCAGGAGACAAGTGGTTAAATCATTTTAAACAACGAAGGCCGGCTTCAGACTGCGTGTCTGATCCGATCCGTAGCTGTCCGCTTGAGGCAGACAGCCGCGGACCGGATCAGCACACAGGACTGGGGGCTATTATGCCTTCCGATCCTGTGTGCAGCCGCACGCAGTTCCCGCTGCTAATAAGTGAGGACCGCGGGCGCCGCGGTCCTGACCTGTCAGCTGGTTCAGCTGCGTGCGGCTGCACACAGGATCGGAGGGCATAATAGCCCCCAGTCCTGTGTGCAGATCCGGTCCGCGGCTGTCTGCCTCAAGCGGACAGCTACGGATCGGATCAGACACGCAGTCTGAAGCCGGCCTAAGCTGAGACAGAAAGAAGTAGTAGTGTGAACAAGCCCATCTAGCAAGTTCAGTACCTACGCTGAATCAAATGTATAACAACTAGAAAACAAAAAAAGTATGTGTTAGGGCCCTTTCACATCAGCGTTTTTTTAAATTCGCGGCAGATGCGGTGAAAAAAAACCGCATCTGCTGCGATTACCGCATACCGGCTGCACTTGCGGCACAGTTGCGGTAAACGCCATGCAAAGTATAGGCGTACTTGCGGCAGGTGCGGTTTTGCACTTGCGGCAGGTGCGGCCGCGAAAAAAAAAACCGCGGCTGACCGCGGTTTTTTTCGCGGCCACACCTGCCGCAAGTGCAAAACCGCACCTGCCGCAAGTACGCCTATACTTTGCATGGCGTGTACCGCAACTGCGCCGCAAGTGCAGCGGGTATGCGGTGATCGCGGCAGATGCGGTTTTTTCACCGCATCTGCCGCGAATTTCAAAAAACGCTGATGTGAAAGGGCCCTAAGGCTGCTTTCACATCAGCGGTAATCGCTGATTGCGGCAGTTGCGGTGAAAAAAACAACTGCCACGATTACCCGTGTCTATGGGGCTTGCGGTAAGTGTTCTGCAGGTGCGGTTTCGGCACTTGCCGCAGCCGCACCTGCCGCACTTACCGCAAGCTCCATAGACATTGTATGGGGCTTGCCGCAAGTGTGCTGTGATCGTGGCCATTATGGTTTTTTCACAACTGCCGCGATCAGTGAAAACCGCTGATGTGAAAGGGGCCTAACATGTCTCCAAATACCCTGCAGAAAAAAAATATAAAGCTTTTATATGCATGATATTTGGAGACATGTGACACATACTTTTTTGTTTTCTAGTTGTTATACATTTGATTCAGCGTAGGTACTGAACTTGCTAGATGGGCTTGTTCACACTAGGTCTTTCTGTCTCAGCTTAGTTGTTTAAAAAAAACAAAAAACTTTTTTTTTTTAAATTGTGCTATTTTTTTTTAACCATTAAAATATTAGTAAAAAAAAAAAAAAAGTTTGGTATCACCGTAATCGGACGGTCCTGGAGAATCAGATTTCCAGGTACGATGAATACTCTACAAACTAAATCCCAACAACATTACTGGAATTGGTTTTTTTTTCCACCCTTTGCGGAATATTTTCCCCAATTTTTAGTTGATTACACTGTAAAATAAATGTTATATATATATATAAAACCAAATTAAAATAAAAAAAGTTATGGCTCTTGGAAGAAAAGTTGAAGTAAGTGCAATAATGTAAAAAAAAAAAACAAACATAAGTGAAATGATTAAAAGTTAATTGAAATGTAAAAACAAAAAACAAAAAGTTCCCCTCCCTCCTCCCCAGTAGCCGGTGGCCATAATACACTGTGGTAGAGTCTGTATCATGTATCTGTGGGAGCTCGGGCATTACGTCACCAACCGTACACTACAGGGTTAACCGACACCTGTACAGGAATGTAGTAAAGCCCCAGTCAGTGGCAGGGCAGGACGGACTGGTGTAGAGCACACACCTCAGACTCCCCCCGCACTCCACAATCACAGCAGCGTCTTCCATTTTATTCTGCCTCACTGGATCAGCTCACTTTTGAATAAGGGGGGAGTACGCCCCACCCCCGGACCTGTGCTGATGCAGGACCCTAGATGTTCTGGTCGCAGCAGTGTGCCGAGTTTAACCCTTGCTGTGCTCCATTAATCCTGGATCCCGGCCACTGACGGAAGTGTCAGCGAGAACATGGCAGGAAAGGAGCCTCTGCTGGGCACTCTGAAAGGTTGGTGGAGAATGACATAGCAATAGCTGTGTGTGACCAGGGCTCGTACACTACAAGTCCCAGCGTGCCCTGCTGGCTTGTATGTTGCTTGGATGGATGGGGCAGGCTCCAGGGAGGTCGTAGAGGTCTGGACAGCTGGGGAAGATGGTGCTCATCAATGGCACCCCAAAACTAGAATATTACCCCCCAACCAGGTCATTGTAGGTGACACTACAATGACTACATCATGGTCACACACAGAGCTTCCCCCCAGGTCAGCGAAGAGGTCACATCTAATGACACAAAGTTGCAGAGAACTTTAAAGGGTTAATCAAAATAGTAAGTTACTCCCATCTATCTGATACAGGGCACCTTACTGATCACTGGGGGTTCAGCTCCTGGGCCTCCCCAAGGGACCCTGATAACAGGGATCTGCAGCCCACTTCTTCAATGGAGTAGAGGTGCATATGCACAACATCTGCTGCATTCATTGTCTATAGCACTGCTGGAAATATCTGAGCCTGTGCTCCATTCATTGTCTATAGCACTGCTGGAAATATCTGAGCCTGTGCTCCATTCATTGTCTATAGCACTGCTGGAAATATCTGAGCCTGTGCACCTGTGCTCCATTCATTGTCTATAGCACTGCTGGAAATAACTGAGCCTGTGCACCTGTGCTACATTCATTGTCTATAGCACTGCTGGAAATATCTGAGCCTGTGCTCCATTCATTGTCTATAGCACTGCTGGAAATAACTGAGCCTGTGCACCTGTGCTCCATTCATTGTCTATAGCACTGCTGGAAATATCTGAGCGTGTGCACCTGTGCTCCATTCATTGTCTATAGCACTGCTGGAAATATCTGAGCGTGTGCACCTGTGCTCCATTCATTGTCTGTAGCACTGCTGGAAATAACTGAGCATGTGCACCTGTGCTCCATTCATTGTCTATAGCACTGCTGGAAATATCTGAGCGTGTGCACCTGTGCTCCATTCATTGTCTGTAGCACTGCTGGTAATAACTGAATCTGTGCACCTGTGCTCCATTCATTGTCTATAGCACTGCTGGAAATATCTGAGCGTGTGCACCTGTGCTCCATTCATTGTCTATAGCACTGCTGGAAATATCTGAGCATGTGCACCTGTGCTCCATTCATTGTCTATAGCACTGCTGGAAATATCTGAGCATGTGCACCTGTGCTCCATTCATTGTCTATAGCACTGCTGGAAATAACTGAGCCTGTGCACCTGTGCTCCATTCATTGTCTATAGCACTGCTGGAAATAACTGAGCCTGTGCACCTGTGCTACATTCATTGTCTATAGCACTGCTGGAAATAACTGAGCATGTGCACCTGTGCTACATTCATTGTCTATAGCACTGCTGGAAATAACTGAGCATGTGCACCTGTGCTCCATTCATTGTCTGTAGCACTGCTGGAAATATCTGAGCCTGTGCACCTGTGCTCCATTCATTGTCTATAGCACTGCTGGAAATAACTGAGCCTGTGCACCTGTGCTCCATTCATTGTCTGTAGCACTGCTGGAAATATCTGAGCATGTGCACCTGTGCTACATTCATTGTCTATAGCACTGCTGGAAATAACTGAGCATGTGCACCTGACTGTGCTACATTCATTGTCTATAGCACTGCTGGAAATGACTGAGCATGTGCACCTGTGCTGCATTCATTGTCTATAGCACTGCTGGAAATAACTGAGCCTGTGCACCTGTGCTACATTCATTGTCTATAGCACTGCTGGAAATAACTGAGCATGTGCACCTGTGCTACATTCATTGTCTATAGCACTGCTGGAAATAACTGAGCATGTGCACCTGTGCTACATTCATTGTCTATAGCACTGCTGGAAATATCTGAGCCTGTGCACCTGTGCTCCATTCATTGTCTATAGCACTGCTGGAAATGACTGAGCATGTCCACCTGACTGTGCTACATTCATTGTCTATAGCACTGCTGGAAATAACTGAGCATGTGCACCTGTGCTCCATTCATTGTCTATAGCACTGCTGGAAATATCTGAGCCTGTGCACCTGTGCTACATTCATTGTCTATAGCACTGCTGGAAATAACTGAGCATGTGCACCTGTGCTACATTCATTGTCTATAGCACTGCTGGAAATAACTGAGCATGTGCACCTGTGCTACATTCATTGTCTATAGCACTGCTGGAAATATCTGAGCCTGTGCACCTGTGCTCCATTCATTGTCTATAGCACTGCTGGAAATGACTGAGCATGTCCACTTGACTGTGCTACATTCATTGTCTATAGCACTGCTGGAAATAACTGAGCATGTGCACCTGTGCTGCATTCATTGTCTATAGCACTGCTGGAAATAACTGAGCGTGTGCACCTGTGCTCCATTCATTGTCTATAGCACTGCTGGAAATATCTGAGCATGTGCACCTGTGCTCCATTCATTGTCTATAGCACTGCTGGAAATGTCTGAGCGTGTGCACCTTTGCTCCATTCATTGTCAATAGCACTGCTGGAAATAACTGAGCGTGTGCACCTGTGCTCCATTCATTGTCTATAGCACTGGTGGAAATAACTGAGCCTGTGCACCTGTGCTCCATTCATTGTCTATAGCACTGGTGGTAATAACTGAACCTGTGCACCTGTGCTCCATTCATTGTCTATAGCACTGCTGGAAATAACTAAGCGTGTGCACCTGTGCTCCATTCATTGTCTGTAGCACTGGTGGTAATAACTGAGCGTGTCCACCTGTGCTCCATTCATTGTCTGTAGCACTGCTGGTAATAACTGAATCTGTGCACCTGTGCTCCATTCATTGTCTATAGCACTGCTGGTAATAACTGAGCCTGTGCACCTGTGCTCCATTCATTGTCTATAGCACTGGTGGTAATAACTGAACCTGTGCACCTGTGCTCCATTCATTGTCTATAGCACTGCTGGAAATAACTAAGCGTGTGCACCTGTGCTCCATTCATTGTCTGTAGCACTGGTGGTAATAACTGAGCGTGTCCACCTGTGCTCCATTCATTGTCTATAGCACTGCTGGTAATAACTGAGCCTGTGCACCTGTGCTCCATTCATTGTCTGTAGCACTGCTGGTAATAACTGAACCTGTGCACCTGTGCTCCATTCATTGTCTGTCTATAGCACTGCTGGAAATAACTGAGCATGTCCACCTGTGCTACATTCATTGTCTGTAGCACTGGTGGTAATAACTGAGCATGTACACCTCTGCTCCATTTATTCGCTATGGGACTGCTAAAAATAGCTGAGCATGTGCAACCTCTTTTCCATTCATTGCCTATAAGACTACTAGAAATGGCTGAGCTTTTGCACCTCTGCTGCATTCATTATCTATAGCACTACTAGAAATAGGTGAGCACGAACACCTGTTCTCCATTCATTGTCTACAGGACTGCTGGAAATAACTGAGCATGTGCACCTCTGTTCCATTCAAGATGTATAACCCTGCTCTCAAGATCCCTGCAATTAGACCCCAGCAACCAGTATGTAAATCTTAGGATCCTTTCACATCAGTGCAACTGCCGCGATTACCGCATAAGGCATAACAATGTCTATGGGGCTTGCGGTAAGTGTACGGAAAATGCGGTTTCGGCATGCTGTGGTTTTTTCGCGGCCGCCCCTGCCGCAAGTGCCGAAACCGCACCTGCCGCAAGCCCCATAGACATTGTATGGGGCTTGCCGCAAGTGAACCGCAAGTGCGGCCGTTATGCGGTAATCGCGGCAGTTGCGTTTTTTTCACCGCAACTGCCCCGATCAGCGTAAAATGCTGATGTGAAAGGGGCCTTAGTTTGAGAATAATACTGTCTTGGGAATAACCCTTTAAGTGCATTAGTTCAAGGGTTCCAAGATATGGATCTTTATATTTGATGTTGACTTTTTTTTATGATCTTTGCCAATGGGGTGTGTGTTCGAGTTCTGGCTACAGAGAGGCATAGTGTACATGACTGGAATTCGTCCGCATTTCTGATCATGCGCACTATGCCTCTCTAAAGCCGGGTACAAAGCTGCCAGCATGTGCAAGCTTTGTATAGCGCTGGTGATGACGCTGGCTTTTGTAAAGCATGTTTGCATGCCCACAGGATGCTAAGTGGGCCAACTAGTTGGGGAGAACTAATGCCGCCTCAACTAGTCAAGGCCATAATTAGCATTTCATAAACAGTCTTTAGAAATACACTACTGTTCAAATGTTTGGGGTCACCCAGACAATTTTGTGGCCACTCCATTACAGATAGAATACCAGCTGCCTGCTTTACCCTAAATAGTTCATACATAATTTGGAGGTGTGCTTTTGGATCATTGCCCTGTTGTAGGATGATCTGGGCTCCAATGAAGCGCTGTCCACAGGGTATGGCATGGCATTGCAAAATGGAGTGATAGCCTTCCTTATTCAAAATCCCTTTTACTTTGTACAAATCTCCCACTTCACCAGCACCAAAGCAACCCCAGACCATCACATTACCTCCACCATGTTTGACAGATGGCGTCAGGCACTCTTCCAGCATCTTCTCAGTTGTTCTACGTTTCACAAATGTTCTTCTGTGTGATCCAAACACCTCCAACTTTGATTTGTCTGTCTATAAAACTTTTTTCCAATCTTTCTCTGTCCAATGTCTGTGTTCTTTTGCCCATATTAATCTTTTTCTTTTATTAGCCAGTCTCAGATATGGCTTTTTCTTTGCCACTCTACCCTGAAGACCAGCATCCTGGAGTTGCCTCTTCACTGTAGACGTTGAGACTGGCGTTTTGCGGGTACTATTTAATGAAGCTGCCAGTTGAGGAGCTGTGAGGTGTCGATTTGTCAAACTAGAGACTCTAATGTACTTGTCTTGTTGCTCAGTTGTGCAGCGGGGCCTCCCACTTCTCTTTCTACTCTGGTTAGAGCCTGTTTGTGCTCTCCTCTGAAGGGAGTAGTACACACCAATGTAGGAAATCTTCAGTTTCTTAGCAACTTTTCGCATGAAATAGCCTTCATTTCTAAGAACAAGAATAGACTGTCGGGTTTCACATGAAAGTTCTCTTTTTCTTGCCATTTTGAGAGTTTCATAGACCAAACAAATGTAATGTTCCAAATTCTCAACTAGCTCAAAGGAAGGTCAATTTTATAGCTTCTCTAATCAGCCAAATTGTTTTCAGCTGTGCTAACATAATTGTGCAAGGGTTTTCTAGGGTTCTCTAAACATCCATTAGCCTTCTAAGGCCGGCTTCACGCTGCGTGTGAGATCCGATCCGTAGCTGTCCGCTTGAAGCAGACAGCTGCGGACCGGATCCGCACACAGGACTGGGGGGCTAATATGCCCTCCGATCCTGTGTGCAGCCGCCGCTGACAGGTCAGGACCGTGGCGCCCGCGGTCCTCACCTATCAGCAGCAGTAACTGCGTGCGGCTGCACACAGGATCGGAGGGCATATTAGCCCCCCAGTCCTGTGTGCTGATCCGGTCCGCGGCTGTCTGCTTCAAGCGGACAGCTACGGATCGGATCTCACACGCAGCGTGAAGCCGGCCTTAGGGGCCTTTCACACTTGCGTTTTTTTCCTGATTTGGAAGGTTCTTAGGGCCACTTTACACACACCAACGTCTGTGTCCAACTTCTGAACAGATCTCTGGTTGCAGTGAAATCATGGACACATTTGTACACAGCCACAAAATGGAACAATGTGTCCATGATTTCACTGCAACCAGAGATCTGTTCAGAAGTTGGACACAGAAGTTGGTGTGTGTAAGGCTGAAGGCACACTGATCCCTCCAAAACGGCGCGTTTTTGAAGCGCAATACTGATGCGAGTTTGATGCGTGTAGTAGTGCTAGTGCGGTGCTAGTGCGGTGCTAGTGGGGTGCTAGTGCGGTGCTAGTGAGATTTTTTCATTCCTACTGCGATCCGACAGACTAGCACCTTCTCCTGGTGTCAAGACTGCACTGATTTGCTGCCACTTATTTGTCAATCAATGGGGTCACTTGTGGGGGAGCTCCAATGTTTAGGCACACAGGGGCTCACCAAACGCGACATTGTGTCAGCTAACAATATGAGCTGATTTCCATTCAAATTGTTAGCGGACACCATGTCGCGTTTGGAGAACCCCTGTGTGCCTCAGCATTGGAGCTCCCCCACAAGTGACCCCATTTTGGAAACTAGACCCCCAAGGAACAAATCTAGATGCATAATGAGCACTTTGAAGCCCTAGGTGCTTCACAAATTGATCCGTAAAAATGAAAAAAATATTTTTCTTCCACAAAAATCTTATTTTTTTATTTTTACGGATCAAATTGTGAAGCACCTGGAGCTTCAAAGTGCTCATTATGCATCTAGTTTTGTTCCTTGGGGGTCTAGTTTTCAAAATTGGGTCACTAGTGTGGGAGCTCCAGTGCTGAGGCACACAGGGGCACTCCATACGCGACATGGTGTCCGCTAACAATTGGAATTGTTAGCGGACACCATGTCGCGTATGGAGAGCCCCTGTGCGCCTCAACATTCAAGCTCCCCCACAAGTGACCCCATTTTGGAAACTAGACCCCCAAGGAACAAATCCAGATGCATAATGGGGTCACTTGTGGGGGAGCTCCAATGTTTAGGCACACAGGGGCTCTCCATATGCAACATGGTGTCCGCTAACAATTGTTAACGGACACCATGTCGCGCATGGAGAGCCCCTGTGTGCAACCAGCATTGCCACCAGCGCAAGGGCAACTGGAAGAGTTGGGGTACAGCACCAGAAAATGGCACCTCCAATGAATGCGCTATTTTCTGAGGTGGCTGTGGGTTGCAATTTGCAGCGTGAGGGGCCCACAACATTTGGATCTCTCTATGATGAGGATTGCAGCCCCCCAACTGCCAAGTTGTACCTGGCTGGCAACCAAAAATATGGCAAAGCTCCATGTCATTTTATTGGTAGAAGTAATTAAAAAAAATGACGTGGGGCTTCACCATATTTTTGGTCCAGCCAGGTACAACTTGGCAGCTACAGACTGCCACCAACCCCCAGCTGCCTTGTTGTACCTTGCTGGCAACCAAAAATACAGCGAAGCCCATTTTTTTATTTCTAGAACAAATTCTAGAAAAAAAAATGACGTGGGGCTCCGCCATATTTTTAGTCCAGCCAGGTACAACTAGACAGCTGGGGGCTGGAATCCGCAGCATGGAGAGGCCCAAGCGTTCTGGGCCCCCCATGCTGCGAATTGCAGCCCGCAGCCGCCCCAGAAAATGGCGCATTCATTGAAGCGCCATTTTCTGGTGCTGTACCCATGCTCTTCCAGTTGCCCTGGTGCCGGTGGCAAACTGGGTAATAAAGGGGTTAATGCCAGCTTTTTATTGGCAGCTGGCACTAAGCCCGAGATTCATAATATTGGGCCAATGTTAGACCCGCCATTAGGAATCTCTGGTAAGTAGTCAATAAATACACACAGAGTAAAATATTTTTATTTGCAAAAAAACACAAACAAAATTCAGACTCCAACTTTATTAGAAAGATCCGACGTAGTCCATAACGAAGGTCCCGCGACGCTCGATCGCCTCCGACGTAGTCCACAACGAAGGTCCCACGATGCTCGATCGCCTCTGCTCCAGAGATTGCAGCAAGGGATCAAGTGTCCTCTTCCTACAGTCTCTGGGGTCAGAGTTATGGTGCACTGTATGGCAATGATTTGTCATACAGTGCACCATGACTATGATCCCTGAGACTAGAAGAGGACACTTGATACCTTGTTGCATCCATCCATCCATTATCCACGCATGTACACATCCATTCGTGCACACATCCACACATGCAGTCACACATACGCACACATCCATCCATGCACCCATGCATCCACTAACCCACACATCCACTAACCCACGCATCCACTAACCCACGTACCCACACATCCACGCACCCACACATCCACGCACCCACACATCCACGCACCCACACATCCACGCACCCACACATCCACGCACCCACACATCCACGCACCCACACATCCACTAACCCACACATCCACGCACCCACACATCCACGCACCCACACATCCACTAACCCATGCACCCACACATCCACTAATCCACGCAACCACACATCCCCGCACCCACACATTCACACATCCACGTACCCACGCATCCACGTACCCACGCATCCACGCACCCACTAACCCACGCACCCACTAACCCACGCACCCACTAACCCACGCATCAACTAACCCACGCACCCACACATCCACTTACCCACACATCCACGCACCCACTAACCCATGCACCCACACATCCACTAACCCACGCACACACACATCCACTAACCCACGAACCCACACATCCACTAATCCACGCACCCACACATCCACACATCCATTAACCCACGCACCCACACATCCACTAACCCACGCACCCACACATCCACTAACCCACGCACCCACACATCCACTAACCCACGCACCCACACACCCACGCATCCACGCACCCACACATCCCCGCACCCACACATTCACACATCCACGTACCCACGCATCCACGTACCCACGCATCCACGTACCCACGCATCCACGTACCCACGCATCCACGTACCCACGCACCCACACATCCACTAACCCACGAACCCACACATCCACTAATCCACGCACCCACACATCCACACATCCATTAACCCACGCATCCACTAACCCACGCACCCACACATCCACTAACCCACGCACCCACACATCCACGTACCCACGCATCCACGTACCCACGCATCCACGCATCCACGTACCCACGCATCCACTAACCCACGCACCCACACATCCACTTACCCACACATCCACTTACCCACACATCCACTTACCCACACATCCACTTACCCACACATCCACGCACCCACACATCCACGCACCCACACATCCACGCACCCACACATCCACGCATCCACTAACCCATGCACCCACTAACCCACGCACCCACACATCCCGCACCCACACATTCACACACATCCACGTACCCACACATCCACGTACCCACGCATCCACGTACCCACGCATCCACACATCCACGTACCCACGCACCCACTAACCCACTAACCCACGCACCCACACATCCATTAACCCACGCATCCACTAACCCACGCACCCACACATCCACACACCCACGCATCCACGCATCCACACATCCATCCATCCATTCATGAATCCATCCATCCATGAACCCACTCACTCAATCAATCATTAATTCATTCATTCATTCATTCGGTACTTACCTCTGGGCGGAGCAGCACTGGAGGAGGGGCGTTCCAGCGAGGAGAGGAGGCAGAGCGGCAGCTACACCGGCGGGATCGAGGAGCGGTAAGATCGGACACGGGGATGGGGGGGGGGGGGTGAACGGCAGGGACAGGTGGGGGCCATCCAGGGGATGGGGAGGGCGTCCGCCCCCGCCCCCGCCGCCGAAGCCGCAAACACACCCGGCAACGGGGGTGGGGGGCAGTGACAGGTGGGGGCCGTTTGGAGAAGGGGGAGGGCATCCGCCCCCGCCGCCAGCAGCGCGGCGGGTGAACAGACCCGGCAACGGGGGTGGGGGGCAGTGACAGGTGGGGGCCGAACGGAGAAGGGGGAGCTCTGAAGAGGGGAAGGGCATCCGCCCCCACCACCAGCAGCGCGGCGGGTGAAGCCGCACACAGGTCCCGGCTGTTGCAGAGATCACAGCCGGGATCACAGCCTCAGTACCGACGGGAGGCTCTGCGCAGCTTGCGGGCTTTGGCTCCCGGTGGTCTGCCGTGGGTGCCGGAAGTGTGGTTTTTCATGTGCGAGACTCACACTATTCATTGCACGGTGCGTTTTTTTAACGCACCCATTGATTTCTATTGATGGCTCATGCGTACAACTCGCATGCAGTCGCAGCATGCCGCGACTGAAACTCGCTTTGCGAGTTCAGTGCTTAAAATGCGCACCAGTGTGCCTGACATGATAGAAAAGCACTTGTCCCAGTGCAATGCGAGTTTATCTCGCATTGCACTCGTGCGAGGCACTGGGATCATGTAGGATGATGTGCCTTCAGCCTAAAGCAGCCCTTACTGTATTTTGCACATTCACTTTAATTTGGTCAGGTAGAATCTTGTTGCTTCATGTTTTTTCCTGAAATCATCAAAGAGAATGGGCAATCTTGCTTCTTCTCACCTTTCTGTTCTCTTTTTTTTTTTTATTCTTCTATATTGTTTTATATAGTGGTTTGATGTAAATATACTACAAGCCATAGAGATTATATTTTCCTCGAATCCTTTAATAACTTTAACGGAAGATATATGTTTATATATGGTGGCTACATGAGACTCATTCACTTATTTTATATATATGAGTAAGATGCTGTCCTTTATGATTGTACATGTTTTGCCTTCCTTAATAAATATATTTTGGAAAAAAATAAATAAAAAGGGAATGGGCAAAAAAAAATGAATCCTGTAAGAATCAGGGCTGTGGAGTCGGTAAGCCACAGTTGCGACTCCGACTCCTGGATTTTATCAGGTTCTGACTCCGGCTCCGACTCCGACTCCTTCATAAATGGCCACTTCGTAACAATAAATTTACTGTTGTAAAATATTACCATCGTGCTTATTCAGTTTCTCACCATCATATAAGTAATCAGACCACTTGGAGCAAAAACTATATTTATTAGAATACAATTAGAATATAGCAAATAACTTTTATAAACTTTTCCAAACTGTAAGTAAATATGCAATAAACACTGTTATGCAGTTAATAAGAAGAAATCTATAAATTTGTCCTCAGAAAAAGTATTGCCTCTGTCAGATCCTCCTTCATGGATGCCCTCAAATCTGATCTAATTATTTTGAGGGCAGAGAACAACCTCTCTACACAAACTTGGGTTGGTGGCAACGCAGTAACCACTCGGGCAACATCTCTGATAATGTCAGGATACAGAGGAATCGCTTGTTGCACTGTTATTTTTGATGAACGGTCAAATTTCTCAATTTCTTTTAGTGCACATGAAAAATTCTGCTGAAATGTACTGGCTGTGTTCTTTGATTGGGATGACTCTTCTTCTATGCGGGAACGCTTTGCACAGTCCTTGTGATCCAAATACTTTTCGAAATTAAATTCTTCATCAGTTGATGATGAGGGTGAAGATGTGGCAGGACGACCAAATTCTTCTTGTTCCTCCTGTTCTGCAACCCTTTCATCCTGACTGCTATTTCAAACAGAGCTTCTTTTCCTTTACTTAGCTGTTGATCATCTAGAAGAATCCGATGCATTGGGTCTACATAAACAGCTGCCAAAAGAATGTTATTTTGTAATAGTAGCTCCTCTCTCCGTTTCATTGATGTAGCAATGCCACTTGCAATTAACCCTCCTCTTTGGGACAGGCGAAACATCAGGTTCTTCCACTCCTTTAAGAAAATACCTGGAGTTAAGTCCTCTGCTTGTAATTTTTTAGTCACTGTAAATGGGTGCTCTAGCAATTTTTCCAGCTCAGTCACCTGATTCCACTGACTTTCATTTAGCGTCAGTTGAGGGTTAGCCATGTCTACAAGAAAGGTTTTCAGTTCAACCAAGCGCTGAATCATTAAGTAAGTACTGCCCCATCGTGTGGCTTGATCAATAATTGCCCCTTTTCCAGCACGTCTCTTCAAAATTGAGTCAACTTTAGGGGTTCTGGCAACAGTAGCCAATTTTCTCACCTTTCCAATCAGTGTAACAGCATGTCCTTCTTGCAGACTGTCTCTTATAGCCAGCTGTAGCGTATGCACAACACAGCGCATGTGATGAATGAAGGAACGTATTGGCACAGTTTCAACAAGATCATCTAAACTATCATGTTGCAGTTCATCTGAAGCAACTTCAGTTTGCTCCTCAGTTACAATACTGTGTTCCTCTATTTCAAACATTTCTGTGTCTGTGGACCCAGAATGTTCTTCTAGCTGCTGGTCACCATCATTACACTCATTCATTAGCTTAATAGTACTTATCATATTTGAAGCATTGTCAGCTACGACAGAAAGAACTTGCTCTTTTTTAAGTTCATAGTCTTGCAGAACCTTTTCCACCAAGACCTGGAGAAACTCACTGGTGTGATGAGCTTTGGTGTCTTTTATTGCCAATGTCTTGGTAACTATTTCATTTCAAGATAGTTCCACTCTGTGACGTGTGCAGGCATCCATTTTAAGAAACACAAAGCGTCCCTTGAGAGTTTTTTAAGTTCTTCCTTTTGTTTAAAAGCTTCTTCGATTACTAATTTTCTAATACTCTCTCTCCAGAGAAACACCAAGCTTGCGGGCCATTTCCCATTCAGACACATAAAAGCTGGTCATGAAAATAATGAAATTGGCACACTATCCTTTACAACAAGCTCTATGATCTGTTTTTTAAATGTATCTACTGTCATTGTCACAGTAACTTTGTCACTGACAAAATATCTTGCAACTGATGGCTGCAAAGTTCTCTGCTCCTTTGTTTGGCTGGAAGAGCTGGGCACTGGTTCCTTGGTTTGGATGCAGTCTTTCTCTTCCACTGCTTTCAGTACTCCTGGATGAAAGCGCTTTAAATGTCTCTTTAGATTAGAAGCTCTGGTAGGAGCATTTTTATCTTTGCCTGAATATGCAATGATCTTGGCTTGACAGCATCTGTTTTCGTCTGGATCATTTGCCATACACTGACAGACATAATGTTTTCTATCTTGAGTGATGGTGAAATGTTCAAATACAGCTGATTTAATGTGATGCCTCTTTGACATTCTCAGGTTTTTAATTCTGCATTCACAATCCAAATGACAATTGTTTTTCCTAAAAACAATTGTACAAAAAATTATTGCCAGGTCGTACAACTGATATAGTGGTCAGTGATACTGTTATTATTCCTCATGTACTCACAGTTAACTGATGCAAAGTTTGTTGAAAGGACAATACTTCTTACAGTCTTCCTCTTCTGAGTAGCAGGCAGCTGTGTGAGATGCTTGGGAGATGAACACCTAGTATGATCTAGTCTAGACGAGGAGGAGCTTTACAACTAAGAATTTGCAACACATTTTCACTTTCAGTTTCATACATTGTAAGTAGGGGGGTTGGGGCAGCATGAGGTTAACCAAGTATAAGATTAGAAGGGCAGTGGAGAACAGTGACACACAAGAAGTAAGAAATGTCTCTATCTCCAGCAGAACTGCTTATCACTGTTTTTCTTAGTTTGATAGAACAGATATATTTGAGTAACATTTATAAAATTCATCTGAAAGTTCAATTATGAAATATTTAATACATTTTTTTTAAAGCTGGAGTCGGTACATTTCTACCGACTCCGACTCCCATTAAAACTAACTCAGACTCTGACTCCACATCCCTGGTAAGAATCAGGTTTTTTCCTGATCTTCCAAATCAGGAAAAAACCGCAAGTGTTAAAGGCCCCTTACACAGTTAGCAAACACAATGTACCATTAAAACACTGAAGTGGTGGTTGTTGGAAACGGGCCTCTCTCTATACACCTATATACAACCCCTGGCAAAAAATGTGGAATCACCTGGCTCGGAAGATGTTCATTCAGTTGTTTAATGTTGTAGAAAAAAAGCAGATCACAGACATAAAGTCATTTCAAATGGCAACTCTCTGCCTTGAAGAAACACTAAAAGAAATCAAGATAAAAAATGTGGTAGTTAGTAAGGGTAATGTTTTTCAGACCAAGCAAAAGGAAAAAATTATGGAATCACTCAATTCTGAGGAAAAAATTATGGAATCATGAAAAACAAATACACAAAAGAACACTCCAATACATCACTAGTATTTTGTTGCACCACCTCTGGCTTTAATAACAGCTAGCCATCTCTGAGGCTTGGACTTAATGAGTGACAAACAGTACTGCTCATTAATCTGGCTCCAACTTACTCTGATTGCTGTTGCCAGATCAGCTTTGTAGGTTGGAGCCTTGTCATGGACCATTTTCTTCAACTTCCAGCAAAGATTTTCAATTAGATTGAGATCTGGCCATGACATTGACCTTATGTGTCTTCTTTCAAGGAATGTTTTCACAGTTTTTGCTCTATGGCAGGATGCATTATCATCTTCATAAATGATTTCATCATCCCAAAACATCCTTTCAATTGATGGGATAAGAAAAATGTCCAAAATATCAATGTAAACTTGGGCATTTATTAAAGATGTAATGATAGCCATCTCCCCAGTGCCTTTACCTGACATGCAGCCCCATATCATCAATGACCTGGAAATTTGCATGTTTTCTTCATGCAGTCATCTTTATAAATCTCATTGAAACGCTACCAAACTAAATTTCCAGCAACATCACCTTGCCCAATGCAGATTCGCGATTCATCACTGAATACCACAGTCCACGATTGCTTTTCCTCAGCCCATTGTAACCTTGTTTTTTTTCGGTTTAGGTGTTTAATGATGGCTTTTGTTTTGCTTTTCTGTATGTAAATCCCATTTCCTTTAGGTAGTTTCTTACAGTTCGATCACAGATATTGACTCCAGTTTCCTCCCATTCGTTCCTCCCTCATTTGTTTTGTTGTGCATTTCCTGTTTTGAAGACATATTGCTTTAAGTTTCCGATCTTGACGCTTTGATGTCTTCCTTGGTCTACCAGTATGTTTGCCTTTAACAACCTTCCCATGTTGTTTGTATTTGGACCAGATTTTAGACACAGCTGACTGTGAACAACCAACATCTTTTGCAACATTTGTGTTATGATTTACCCTCTTTTAAAAGTTTGATAATCCTCTCCTTTGTTTCAATTAATATCTCTCGTGTTGGAGCCATGATTCATGTCAGTCCACTTGGTGCAACAGCTCTCCAAGGTGTAACTCCTTTTTAGACGCAGACTAATGAACAGATCTAATTTGATGCAGGTGTTAGTTTTGGGAATGAAAATTTACAGGGTGATTCCATAATTTTTTCCCTCTGATTGGTCTAAAAAAAAAAGTACCCTTACTGACTACCACATTTTTTATCTTGATTTCTTTTAATGTTTCTTAAAGCCATAAAGTTGCCATTTGAAATGACTTTAGTTTTGTGCCATGTCTGTGATCTGCTTTTTTTTCTACAGCATTAAACAACTGAATAAACATCCTCCGAGCCAGGTGATTCCATCATTTTTACCAGGGGTTGTAGATATTGCATTAAAACACAGATGTTTGCAGCTAGAATAGTCATTTGCCACATTAACAATGTATAGAGTGTATTTCTGATCCATTTTAATGTTAGCTTCATTGAAAAAAAGTGCTTTTCTTTCAAAAATAAGTAGATTTCTAAATGACCCCAAACTTTTGAATGGTAGTGTACATTTTCTAATGATCTATTTATGTATGCTACCTAGGTCCCCCTTCCTGGCATATAAGGTAATTATCCTTGTATATATGTTCCTATCTTGGTATATATGTCCCAATTTGGCTATAGATGGTCACCATCCTGGTATTTTATGGTCTGCTTGGTCCTCATCCTGGCATATGTGATCCCGTTCCTTGTATATATGGTCCTCATCCTGGTATATATGGTCCCCCAACCTGCTATATATAATCACCTTCCTTGAATATATGGTTCTCCTCCTTGGATATACGGTCCTCCTCGTTGGATAAATGGTCCTAAATGGTCCTCCCCTGGTATAAATGTCCCCTTCCTGGTATATATGTCCAACAACCTAGTATATATGGTCCTCTTCCTGGTATATATGATCCCCTTCCTGGTATATATAGTACTCCTGGTATAAATGTCCCCTTCCTGTTTCATCCTGGTATGTACCGTATGTCCCCTTCCTGGTATATACGGTCCTCCTCCTGGTAAGCATGTCCCCCTTCCTGGTGTTTATGATCTTTTTCTTCTTATATATGGTCCTTCTCCAGGTTTAAATGTCCTCATCGTGGTATACATGGTCCCCATCCTAGTATTTGTGTCCCTGTTCTGTCTTTAACATGTACCGTATATACTCTTGTATAAGCCGACCCGTGTATAAGCCGACCCCCCTACTTTTGCCCCCAAAACCTGGGAAAATCTATTGACTCGTGTATAAGCCGAGGGTGGACCCTAGCACAAGTATACAGCCCCCAGCAGTGTGGTATACACCAGTCCCAGAGGTAGATACAGCAGCCCCAGTGGTAGTATACACGCAGCCCCAGTGGTATATACAGCCCCAGTGGTAGTATAGACGCAGCCCTAGTAGTATATACAGCCCCAGTGGTAGTATATACAGCCCCAGTGGTAGTATACAGGGCCCCAGCAGTATATACAGCCCCAGTGGTAGTATATACAGCCCCACTGGTAGTATATACAGCCCCAGTGGTAGTATACAGGGCCCCAGCAGTATATACAGCCCCAGTGGTAGTATATACAGCCCCACTGGTAGTATATACAGCCCCAGTGGTAGTATACAGGGCCCCAGCAGTATATACAGCCCCAGTGGTAGTATATAGCAGCCCTAGTAGTATATACAGCCCCAGTGGTATATACAGCCCTAGTGGTAGTATACAGGGCCCCAGCAGTATATACAGCCCCAGTGGTAGTATACAGGGCCCCAGAGGTATATACAGCCCCAGTGGTAGTATATAGCAGCCCCAGTGGTAGTGTATACAGCCCCAGTAGTAGTGTATAGCAGCCCCAGCGGTAGTATACAGTATCCCCAGTAATGCACGGCCCCCCCAGCCTGACTCCGGTCACCTGTAAAGCAAACTATACTTATCACAGTCCCGCTGTCCGCGCCCGCTCGCCGCTGCCGTCCGCGATCCTCCATCTTCATGCGTCTTCTTCCTGTTTCCTGTGCTCGTCGCAGGGAATGACGTCATTGCCTGCGACGAGCACAGAAACAGGAAGAAGACGCATGAAGATGGAGGATCGCGGACGGCAGCAGCGAGCGGGCGCGGACAGCGGGACTGTGATAAGTATAGTTTGCTTTACAGGTGACCGGAGCGACGCTGGGGGGGCCCTGCATTACTGGGGATGCGGGGGCTGCTGTATATCGATGTATACATCGGTATACAGCACTGACTCGCGTATAAGCCGAGGGGGGTACTTTTCAGCCCAATTTTTGGGCTGAAAAACTCGGCTTATACGCGAGTATATACGGTAATTAAAAACAAAAACATTGTGCTCACCTTTCCTCCGGTCCCATGTCGCCCAGTGTCCTCTGGAACCAGCGTACAGTGACCAACAAGGCATAAAGGTAAAGGAAAACTTATGAATGAATTCACTTTTAATGGTTCACCATTAAAAGTGAATTACTTAGAGTTTTCCATTACCTTTATGCCTAAAGCAAACTGGATAAATTCTATATCTAACCTTTGGTGAATCCCAGTGGCCAGCAAGGCATCTGACATCAGAGTGCATGCATGATTTCACTGTCGTGTGTGAACCCCCTGTCGCGGCACCTCCGATGTCAGCTGCCAGCCACTGTTTGGCCAGCAGCGTGTATTGCGTGCCGGGACCCGACTGGTTTCTGCACCACAATGCATTCCAGCTAGATCTGAATCCTTAGCAAGGATTCAATGCCCTGGTGCGGTGACATTGAGGTGATAGAAGGGGTTAAGAACAGCTGAGCATTGACAGCTTGTCATTAAGCCCAGATTGATAATGTTCAGGCTTCTATGAGACCCATCCATTATCAATCCTGTGAGTAAATAGTTAAACACGCAAAGTAAAATTCTTTATTTAAAATAAAACACACAGACAACCCTCATTCTCACTGGGATCACTGCCATGGGGAGCGGTGGTGTCACTCCCTGAGCCACTGAGGGCTCGTTACGGCAGTCAGAGAATACAGGTGACACACTCCCCACCCCACCCTCCGCTGCATGGTGATCCATCAGAAGGTTCAACCGAGTTCATGGCATGGAAAACTAGTGCTGTGAACTCAGTTGAACCTGCTGCTGGACTGCTGTGCTGCCATCTCACACAATCTGGCTGCGGGGTCACCTGTGTTCTCTGGCTGTCTTGGGTAACCCTCAGTAACTCCATGAGTGACATCATAGCTTCCCATGACAGTCAGTATGATCCCAGAGACTGCAGCGATAGGATACTTGTTTAATCGCTGCATTCTCTGGATGTAGCCGAGCCAGGATTGTGTGCTTCGCTGGATATCGCTGTGGATTGCCGTTGAAGGATATGTTTAGGGTCATAAATGGGGAAAATAAAGTTTGATAATGGGCGGGTCTCATAGAAGCCTGAACATTATTAATCTAGAGCAGTATTTCTCAACTCCAGTCATCAAGACCCAACAATAATGCATGTTTTCAGGATTTCCCTACTATTGGACAGGTATTGTAATCATGACCTGTACAGGTAATTAAATTATCACCTGCAAAATACTAAGCAAATCCTAAAAGCATACACCGTGGGTGGGTCCTGAGGCCTATAGCTGAGAACCACTGATATAGGGCTTAATGACAAGCTGTCAATACTTAGCTTTCATTAACCCCTTCTATCCCCCCCATGCGACCGCACCAGGGCATCGGAAATAGCCGGGTAAAGTGCTAGGAATTGGAGCTCCTAATGGATGCACCAATTTCTGTGGCAGCTGCGGTCTGCTATTCTATAGCCTGGGGGGCCCCAGTAACTTTGGGCCACCACCCCACCACCACGCTGAGAATACCAGTCCTCAGCTGCCTGTGTTTTACCTTGGCTGGCAATCAAAAATAGGGTGAGGCCCACATCTTTTTTTAAATTATTTAAATTAAAAAAAAATGGGCTCCCCTGTATTTTTGATTGCCAGCCATAATAAACCCAGGCAGCTGGAGATGGCAGCCTGTAGTTGTCTGATTTATCTGCCCTGAGTATCAAAAATACGGCAAAGCCCTACATCAATTTTTTTTAATTATTTATTTGTACACCACTAGAACGGCAGGTTTATTGCTAAAGGCAAACCACTAGCACAATGGGTGAGGAGTGCAACAGCCAATCACAGAGAGTGGTTGTCTGTTATTGGCTGTTGGAGACAGAGTGCAGTGAAAAATCAGCAAGTTAATGAGAGGCCCGGAAGTACAAGTGTGTGGTACTCAGTAAGTATATGCCACTGATTTAATCACTGTTTTTGCTTATTTTTACAGCCCCTTAGCCACCATTTTATCACTGTAAATTCCGGGTTCGAGTCACGTCCAGTCCTAAACCCGGACTTTTGTTTTGTAAAATTGCCCAGCCTAATCCGCTGAACCCAAACATTGGCGGGTTCACCCTTATCTAGTACGCAGTGGTGAGCTGGCTGTCAATCAGCATGGCATCAACAGTCACCCTGTCAACAAAGCAGAGCGGAAAAGAAGCTACCGCTTATACTGATTATAAGACGGACACTGACATTATAAGACGGACCCATTTAACATTAAAACATTTTTTTATCTTTTCCTTCACCAAATTTGGGGTGCGTTTTATAATCTGGTGCATATAATAAAACGAAAAATATGGTAAGCCCTCAAATAGCCCTATATCTACAGTATGAGTCCTTACATAGCCCCTGCATACAGTAGGAGCCCTCACATAGCCCCAATATACTGTATAGTAGGAGCCCTCAAATTGCACTATATATACAGTATGAGTCCTTACATAGCTCCATATATACAAGATGAGCCTTCATTCATCCCATACACATATAAAGAAACAAACCCAAACAATAACCCACATGCCGTATATACTCGTGTATAAGCCGACCCGTGTATAAGCCGACCCCCCCCCTACTTTTGCCCCCAAAACCTGGGAAAACCTATTGACTCTTGTATAAGCCGAGGGTGGACCCCAGCACAGGTATACAGCCCCCAGCAGTGTGGTATACAGCAGCCTCCCCAGTGGTATATACAGCAGCAGCCCCCAGTGGTATATACAGCAGCAGCCCCCAGTGGTATATACAGCAGCAGCCCCCAGTGGTATATACAGCAGCAGCCCCCAGTGGTATATACAGCAGCAGCCCCCAGTGGCATCGGTATACAGGGCCCCCCCTTGCTGCCGCAAACCTGTAAAGTAATAGATCATTATACTTATCCCTGTCGCCGCCGCTGCCGCTCTGCACTGTGCTCCTCCGGGTCTTCATGCTTCTTCCGGCTTCCTCCTCCCGTGGGCGCAGGCAATGACGTCATTGTCTGTGCGCCAGAGAAGGAAGCCCGAAGAAGCATGAAGACTGGGAGGAACGCGATGGCGGCGACGGCGACAGGGATAAGTACAATGATCTATTACTTTACAGGTTTGCGGCAGCAAGGGGGGGCCCTGTATACCCATGGGGGGGCGCCTGTATACCGATTGGGGGGGGTGGGCGGCCTTATTACTCGCGTATAAGCCGAGGGGGGGACTTTTCAGCCCAATTTTTGGGCTGAAAAACTCGGCTTATACGCGAGTATATATACGGTACCTCCCTCTCGCTCTCCACGTGCTCTGCTCCAGTCCCCGGGGATACACTTGTGGCCAGAGCGCACGAGCTGATGACGTCATCGCATTGGCATGTTGAAGAGGAGGCAACAGGAGCTCTCCTGGAACTGCGCTGCTATTCTGTATTACTAGCAGTGGAGCTCCAGGAAAGCTCCATGCCTGGAGGGCATTGTAATGAGGGCAATCTGGCCCTGGGCCCTGGGCGGTAGCCCATATTGCCCTCATCATAATCTGTCTAAGTGTACGGGCACTACAATGGCAGATTTCCAATTTCACTGTGCAACATCCATTGGTGCTTGTTTCAGGAAAACACCCACGCAGTCAAAATCATTATTACACCCATAGGTGAATTCCCAGAGGGACGTAATTTCCAAATTGGAGTCACTTAAGGGGGAATTTCTCCTCTTGTGGCACTTGGGGACTCTGTATATGCTGTCCACAAACTATTCTAGGAAACTCTGCATTCCAAAAGTTAAATGGCTCTCCTTCTCTCCCAAGTCTTGCCTTGTAGCGAGACAGTATTGTACAGTCACATGTGTGGTTTTGCTACGTTCACAAGAAATTGTGTAGCAATTATGTGGTTACGTTCACCTATTTCGCCACTAAATGATTTCATTAAGAGGTGCAATTTGTAAAATATGGTAATTATGGGGGAGGGGTACTGTCCTGACACCTCTGAGGCTCATGCCAACCAAATCTATGCTCCTGTATGGCATTCTTTCTTTTGATCTATGCAATATGCTGGAAAAGTAATTTCTGACCACATATGAGACATTGACTCAGGAGGTATTGCAGAACAAATTTTGTGGTCCATTTTCTCCTTTTAACCTTATACTTCATTTTCACAACCCAATATTATAAAATTCTGTGATTCGTGAGTTCAAGATGCTGATCACACCCCTAGATAAATTCCTTGAGGGGTGTATGTTCCAAAATAGTGACCCTTTTGTGGTGTTCCTGCTGTTCTGGTACCTGGAGGCTCTCCAAATGCGACATAGCATCCGCAATCTACTCCAGCAAATTTTGCTTTCCAAAAATAAATAAAATGGCATTCCTTCCCTTCCAAGCCCTGCCATGTGCCCCAACAAAAGTTTCTGACTACATATAAGATATAGCTGTATTCAGGAGAAATTCCACAACAAATGATGTGGTCCATTTTTTCTTGTTATCCCTGTGAAAATGAAATAAGTGGGGCAAAAATAAAAAATTTTTGGGAAAAAAATTGATTTTCAATTTTCATGATCCAATGTTTTAAAATTCTCTGAAGTACCTGAGGGTCTAAAATGCTCAATACACCTCTAGATAAAAATATCAAGAATTGAATTTTACAAAATGGGGTCACTTGTGGGGGGTTTCCACTCTTTAGGCACACAGGGGCTCTGCAAATCTGACATGGTGCCCACTAGCTATTCCAGCCAATTCTGCATTTAGAAAGTCAAATAATGCTCCTTCCCTTGCGAGACCTGCCTTGCGCCCAAACACTGTTTTTTTACCACATATGGGCGTATCTGCATACTCAGGAGAAATTGCACAACAAATTGTATGGTCCATTTTCTCCTATTATCCTTGTGAATATGAAAAACTTTGTGGGAAAAAAATACTATTTTTATTTTTTTCCTTCCATATTGCTCTAATCTTTTGAAACACCTGAAGGGTTAATGAACTTCTTGAATGTGATTTTGAGCAGTCTGAGGGGTGCAGTTGTTGGAATTGTGTCACTTTTTTTTTCCGTCACATAGACCCCCCCCCAAAGTTACTTCAAATGTGATGTGGTCTGTAAAAAAATAAAATAAAATAAAATAAATTGGTTTTGTAAATTTTGCTGGAATAATGGGAAATTGCTGATAAACTTTTGACTCTTGTATCTTCCTAACAAAAAAGAATATTTAAAAAAATTGTGCTGATGTAAAGTATGTAAATTTATGAACTATTTTGTATGATATAACTCTGGTTTAACAGTATAAAAATTCAGAGTTTGAAAATTGCAAAATTCTTAAATTTTTTAGCCAAATTTCCAATATTTTCATAAGTAAACGCAAGTAATATCGATCAAAATTTACCACTAACATAAAGTACAGCATGTCACGAAAAAATAATCTCAGAATCCCTGGGTTTTGTTGAAGTGTTCCAGAGTTATTAAAGGTAATCTGTCAGGTCAAAAATCCATATGTAACTAATATAATTTTCTAATTCCTTGCTCTAAATTCTCTCTATTGATGTATTTCTTTTATTTATTTTTCCTTCCTATCTTCTGTAAACTTCAAATAAAGAGATTCATTCCATCTGTCACTCACAGTGAATGATCTACTTGGTTCTCTACTGTCCACTCCCCATAAGATGAATATGCATGTCACATATTCACATCACTGCACAGGAGATGACTGGGGGGGGCTGTATCCTCCCCTCTGCCCCGTGTTTGCAGCCAATCAAGAGGTCAAATAAAACACAGAACAGCAGGGATATCTGCTTATAGAAACAAATGGAGTAGATACATTATCTAGATCAGGAAAGGCAGACCTGCAATAGGTCTCTCCCTCTGTGTTCTCAACAGAACTGAAGTTCCTAATGGAGACTGAAACCTGACACTGCACTGAGAGCAAAGGGAGGAGGGAAGGGAGAAGAGAAGAAGGGAGGAGGAAGGAGAGAGCTGCTGAGAAGGAGTGCATAATAAATGAACAGTTTAACACAGCTGGAGTAATTGTCTGTGATTATAATGGAGAGGACTAATACAGCAGCAACCTGGAGGGTCTGACAATGGTGATAACATGGAAACTACAAACAGTACAATAATGATTTTACATGTTTTTAAAAGGTCTGCCCAGGCCCTATTCAAGGGTAATATTAGTATCATACTGAAAAATGACCTGACAGAGTCTCTTTAATTCATAAAGTGACACTGATTACATTTCAGAAATGAGGCTCTGTCCTTTTAAAAGGTTAAGCAAAATTTGTTAAAATTAAAGTTCCATTTTCAGACATGTTATTGTGTTTTGGCTTCATGTCAGTGGCCCCTGTTTGACAACATCATGCTGTAGAGTGATGTCACAAGTGAGACCAGAATGGTGAGATGGGGGTGTGAGAGCACAGCATTAGTGTATCTGTGTAACCACCAATAAATGTTTTTCTCTTTCAGCTTGTGTGCTGGGATTGCAGACAGACAGTTCAGAAACATTCACAGATGACTGTCCTCATGTGACTCCACTATGTGACACCATAGAGATGATCCTGCGGAAGGGATTGAAGAGTAAGTAGTAAGATGCATTCTTGATGATGACGTACACCAGTGATTGTGAAGTGCTTTAGGGAATATAGTATCAGAACGACTCTTTATATGTGCTCCACTAGGGCATATGTCTGTCATAACTTGGAGGCCAGAAGAACCTGCAGATCACATGGAGCCTCCTCTCATTATACGGATGGACAGTTAGGCTATGTGCCCACGGTGCGTTTCTGCACCAAAATCGCAGCACCCACAGCTTTGTAATGGAAGTCAATGTGATTTTCCAAAAGCTGTGCCCTCATGTGCATTTGTGGGTGCTGTGTTTTTGTTGCAGAAATCACCTGTGGTTTTTAAATGTCCCTGCAATTAACATGCCCATTTTTGGGTTGCGTTTTCTCCATAGACTCCATTCTAACATTCTAACCCTCCCAAAAAAGCATTACAAATGGTTGGGTATTCCTGCAGTCCGTTTGTGAGGCTTTTTTCCCTGTGGTTTCCAAAAGAAACTCGCACTTCTTGGTGATCCCACAGTGATCCACGGTGATTCTTCCTCCGTGCAGCAGGGGATGTGTTTATCTATCTTCCAGGACCTTTGCACCATGTGACTCAGCCTATCACATGGTGCGCAGGATCTGGATGATAGATAAACACAGCTGCTCCCACTGCACGGAGGAAGAATCAATGGCGACTGCTTGAGCTAACCGGAGAGGGTGAGAAAGTGTCTGTGTGTGTCCCCTTGTTTGTGCTATATTTGTATGTGCACAAACGCAATAGGTTTGTGCTACTTTTTGATTATAGACAGCTGTGTTTGTGTAACTGACAAACGCAGCACAAAAAATAAGCACAGTGGGAACATAGCCTTAATGTAGACAACTCTCAGGGCACCAAATTGATACTTTTTAATAATGTAACTGCAGTTATTGCCAATACTCTCTCCATTTTCTTTGGTTATGTTAAAAGTGTGCCATTGTCTTCCAGGTGGAGTGCTGGGGCTGAAGAAAAGAGATTACTGGCATTGGATTGAGGAGCTTCCACAACTTGATGCCTGTGGCAGGTGTGAACAAAACATATGCCTGACTGGTGAAGGCTATGTGCGTATGCTGGGTATTTGGTACCGAAATGTTCTGCATCTCCTGGCAGAAAAACGCTCCAAATATGCACTGCGTTTTTGCCTGCATTTTTCATAAATTTTATTAGGTTTTATCCATCTGTGAGTAAGCATATCATAGGAATATTTCACTTACTGACTGAGTAAGGGCCAAGTCACACGGTTCAATTTTCAGAACGATATTGTTAGCGATCACATGCACTCGCGATCGCTAACAATTTCGTTCACATCGTTGGTGAGCTGTCACACAGGCAGACTCACCAGCGATGTGGACCAGCGAGAACGCTGGTAACCATGGTAAACACCGGGTTACTAGGCGCCGCACGGTCCTTAGTAACCCGATGTTTATCATGGATACGAGCTCCCAGCATAGGCTGCGAGGCGCTGGGAGCTCGTTCATCGTTGGTCTGCCGGTGTCACACATGTTCACAAATATGCAATCAAACGATTTTTCTTTGAAAAATCGTTTGATTAGACACAGCAACGCACAAACGATATCGCTTAAACGATCAAAAAAGCAGGTCGCTTAAACGATATCGTGCAGGAAATTGATGCATGTGACGTGGCCTTAAGACTACTGTTTTTACTGCTGCAGATCTACTAGTTCTATGAATGCTGAGCTCTGTATGTCCCCACCCACATCACTGATTGACAGATTTCTGCCCATGTACAGTGTACACACAAAGATGCCAATCAGTGGTGGAGGCAGGGCTACACAGAGCCATGGCAGAGGGTTTACTAGTCCTCTAGAGAGAAACCACTTCTGATAAAACAGTGTTTTTTTTTTTCTAAATCTAAACCAAGCAGGACAAAATAAGCCACAGTGCCGGATTCAGGGTCTTTGTCCCTACATCATACTGATGACAGAGTAGGTGGCAAAAACCTAGTGACAGATTCTCTAATTTATGACTCCCATCACAAGGCCAGTATATGTGCCTCCAGATCTGCTCCTCTGTGTGGGGCTACTCCTAAGTCACCATCTGGAGACACGTTCTTAATAGCCATTTGCTAGACCTGATGCTAATATACCAAGCTGGCAGACAGATGTGTGCCATACATCTGGGGCCCATGGTTCCTACTCTAATGTATTGTTTCTTATTAGTCTTATGGTATATCTTCTCTCCTAATTGTCTTTTGTTAGGCTTCCTCATATTTCAGTGATGGTAGAGAAGACTATGGCTTGCCCCAAGGTGTTAACTCCACAAGGACGAGGAAGATATTTTCTACGCATGGCCCTCAATAGAAAAACTTTAGCAGCCACAGTCCAACATTTGCAGCACACACAGAAGTTACTTGAGGTGGGTCTTTCATGTTCTTACAGTAGTCCCTAAACCAAGGGTGCATAGACTTCTCTGGTCTAAAGCATAGGCTGTCCTATTGTGCCATTCATAATCCCTTGGCAGCACAACCAGCTTTGACCTAAGTTAGAGAGTCTGTCAGCACAGAATGACTGTACAAACCAAGCACAGGCGCTCGGTGTACTGTGATGGGACCAAACATTTACTGCTCCTTCCTACCTGCTTGTTTTCTGTCTCCACCCTCCCCTCTTTGACTGCTCTGGCTTCATGGAGCCAGAGAAGGGCAGTGATACATGGAAAACAAGCAGGTGGGAAGGAGCACGTAAATAAATGTCCCCCGCCATGATGCACCAGTAGTTTATTCTATTGTGCTGCACAAATAGTGTTACCTTTTATTCTTTTGGAAAGTACAAATATGGCAATATCAAATGTATAGAGTTTTTGTACAATAAATACGTTGGGGGGCCTGCACCTTTCAATCCATACTGTGGTGTCTATATACTATTTTGTGTCCTCCCCTGACCAGGATATGTGGTTTGATCAGACCATGTCCCTGTACGTTCAAACACCACCATTACACCGTACATAGCAATGATTATACATGAACATATACAGTATTTTTTTAACACCTCCAATTTTGAATATTATTATTATTCCAAGATCTATTAATTATTTATATAGCGTTATTAATTCTATAGCACTTAACAATCATCAGTAATATTAATATTTACTTTGTTCGTGGGAAAACCCTTTTAAAGGCTGTTTTTACTCATCTTTGTTACGGATCCCAATACACTTAACGGCCGCAGGTTAGCTGCCCTAAACTTGACAGTCTCATAGGTATGTATGACGCTGTTGAATTTGCGTCAGTAGTCATGCTGCTAGTCTGTGTATTGCTGTCTGTTGGCCTTCATACTCAATAGGGGTATAAACACAAAGATTGCCTAAGGCGACATAAACTTTAAATACAGCTCTGGTTGGCTGAGAGGTAGCATGCTCATATGCTGAGAGAGGTAGTCCTCAAATGCCAATGTCACTTTTGACAGCGGAATGTGAGCGGTTAATGTTCAGGGATTTTGATCCAGCCACAGTATTCTGCCTTTGTTTACGTTCTATGCGGTGTGAATTTCAGCATGCAGCTTAAACCTTCTCTGTATCCCACAAAAACAGGCTGTTGGTTCTGTAATCTATTGTTTATTGTTCGATAGTGAGCAATGCACGATTGATTGATTGGTGGTGCATCAATTACAAGTGCCAGTTGTAAAACTATAAGTGAAGAAATGATACAAATCAGTATAGAGCATATCACATAATAAGTAGTGACAATACATCCATATAATAAATCCGCACTGGGTACACAGATCATTCAAACAGCCCTGACAGTGTACAGTACAGAGGATCATTACACTAAAATGGAGGATAATAGAACACAAGCCTTCCTATCAGACATAACTGTACTTAAAAAAACTATTGCTCTACAATCCTAACAAATTCTAAAATATATACCGTATATACTCGTGTATAAGCCGACCCGTGTATAAGCCGACCCCCCTACTTTTGCCCCCAAAATCTGGGAAAACCTATTGACTCATGTATAAGCCGAGGGTGGACCCCAGCACAGGTATACAGCCCCCAGCAGTGTGGTATACAGCAGCCTCCCCAGTGGTATATACAGCCCCAGTGGTAGTATCCAGCAGCCCCAGAGGTATATACAGCCCCAGTGGCAGTATCCAGCAGCCCCAGAAGTATATACAGCCCCAGTGGTAGTATCCAGTAGCCCCAGAGGTATATACAGCCCCAGTGGTAGTATACAGTAGCCATAGAGGTATATACAGCCCCAGTGGTAGTATCCAGTAGCCCCACAGGTATATACAGCCCCAGTGGTAGTATCCAGCAACCCCACAGGTATATACAGCCCCAGTGGTAGTATCCAGTAGCCCCAGAGGTATATACAGCCCCAGTGGTAGTATACAGTAGCCCCAGAGGTATATACAGCCCCAGTGGTAGTATACAGTAGCCATAGAGGTATATACAGCCCCAGTGGTAGTATCCAGCAGCCCCAGAAGTATATACAGCAGCCCCAGAGGTATGGCTTATATTGGCAGCCAGCCTACTTACATACACATACCCATACATACACATATACACACACACACACACACACACACACACACACACACACACACACACACACACACACACACACACACACACACACATACATACACATATATACACACACACATACACAGCTTCCTACCTTGTCCCCCGTTCTGCAGTGCTTTCCGGTGTCCTACGTGCTCCGTTCCCGGTCTGCTGGGCCTGGTGGTTCCTCCTGGTTCCTCATCCTTCGGTTCTATCATGGGGGCTGCCATCTTGGGTCTTCTCTCCGCCCCTGGCCAGTGATGTCAGAGCAGGCCGCACTGTGATTGGCTAGCACCCGTGATCACATGTCACGGGTAAGGCCCACGTCACACACACAGATATTTGTGCAGATATTGTTCACAGATCTCTGATTGCAGTGAAGTTATGGACACATTAATCCATTTATATACAGCCACAAAATGGAACTATGTGTCCATGATTTCACTGCAACCAGAGATCTGCGAACAATATGTGCACAAATATCTGTGTGTGTGACGTGGGCCTTACTCTCACCAGATATGCTTGACAAGGATGATGGTCTTCACAAGAGAAAAGCAAGAGGCAGGAGAACACATGCATGACTGCAAGGGATCATGTCTGATACTGATCTAAAAAGGCTGCTCCATACCCAAAGATGCCGAGGGCTGACCCACAATGCACTGGCTTCTACTGAGTCTAAATGGGCAGAACACCCAGCACACTTGGCAGAAACTCTGTGAATTACACAGGCACTACTTCTGTGCCATTGCTGTGACATATATCGTGGATTTTGTGAAAGTACTCTGAATGTACAGTAGCATTCTTTTTGTGGGAAGGGGTTAAAGGCTTTTTACTATTTTAAAACTTATTGCATTTGAGCTCAGGGTGGGGAATTGACTAAAAATAAAACTCTGTGCTCCCTTCCTGGACTAGCGCCACTCCTCAGCACTGGCCACTGGGTTCCCTTGCAACTCCTGGCATAGACACGACTACTGCAGCCTACACATCACCCAAACTGAATTTACCTGTTTCTATGGAATGTGAGAACTGCAAAAAAAAAGTATTGTTTCTCAAAGCTTGGAGTTGAGTTTGTAATGTACCAGCTACCTTCTTAAAGATCATTTGCTAGGCAATGAATATATGTATGTCTTCATCTCAGTAGCTGTGCAATGTCAATGTTATATCCCATTATAATGACTATCCTCTTGGTAAGGAGAAAACAGGTGGTACTCACCCTTGCGTAAAACTTTGTCTTTATTCCAACTTAGTTAAAAGGCATAATAGCAGGTGAGCGTACAGGTTCGGGCACCGCTAAAGGGCAATGACTATTTTTCGCTATACTTTCACCTCAACGGATGCTGCAGTTTAACAGGTGCATTAAATTATATGGAGGCTGCATTATATTGTATAGAGGACTATGTGTGGTCCATTATATTACATGGAAGGCTATGTGGAGCCATTATAATATTTAAAGAGCTTTGTGGAGGCCATTATATATTTGGAGGACTATGAGGAAGCCTTTATACTTTATGGAGGCCTATTTGAGGGCCATTATACTGTATGCAAGCAATTATACAGGATGGGCCATTTATATGGATGCACCTAAATAAATGGGAATGGTTGGTGATATCAACTTCCTGTTTGTGGCACATTAGTATATGGGAGGGGGAAAACTTTTCCAGATGGGTGGTGTCCATGGCAGTCATTTCGAAGTTGGCCTTTTTGGATCCAACTTTATTTTTTTCAATGGGAGGAGGGTCATGTGACACATCAAATGTATAGAGAATTTCATAAGAACAACAATGGTGTGCTTGATTTTAACGTAACTTTATTCTTTCATGAGTTTTTTACCAGTTTATGACCTCTTACAAAATGTGTTCAAAGTGCTGACCATTGTGTTGGATTGTCAATGCAACCCTCTTCTCCCACTCTTGACACACTGATGGCAACACCGCAGAAGAAATGCTAGCACAGGCTTCCAGTGTCCATTGTTTCAGATGCTCCACATCTCGTATCTTCACAGCATAGACAATTGCCTTCAGATGAGTGATGAGACAAACTTGTTTGTGAACAGTGAAGTTAACAAACAAAACCACCGCTATTGGAATGACACTAATCGACAGTGGATAGATCCCACCAAGACTGTTGGAACACAAAAATTGATGGTATGGTGTGGTATATGGGGTACAAAGATAGTGGCGCCATTCTTCATCAACGTAAACCTCAATGCCACCGGATATCTGAATTATGTAGCATGCATATAAATGGCCCACCCTATACACTGTGAAGCTTTGTGTGGGGTCCATCATACTGTGTGGAGGGGCTATTATACTATTGGAGGGATAGTAGGGGCTATTACATTGTATGTGGGCCCATTATACTGCATGGAGGACTGTGTGGGTGTCACAGTTGGGTATTATATTGTGTTAGGGTCACCATTTATTTTCAGGGTAGTTGAAATACAGTAGGGTGATCATACTGTGGGTGTGCAGGGTATTGTGGACGAATTAATTGCAGGGGCATCATACAGGATTTGTTGGCATCATAATTTATGGCTGCAATGAAAGGGAAATCTAAGGGCTTCAATAGGAGGAAAATTGGTTTGTAAGGGCTGCATAGTTGTGAGATATGTTCTTATGCGATCCAGATGAAAAATATTAGTAGTATTACTATACATTTTTTTTGTTTGGGGGCAATTAGAAATTCTGCTATGGGGCCCCATGACTTCTTGTATGCCACTGCTTCAGTGGAGCTGTGTAATCAGAAAATTACCCTTTTTGATTAAAGGGAACCTGTCACCCCAAGTCACCTTTCTAACCTATTATTACCTGTCCCTGTAGCCTTACAATACATTCTAACACATCCTTGTCTCACCTTTTTTTACTAATCTACGAGTACAATAATGTAGTTAGCAAACTTACGAAATTCCTGTCAGAGGGGCGTTCCTCCAAGCGGTTTTGACCGGTAGGCGGGTCCCCTGTGCCGCGCTACCCCTGCCTCGCCGCTGTAATACGCCCTAATGGGCGTCATTATACAATGCAGAGCTCGGGCACAATTTCAATATCGCGCCCGCAATGTCACCGCTGCGACGCGGTCATGTAACGCCGGGATCGCCGCGTCACTTTTGGTCGCACACAGGCAGACTTCAGCATGCAATCTGCGCATGCGCGAAATCTGCCTGTGAGACCTGCGACTGGAAGTGATGCGATCCCGGCGTCACATGACCGCGTCGCAGCGGTGACGTTGCGGGTGCGATATTGAAATCGTGCCCGAGCTCTGCATTGTATAATGACGCCCATTAGGGTGTATTACAGCGGCGAGGCAGGGGTAACGCGGCACAAGGGACCAGCCTACCGGTCAAAATCGCTTGGAGGAACGCCCCTCTGACAGGAATTTCGTAAGTTTGCTAACTACATTATTGTACTCGTAGATTTGTACAAAAGGTGAGACAGGGATGTGTTAGAATGTATTGTAAGGCTGCAGGGACAGGTATTAATAGGTTAGAAAGGTGACTTGGGGTGACAGGTTCGCTTTAATCAAAAAGGGTCATTTTCTAATTACACAGCTCCACTGAAGCAGTGGCATACAAGAAGTCATGGGGCCCCATAGCATTTTAGTTTAGTTTTGTCATGTTCAATGTATCTTTCTAACAAAGAAAGAAAAGCGGCACTCTGCTTTGACAATTAGAATACAGAAATATTTCAGTTCAACAAAAACTGAGACACTTAGGTTTATGAATATGGCCATATCAATAAACCGCCCAGCCACTGCGTCGAAGTGTGTCTTTGACCAGGTCCCGAACTTTTTTTCAGCCTCTATCTGGGTTAAAAATCTCCTCATTTATAGGCAAATTAGAAAAAACTGATACCAGAGAACACTAGCATAAAGGGCCCGGGGGGAAAGGTGCACAACAGAGGGCGTGAACCAGTGGCGTAGCTAGCCTGCTCTGGGCCCGTGCATCTGCTGTAAGGAGGAGGAGGGAGGAGAGGAGAGGAGGGGCGGGCAGAGCTGCAGGACAGGAAGTCCCGTCCTCCCTCCTCTCCGGCCGGCGTGGCGGCCGGCGGCCAGCACGGGGCCCCCCAGGGGGTGCGGGGGGCCCCCCAGGGGGCGGCCAATGGGCCCTTCATGCCGGGGGGCGTGAACCCATAGTACCCATACTATAATTTAGAAAACTGAGGTGTATAATACTTGTTTAAGAGTAGGATGGGAATTCAGATATGTAGGCATAGTTGTGTACCCTAATGTCAAAAAATTTATTTCCCTTAATTTGGTTAATTTCTATCCCAAATTCCAATCTAAAATTAATACTTGATCTAAATTGCCCCTTTCAGCAATTGGTCGCACCAATTTGATTAAAATGATCTTAATGCTGCAATTGCTATACACTATCCATAATTCCCCAGTATGGATCCCCTTGAAGTATTTTTAGAAATTTCACACAATGTTCCAAGAATTAATATTATATTAATATACCAGGAAACTGCCTGTCATACCAACTTTGGAGTTGGGGAGTGGAGTACGAGCTGGGCGAGATTGTATTCCCACTTTAGCACTAATGAAAAAGACATGGTGTAAAATTAAGGCCTTACTCGGTCTTGTGGGACATACTCCTTTTACTCCGCTGTGGCACAACCCTGGCTTACCAGAGATATTTCAGTTGGAGGGCTTCAGCCCCTGGGAAAGTGACTTTCAATACGTGGTACAACTACTGCAAAATGAGACCTTTAAGGGCTTTCAACAATTGAAAAAATAAATTCATACCCCACAGACTAGTGTCTACTTTTATTTGCAGTTGCACAACACATGGATAAGTCAACCTACACATATGAGAACTAAAGTGGTGAACCACCTACTGTTGAACACAATGTTGAGCCACACAGTGGAAGGAAGGGGATTATCTCCAGAATATATGACATTTTAATGCAGGAGTCTCAATGGAATACGACCTTATCGGTCAAGGAGAAATGGGAGAGAGATACAGGACCTCTTGATGATGAAAAATAGAATGATATAGTGGAGGCAACCCCTCAATTATCCACCTGTGAGGCCCAAAGATTATCCAAGCTTTATCTGCTGCACAGAGTCTATAGAACTCAAAGTCTTACATGAGGTGGGGAGCCAGAGCGAATGATGCTTGCCCAAAATGTGGGGCAGTATCGGAGGAAACAATGCACATGTTTTGGGGATGTAGATTTATCAACACATTTTGGACCAACTGCTTAAGATATATTAACAATGTATGTGACAGAGACCTGCCGCTACAACCCCTGATGTGTGTTCTAGGATACATAGAGTAGGGAATGATGGATGCGGATGAAGGGATAGTGATAAAGCGAGATTTATCAAGTAAAAAATGTGATTGCAAGACACTAGCTGAGTGATTCCTCACTGAGATTACAAGAGTTTGTGGATAGGATGTCTTGTATGATCAAGATGGAGGAAGGAGTATATAAGAAAAGAAGAGCTGTTCGTAAGTTTGACAAAATATGGGGTACATGGGGGATGTATCATGAAGATTACTCCATAGATATTCTGAACGCTGTAATGAGATCGATATAGTTGTATACTTGAGAAGATTGGATACTTGGTGAAGCGCCTGAGGGTGTATGATGAATGGCTGTCTGAGGGTACTAATGGGGACAGTTCAAAAATAACTATATACAGCTCCGGAAAAAAATTAAAGAGACTACTGCAAAATTTCAGGTTCTCTGATTTTTCTGTTTATAGGTATACAACCCCTGGCAAAAAATATGGAATCACCGTGCCTGGAGTATATTAATTCAATTGTTTAATGTTGTAGAAAAAAAGCAGATCACAGACATGGCACAAAACTAAAGTCATTTCAATTGGCAACTTTATGGCTTTAAGAAACACTAAAAGAAATCAAGATAAAAAACGTGGTAGTCAGTAAGGCTTTGTTCACACATCGCGTATTTTGTCGCGTATTTTTACGCATGCAGTTTTCTAAAGAAATACGCGCGTTTTTTTACGCGCGTAAAAAAACGCATGTGTGTTCACACACATGCATTTTTTGATGCGTTTTTTTACGGACGCGTTTTTTTCTGCATGTGTACTGCAAACACATAGAAATGAAGTTTGTTGAAAAAAAAAAAGAAAAAAAAAGCCTTGTGATGTCATTTCCTTTCTTTTCCATTATTACATTCTCCATTGAAAAGTGAACTAGAGAATGGACAATCTACATGCTGCATTTTCTATGTCCAGCAAGGGTAACCCAAGCAGCTGGGGGCTGGAATCCTCAGCGTGGTGAGGCCCAACCGTTCTGGGCCCCCCACGCTAAGGACCGCAGCCAACAGCCGCCCCAGGAGTGGCGCCTCAATGAGAGATGCCAAACCTGGCAGGTACCTCGCTCTTCCAGCTGCCCTGGGCAGTGGCAGTCTGGGTAATAACGGGGTTGGTGACACCTTTTTTGACAGCTGCCACCAAGCCTCTATTGGTAATGTCAGCCGTCAGTGTGACAGCCAGCTATTAGCAATAGAGAAATTGAGATTGGAAACAAAAAAAAATTGCTATTGCATCGGGAGTGTGATGAAATGAACAGGTGCCGTAGAAATAGCCGCTGAATAGCACAGTCCTCTCTCCAGAAACTACACTGTTGTTGCAAGATTTATATGGAGTATATGGTGGCTCTGTGGTAATCGCTGTACAGTGGCTCAGTGGTTAGCACTGTATATGGTGGCTCAGTGGTTAGCACTGTATATGGTGGCTCAGTGGTTAGCACTGTATATGGTGGCTCAGTGGTTAGCACTGTATATGGTGGCTCAGTGGTAATCGCTGTACAGTGGCTCAGTGGTTAGCACTGTATATGGTGGCTCAGTGGTAATCGCTGTACAGTGGCTCAGTGGTTAGCACTGTATATGATGGCTGTGGTTAGCACTGTATACGGTGGCTCAGTGGTTAGCACTGTATATGGTGGCTCAGTGGTTAGCACTGTATATGGTGGCTCAGTGGTTAGCACTGTATATGGTGGCTCAGTGGTTAGCACTGTATATGGTGGCTCAGTGGTTAGCACTGTATATGGTGGCTCAGTGGTTAGCACTGTATACAGTGGCTCAGTGGTTAGCACTGTACAGTGGCCTCCTCTCCTCCCTGGTCTCGTCTCCTCCATGTCCTCCTTAGCCTCCCTTTGTGGGGGAGCTCCAATGTGGAGACACACAGGGACCCTCCAAACATGGTGTCCGCTAACAATTTGAGCTCATTTTCCATTCAAATTGTTAGCGGACACCATGTCGCGTTTGGAGGGTCCCCGTGTGTCTCCACATTGGAGCTCCCCCATAAGTGACCCCATTTTGGAAACTAGACCCCCAAAGAAACATATCTAGATCCATATTGAGCACTTTGAACCCCCAGATGCTTCACAAATTGATCCGTAAAAATGAAAAAATAAATTTTTGTGAAAATAAAAACGTACTTATTCCTTATTACGGATCAATTTATGAAGCACCTGGGAAAACAAAGTGCTCACTATGCATCTAGATAAGTTCCTTAGGGGGTCTAGTTTCCAAAATGGGGTCACTTGTGGGGGAGCTCCAATGTTCAGGCACACAGGGAGGGGCTCTCCATACGCAACAAGGTTTCCGCTAACAATTGGAGCTAATTTTCCATTGAAATTGTTAGCTGACACCATGTCGTGTATGGAGAACCCATGTACCACCAGCACAAGGGCAACTGGAAGAGTTGGGTTGCAGCACCAGAAAATGCCGCCTCTAATGAATGCGCTATTTTCTTGGGTGGCTGTGGGTTGCAATTTGCAGCGTGGGGGACCCACAACATTTGGGTCTCTCCACGCTGAGGATTCCAGTCAGCCAGCTGCCAAGTTGTACCTGGCTGGCTACCAAAAATACAACGGACTTTTTTTTTTATTTCTAGAACTAATTCTAGAAAAAAAAATGACATGGGGCTCCGCCATATTTTTGGTCCAGCCAGGTACAACTTGGCAGCTACAGACTGCCAGCAACCCCCAGCTGCCTCGTTGTACCTGGCTGCAACCAAAAATACAGCGAAGCCCATTTTTTTTTTTATTTCTAGAATTCTAGAAAAAAAAATGACATGGGGCTCCGCCATATTTTTGGCCCAGCCAGGTACAGCTAGGCAGCTGGGGGCTGGAATCCTCAGCATGGAAAGGCCCAAGCGTTCTGGGCCCCCCATGCTGCGAATTGCAGCCCGCAGCCGCCCCAGAAAATGGCGCATTCATTGAAGCGCCATTTTCTGGCGCTGTACCCATGCTCTTCCAGTTGCCCTGGTGCCGGTGGCAAACTGGGTAATAAAGGGGTTAATGCCAGCTTTTTATTGGCAGCTGGCACTAAGCCCGAGATTCATAATATAGGGCCAATGTTAGACCCGCCATTAGGAATCTCTGGTAAATAGTCAGAAAATACACACATAGAAAAATCTTTTTATTTGAAAAAAAAACACAAACAAAATTCGGACTCCATCTTTATTATAAAGATCCGACGTAGTCCACAACAAAGGTCCCACGACGCTCGATCGCCTCCGACGTAGTCCACAACGAAGGTCCCACGATGCTCGATCGCCTCTGCTCAATCCAGAGACTACAGCAAGGGATCAAGTGTCCTCTTCCTACAGTCTCGGGGGTCAGAGTTGTGGTGCACTGTATGACAATGATCTGTTATACAGTGCACCATGACTTTGATCCCAGAGACTATAACAAGGGGACACTTGATCCCTTGTTGCACCCATCCATCCATCCATGTATGCACCCATCATCCACGCACGCACACAACCACGCACATCCACACACACATCAACGCACGCATGCTGACATCCACGTTCGCACACATCCACGTACGCACACAACCACGTTCGCACACATCCACGCACGCTGACATCCTCGCACGCACATCCACACACACATCAACGCACGCATGCTGACATCCACGTTCGCACACATCCACGTACGCACACAACCACGTTCGCACACAACCACGCACGCTGACATCCTCGCACGCACATCCACACATACATCAACGCACGCATGCTGACATCCACGTTCGCACACATCCACGTACGCACACAACCACGTACGCACATATCCACGTTCGCACACATCCACGCACGCTGACATCCTCGCACGCACATCCACACACACATCAACGCACGCATGCTGACATCCACGTTCGCACACATCCACGTACGCACACCACGTACAAACACATCCACGTTTGCACACATCCACGCACGCTGACATCCTCGCACGCACATCCACACACGCATGCTGACATCCACGTTCGCACACATCCACGTTCGCACACATCCACGTACGCACACATCCACGTACGCACACATCCACGTACGCACACATCCACGTACGCATACATCCACGTACGCACACATCCACGTTTGCACACATCCACGCACGCTGACATCCTCGCACGCACATCCACGCACGCATGCTGACATCCACGTTCGCACACATCCACGTACGCACACATCCACGTTCGCACACATCCACGTACGCACACCACGTACACACACATCCACGTTCGCACACATCCACGCATGCACGCTGACATTCATGCAAGCTGACATTCATGCATGCACTCATCCAAGCACGCACACATACATACATACATTCACCCATCCATCTATTCATACTTACCCACCGATGAGGAGGAGGAGCCCTGAGAAGAGGAGGGGCCACACCGGAGACTGCAGAGGAGGCCGACGGTGCGGGCCGGTGCACCGGCGCGTGCAGCCCGCCGGACCGGAATAGGTGAGCAGGGCTGGGTACGAGCAGGGGGGTGGGTAAGAGCAGGGAGGAGGGGGCCTGCAGCTTGACCGGTGGGCGCATGAGCCCGCCGGCCGAAAAACTATAGGAGGAGGGCGGGTGGATGGCGGGGACCGGTATGGGAGGGTGCAGGCTGGACAGGACACGGGGATATGGACACAGGGGGGCTGGACGGAGCGGGGATATGGACACAGAAGGGGCTGGACGGAGCGGGGATATGGACACAGGGGAAGCTGGACGGAGCGGGGATATGGACACAGGGGGGGCTGGACGGAGCGGGGATATGGACACAGGGGGGCTGGACGGAGCGGGATATGGACACAGAAGGGGTGGACGGAGCGGGGATATGGACACAGGGAAGCTGGACGGAGCGGGGATATGGACACAGGGGGGGCTGGACGGAGCGGGGATATGGACACAGGGGGGGCTGGACGGAGCGGGGATATGGACACAGGGGTTGCTGGACGGAGCGGGGATATGGACACAGGGGAAGCTGGACGGAGCGGGGATATGGACACAGGGGAAGCTGGACGGAGCGGGGACAGGAGGACACAGGGGAAGCTGGACGGAGCGGGGACAGGACACAGGGGAAGCTGGACGGAGCGGGGACAGGACACAGGGGAAGCTGGACGGAGCGGGGACAGGACACAGGGGAAGCTGGACGGAGCGGGGATATGGACACAGGGGAAGCTGGACGGAGCGGGGATATGGACACAGGGGAAGCTGGACGGAGCGGGGACAGGACACAGGGGAAGCTGGACGGAGCGGGGACAGGACACAGGGGAAGCTGGACGGAGCGGGGACAGGACACAGGGGAAGCTGGACGGAGCGGGGACAGGACACAGGGGAAGCTGGACGGAGCGGGGACAGGACACAGGGGAAGCTGGACGGAGCGGGGACAGGACACAGGGGAAGCTGGACGGAGCGGGGACAGGACACAGGGGAAGCTGGACGGAGCGGGGACAGGACACAGGGGAAGCTGGACGGAGCGGGGACAGGACACAGGGGAAGCTGGACGGAGCGGGGACAGGACACAGGGAGAGCTGGACGGAGCGGGGATATGGACACAGGGGAAGCTGGACGGAGCGGGGATATGGACACAGGGGAAGCTGGACGGAGCGGGGACAGGACACAGGGGAAGCTGGACGGAGCGGGGACAGGACACAGGGGAAGCTGGACGGAGCGGGGACAGGACACAGGGGAAGCTGGACGGAGCGGGGACAGGACACAGGGGAAGCTGGAGCAGATAATGGCCGGCGGGTGCAGCGGGACCCAGGGACAGCCACGGGAAAGCAGGAATCCCAAAATGGTGGGATTTCCTGTTCCTGTTTTCCCTGGGGCTGTTCCTGTGTGACATCATTTCCTCCATACCTCTTGCCCCGCGCTGGAATGCGCATCGTCTGAATGACGATGCGTAATTCCAGGGGTTAAAATGGGGCCTATGGGAGAAGGCGCACGTAAAAAGACGGAAAGAATTGACATGTTCATTCTTTTTACGCGCGCGCTTTCTCCCATAAAAGCGCGGCCGAAAATTGCGCTGTGTGTGAACAGCAAAAGTGAAAGTGCATTCACTTTGCTGTGACACGCAGACGCAGGTCCGCTTTGGGGGGAAATACGTGCGCAAAAAAAGCGCAAATAATACGCGATGTGTGAACGTAGCCTAAGGGTACCTTTTTTCAGACCAAGCAGAGGGAAAAAATTATGGAATCACCCTGGAAATTTTCATTCCCAAAACTAACACCTGCATCAAATAAGATCTGCTCGTTAGTCTGCATCTAAAAAGGAGTGATCACACCTTGAAGAGCTGTTGCACCAAGTAAACTGACATGAATCATGGCTCCAACATGTGAGATGTCAATTGAAACAAAGGAGAGGATTATCAAACTCTTTCAAGAGGGTAAATCATCACGCAATGTTGCAAAAGATGTTGGTTGTTCACAGTCAGCTGTGTCTAAAATCTGGACAAAATACAAACAACATGGGAAGGTTGTTAAAGGCAAACATACTGGTAGACAACGGAATACATCAAAGCGTCAAGACTGGAAACTTTAAGCAATATGTCTCCAAAACAGGAAATGCAAAACATGGAATTTACATACAGAAAAGGTAAACATAAGCCATCATTAACACCTAAACAGAAAAAAAACAAGGTTACAATGGGCTAAGGAAAAGCAATCGTGGACTGTGGATGACTAGATGAAAGTCTATATTCAGTGATGAATCGCAAATCTGCATTGGGCAAGGTGATGATGCTGGAACTTTTGTTTGGTGCCGTTCCAATGAGATTTATAAAGATGACTGCATGAAGAGAACATGCAAATTTCTACAGTCATTGATGCTATGGGGCTGCATGTCGGGTAAAGGCACTGGGGTAATGGCTGTCATTACATCTTCAATAAATGGCCAAGTTTACATTGATATTTTGGACAGTTTTCATATCCCATCAATTGAAAGGATATTTGGGGATGATGAAATCAATTTTCAAGATGATAATGCATCCTGTTATAGAGCAAAAACTGTGAAAACATTCCTTGAAAGAAGGCACTTAAGGTCAATGTCATGGCCTGCAAATAGTCCGAATCTCAATCCAATTGAAAATCTTTGGTGGAAGTTGAAGAAAATGGTCCATGACAAGGCTCCAACCTGCACAACTGATCTGGCAACAGCAATCAGAGAAAATTGGAGCCAGATTGATGAAGAGTACTGTTTGACACTCATTGAGTCCATGCCTCAGAGACTTCAAGCTGTTATTAAGCCAGAGGTAGTGCAAAAAAATACTAGTGATGTATCTGAGTGTTGTTTTGTATGTTTGTTTTTCATGATTCCATAATTTTTTCCTCAGAATTGAGTGACTCCATAATTTTTTTCCCTATGCTTGGTCTGAAAAAAATTACCCTTACTGACTACCACATTTTTGATCTTGATTTCTTTTAGTGTTTCTTAAAGCCAGAAAGTTGCCATTTGAAATGACTTTAGTTTTGTGCCATGTCTGTGATCTGCTTTTTTTTCTACAACATTCTTTCTGTTGTGTTGTATTGTTGACTGAAAATAGGTTAATAAAACGTATCTGATTTAAACAAAAAAACAACAATTTAGGAAAAACTGCGGCACTTAATCCTGTCAGTGTGCATAGGTGCAACGCCAAACACAATACTTACAATAGTAAAGTGGCACTCTGCTATGACAATTAGAAATATTTCAGTTAAACCAAAAATGCAAAAATTTGACTGGGTCCCTAACTTTCATTTTCAGCCTCTATCTGGGTTAAAAATCTCCTCATTTATAGGCAAATTAGAAAAAACTGATACCAGAAAACACTAGCAACACTAATTGTCATAGCAGAGTACCGCTTTTTTACTTTTGTAATTCTTGTGTTTGGCGTTGCACCTGTGCACACTAATAGGACTGAGTGCCGCAGTTTTTCTGAATTGTAATATGAGTTCACGCTCTCAGTTGTGCACCTTTCCCTGCCCTGGGCCCGTTATCAAGTGTTTTCTGGTATCAGTTTTTTTCTAGTTTGCCTATAAATGAGGAAGTTTTAATCCAGATAGAGGCTGAAAATGAAGTCAGGGATCTGGTAAAAGAAAACACCTCACAGCTGTAGCTGGGCGATTTATCAATATGGTCATATTCATAAAGCTAAGTGTCTCAGTTTTTGCTTAACTGAAATATTTATGTATTTTGATTGTCATAGCAGAGTGCCACTTTTCTTACTATTGGCTATCCTTTTTAAAAACAATACAGGATTTCTAAAGTTGCTGCTCACCTGGCTTGGTTGTGAGACCCACAACCAGTATATGTGCGTGATATAGCTGCCGCTGGTCCACACTCCACATAATCTTTGTGGTGGTTGAAATAAATCCAAATAGACGGTGCTGTTTGATCCACGCAAACCTTATGTGGAAAACAAGACTTCAATGGATTAAAGGATAATGGTGCCTTTACTCAACGCGTTAGAGCATGTCTCTGCTCCTTCATCAGGAATGCAACCATTTGGATTTACTTTTCTTACAATTGTAATTATTGTGTTTGGCGATGCACCTGTGCACACTGACAGGATTGAGTGCCGCAGTTTTTTCTAAATTGTATATTTAAAAAAAAAAGTTTTTTATTTCTTCCCCATATCATTACCTATTTATATAAAAGATGATAATTTAGAATTATTTACGGTACATTTTTACATTGATGACTAAGCCTAATTACTAGTCATATGTCCTGTTCTGTAGAGTAGCCTCGTGGACATAGGTAGCAATGGAGCTGCTTGGAAGCCTTCACAACAGAAGAGCTTTCTAGGCATGCTTTGATCAGGGTAAACGCCATTGTGCAGGGAAGGGGAGGAGTTGAGCTGTGACCATCACACATTGTGAATTGTGGATCCTGTATTATCTACTGTATCAGTCATTTTATTTCTACCTGTAATGATAAACCGTTAAAGTCTAAACAGGAAGCTTCAGTCTAGTATTATTCTTAAGACCTCTATGATATAAAGTTAGCTGAACCTGCTGATATAGATGGGCTTGGCTGACTGCCTAATGTGTATGGGGACCTCCCAACTTCTCACCGACAAATAATGTAGGGGAAGAGAAGGATCAGTCCTCTTGGATTCCATACGGCTGATTCTTCTGTTCCGTAGGAAATAAGCCACTGAATGAAATGTCTGGCAATATCTCTCTCATAGAGAACATCTGATTTGAGTGCCCTTGTGTAGTGATGGGCAAAACCACCGATGTTCAGGTTCGGCAGACTCACCTGGACTTTTTTAAAATCCAAATTAGAGGCCAAATGTGACTTGAATTTGAGCCCGAAGTCCCAAACTTGGACTTTACAGTTATGGGGTGGGGGGCTGTAAAAGACAGCATAAAGTTATTAAACAGTAGCTTATACTCACCGCCTCCCGCCTCATCCAAGTGGCCTGACACTATGAATTTTGGGCTTAGTGCCAGCTGCCAATACAAAGCTGGCATTAACCCCTATATTACACAGTGTGCCACCCCCACGCGGTCCACTGAATGAGCTGGGTAAAGCGCCTAAAAATGGAGGTACGACAGAATGCTATTTTCAGGGTGGCTGCAATTTTCAGCATGGGGGGCCCAGAACACTTGGGCCTTACCACACTGAGAATCCCAGCCCCCATATGCCGGGGTTTTACCTTGGCTGGCGATCAAAAATAGAGCAAAACCAGGAGGGGGCGTTTCCAACTGAGCATGGTTGCAGACGTGCACGGCTAAGCTTCGACATTCCCAGGCTTCCAGGGGCTTCTCGGCAGCTCTCACCCGGCTGAAATTTGATCTCTTGTTTACAGAAGCCCTGGTGGACAGATGACGGGAGGAGATCCCGTAAACGCTCATCCCAAGCAAAACTGACGTCTTTCCTCTCACCTGGCCCAGCAGCAGCAGTGAGAGGGAAAATGGCACCGGAGTCTCCAGCTTCAGCTAACCACTCCACCCACAGGAGCTCAAGGTCAGCATCAGCCTTAGTTTCTGGCATAACAGCAGGAGAGGGATCTGACATTCCTCTAACTTAAAAGACAAAGCAGAGCCTGCTAGTTTCCCTGAGGGCAGCTCTGCAGGAAGACCTGAGAGGGATGGTTGCAGAGATATAGGGGATTTGGATGAATTGGGGACCCGCACCTCACACATTGAGAGCAAAATGGCGGAATTAGCGAAGTTGCACAATGACCTTATTCATGCCAATACTGCACTAGAGGAAGAAATGTCCCATTTGAAATACAAAATGGGTCACCGAGAAGACAGAGCCCGTAGGACCAACGTGCGCATTAGGGGCATCCCAGAATTAGTCCGTGATCCTGAACTCTCTGCTTATTTTAATGAGCTTCTACTAAACGTTCTGCCAGACTTGCCACGGGACCATTACGAAGTTGACAGAATACAGAGTCCCTAAGCACCATCATATTGACCCTTCTTTACCATGCGACACGCTGGCCAGAATCCACTTCTTTTCTCACTGCAGATATGAAAGCATCTGTTGTGGTAAAGTGGCGTCTCTCCCTGAGCCCTATCACAACCTGGAGATCTACTCTGATTTATCAGCCTTCACATTAGCAAGACGCAGAGAATTTGCTCCGGAGGCAAAAATCTTGCGTGTTAATGGCATAAAATGCTGCTGGGGGCACCCAGTTTGTCTGCTTTTTTTTACGATCTGGGGAAACTTGTTCTGGCACCCTCGCTCTGTACTCCTGAAGAACGAGTTGACAGACGGGTAAACTCTTTCCCATCAATGCATTGACATGGACGCTGGGGTCCTTTTCAACTTTTAATAATGGTTAAGTGTAAAACTATAAAAAACAGATAGAAATTCTCAGTACAACATAAGTATACATGAAGTGCAAAACATTACATTGTTACATATAGGTGGGCAGCAGCATATTAAACTCACCGACTGTGCTATGTTGGGAAACATGCAGATAAGCTGAAATCTAGGAGAGAAGGGTCAGCACACCAGGATGTCAGCTTGTATGAGGCTGTAATGGCTTCTGGAGGAGAAGGGGCAGAGCCTAGAGCACAGCCTCATGGGATTACATAGGCATGGAGGGACCAAAATTAGACTATGCAGTAAACATAATGTAATGTGGGAACATTGTCAACAGATGGCGCTATGGGATAAATCATTGCTGAACAAGCAAACAATATACAGTATTGTCTCAAGCAAACTAAATGCACGTATTTCAGAGAAAGGCACGACAAACTTGCACCTGCTTTTTGCCTGAACAACTTCGCAAACTACTCAAGGACTGGGGCATGATTGAATCCACTAAATCCCCACTAAAGCGTAAAGGTGGTTCTCGGAGCAGTGACAAGAAAAAACTCAATCCTGAATGGCATGGGTGATTGCATCTCCTTTTATATATGGAGCCATATGCCGGACATGTGGCACTTGGTCTGTCACCAGATGTTTTTTTTTTCTTTTTGTCAGTATCTGTTCTCTGGCAACTTTAGACTGTAGACTTTGAACTAAACTGTTCTTGCACCCACCCGTCCAGTCAGTACGACTGTTACAGGCCTATAGGTCTAAATAAGGTTTTTTTTGCCTCTACTGTTTTTTCTGTTTGTGTTTTGTGTTCTTGTGGTGCCCCCCGGTCGCCTCTATTCGTTTACGGCAACTGGGATCGTTAAGTCCAGTCACCCACAAATACACCCAACACACCCCGGTCCAAGAGCGAGCGAGTGAACCCAGGTGGTGGGATGGCTCGGGCAGCTGTGGGACTATGGGGGAGACAGGTGTGGGTGGGACATTAGTACAGGAAGCGGTCAGGGTAAGGAAGAGGACAAAGGGAAAACACCAGTAGGGGTCATTCACTGGAGGAAGTCAGTCGGAGGAGGACCAGTGACAGAGAAGACAGAGAGCATGGACCCGGAGGCCCGAGCTACGGTGAGGCCTATCCGGGGCTACACACCGCAGAAAGACGGAGGGAGTCCTAGGGGCGCGGGCAGTGAGCGATCCACCCAAATCAGCTGTGAAGCAAGAGGACAGGGCGAGAACCAGGGGCCCAGCCCTGAAGGTGGCGGGAAGGCTTCAGACTCCAACCACTGAACCAGGGGCCACAAAATCTCCAAGAGCTGTGGTCAACTCCCGATGAAGCACAGAGAAGGCAGCCGTACTAGGGCTAGGGGACCAGGCGTGTGCAGGAAGGAGGAGAATAGGCAGCGCTGAGAAAGGAAGCCCAGGAGGAAGGAACACAAAAGGGGGTGCACTGGACAAGCCATCCTAGTTGTCAAGTTTAAGGAAAGAGAGATTACTGGTTAGGAACGCTGGGAAGCACAAATAAGGAGATTACTTATAGGTTAACACGTTTATTTACCACAATGCGTATCCACAACAGATTGTTGTTTTCCTCTACCTGATTAAAAAATTGGATGAAAAGGTGGTAGTTCATGCACTGCCGTCTGTCCGTTGGTTCCAAGAGGAAGACAACAATCCTGGTTGTGAATGACTACCTGAGCCGCCACTGTACTTGTGCTGTAACCTGAAGTGCTGGATGAGAGAAGCCAAGTATACTGGGTTGAAACTCAGCATTGAGTCAGACTGTTCATTTCAATCCTGAGGAGCGGTAGACTGAAATGCCACGCAGGCAGCAGCAGCCTGCTTGAGAGTATTCCTGGCCCTGCGCTGCAGCCTGCTCAGCACTACTGGCTCTCCACCACCCCAAATCGCCTTGACTCCGGATGCCCTGGGGACCCGCTCCTCCTGTGGGGAGTCACACCATCACAGCTGCAACTCCATCATCCCTAGAGGTCCCGGACTGCAGCAGCGGCCCCTACCGGCCGCCTTCCACGGGTGGCGTCACAACATACTCTCTCTTTATTTTTACTTTTTTTTCTTTTTACCCCTCTTCAATCCCCTTTTTACTGACTGTCCAATAGGGGACCACGGAACAGGTCATGCCACCTTGACGACATCCAGAGGGTCCGGCTCAGAGCACCCCATGGCCCCTACTGGGACGAGTCATTATCCCCCCCCCCCTTTTCTCACTTTTCTACCCTCCATAGCTAGAAATTCCTTTTCTATGATCATGAGTAAGGCTACAATCTAGCCAAAACATGTTGCCTGAAGACATGATAAACTGATCTTAGTGTTTTTACGTGCTAAGAGACCTGTTTTTACCTGGATACCAATACATTTTATAAAGAACTCAAGGTGCAATTTTCCTCAACTCGCTGGACAATTCTTGGAAGTGATCTAAATCTCCCATAACTTTGTTTGGGAATGCAAGGGAAAAAAAGGCAGGTGTATGCATCCTGGTCAGGGACACTGTGGCCTTAAACCTGGTAGACTCGGTGGTTGATGCGGAAGGCAGGTGTAAAATTGTGATAGGCTCTATTGGCAGGAAGATATTTGGCTTCGCCACAGTCTATTCCCTTAACTCAGCCCAACTCTCCTTTATCAGGAAATTCCTAACAACATTGAAAAATGTTGCCAATGGTCACCAAATTGTTTGCGGTTACGGTACTTTAAACTTCCCATGCATAGGAGCCTTGACTGTTCGGGCTAGACAGGGTCTGGCAAGGAACTATCTTGTCTTGCTGGAGAGTTTAATTTCAATGACATTTGGAGATATCTGCATGCATCCGAACGGGATTATACCTTTTTCCTCTGGTAGACACAGGTCATATAGCCGGATTGATTATTTTCTGGTAGACTGTAAATCGCTAGATGTATGCAAAGAGGCTTCTGTGGGGGTTGTTTCTTGGTCAGACCATGTTCCTGTGAGCTTAACTATTGCTAACCAATTTGAAATTCCTGGTAGCCCTAGGTGTAGACTGAACAGTCAACTTCTTTCACATACGCACTCTGCCCATTCTATTGCTCAAAACATAGAAGAATTTGCGTACAGTACATTGGTTCAGTCTCCTGTCAGGAGCTATCCGAGGTGCTGTACGCAATTTTCGTACAGTACCGCCACCGACATTTTCTGTATATTTCTAAAAGTCGACAATTGCCGTTTTTGAGTTGCATGTTTTATTAACCCCTGCACAAGCAGTGTGTGCTGTCAGCATGTGTCCAGGAAGTGTGGACACATGCTGGCACCACACAAAAAGCAGTTTATCCCTGCAGACACCGGCTTATTAGCTGCATCTGCAACCTCTGTGCTGACATTCTGCACAGAGGCTGCAGATGGGGTTAATATGCTGCTAAACCATGTGATTTTTAAATTTTACACATCAGCTGTGTTTTTATCAATCATCTTACATCGCTGCTGTCACAGCAGTGAAAGATGATTGGTTACTATACCGGGAAACCGGCAAATTCAAACCCAGCGGCTTGCCACGGAGTTTGAAGCGATTTTGAATGCACATGCGTGTGACTATCGCACCATGTGCTGTATGGGTGCAAGATTTTCTCGCACCCATAGACTTTCATTGTCCACTCGCACGGGGAAATCGTGTGCAATCGCAGCATGTTGCGATTGAACACGCATTTCTATCGTAATGCGAGGAACTCGCACTAATGGGAACAGTATCATTTAATGATACTGGTCCGAGTTCAATGTGAGTCTCCCTCGCATTACACTCACGCGAGGCACCCAGTGTGTCTTCAGCCTAATCTTTATAGTCTTAAGGATGACCCGCTTACTCCCCAGACTTCTCTTCCTCTCATTAATGCGTATTTGCGACATTTAAACCTACCAAAATTGTTGAATGACCAACTGGGAACTCTCAACTCCCCCTTTAACCCCTTAGAAATATAGAAAGTAATGAAGTCCTTGAAAGTCCTGTCTGCTCCAAGACCAGATGGTTTTCCAAATAAGCATTATCAACAGTTTGCTAATATCTTGACTCCATATTTGTTATGCACTTTCAATCACTGGCAGAACTTGGGCTTTTCATCCTCGGCAAATTTAGAAACGACGATAGTCACCTTGCCAAAACCGGCCAAACTCTTCCCTTCCCCCCACACACGAATCCAGGCAACTTTAGACCCATCTCATTACTGAACTGTGATGTTAAAATTTACTCCAAGCTTTTGGCATCCAGGCTTCACGCCATCTTACCTTCCCTGATCTCGGCAGACATGATTGGGTTCATAGCTGGGAGACAGGCAAAAGATGGAATCAGAGGGATGATAAATTTAATTAACGTCACAGAACTTAAAAAAACTACCCTGTGCTTTTTTATCCCTTTGCACCGAAAAGCCTTTGACAGGGTTAGTTGGGCATATCTCTCTGCAGTCCTCCTCAAATTTGGGTTTCAGGGGCCTTTTCTCTCAGCTATCCTCTCACTATAAAAAAACTTTCCAATCACTAACAGGACTCGCCAAGGCTGTCCTTTATCTCCCTTGATTTTCACGTTAGTGATGGAACCCTTGGCGCAGTCGATACCTTTTTATGTCAAGGTCTGAACGTATCAGAGTGGGCAGGGAGGAGCACAAAATAGGTCTTTACACTGATGACGTCATCATCTCCTGCACCTCTCCGGAAATCTCCCTTCCTGGAATCATAAAAGCTCTTGACAATTTCTCACAGGTTTCCTATTATAAACTCAACGCCAGTGAAAGTGAAATTCTACCCTTGCATATCTCCCCTGAAAATATAACTAAATTCTCACAATCTCTTCCCTTTTAAGTGGTCGCCGGAATGGATCAAATATTTGGGGATTACGTTGTTTCCCAATCACTCCCTGGTGAGGAATAACATTTCACTATCGTCCTCGGTCATTCATAAGGAGTTAATGCATCTTTCACAGTTCTCTCTCTCTCCTGGATTGCCAACATTCAAGCCATAAAAACTGAATTAGTCCTTACCGGTAATTCCTTTTCTTGGAGCCTTCCACGACAGCATTGGAGGATGTCGTCCACGCCCTATTGGGGGACAGGAACACAGAGAGGTTAAAAGCCCCTCCCCTTCCTCAGTACTCCAGTGTTTACCAAGATCACACTTGGCCATGGATTACCTGATACAAACCGGAATCAAACACCAACAAGGGGGGGAAACTGATGCTGTCGTGGAAGGCTCCAAGAAAAGGAATTACCGGTAAGGACTAATTCAGTTTTCTCCATTCGCCTTCCACGGCAGCATTTGAGGAATACCACCGATACTCCTCAGGGTGGGACTATTGCCTGTAGGACTTTCCTACCAAAGGACAGATCCCGACTGAAAGACAGATCTAACCTATAGTGGCGAGAAAAAGTGAGGAGAGACTACCACATAGCCACTCTGCAAATCAGCTCCGATGAAGCTCCAGCCTGCTCCACCCAGGACGTAGAAGCAGTCCGAGTTGAAGGACCCTTCAACCCCACCGGAGGAGCAAGGACCGGAGCGACGTAGGCCTCACAGATCACCTTCGTGATCCAGGAAGTGATGGTAGCCTAGGAAGTCGTCCTTCCCTGTATTTTTCCCAAAATGCTGAACAAAATAGGTTCTGATCTAACCTCCAGGAAGCAGTCTCTCGAAGGTAGTGGAGGACAGTCCGACGAACATCGAAGGAGTGAAACACGGCCTCAGCCGCATTAGCAGGAGATTGACCAAATGAAGGTAGAACCACAACCTGGGACCGATGGAAAGCAGACACAACTTTCGGAAGAAAAGATGAATGCAACCGAAGCGTAATGCGAACAACGGACAGGCACGGAGCCCGGACAGAGAGTGTCTGCAGTTCTCCAACTCTGGAGCAGAAGTGATGGCCACCAAAAACGCCACCTTGTGAGAGAGACGTAAGGGATGCAGCCAACAAGGGTGCAAAGGGACTTCGAGAAAACCCGTGGAGAACAATCTTCAAATCCCAGGGAGGGACAAAAGGCCGAACCGGGACGCCGCCCCCAAGCAGAAGTAAAAAACCGCTTGAGTCATCAATGGGAATTAAGATCCTGGGCAAAACTGCCCCAAAGTGCCGACACCTGGACTTAGAGTGCTCGGCCGAAGCTCCAAATTAAAGCCACGCTGCAAAAACCCAAGAGTTGGGCCACATTAGGATGATGCATGGCCGGGATGGAAGGAGCACACCAGGACAGGAACCGATTCCAGCCCTCCCGTAAATAGCGTGCGACACAGGCTGCCAGCCCTGCTGAAGCATGCGGATCACTGCCTAGGAGAGACCCTTGGTCCTCAGGATCCCGGCCGCAACAGCCAGGCCGCCAGATAGAGCCACTGAAGGCCCGGGTGAAAGAGGACCATGGGACAGAAGGTCGAGACAGTGGGGCAACCTAAACAGTTCCCAACGCCTTAGGAAGTAGCGGGATTGGAGGAAATGCATACACCAAACGGAAGGCCCAGGGAAGGGCAAAGGCGTCCAGCCCCCGAGGATGGTCAGACCCATTCAGGGAGAAAAAGGGCGGCACCTTTTGTATTCGAGCCCGAAGTGAACAGGTCGATCGAAGGGACACCTCACCTGTCCGTAAGAGAGCAAAATACATCCGGATGGAGGCACCATTCTCCTAGGTGGACCTCCGTGTGGCTCAAGAAATCTGCCTGTACATTGGCCATTCCCTTCAGATGAACTGCCGAGGAGGAGAGAAGATGGCGTACTGCCCACGAAAAGATCAGTTTTGCCAGCCCCTGCAAGTGTAAGCCTCGAGTACCGCCTTGGTGCCGGAAGAAGGCAACCGTAGTCACGGTGTCCGACAGGATCTTGACATGATGACCTCGGAAAACGTGAGCAGCGCATGAAGCACTTCTTCCACTGCCAGAAGTTCCCGGAAGTTTGAAGACTGGCGACTGACCGAGCGACTCCAAATCCACTGGAACTGTGTGCGATCCACCATCGCGCTCCAACCGGAACTGCTGGCAGCAGTGGGAACGGAGGTCACAGGTCCGAAGGTGTCCGAGATTCATCCAGGAAAGCAAGGTGACCATCCGCCCCGGGTTCCGGACCCGTGAGTTTAAGGAATCCTGACGTCTGACCCAGGAACTCAGTATGTGTTCCCAGAGCAGACTGGAAGGAGCCTGAGCCCATGCTACCGACTGAATGCAGGCCATCATGGCCTCCAACAGGGATATTGCATCCCACAAGGAGGGCGACCTCCTTGCCCGGAAGCAGGTCAGATGCACGCAGTGCAAAAGCTGATGTGCCATAGGAAGGAACGAGGCCTGTCTGGAGGAGGCCAGCAAGACTCCCAAAAATTGACGACGGGTTGCCGCCACCCGTTCCGATTCCCAAAGATTGGGCACCCACACCCAGGGACTGAAAAATCTCCAACGTTTTGGAGACCAGTGTGCGCAGAACCACTGCCGAAGGAGCAACCACCAACATCTTTAAATAGGGAAGCACACATATCACCTGGGTCTGGATGAATGCGATCACTTCCACCATGAGTTTGGTAAACTCTGGGGGCCTACGAAACCCCGAAGGGCAGCACATTAAACCAATAATGGACCATCCCGCCTGCCCCGGAGATCAGGAATCGCAGAAAGCGCTTTTGGGACGGGTGAATGGGGACATGATAATACGCGTTCTGGAGGTCCACAAACAACCTGGAGTAACGCCCCTGGCCCTCCTCTCCAGGAGGAACCGGGAATCCCACACCCTAATCCAACATGTCTCGCAGACCCGACAAGAAAAAATGTGTGAGAGTCCCCCTGAGGAAGCGAGGGGACTCTAAGACACGGAGGGGCTGGCTCTCGAATCCCAAGTGCAGACCCTCCCAAATGGTCGAGAGGATCCAAGGGCATGAGGAGATTGCTTGCCACTGTGGCAGAAACCGCAGGAGCTGCCCCGCAATGGGGAAGGCGGCATTGTTTAGGGGGCGGCTGGTGATGCCGCTGCTGGCGAAGCAAGATATTATGGGTCTTGGCCCCTTTCTGGAATGCCTAGCGACCAGACTTACCCTTCCCTTTAGGTTGGGAGGGTTGGCTGTGCTCAGGCCGAAAGGACTGCCTCCGAAAGGGCTTCTGTTCCGGGAGACACATTTTCCGGTCTGACACCTTTCCCAGGATGTCATCCAATGTCGGACCAAAGACAAAAGATCTTTGAAAGGGGAGGCCACACAGCTGGAGCTTAGACGTGACCTATTTATTCCACAAAGTAAGCCAAACTGCCCTGTGAGCTGTGTTAGCCAACACTGCGCACCTGGCACCAATGCGGATCGACTCAGCAGAGGCATTGGTCAGGAAGCCCATAGCACATCTCAGAAGTGGAATGGAGTCTAAAGCTCCTCCCTGGGAGTACCCTGCAGGAGGAATTCTTCCAGCTGGGTGATCTACTTAAAGAAAGACTTGGTTAAAAGCCTCGCCCCGCGGCTAGTGGCCCACAGTCACCAGAGCACGGGGCCTGCCAGGGGGATAGCCTGCAGCCATCATGTGTCACCTATACATTATGCCTTGGATGATGTAAAGCTTATGATTGAACCCACAGCCACGGCTGGGTACATGAGGCATGGTGCAGGTGATTAACTGCTACATGGTTTCTGCCAGAGCAGCCCCACACATGTAGAGGACATGTTCACCTTTAAAGACATAGCTGCAGCCTCCCAGGAGGTTTTGAGGACACTCTCCATCTTACGATCGAGGGGGTCCTTCAAATGGGAGGAATCTTCAAAAGGCAACGCGGTCTTATATGCTACCTCGGCCACCTGGATGTCCACCTTCGGGACCTCCCAGACAAAGTCATCACCCTCCAGACTACTCGGATGGGGTGAGCAGCCGATGTTTTGAAGACTCCCACTCCCGGCGGATGAGAACCCGGATGACCTCATGGACAGGGAAGCCCAACTGCCGCTTAGCCTTTAGGACTCTGAACATTTAGTCCTGCACAGAAGAAGGGGGTTCCACCACCTCTACTCCCATGGTACTGTAGACAGTGTCCACCAATTCACCCATGGACTCCGTGGAAAAATAGTAGTGTCCAGATTCTCGTGTCTGGACAGAGGCAACAGAGGCAATATCATCGCCGTCCTCTGATGCTGAGCTCTGGCCAGCCTCCATGAGATCCACAGAGTCAAAATCCTGGAGCTTCCTCTTTTACGGAGGGGAAGGCCTGGAAGCTGCAGCAAAAACCGGCAGTGCCAAGATAGAAGCCTGCACCTCTTCCTTAATGGATTGGAGCTCCTCAAGCAGGGATGGGGAGTCCATCCTGACAACACTGTCAGTCATGGCCGACACCTTTTTGTAGGAAGAGGGAAGTTTGTGACGTAGCCAAAATTCCTGGACAGATTTTTGCTCCCTTTCACAGGTGGCCCTTGTCACCCTATAGAAAAAAAGGGAAGAGAAGGGGGTCCCAGTGGGAGTGCAGGGCCTAAATAACTCTACCCCTTGTGACCACCCCCAGAAACACTTACATGAGCTGGGGGAACGCTGGGCTCTGCAGAAGCAGAGGTGGAAGCCTATCACCCTCCATGTTTCAGGGATCAGCCTTACCTGGGTGTAGCTTCCGGTGGGTACTTGTCCAGAAGTACCGTGCCCCCAACGAGGAACACCTGTTCCCTCCCTCCTCCTGGTCACCGGCCGCGGGCAGTAGCGCGCGATAGGCCTTCTGGGTTCCCTGGAGCCGCGCCCAGTCTGTACAGGAGCCACCGCCCGAAACAGGAAGTGCCCCGCCCGAAACAGGAAGTGCCATCCAGGAACCTCTGCATGCCCCAGGGACCGCAGCTGGAGGAGGGAGATGCTGGAGAGCTGAACAGGCCTCCGGCGCTGCAATACACGGCCTGCTTTGCCCCGTAGGATGCAGGAAGGCCGGATGGTCCCACCACGGGAGCCCCGAGAAGGAGGAGGCCGCCCCCGATGTCCATCCCTGGCCCGGCTGTAAGTACACCCCAATGCTGCCTCTGCCGGCCTGACAGCACTGGAACCTCTCCATGCCCCAAGGGGACAGGAAGACACTGGAGTACTGAGGAAGGGGAGGGGCTTTTAACCTCTCTGTGTTCCTGTCCCCCAATAGGGCGTGGACGACATCCTCCAATGCTGTCGTGGAAGGCGAATGGAGAAAATGACTATTCTTCCCAGAGTGGTTTACATATTTCGTTGCCTTCCGGTCAAGATTCCGACTGCATCAATTTCAAGGTTCCAATCTACTATTTTTAGATTAATTTGGGAAGGGGGTAGAACAGGATCTCAGCTGGGGTCCCTTACCGCCCCTTAAATAGAGGCAGCTTGGGAGTTCCTAACTTCCAGGCTTACCACAAGGCTCCATAGCTGAAGCGCTGAGAGAATGGTGGTGGTCTGACTTTTCTCAGAGGTGGTGTCACGCTGGGAGTGGGGAAGACACCCAGCGTAGGATAACGACGGGGGGGGGGATCAGGAGTCCCTAATGCTAAGGGCACAAGAAGGAGACGGTGACCCCTAGACTTCCTAGAGCTGACCCTATCTGCCCTAACGTCCCTATACAGTCTCCTCAACTGTCGCCGACCACGAACCTCGTCCCTCTCTGATCCTAGATCTATCTTATCTAAGGATCAGATGGAGAGGTTCACTAGACCCCTCCACTATCAACTAAAGACAAACACCAGGGAAGACAGACATTTGGGAAAAGGAAACACTTATCTGACAGCAGAACACAGCAACCTCCACAATCTCAGCTTCTGCTGGAGCAAGGATAAAGTGTGCATAAGGAACTATCACCTGCACCGAGGAAGGGCAATGAACCTCCTTATAAAGGTGGAAGGAGTCTGCTGGGTCCTAGTGACCTACAACATTGGTGGATAAAACCAGACCGAGCGCAAGACCTCCACAGCCGTCTCCCCATAGTAGAGAGATCTCATCACACCTTCTTTCCATCAACACAGAAGGTAAATGCTCCTGAAAGAGACGGACCATCCTCCACCATTATGGCTGGTGGGCCAAACGCTGGGATCGTCTGCGCGTGGCCTCCACCCTGTCATCCGTGCCACCCGTGACAGGTGGATGCAGCTGGAATATTTTCATACTCTCAGGTCATCTACTAGATTAACTCTCGAAGCAAATTATCTGAGTGAACTACACTACCACCCATGCCTTCTTACTGGTAAAGCTTTGTTAAACAGTTGGAAAATTTTAACTAAATCACATCTTAAAATTCCCTTATCGGACCTATCAGATCACTAGAACTTCATATGCTTTACTTAAACTTGGGAGATTGGGAAAAAAGGGCCTTGTCTCAGTGCAAGATCTGTTCCATGCGGGGTTTCTACTTTCCTTTGATGACCTGGTAACTAAATTCTCACTGAACCGTAATGATTTTTATACATTTCTTCAAGTACGCCATCTATTAAATTCCCACCCCCTCCCTAAGCCTCTTCCTCTTCCCCCTTCATCTCAAATATATCAAGTTTGACAATGCCCCTAAGGGGATCTCCACTTTCTACAAAATCTTCAACAACTCCAAAACCCTAGATAAAGCCACTTTCATGTGTAAATAGAAACCCAGACTAAACAAAGTTTTCGCTGAAGCAATGGCACTTAGGTTTTACACAAGTTTTAAAATTATCTTCTTGCATCAACCACTTGGATCAACTTGAAAAAATTACATATGGCCTGGTACTTAACCCCTGACCGGGTGGCACATGCCTTCCCAGATGCTTCAAACTTATGCTGGTGGGCATGCTCTTCTCGTGGCTTCCTATTCCATATATGGTGGTTATGCCTAAAAATCTTGGTTTTCTGGACTGAGGTTTTTAACCTCGTATCCTCCCTTTGTGGTCTTCCCTTCACTCGGGATCCCTCCTTGGCTCTCCTGAACATGGACCTGGACCTATTCCCCAAAGAATTTAATTTTTCACACCCAATCAGCTGCAGGTTTTTGCATAGCGGCGAAATGGAAACTCCCTAATCCACCGCTTCTCACAGATCTGATTCATCAGATTAATACACAATTCCACTACAAATACATTTTGGCAGCTGATTTGGACTGAAAAGAGTCTTGGGCTAAGGATTGGATTTACTGGTACTATTCGCTATATGCTATTCCGATTCCAAATTCTTAACTATACTTTTGCTTTATTAAATATTGCTTCTAGACAGGATCCCCTCCCCTTCCCCTCCCACCTCTGCTCCATCTCCCCTTTCCTATTCTCCCCCCATGCCTTTCCCCTAAATTGCGTTAATATGTTACTTTGGCTGTAGCTTTTCAATAGTTTGGTTATTTGGTTTTTATGTTCTGTATACTAATTAAGGTACATAGACACTGGGACCACCTATTCTATGCTTCTAGTATCAAGATCTCCTTTGTTCCTTTGTAAACATGCCACATCTTGTATTATTGTATTGTACCTTTTTCAATAAAAATTTATTGGATCAAAAAAAAAAAAAAAAAATCAGGCAAAACCAACACTTTTTTTTAAAATTATTTATTTAAATAATTAAAAATAATAATAATGGGCTTCCCTGCATTTTGATTGCCAGCTAAGGTAAAGCCAGGCAGCTGGCAGGCCGTTGCTGGTCTGCTTTATCAGCACCAAGAATCAAAAATACTTTGAAGCGCTACCAAAATTTTGTAATGATTTATTTATTTTTACAGCACTATGATGTCAGTCAATGGGTGAGGGGCCCAATAACCAATCACTGGATGCTGTCACAAAGAATGGGATTGGTTGCTGAAGTAACCTGAAATAAGCCCGTACATTCTAGCATCTAGAATGTATGGGCAATTTATAGTTTACTCCAACAGCCAATCACATTTTCTTTGACAGCATCTGTGATTGGCTGTTGGGTCCCTTTGTAGTGAATATCCAGGAAGTTAATCAGTGGCCTGAAAGTAGACATGGCAGGATGTGGTAAGTATGTGCTTCTGTTTAATAACTATTTTCTATATTTATACAGCTCATAGGCCCCAAACTTTAACATCTGTGCTCGAACACTAGGTGATCGGTATGGACCCCGAACTTTACAGTTCGTGTTTGCCCATCACTACTATTGTGTGGAGATGAGCGGACCCATGGAAGTTTGGGTTCTACTGGACTTTAGATAAAGTTCTTTTCCGAACCTGAACCTCAGTGGAAGTCACTGATTGGGCAGTTCGGATCTCCACTCACATACAACCAGCCATAAGCAAAGCACTCCAAGGAGAAGGAGGTGGGGTATTGTGTTTTTTTTTTTTTTTTTGCACACACAGCCAAAAATACTGAATTTACTCCAAGTTCGAGCCATTCAAACACTGCAAGTGTCTCACACTGGGCTGAGCACTGAGTGTGCCTGAGCACATAGATGTTTGCAGACATAAAACACCCTAACTCTGAAATTGTACACTAATTTTTTTGTGAAGTCTGTGTTTAGTATGAAAAATGAGCTTTAATGTTTGGGTCCGCTCATCTCTATTCTTGTGTATTGAGCAGTCAAAGGAAAAAAAAAAGCTGAAGGCCAAACGATTGGTCGGCAGAGCAATATCTATGGTAATTATGGAGACCTTTTAAGTGACCAGAATTTAAAAAAAGGATGATACATACATTAAACCAATTTCAAACCCTCTTTAACTAGAGGCAACTTACCGCAGCAAAAAAAACAGCTTACTGAAGGTCTTGGGCATTACCCATGCAGCAGTCTGCTAAGCAGCTAGTACACCTTTGTCAGTTTTGAGATATTTAAAACTTTCTATGACTAGTCAGAATGTGGCCCTATATAGTGTGACCCTGTATAATTAGTACTGATAATCCGACTGTGACGTTATGACCGACAAAATGAGACCTAAAATCAGGTATTCCAGATGACCATCGGTACTTTATAGGAGTCATATACAGAACATCTCATGGAGCTGCTTTTTAAGAAAGAAAAAAAAAAAAACTTCTTGGAAGTTGTGATTTGCTTTTCCAGACTTGATAATATTGGCATCAAACGGCAGATTGTATTATTATGATGGCTGACATTTTTATACATAGTTTTCCTTGCTACATTCATCCTCTAACTTGCGTCCTTTTATTGCAGTGGTACGATCCGCTATTCTCTGTACTGGGAAATGAAGAACATTTGGGTAATATTTTTCATACAGTTTCTTCTTAGGCATTGTCTAAAATATTTGACAATAACTGACTCAGTAATTGACAGTTGAGGTGCATGAATATGATTCTGGAGTAATAGTAGTCTTAAGACCACGTTACATGGCACAACATTGTTAAAGACATCGCTGATACGTCACGGGTTTGGAGGGGTACCAGCGACGTCGTTGTGACCTGTTTGCTGCAACAATAAATCGTTGGGTGGGAGTTGAAGGTTTACCAACATGTTGTTAAACCTGACGATATCAATCAACCAACCTGCTGCATGGTTATGTGTGACACCGCGATAACTATGTCATGGACGACTTCGCCCATTCACAGTAATGAGCAGGTATCGTTCGCTGGGTTGTGCGAACGATACCTGCTCACAACATCGTTGGTGAGTCCTCCACGATATCTGAACGTGTGACATCTCACCAACGATGTCAAAACGATGTCTGCAATGAGCGCGCGCCCACGAGATCGTTCCCTGACATTTAAAACATTGTTCCGTGTAACGGGACCTTTAGATTTACCTGTGCCCCATGTAATCACGACTGTGTTCTCTCCATAGAGCCCTTCCTGTCTCTGCTGCTGGTCATTACACAAAGCACTTTTGACCTAAATCTGCAGGTTAGTCATAATGAGATGGTAGAAGAAGCTTCTTGTACGCTGCAATCTTTACACATGACAGTTCGGCAGTTGCCTTAGCATTATTTTAATGTACCAGTATACCGTACATCTGTTGTAATATTTTTATCATTTTCTCTTCAGAATTCTAGTTTTCTGGATGAGAGCTGGATTCTACCTGTAAGTATGGATTCATATTCTGCAAATTTTTAGAAATGTGATTTCCTCAAACACCGGGTCATCGTAATACCAAGCTTATTAATGGGGTTCCCTCCATCACTCCCGCGTTTTGTTTACATCTTTAAATGTAAGCCGCCCCTTGTCTTATACTCATTCTCCAGCATTTTAATACTCTACCAACCCCGCCGGACCATCTTGTACATGTATGTTCTGAGTGTCCGGAAGTCAGACGCTACATCACAGGCGCTTATTGCATCTCTATGAGGCCAGAATGAGTCCCCCATTGAGATCTATTGGGATGAGCAAACCTTTTGAAGTTTTGTGAACTGTACTTGAACTTGCCTGAACATCAGTGGAAGTCACTGCATGGGCAGTTCAGCTCTCCACCCACATACAGCCAGTCATAAGTAAAACACTTCTAGGGGCTGGATTGGCAGTGTTGTGTTTTTTGTTTTTTTTAATAATTTTTACACACTATACCCAAAAACTGTGCTTTTAAGCCCAGTGTAAGCTGGTGAAACAACACACGCGTGTTCACATTGGGCCAAGCACCAACTGTCCCCGAACATAGCGATGCCCGCTCCAGTGATTTGCAAACGTGAAGCAATTGAACAGGTTTGCTTAACACTAGGAATTCGGTGACCCAAACTTTGAAAGGTTCACTCATCTCTAGTTGCAACCTCCAGTGTGCTCCATGAAACACTGGGACTGCCAACAGGTCACAAATCACCGCAGACTGACTGCAATGGCACTGAAAAAGGAAAAGGATGGAGCTCTTGGAAGGTGAGTATAAGACTTGGCTCAGGGGGACCATACATAATTTAATAGCACCCACTCCAGCAGAATGCAATAAAAAAAAGCCTGGAGTGATTTAAATGAGATAAATAATCTGCAAAGAGCTTAGTATAAAAATGAGCAACTTTGCGGTTTCCTTTTCAAAATGGAGAGACTTTTTAAATTAAAATATTGTACTCAATGTCTAAGCTACCTGTCACCTTGTGCAGCAGTGTTGGCCAGTTCTGTAGGGAAGGAGTCCTGTATTTACAAGCTCTTTGCTGTAGAGCATGCAAGTGCTGCTCTGTAAGTGTCTTGATTGCTGGATCAGCCTCAGTGCTCTTGTCATCCTCCATTGCTGCCTCTTCTTGTAGCATCAGAGAGTGCTCAGTTTGATTAGCATGCACAGCCATGCTGCGGGTCCAGAATATCAGTTACCAGTAGCTCTCCCCCATCTTTCCTCCCCAGCAATCAGGAAGGCAGAGAAGTGGTGCGCCCATGACATTTGAAAAAGAGGCAACGCCTTTAAGGCAGGTTTTGTGATTTCCTAACTCCTTCTTAAGGCCCAGTTACACGGTAAGATATCGTGAACGATATCGCTCAAACGTCACGGGTTTGGAGTCGTTCACACGACATTGTTAGGACGTCATTGTGTGTAACACCGCAATACGACTACAATAAATCGTTGGATCGTTGATCGCAGATTTGAGAACGTTCTCAAATCAAACGATCTTCTTGTGTGTGACACCGCGATAACTATGTCGTTAACGACTTCGCCCATTCACAACAGTGAACAAGTATCGTTCGCTGGGTTGTTCAAACGATAGCTGCTCGCTACATCATTGGTGCGTCGTTCACGATATCTATACGTGTGACATCTCACCAACGATGTCAAAAAGATGTCCTAACGACCAAGATCGTTGGTAATATCTTAATGACATTGAAATGTGTAACAGTACCTTTTAGACTATTTGTTATCTTTCCCCTAGTTTCTCAAGAACAAGTGGTGCTTTTATTCCTTGGGCACCATTTCCTTAGATGCAATGTACTTGTGTGTTTTATTTCCAAGGCAGTTGCTGTACTATAAAAATGACTTTATTTGTCAGGGCAAATATAGCTTTAGAAATAAGGTGGTGATCTGTAGTTCTTATTGGTGTCATTTTGGCAACTTCTCGATTTGTTTTTTCCTTTTGCACTTTTTTTTTTTTTTTTTTTAATTTTCAGAATGAGAAAAGTGGAGATTTTAAATTAAAAGAAAAAATGTAGAATACTGTAAGAATAATTAACAAAAATGTAGTTTCCCTCCGAGGCTTAAACTTGTGATCACTGGATGTATGTAGGAAACAGAACAGTGTACAGCAATGAGTGTTGTTTTTTTTTTTTTTTTTTTTTTTTGTTTGTTTTTTATGATCTCATTGCTTTTCAACTGTGGCACGGAGTAGAAGAGCGTCTGCTAGGAAGATGTGATCTTTGTCCTCACAGCAAACAATCCTCTAGTTACAGACCACTACTAGTGGTTTTACTATTATCAGTGATCTGTACAGACAGGTGCAGTGAGGAAACTGATAAAGCCATCCCAACATGCCGCTACCCCAGGCCAATAGGTGTAGATATACAGAAAAGTTTTTAGCAGTATATACAGCAGCTCCAGTGGTATATACAGGCCCCAGTGGTATACAGCAGCCTCCCCAGTGGTATATACAGGCCTCAGCAGTATTACAGCAGCCGCCCCAGTGGTGGTATACACAGGCCCCAGTGGTGGTATATACAGGCCCCAGTGGTGGTATACAGGGCCCCCCCCTTGCTGCTGCTGCACACCTGTAAAGGAATACATCATTATACTTACTTATCCTTGCCGCTGTCGCCGCTCTGACACCGTGCTCCTCCGGGTCTTCATGCTTCCACCTCCGACGCACAGGCTCCCAGCACAGGGTATACAGCTCCCAGAGTCCCAGCATAGGGTATACAGCTCCGGCACAGGGTTTATACTGCTCCCAGCACAGGGTTTATACAGCTCCCGGCACTGGGTGTATACAGCTTCCGCCACGCACCGGGTGAATACAGCTCCCGGCACACACGGGGTGTATACAGCTCCCGGCACACACGGGGTGTATACAGCTCCCGGCACACACAGGGTGTATACAGCTCCCGGCACACACAGGGTGTATACAGCTCCCGGCAGCACACAGGGTGTATACAGCTCCCGGCAGCACACACAGGGTGTATACAGCTCCCGGCAGCACACACAGGGTGTATACAGCTCCCGGCAGCACACACAGGGTGTATACAGCTCCCGGCAGCACACACAGGGTGTATACAGCTCCCGGCAGCACACACAGGGTGTATACAGCTCCCGGCAGCACACACAGGGAGGTATACAGCTCCCAGCAGCACACACATGGTGTATACAGCTCCCAGCAGCACACACAGGGTGGTATACAGCTCCCAGCAGCACACACAGGGTGGTATACAGCTCCAAGCAGCACACACAGGGTGGTATACAGCTCCCAGCAGCACACACAGGGTGGTATACAGCTCCCAGCAGCACACACAGGGTGGTATACAGCTCCCAGCAGCACACACAGGGTATACAGCCCCCCCCCCTCACAGTAAGGCCTCCCCATGCTGCCGCTGCTCACTGTCAATAAATAGTTAATAGCGGCGCCTCTCTCTCACCCTTGCTCCGGGCAGTGCAGCAGCTCCTTCCTCTTCCTGCTTGTCTGCTGTGAGGGACTTAGTTAGTAAGGAGTCGGACTTACGACTCACGGGGGTCACAGGCCGGCCAGGGGGGAGGTGACCAACTCCGCAGACTGCGCAGAGAACACACAGGGTCACAGGCAGGCAGCAGGCTACTACAGTCTGGCGGTGGCAGCCCGGCCTTTGATCTCTGTGTGCGGCGCCTGCGGCCGCTTTGAATAGGAGCGGCATCCACCTCGCCGGGGGGGCCCCGTCGGGCCCCCACCCCCACGGCCACACAACAACAGGTATCGCAGCTGCCGGTATAGCAGCGTAGCGGCGCTGGGTCCGGGCCCCCCACAAGCGCCGGGCCCCAAAGCGACCACTACGTCTGCTATGCCGGTAGTTACGCCACTGGTATGAACTACTGTTAAAATGTTTGGGGATACCCAGACAGTTTTGTTTTTCCATGAAAACTCATACTTTTATTTATCAAATGAGTTGCAAAATGAATAGAAAATATAGTCCAGACATTGACAAGTTTACAAATAATGATTTTTATTTGAAATAATAGTTTTCTCCTTCAAACTTTGCTTTCGTCAAAGAATGCTCCCTTTGCAGCAATTACAGCATTGCAGACCTTTGGCGGGTACTATTTAATGAAGCTGCCAGTTGAGGAGCTGTGAGGCGTCGATTTCTCAAACTAGAGACTAATTTACTTGTCTTGTTGCTCGGTTGTGCAGCGGGGCCTTCCACTTCTCTTTCTACTCTGGTTAGAGCCTGTTTGTGCTCTCCTCTGAAGGGGATAGTATACACCATTGTAGGACATCTTCAGCTTCTTGGCAATTTTTCGCATGAAATAGCCTTCATTTCTAAGAACAAGAATAGACTGTCAAGTTTCACATGACAGTTCTCTTTTTCTGGCCATTTTGAGAGTTTCATAGAACAAACAAATGTTCCAGATTCTCAACTAGCTCAAAAGAAGGTCAATTTTATAGCTTCTGTAATCAGCAAAACTGTTTTCAGCTGTGCTAACATACTTATGCAAGGGTTTTCTAAACATCTATTAGCCGACTTACACAGCAAACACAATGTACCATTAGGTTATATTCACACGCTGCATATTTGCTGCATATTCCTGCATTTACGCTGCGCTTTTTTACGCACGCGTAAATGCAGTGAAACGCAATTCTGGATACGCAATAAAGCAAAATCTATGGGTTTTGCTGAAATGCATTCACATGTTGCACTTTTGCGCGTTTTTTTACGCACGTGTTTTCACTGCAAAAGCATGTGTGTAAAAAGTATAAAACGTCAATTCTTTGTGCGCTTTTCTGCGCGCTTTTCCCATTGCCCATGTGTTAAAATGGGCCCGGGAAAAGCGTGCAGAAAAAAGCGCACAAAAACGCAATGTGTGAATGCAGTTGTGCTTTTTGTTGTGTACGCACATAAAAAAGCGCAATGTGTGAGTGTAGCCTTAAAACACTGGAGTGGTGGTTGTTGGAAATGTGCCTCTATACAACCATGTAGATATTGCATTAAAAACCAGATGTTTGTAGCTAGAATTGTCATTTACCACATTAACAATGTATAGAGTGTATTTCTGATTCAGTTAATGTTAGCTTCATTGGAAAAAAATGTGCTTTTCTTTCAAAAATAAGGAAATTTGTAAATGACCCCAAACTTTTGAATGGTTGTCTATATATAATATAATGTGTAAGCAAAATAACAATTTTTGTGAATACATTTTTTTCTACCGTAGATATGCGCCACTTATCAAACTGTGCCGTGTCGAGAGCTGGGGATGGTATTGAGGTAAAACCCCTTAACATCTGTCATAACATGACTACACCCCTTTAAATGTTATGATGTTACCAATGGCAATGGATTTGTCTCCTGTATTCCCGAGAGTCACTTTGGCCTCGCCCAAGTCCTGTAAGATTGTGCAGCCACTCCTTCAAGACGTAGAATGGCATTACTAACTGGTTTAGCCAGTTCTGTCACAGCAGTGGTTCGTTTCCTTCTGTCCTGGCAAACCTTTACCTATTTATTTCAGGTTGATTTCTCTTTGCTCTGATCAGTGTATATTTACACTGCTGGTTGTACATTCAATCACTGACCTTTTACATATGAACCAAATAACTTTGTAACCCTTGAAACACCAAGATCATGCAGGTAATTCTAAAGGATATATAAAACTTTGACTCATCTCTATCAATATATCCTACTGGCTCCGAGCCCCCTTTCTTTGGACCCCCTTCACCTTCCCAATTTTCTTCTACATGTTCAATCTCATGTCCTCTTATATTTTCTTTTTTTTTTTTTTTTTGTACTGGGGATCATTTAAAAAAAAATAAATATATATATATACTAGCTGTAGTACCCGGCTACGCCCGGGTTAATAAATAACTGATGTTAGCTATAACAAAATAGAATTTGAATATGTCATATTAATGACCTGTAAGAAAATAGAAGCTCAGCTGTGATTGGTTGCTATAGGCAGCCTAATAAATCTCCAGCCAACAGTAAACCCTCCCCCTGGCCGGGCAGTATATGTTACCTCACACATACACATAATAGACAGCTCATGTGACTGACATCTGCCTTAATTCCCTATCTGGCACATGTGTTGCACATTGGCTGTTTTTAATCAGATGTTTATGTTTGGAAATTAAAGATAGCACACGTATGAGGCGAGTTGTGTGAGCTGATTTGTGCACATCTGTCTGTGTGGTGTGTGTGTCCCTGGGGGTGTTGCGTGTGTGTGTGTCCCTGAGGGGTGAGTGCATGTGTCCCTATAGGGCAGTGATGGCGAACTCCAGGCCTCGAGTGCCACACACAGTCCAGGTTTTCAGGATTTCCATTGCATTTGACAGTTGGCAATCAAATTACCAACTGTCAAACTCTAAGGAAATCCTGAAAACCTGGACTGTGTGTGGCACTCGAGGCCTGGAGTTCGCCATCACTGCTATAGGGTGTGTATGTCCCTGTGGGGGGGGGGGGGTCTGTGTGGTGTGTGTGTCTGTGTTGTGTGTGTGTCCATGTGGGGTGAGTGCATGTGTCGCTATAGGGTGTGTGTGTGTCCCGTGGGGGTGTGTGTCTCTGTGTGGTGTGTGTGTTTGTTCGGGTGCGTGGTGAGTATCCAATATTGGAGCTGCACCTTAGCGACTATACACTTGCTGTTACTCTGTGTGCGTGTGGTGTGTGTATACATGTCCCCGTGCGTGGTGAATATCTCATGTTGGGGCCCCACCTTAGTGACTATATGCTGGTATGTGCTGTTAGTCTTTGGCGCTGTCATTAAGCCCCTCTCATTCACAACTGTCAACTAGTAACTGTCACTTTTCCCCCATTATGTAGATAGGGGCAAAATTGTTTGGTGAATTGGAATGCGCGGGGTTAAAATTTCGCCTCACAACATAGCCTATGACGCTCCCGGGATCCAGATGTGTGATTGTGCAAAATTTTGTGGCTATAGCTGACAGCTGTCGATTTTCCATTCACTTTTTCCCCATTATGTAGATAGGGGCAAAATTGTTTGGTGAACTGGAATGCGCGGGGTTAAAATTTCGCCTCACAACATAGCCTATGACGCTCTCGGGGTCCAGACGTGTGACTGTGCAAAATTTGTGGCTGTAGTGGCGACGGTGTAGATGCCAATCCTGAACATACATACATACATACATACATACACACATACACATTCAGCTTTATATATTAGATTGCCAATCCAAGTAAGTGGATTTGTGGGAAAAAATCTAAACTCTGTGCTGACTTAAATTATGTTTGTACGCTAATATACATATTTTTTGTTTTATTTTTTATCGAGTAGGTAAAGTTTAACCCCTTCCCGACACGTCTCACCATTTGAGACATGAAATCCAGTGCGTTCCTGATCAATGTCTCAGCGTCTGAGACATCTGGGGAACGCACTCCTGCAGCTCGAGTGAGGGTCTCACTGACCTGTCACTCGAGATGAAGGTACATGGGGACATGCACTATAGCCCAGGGGGGGTCGCTTTGCCCCCCCGAGGCTACAGCCGTGGTAATTGGCAGTTGAAAATGAAACCCCAAATTACCGCAGATGTACTGACTTTGCGGTCTCCCCCTGCCCCGCTTCTCCTGCTCCCTCGCTCATCCCCCCCTGTCTCCTCCTGTAAACCCCCCTGCTCATCTGCCCTGTCCCAGCTGTCTCTTGCCCCCCCCCCCCCCCCCCCCGACTGCCGATCACCGGAGCAGTGATCACTGCTCCGGTGATCGCCTCCTCCTGCCCACCGCCGGAGCGGTGATCATTTCCTCCCGTGATCTCCGCTTCGGGATCACCTCCCCTGTCAACTCCTCCCGCTGCCTCCCACCCACCGCCGGAGCAGTGATCACCTCCTTCCGGTGATCACTGCTCCGGGGATCACCTGCTGCTGCCACCTCCAGCCCCCTCTGGTCTTCTTCCAGTCCCAGGTCCTCCTGCCATCGTCTGGTGAATCCCCCTGCCTATGGGGTGCCTTTACTGTAGCCTGATCCACCTGCAGGGGGATCGACTGCAGTCAAGAGATCTGACAGTGATCCACATAGTGGATCACTGCGCCGAGGCTGCGAGATCTCTGCTCTGCAGTCCAATCTGCCTGCATGGGGATCGAGCTGCAGAAAGCGATCTCACAGCCCCACTATGTGGATCACTGCACCGGGCTGCCAGATCGCTGCTCTGCAGGCCGATCTCCCTGCATGGGGATCGTGCTGTTAAAAGCGATCTCGCAGCCCCAGCGCAGTGATCCACATAGTGGATCACTGCACCCGGGCTGCCAGATCGCTGCTCTGCAGTCTGATACTCCTGCATGGGGGTCGAGCTGCAGAAAGCGATCTCGCAGCCCCGGCGCTGCACCTGGCTGCCAGATCGCTGCTCTGCACTCTGATCCGCCTGCATGGCGATCAAGCTGCAGAAAGCGATCTTGCAGCCCGGCGCAGTGATCCACATAGTGGATCACTGCACCCGGGCCGCCAGGTCGCTGCTCTGCAGTCCGATACTCCTGCATGGGGGTTGAGCTGCAGAAAGCGATCTCGCAGCCCTGGCGCTGCACCCGGGCTGCCAGATCGCTGCTCTGCAGTCTGATCCTCCTGCATGGGGATCGAGCTGCAGATAGTGTTCTTGCAGCCCCTGCGCTGCACCGGGCTGCTAGATCGCTGCTCTGCAGTCTGCTCCGCCTGCATGCTGATCGAGCTGCAGAAAGCGATCTCTCAACCCTGGCGCAGTGATCCACATAGTGGATCACTGCACACGGGCTGTCAGATCGCTACTTTTCAGTCTGTTCCACCTGCATGGCAATCGTGCCTCGTGGAACCTTTGTTGTGGACTAAGTCTGAGGCGATCGAGCGTCGTGGGACCTTCGTTGTGGACTACGTTGGATCTTTTTATAATAAAGATGGAGTCCAAATTTGTGTCTGTTTTTTTTTTTCTTCTTCAAATAAAGATTTTTCTCTGTGTTGTGTATTTTTTTACTATTTACTAGAGATTCCTAATGGCCGGGTCTAACATTGGCCCAACATTATGAATCTCGGGCTTGGTGCCAGCTGCCAATAAACAAGCTGGCATTAACCCCTTTATTACCCAGTTTGCCACCGGCACCAGGGCAACCGGAAGAACCTGGGTACAGTGCCAGAAAATGGTGCTTCAATGAATGCGCCATTTTCTGGGGCGGCTGCGGGCTGCAATTCGCAGCATGGGGGGCCCAGAACGCTTGGGCCTTTCCACGCTGAGGATTCCAGCCCCCAGCTGCCTAGTTGTACCTGGCTGGGCCAAAAGTATGTATGGGCCCCACGTATTTTTTTTCTAGAATTAGTTCTAGAATAAAAAAAAAAAGGCCTTCGCTGTATTTTTGGTAGCCAGCCAGGTACAGCGTGGCAGCTGGAATTCTCAGCGTGGAGAGACCCAAATGTTGTGGGCCCCACACGCAAATTGCAACTAACAGCCACCCAAGAAAGTAGCGCATTCATTAGAGTCTCATTTTCTGGTGCTGTACCACAACTCTTCCAGTTGCCCTTGTGCTGGTGGCACATAGGTTCTCTATATGCGACATGGTGTCTGCTAACAATTTCAATGGAAAATTAGCTCCAATTGTTAGCGGAAACCATGTTGTGTATGGAGAGCCCCTCCCTGTGTGCCTGAACATTGGAGCTCCCCCAAAAGTGACCCCATTTTGGAAACTAGACCCCCCCCCCCAAGGAACTTATCTAGATACATAGTGAGCACTTTGAACCCACATGTGCTTCACATAATTAGTCCGTAAAAAGGATAAAAGAAGATTTTTTGTGAAAAAAAAGTACTTTTTCATTTTTACGAATCAATTTGTGAAGCACCTAGGGGATCAAAGTGCTCACTATGCATCTAGATACGTTCCTTGGGGGTCAGTTTCCAAAATGGGGTCACTTGTGGGGGAGCTCCAATGTTTTGGCACACAGGGGCTCTCCAAACGCAACATGGTGTCCGCTAACAATTTGAACTGATAAAATGAACCCCAACATTTTTTAGGCAATTTCTCCTGAGTACGCCGATTACCCCATATGTGGTGGAAACCACTGTTTGGGAACACAGCAGGGCTCAGAAAGGAAGGAGCGGCATTTAACTTTTTGAACAGAAAATTGTCTGGAATCATTAGTGGACTTAATTTCGCATTTGGAGAGCCCCTGTGTGCCGAAACATTGGAGCTCCCCCATAAGTGACCCCATTTTGGAAACTAGACCCCCAAGGAACTTATCTAGATGCATAGTGAGCACTTTGAACCCCCAGATGTTTCACAAATTGATCCGTAAAAATAAAAATACGTTTGTTTTCACAAAAATGTTCTTTTAGCCTAAATTTTTTCATTTTAACATGAGCAACTGGATAAAATTCATCCTAAAATTTGTTGGGCAATTTCTCCTGAGCACACGAATACCTCATGTGGTCATAAACCACTGTTTGGGCGCACAGCAGGGCTCAGAAGTGATGGAGCGTCATTTCACTTTTTAAATGGAAAATTAGCTCCAAAAGTCAAATTGCGCTCCTCCCTTCTGACCCCTGCCGTACGCCCAAACAGTGGTTTATGACTACATATGAGGTAGCGTGTACTCACGGAGAAATTGCCCAACAAATTTTAGATCCATTTTTTTTTTTTTTTTTTTTTTTAATATTTTTATTGAGTTTTCATTTTTTTTAATTTTTTAACATTTTATTCAACAAAAAAAAACAAAACGTCAAACCCCCCAAGTCCTCAATAGTTACAGGTAATACATCAACAAAAGGAATACAATCGGATCATTGAATACATATTCACTATTAAACTACACAATGTCAACATTCCTACAGAAAAAATGAAATGGAAAAATTTAATCCAGTGGTAGACAGGAAAGTAGGTCAAAGGGACCCTTGTAAATCCTAAAGGATAAGGAGAACACAAATGGTAGGATGATGAGTGCAGGGACAGATAAGCTTGTGGTCATGAAATCAAGCTAAAAAAACTCCCCTCGTCACCGGCTTTACCCTGCACTTCCGCATTCTCCATTACTGCCCAATCATTAGTAAACCCTATGCAGGTTTTGCACAGATACCAGTTCCTCAAGATTCACCTTTGAGAACCATGTCTGTATGGAGTAAGACCTCAACAACTCAGTACTGAAATGAAACAACCATCAAGATCAATTAAATTTCCTCGTTCACTCGCCTCGCTAAGGCTTCCCCTGCTTCCACATCAGTTCTGCACCTCCCACACACCAAAAGCCATGACCGATCTGTTTTGTTGTATTTGGGATTTGTCACATTGGTGAGCTAGCACGGAGGTCAGGGAACCTATTCCCTGTGATGATCCAGTAACCCATCGCTGATTATATTTCCTAGTACCTCTCGTCCAGAAAGGTCGCTATATCAGTCCAGTATTACTTAAACTATGCAAAATGTTACCTGCCCCTTAAGGCCAGAGTCTTTGTCAAACAAGGTGAATGACCGTGGTGCTCCAACCAGGTACCTATACCCAACGATTCTGTATTTTGAAGGTGTCGCCTGATGTGTAATCCTGTTGAATAATGGTGAGGGTGCAGCCCCAAGACTGATGATCCTCTTCTGTCTGTTTGTGTAAGTCCCAATGTGTAATTTTTCTTCCATGATGCATAAGGTTTGCTAGTCGAATCCGCGTTGGCCAAGATTAAGGTAATTAGACGCATTTCCAGTTATATAACCTTCTTTGAACACAAATTCTCAGACATAGCCGTATCCTTATAGATGGTTGTTTTTCAGTTTTTGGAGGGCCATGGCGAGTGAGATAAGCTGGCCCGGTCAGGTTGAAGCGCCGCTTCTATGGAAATAGTATTGTGGCTTTTTGAGTAGTCTATAACGTGACAAATAGCACGCCAAATATTATCCCCCTGATGTCAGGGAGATTTACCCCCCTCCAAGTTTGGGAGCAATTAAGGTGCGACTGGATCTGGCCTTTCGCCCAAAGAAGTGAGAAGCTGTGTTGAGTCTATCACATCTGCCTTCAGCAGCATGGTGTAGTCTACAGCATAAGTAACCTGCAAGCTGGACCATCTTAAGTAGATGGACTCCAGAAGTCCCACAGGGCCCGCATCTCTCAAATATTTTGGTAATTAAAGGCCAAGTTCAGGGCGAAACTGGAGCGGTGTATAACAGGTATTGATTTGGTAGTTTTACTTGTATTATTGTCCCTCGCCTGCCCACCATCCACCAACCGAGAGGTTCAGTTGCAAGATCTCATTTAACTTTATTGAGCTTCACAAGCCCGAATTCCAAACCTAGTTGTGACATCAAGTCTCTCGCTATCATTAGGCTCGCTCCGTTCAGCAAATAGCGCTGTCCTGTATACCTCAATTTATGCACCTTGTGAATCATTGTGATAAATATCTGGCAAGTCGATCCGAATTAAGAGCAATGGCGAGAGAGGGCAGCCTGCGGGTCCTTTTCCAGAAAAGGGACGCAGACCAGAAAATGGTGGTACATACAGTGCTCAAGGTATCGATGTCTGACTTGATTGTAAGAAGCAGTGGGGGGAAGTTGGCGCTATACAGGTTCTTAGGTTCTGCTGTCAACATTACTCCCAGATATTTAAGTGCTCTGTTCGCCCATTGAAAATTAAATGCAGATCGAAGTCTGTTATATTGTATGTCAGGTAAGGAGATATTAAGGGCTTCTGATTTAGTTCTATTAATCTTGAAATTGGAGAGGGTGTGGTACGTCTCCAATTCCTTTAGTAGATTCGGGAGAGATAACTCAGGTTTCGTGATAAAGAATAAAAGATCATCAGCGTAAGCTGCTATTTTATAATCTGATCCACCGTGTCGGAGACCCGAGACATCACCATTTGACCTGATATGCCGCAGAAATGGTTCTAGCGTCAAAATAAAGATCAGAGGAGACAACGGGCAACCCTGCCGAGTACCATTGGAAATGTCAAACGGCTCAGAGAGAAGCCCGTTGACTCGCACTCTCGCTGATGGGATCGAATATAGAGAAAGCATCCAGTCCAGCATCTGGTTACCCAGGCCGATGTGGGAAAGCGTTGTTTCAATAAAGGACCAATGAACGCGGTCAAACGCTTTCTCCGCATCGGTGGACAAGCACATCAGCGGAATCTTTGATATTTTGGCAGTCTGAATCAAGTTTATCGCTTTAGTGGTGTCGTCTCGGGCCTCACGTCCGGGGACAAATCCCGCTTGGTCTGGGTGTATTAGGTCCGGGATAAACGGGGAGAGTCGATCCGCCAGAATCTTTGCGAAAATTTTAATATCTACATTAAGTAAAGATATTGGGCGGTAACTCGTTGGCAGCAGGGGGTCTTTACCTGGTTTGGGTATAACCGCTATGGTGGCCCGTAGAGTGTCTTTAGGGGGAGGACTGGTTTGGGACATCACATTGAAGAATGTACACATATGTGGTAGGAGAGTATCTTTCAGCTTCTTATAATACCCTACCGTATACCCGTCAGGGCCCGGCGCCTTACCTGACGGGGTCTGTGCAATGGCCAAGGCAATGTCCTGAGTCGTGATGGGGGCCTCTAATGAACATGTTGCGGCGTTCGACAATTTTGGCATACCGGAGGACTCGATATATGCCTTAATGCGCGACTTAAGGGTATCCATGGCTGACGACGATCTCGTATTGTCTAAATTGTAAAGAGTTGAATAGTATGCTCTAAACGCTTCTGCTATATCTTGTGGAAGCTTAGACCGCTTGGACGTGTCGGGATGATCTATCTCCGGGACATATGTAGCTGTTCTCTGAGCTCTAGAGGCTCTGGCCAGAGATTTACCCGCCTTATTGCCATGTTCGTAGAAATGTCGACGGCATCGAGACAATACCCCTTTTGCCTTGGTAAGCAAAACTGTGCGTAGAGCCTCTCTAACCCCGAGAAGCTCCTTTCCTAGTTCTGTAGATGTGCATCGTTTGTGTCTCGTCTCAATATCCCTTAATTTTTCCATGAGTGCGGAAGTTTCTGCTTCCCTGGCCCTTTTCAATCTAGCTCCATGTTTTATCAAGATCCCCCGTATCACACATTTGTGTGCTTGCCAAGTCACCACCGGTGAAACATCTGGTGAGACATTGAGGTCAAAATAGTCACTTAGCGTATTGGACACCTCAGCTCGAACCTCCGGATCTTCCAACAGGGCAGCGTTGAGCTTCCACTGCCACTGTCTCGGGACCCTGGTGGACAGAGCAAGGGAGACCGTCACAAGTGCATGGTCGGAGAATGAGATTGGGGCAATAGAAGCATCAGCTAGATAAATCAGATCAGCTTGCCTTAAAAGGAAAAAATCAAGTCGAGAGTACATGTCATGGACAGGAGAATAGAATGTATAGTCACGTGCGGAGGGGGAGAGTATACGCCAGACGTCTAGCAGTTGGTGGTCATGAAGAGCTTTATGTAAGCGTCTATTGTTTATCTTAGAAAGAGAGGTCCTACTGTGCGAAGTGTCCAAGGCAGAGTCTAAAGGGGGTGTCACACGCGTCAATGTCGTCAGCGAGATGATCGCTGACGACATTGACGGCTGATTGCTGGTGAGCTGTCACACAGACAGACTCACCAGCGATCAATTGACCAGTGACATCATGGAAACGATTTAAATATCGTTTCCACGATGTCCTGCTCCCGCTGCCAGGCTGCTGGAAGCGGGAGCAGCCTGGTCTCCAAGGTACACTGCGGGTAACTAGGCAGCGCGCGCTGCCTAGATACCTGACGTGTACCTTAGTTACCAGCCTCCTCCGCTCACCCGGTGAGCGGAGGGAGGCTGGTAACTAAGGTACACAGTCGGGTATCTAGGCATCGCGCGCTGCCTAGTTACCCGCAGTGTACCTTGGAGACCAGCTCCCAGCGCTTGTGACAGGCGCTGGGAGCTGGAATATCGCTAGTCCCGGTGTCACACGCAGCGATGCTGCGTGTCCACCGGGCGACAATCGCCAGGTTTCAGAGCTGGTTCTGAAACCTGGCGATCATCAACCAGCGATTTATCGCTGGTTGATGCAGTATGTCACACGCGTCAATATCGCTGCAACGTCACGTGCAGCCGATATCGTGCAGGCGATATTGACGCGTGTGACACCCCCTTAAGACAACATTAAAGTCGCCCCCCAGAACTAAAGTGCCCTCGGCAAACTCATCTACCTTTTCCAGAAACTGAAGGAGCATGGAAATTTGACCGGTTTTGGGGAGGTACAGCGAGGCGAATGTATATACATTAGATGCAATCTTACCCTTAACCAAGAGAAGTCGACCTTCTCCACCACTGTAAGAATCCTGAAGCTCCCATGGAATCAACCTGGAGATGACAATGCTAGTCCCGGACGAGTGGGAGTCATTGGATAGGCTGTGATATGCCAGCGGGTACGAATGGTCCGAAAGCTTATATGGCTTGGCTTTAGACATGTGAGTCTCCTGGAGGAAGGCGACATGGATCTTGTTAGATTTCAGGTAATTAAACAGAATAGAACGTTTACCAACACTGTGTAGACCTTGTACATTTAGTGAACCCACGCGGATCTCAGATATATGTGAATGCGCCATCTCACCTCAACCCCCCGGGGCAAAGAGGGAAAGGCAGAAGTGAGGGAGGGGAAGATTGAAAAGAAGAAAGAAGAAGAAAGACAGGAAAACAGAGAGAAAGAAAGAATGAGAAAAGAAAGCCGAGATAAAGAAACAGGAAAAGTCATATGTAAGAGCAGAAGAAACAGTGACTATAGCAGTCTTTGCCGGCGAGCCAGCAGGTACGGACCCCTCGAAAGGAAAACAGAGGGGACCGCAGGGACCGCGACAGACCAAGGATCCGTATGCCGCAGACCCGAGATGTATCTTATCTATATCATTTGTCGCACATCCCCTATTAGACTATATACAAATATACATATACAGCACTATATTAAAGACCCAGGGAATACATGACTGTTAGAATTTGCAAGAACCCACATTCCCGCAATGAGGAAAATAGAAAAATGGAAAATGAAGACAATAATATAATCATAACTCTAATACTAAGCTCAAAATAGCCAAACATCCAAGAACCGGAGGCAGCCCACCGTAGTAAAAGGTGGGTACATTCCCTCACGCAGAGTAACAGGCCATTTAAAAGCCTCATAAGGAATCAGTGCTCAGGTGGGGGAGGAAGCACAAGAGTCACTTCGCCGTCTCCTTCTAGGGCTGGTGGTTCGGGAGGTCGTCTGTCTCCGGTTAGTCTCTTGAGCCCGTCTCCTCCCTCACCTACTTCCCTGTGCCTGAGCTGGTCCTCTTCTAGTAGACAAAAATTTCTGGAGGTTTTCTAGAGAAAGCCAGTCAGGGAGCACAATAGGAGGTATATCTAGAAAGGTAAATAGATCCTCCAGATCTTCTTTCTTCCATAGATAGAACAGTTTAGTGCCCTTGCGGATTATCAGGTGAAACGGGTGTCCCCATCTGTAGGAGGCCCCCGCTTCTTTTATCTTACTAAGTAGAGGTCTCAGCTGACGTCTTAGATATAAAGTAAGGCCAGAGACATCCGGGTACAAACGCACTGATGCATCATCAATTGTCACCTCGCCGTGCGACCAGGCCGTTCTAAGTATGCCCTCTTTATCCGTATAATTATGTAGCTTACAGAGCACGTCCCTGGGATTATTCGGATCTATAGGGCCAGGTCGAGACACTCTGTGTACTCTGTCCACTTTGTACGTGGTCTCCTGTGGCTGTTGGGTCACCTCATTAAATATGGAGAAAACAGTATCCAGCAGAGTCTCGGTTGAAACTGACTCAGGATCCCTTTTAGTCTCACATTGCTTCTGCGTTCCCTATTCTCGTGGTCGTCTGCTTGTAGGATGAAGGCCACAGTGTGAGAATGGGACCGCGCAATCTCCTTTTCTAAGGCCGCCACTCTAACTTCTGTATTGTCCATGAAGACCTCAGCCTTGGAGGCCTTTAGTTTGAGATCATCAATGTCCTCCTTAATCACCCCCAGTGCTCTCTCCTGCGAGGCTTCCATCCGTGCCAGCATAGTGTCTATGTCCTGTTTTGTTGGAAACGCGGCAAACATATCTCTGATAGCCTGCATGTCACTCTGAGAGGTGCAGGGCTGTGTAGGTAATAGTGCCATCCCCGCATTTCTGTTTACATTGCTTTCGGCTCCTTCTCCGCCGCCATCTTCCCCCTCCTCCTCCTCCACAGGGCCGGGAGCACTCACCACCTGGGGCATAGGCGGTGAAGCTCGTTTAACTGCCGCTTTTGTTCCCCCTGGTGTCACGGGGTTGCTGCCCGGGCCATGACATTTAGGGCTCCTCTGTGGCAGCAGCAGGGACTGGGGAGATGATTGTCTCTGACCTGTTCCAGCCGCCATTACATGAGCGCGTGCTTTCCCTCCTGCTCCTCCAAACATCTTGGCGATGGCTGCCTCCGGTTTCATCTTCCCCGGCTGCTGTGGAGGCGCAGACAACTCCTCCGGTTTCCTCCTCCGCGACATCAGGTGGCTATAACAGCGGGAATGTGGGAATTAGCTCTCGGGTCTGCGGAGCACACAGAAAGTGCGTCTTCACACCGCCATGGTCAGGACACGCCTCCGAGTTTTCATTTTTAATAACAAGGAAAAGAAGAAAAACAATCCAACCCCCATAATCCCCCAGCCATCAATAGTTACAGCGAAAATACATCCAACAATCTCCCAAGACATGCAAGGTCGCACATTGATTATTATCAATATTCAATACCTAAAACTACACCATAGTCACATCTCCTAACAGTCATAAGAAATGAAATGGAAAAAGTGTTACGCCTGCCCCGAGTCGCCTGGAGCAGGGGATACCCGTAGCCTTCCCAAGGACCCTTGTAACTCCTCCAGCAGATACCAGGACGATTGCACAAACGGTAGGACTACTGAGTGCAGTTCTGCTGACGATAGCTTAATGGTTATGAACCCTCTCCAAGTCTCAAAAAAACTTCCCCGTCAACGCGTCTTTATCCCTTGCCGCTTCCAGGCATTCTACGTGCATTACTGCCTTCAATTTGTTGAGTATACCAGTCATGCCAGGGTTGTGCCCAGATAGCCAGTCCCTCAAGATTAGCCTTTTGGTAACCATTGCTAGCATATGGAGTATTCTAGCAGGTTTGCCTTCCCACACTCCAGATACCGGGAAATGAAACAACCAGGCAAGCATATCCAATGTAACAGTTTTGCCGGTCACCTCCCTCGCTAAGGCTTCCACCCGCTTCCATAGTCTCTGCACCTCCCCACACAGCCATATACCATGCACCATATCTGTTTTTGGTTGTCCGCATTTCGGGCATTGTTGTCGTCTATTAGGGAACCTAGCATTCGGGGGTAGGGTGAATCCGTAGATTGCCCTGTGTATGATGCTATATTGTACATCCCTCCATTTTTCGCTGATTATATTTTTCCTCAGTATCTCCCAGCCCCTCAGAATCGTGTCCGCTATATCAGTCCGAGGTATGTACTTTAGCCACCCTCGAAAGATGTTATCCTCCCTTAAGGCCAGAGTCGTGTCTCATAAACTACCATAAAGGTAAGACACGTTGACAGTCAGAGGGTCCGCTCCCAACCAGGTATCCCAGATAGTCAATCTGCATTCCTGTGATACATTCTGAAGGTGTCGAAGGACGTGATGGTGTAACTGCCTGTATTGGGTGATATGGTACGGGCGCAATTGGAACCTTTCCAAGACTTCTGACTCCGTTAACCACCTTCTGTCAGGTTTGTGTAACAAATCCCCCAATGTGTGAATCCCCTTTTCTTGCCATGATGCAAATAAGGCGTTCTCACGCCCTAGTCTGAATCCTGCGTGGGCCCAAGGATTAAGGTATTTCGACGTTTTCAAGGTCATCATTAACTTCTTTCGAACCGCTTTCCAGCACATAGCCGTATCCCTATAGATGATCATGTTTTTCAGGTGTTTAGGCACGGCCGGCCATGGCGAGTGCAGTAAGCTGGCCGGTTCCCAGGGTCTGCATAGCGCCACTTCTATGGTATAATTAGAGTATCTGTTGGACTTTTTGAGCCAGTCTATAACGTGACGTAATAAGCACGCCAAATTATATCCCCTGATGTCAGGGAGATTTAGTTCCCCTCCAAGTTTTGGGAGCATTAAGGTGCGACTGGCTATTCTGGCCTTCCGTCCCCTCCAAAGAAAGCTGGAGAAAGCTGTGTTGAGTCTATGCACATCCGCCCTTCGCAGCAGCAGTGGTATAGTCTGCAGCGGATATAGTAACCTGGCGAAGCTAACCATCTTAAGTAGATGGCACCTCCCCAGAAGAGTCAGCGGCAGGTCCCTCCATCTCTCCAAAGTGATTTTGGTAATTAAAGGGCCATAGTTCAGGGCGTAAATTTGGCTAGTGTCGCTGCTGAGTATGATACCCAGGTATTTGATGTGGTGAGTTTTTACTTGTATGCCCTCCATCTCCGCCCCTCCCCTGGCCCCCTCTTCCCCAGGACGGCGACGAGGCTTTCCCAGTTGCAAGATCTCGCATTTAGCTTTATTGAGCTTAAAGCCCGAGAATGTGCCAAAAACCGTGAGTTGCTGAAGCAGTTCCCTTAAGTCCCTCTCCGGTCTATTCATATAGATGATGACATCATCAGCAAATAGCGCTGACTTCACCGTCACCCCTCCAATGTTGATGCCCTCGTGTGAATCATTGTCGTTCAAATATCTGGCAAGAGGTTCGATGGCCAGATTGAAGAGCAATGGCGAGAGAGGGCAGCCTTGCCGCGTTCCCTTTTCCAGAGGGAAAGGGGCGGACAGAAAATCGGGGGTACATACAGTGCCTACAAGTAGTATTCAACCCCCTGCAGATTTAGGTGGTTTGATAAGATGCAAATAAGTTAGAGCCTTCAAACTGCAAACGAGAGTAGGATTTATTAACAGAAGCATAAATCTTACAAACCAAAAAAGTTATGTTGCTCAGTTGAATTTTAATAAATTTTAAACATAAAAGTGTGGGTCAATTATTATTCAACCCCTCAAACCACCAGCATTTTGTTTGGTCCCCCTAAAGTATTAAGAAGTAAATCAGGCACAAAGAACAACGAGCTTCACATGTGTGGATTAATTATCTCTTTTGCCAGCCTTTTCTGACTATTTAAGACCCTCCCCAACCTTGTGAACAGCACTCATACATGGTCAACATGGGAAAGACAAAGGAGCATTCCAAGGCCATCAGAGACAAGATTGTGAAGGGTCACAAGGCTGGCAAGGGGTACAAAACCCTTTCCAAGGAGTTGGGCCTACCTGTCTCCACTGTTGGGAGCATCATCTGGAAGTGGAAGGCTTATAGAACTACTGTTAGCCTTCCACAGCCTGGACAGCCTTTGAAAGTTTCCTCCCGTGCCGAGGCCAGGCTTGTCCGAAGAGTCAAGGCTAACCCAAGGACAACAAGGAAGGAGCTCCGGGAAGATCTCATGGCAGTGGGGACATTGGTTTCAGTCAATACCATAAGTAACGTACTCCACTGCAATGGTCTCCATTCCAGACGAGCCTGTAAGGTACCTTTACTTTCAAAGCGTCATGTCAAGGCTCGTCTACAGTTTGCTCATGATCACTTGGAGGACTGAGACAGACTGGTTCAAGGTTCTATGGTCTGATGAGACCAAGATCGAGATCTTTGGTGCCTACCACACACGTGACGTTTGGAGACTGGATGGCACTGCATACGACCCCAAGAATACCATCCCTAAAGTCAAGCATGGTGGTGGCAGCATCATGCTGTGGGGCTGTTTCTCAGCCAAGGGGCCTGGCCATCTGGTCCGCATCCATGGGAAGATGGATAGCACGGCCTACCTGGAGATTTTGGCCAAGAACCTCTGCTTCTCCATCAAGGATCTTAAGATGGGTCGTAATTTCATCTTCCAACAAGACAACGACCCAAAGCACACAGCCAAGAAAACTAAGGCCTGGTTCAAGAGGGAAAAAATCAAGGTGATGGAGTGGCCTAGTCAGTCTCCTGACCTTAACCCAATTGAAAACTTGTGGAAGGAGCTCAAGATTAAAGTCCACATGAGACACCCAAAGAACCTAGATAACTTGGAGAAGATCTGCATGGAGGAGTGGGCCAAGATAACTCCAGAGACCTGTGCCGGCCTGATCAGGTCTTATAAAAGACGATTATTAGCTGTAATTGCAAACAAGGGTTATTCCACAAAATATTAAACCTAGGGGTTGAATAATAATTGACCCACACTTTTATGTTTAAAATTTATTAAAATTCAACTGAGCAACATAACTTTTTGGTTTGTAAGATTTATGCTTCTGTTAATAAATCCTACTCTCGTTTGCAGTTTGAAGGCTCTAACTTATTTGCATCTTATCAAACCACCTAAATCTGCAGGGGGTTGAATACTACTTGTAGGCACTGTATTCTTGCGCTCGGGTTCTCGTATAATGTTTTTAGGAATGTCCTGAACGGGCCTAGTAGGCCTATCTTGTCCAATACTAAGTTCAACCAGGACAGATTGACATTGTCGAACGCCTTTTCGGCGTCCAACAAGACCAATGCCGGACGATCATCATGTAGATTCTCTCGATGCCCCACTGAATCCAGCACTAACATAGTTTGTCTGATATTACCCACCGCCGATCTACGCCTAACAAATCCCGCCTGTTGTGGGCCCACAAGAGATGGCAGTAGCCCCGCCAAACGGTCCGCCATAATCTTGGCCATAATTTTCAGGTCTTGATTTATCAGTCAGATGGGGCGATATCCGGCGGGGTCAGTGGAGCTCACATTTCCCTTTGGCAACAATTTAATGTGTGCCGTGTTAGTGTGGTTCGAGATCTTGCCCCCCGCTAGAATGTGATTAAAAAGAGAGACTAAGCAAGGAGCCACCTTGTCGCATAAAGACTTCTAATAGTCGCCGGTAAAACCATCTGGACCTGGAGCTTTATGGGCACTCAGGTTTTTGATAGTCATTTGAACTTCAGCCAAGGAAATCTCAGCGTTCAAGGTGGCCAAGCCGTCCTCAGCTATGGTAGGTAGTGAGACCTTCTCAAGCCAGTCCCCTCCCACCTCCCTTGCATTCTGCACTGTATCCTGTGTATATAGTTTGGCAAAGAATTTGCCTAAATGAGAGTTGATATCTTTTGGTGCATGAAGGATGTTACCCTTGAAGTCCACTAAAGAGGCAAACGTCGTGGGCTTAGTTTTACCCCTGGCCAAATTCGCTAGGATCCTCCCTGCCTTGTCTCCATACTTATAGAGATCTACCTCCCATTGTTCCTTACTCCACTGTTCCCTTGTTTAGCCCAGACATCATACTCTCTCTTTGCTCCCACCCATTTTTCCTTTGTTAGCGGTGAAGGGTTGTTTTTAAATTCCTCATATGTGCTTCTTACCGTTGAACTAGCTAGATGGAACTGTTGAAATGTTTTCTTTTTTTGAGTGCTGGTGTATGCCATTATTTTCCCCCTCATGACCGCCTTACTTGTTTCCCAGTATAACCGAGAGTCCGTCTCATGGTCTGCATTGTGGAAGACGAAGTCAGACCACCACTTCCCCAGGAGTCTGTCAAAATTGGCGTCCCTTCTAAGATGTGATGGAAAGCGCCATATAAAGTCAGTGCCCCTAATGTGCACGTCTCTTAGTTCCAGGGCCACGGGCTATGGTCAGAAATTACCATATTTTCAATACCCACTCTGCCCAACTCTAGCCAATAAGTGGTTGCTGAGTAGAAAGAAATCAATTCGAGACCAGGACCCGTGGGCATGGGAGTAATGAGTGAATTCCCGGTCTAGGGGGTGGTGTATCCGCCACACATCATGCAATGCCAGTCCCCTCGTCAGCGTATGTAGCGGGCTCAACGATCGGTCGTCAGGGGTGGAAGCAGTATTCAACTGGTCGCGTCGCCTATCTTCGCCCCCAGAGAAGACACTATTGAAATCCCCTCCCAGGATCCGGAGATGCTCTGTATCTCCTAACTGCTCCTCCTGCAGGTGGGAGAAGAAGGCATCTTGCGACTGGTTAGGGGCATATATGTTCGTGATACTAAGACGCCCTGCCGGGCTATTTAAAACCAGCCGCACATACCTTCCCTCATCATCTTTAGTTTCAGAAATAATTGTACAGGGGAAATTTTTATGGATAAGTATCAGTACCCCTGCCTTCCTCTCCACCGATCCAGAGCCTGCACCGCCCCCACCCATAACCTGTGCATTCTAAAAAATTCCGTGTCTTGAAGATGCGTCTCTTGTAGGAGAGCCACATCTGTTTTCAATCTCTTGAGATGTTTGAGTACCATCGAGCGTTTCTCGGGTGACCTGAGGCCCTTAACATTCCAGGACAACAGGTTAACCATGATCAAGAAACAATCGATGGGATATGTCAACCCCCGCTATGTCCAGGGATGTTTCGAGTAGATCGCTGAAAAATAAGCATACTGTACAAGATGGCTGTAATAACATAAATTCACGCCCCCCCACTCCCCCTGTAACCCCTCAACAAGCAGTCTAGTGACCGCATACCGAACAATCCAATAGAACAAAATCCTTCCCCCTCCCATCTTCTCCCCTCCCCAAAACTATTAAATAAAGGATATGGACTTCCATATTCTGAAGGGCACACCTCTCCAACACTCCCGCCCTGCGGCCATAGTGTATGTCGAGATAGTCAGCACCGTGCACTGGAGTCAATCGATACCTATTAACAGTAGTATAACTGCATTGTTGTCATTATCAAAAACATTAACACTTCCCAAGAGTCGGTTAAGGCATCTAGTGTGCAATTGCCCAGATAACGCAGACCAGGATACGAGATCCGTAAGACATGACTTCGGTCCCTCCTGGCGCAAAAAATAATGAAAAACAACAAAGGGAAAAGATTCACCATATGTTCCGTTCAAGTCCATCATGGACCTCCGCATCCCTCGGTCCAAGCTCGAGTCCGTATGACGTCTCCCTCCACTTCCGTCACGTCGCTTGGACCTCTGTTTGTTTGGCGAGCGGGGCCCAGTGCTAGTCTCCCCCTCAGACCCCCGAGGAGAGCCTTCTCGTGGCCCAGGGGTCTCCGGACGTGAATTCTCGCCCCCTCCTTGGGTTCCAATGTGGTGCTCCGTTGTCCTCCATGGTGGTCCCCAGCCGGGTTCCGTTGGGTCAAGCTCCTAAGGGCCTCCTCAGGACTATGATGCACCCTGATGGAGCCATCCGGACCCCTATATTTCAGAATGGCCGGATACAGGAGTTGGAATCGTACATTGCATTTGTACACAATACTGCACGCCTCCCCAAAGGCTCTCGCTTTCTCGCGACCTCAGGATAGTAGTCTCCGAACAGTAGGACCTTGTGTCCTCTGATGATTAGAGGGGTCCGTAAGCTCTTGTAGGAGGGTAGGAGATTCTCCTTGTCCCGATAATTTAGATAGCGAGCAATAGTTTGTCTGGACTTCCCTCTCCCCTGGGATGGAGAGCCTGGTTTGATTATGTGGTCTGGCGGGGGGCCTATGCGGTGAGCTCTTTCTACCATGCAAGGGCCCCTGCTCCCCAAAATCCGCGGGAGGTCAGTCTCAAATATGTCCAGCAATGCAGAGGGGGCGATGGTCTCGGGAAGCCCCACCAGGCGCAGATTGTTGCGGCGGGAATGATTTTCTAAGTCCTCCAGCTTACTGTACGATTCCTCCCTCTCTTAGGAAGAGACTTGTTGTTCCAGCCAGACTACCTTATCTTCGGTGTCTGACAGTCTTTGCTCCAGAACTGTAAGCCTGGATTCCTGTGCAGCAGCATCTGCTTTAACGTCTCTGAGGGATTCCTGCAGCAGTTCCTTTATCAATTCTTAAACAGATGCCTCAGCTCCCCTGCTAACTGAGAGGAGACCTCCGTGGCCAGGAGCTTATAGTCTATAGAGGACCCAGGCCCGCGCCCCTCCGCTCCCTCCAGCGTCTGCACCTCCCCCCCGCTGCATCGTCCTGGGTGTCCTCCAGCCTCTCTCCCTTGTGATCAGGGCTGTAATTTGTTTGCTGCCTCCTTGCCTCTGCTGTTCGCCCCACTCTGTGCCATCTTGGAGGAGGAGGGTCCGGTCTGCTCGTCGCCATCTCCGCCGCACCCCGTCCGCCGCCGTGACTCCGGAGCCACCGGCGCATGCAGGGATGACGCAGTGACTGGTAAGTGTGCCTCCGGTACCGGTTGTCGGCGGTTTGCACGCCTTTTTTTAGCGGGTTAGCGGCGCGGGCTTTGGGAGCTCATCCCCTTACGTCCTCACCCATCAGGCCGGAAACCGGAAGTCAGGATCCATTTTATCCTGTTGCCCATGTGAAAATGAAAAAATTGAGGCTAAAATAACATTTTTGTTAGAAAAATTAAAATGTCAATTTTTTGTTTCCACTTTGCTTTAGTTCCTGTGAAGCACCTGAAGGGTTAATAATTTCTTAATGTAGTTTTGAGTAGCTTGAGGGGTGCAGTTTTTGGAATGGTGTCACTTTTGGGTATTTTCTGTCATGTAGACCCCTCAAAGGACTTCAAATGTGATGGGTCACAAAAAAAAAATGGTTTTGTAAATTTTGCTGGAAAAATTAAAAATTGCTGATGAACTTTGAACCCTTATACTTCCTACCCCCAAATTTTTTTTTCCCAAAATTTTGCTGATTTAAAGTAAACGTGGGAAATTTTATTTATTATCTATTTTGTATAACATAACTTCTGGTTTAGCAGAATAAAAATTGAAAATTGCAAAATTTTCAACATTTTTGCCAAATGTTTGAGTTTTTTTTCACAAATGAAAGCAAAGATTATCGATCTAAATTTAACACTAACATGAAGCCCAATATGTCACGAAAAAACATTCTCAGAATCGCTAGGATCCAAACTGGTACTGGGCGACCCCCAAATAAAAGGGATGTGTCCGTAAAAAAAATGACCTATTGAAATGTATTTTTGGCAATACATTTTTTTTTTTTATTTAACATGTCACAATCTACAGTATAGTAAAAGCACATTAGACATCTTGCAATTCTTACACTGACCACTGGGACCTTTCTTGATTTATACTTCCTGTTCTTGGAGAAAATCCTATTTCATTAGCAGCAATTGACTCCAACCCTATATTTTGTATTGTGGCATCTAATGACCCTGTGCAAAACATCATTTGAAAGGGTGGGGAACCTGTTGTGATTGATGGATCCTTTATCAGCTGTATATAGGGGTGTTACTTGTTATTGTTACGGTAATGACTTGTGGAAAGCAGAAGAAATAAGTATTAAAAAAAAAAACTGCTAGTGACCATTGTGAAAACTGCAAGATTATTACGTTTTTTTTTAAACAGGGTATTATTATTTATTGGTATAACACCATTAATTCCATGGTGCTGTATATGCGAAGGGGTTACAATCAAAATACAGATATAAATTAAAGTAGACAAATTAACAATGACAGACCAGTACAGAGGGAAGAGGAACCTGCCTTCATGGTCCCCAACCACCGGTCCGTGGACCTGGACCGGGTCATTTGATTCTCTGTACCGTTACGCAGTGCTGCCGCCGACCAGCACAACACACTGAAAGTGTGCTCTGCGCCGGCTCAGAGCTCATTGTGTGAAGTGGATGTGGCCCACTTTGCTGTTCCTTCAGTGACTGCTGGTTCCCAGCAGACACTATTATGAGGGGTGTGGCGGCATAGATGTACGGTGAGCTGGAGGCCAGCAGTTAACGTTATTGCATGACGTTACATGTCGGCCTCTGTTTTGCTGACGGAATCTGAGGCAGGGAGCTGAGAGTGGCACCGGAGGACTGGTGAGAAAAGTGTGTGTGTTTTCTTTCCAGGTAGTTATTGGAGGCTGCAAGGGGATGAAGGGGATATTTGAGGCTGCAAGGGGATGATCGGGATATTGGGGGCTACAAGAGGATGATGGGGACTGCAAGGGGATGGAAAAATAAGCATCCCCTAAAAATAAGATGTAGTGCATCTTGGGAGCAAAAGTAAATATAAGACGCTGTCTTATTTTCAGGGAAACAGGGTACTAAACTCCAACCCTATCCATAGCCCCGCCCCATATGACCACAGCCCCGCCCCTGTGCAACCCCCACCCTGCCGGGCCATGGAAATGTGGTCGTGCAGGTAGTCGGTCACTGTTGTAAAAAAAGGTTGGGAACCACAGGATTGGGAACGAGACAGTAGGTTGGGGGCTGCAGCAGCTTTGGTGTTGAGGTGGCAGTGGGGTCATTGCAGGCTGTAAGCTTTCCTGATGAGGTGGGTTTACAGGTTCTGTTTGATGGATTTGATCATAGTGGATAATCCGACGTTTGGATGCAGAATTCCAGAAGATGGGGATATTCGGAAGACATCTTGAAAGCAAGTGAGTAAAAAACAAATAATTGTGGAGGAGAGGAGGCCTTGGGAGGTCCAGAGATTACGTGAGGGAAGATACTGGGAGATTAGTTCAGATATATTGGGAGGGTACAGGTTATAAACGGCTTTTTAGGTCAGTGTTAGTAGTTTGCAATGGATTTGTTGGGAGATTCGGAGCCAATGGAGGGATTTGCAGAGGGGAGAAGCAGGGACGTAGCGAGGAGAGAGGTGGATTAATTAAGTTAAGGACAGATTGGAAGGTGCTGAGAGTGTTAGCGGGTAGGCTACAGAGGAGGCTGTTGCAGCAGTCAAGGCGAGATGATGAGGGCATGTACAAGCTTTTTAGTAGATTGAGGGATAAGGAAAGGACGGATTCTGGAAATATTTTTGAGCTGGAGGTGACAGGAGGTGGCAAGAGTTTGGATGTGGGGTTTGAAGTAGAGGGCAGAGTCAAATGCTACTCCGAGGCAGCGGACTTCAGGTGCAGGTGAGAGCGTGATGCCATTTACCGTGATAGAAACATCAGGTAGGGAAGATATGTGAGATTGAAAAAAAGAGTTCATATTTGTCCACATTGAGCTTTAGGTAGTGAGATGGAAATGGTTGATAGACACTCTGGGATTCTGGACATCAGTGAGGGGACTTCTGGGGCAGATTATGATATGGAGAAAAAAAAACATTGACAATTTGAAAGGAAAAACAATGCATTTAACTCAAGAACCTGCTGATACATTCCCTTCTAAGAGAACCGATAGGCAGGTTATTTATCTTGTTTATTAGCTTTGTATACAATTAAAACTCCTGTGTCCCTACTTATTGCTTGTTCCCTAAATTTTAAAATACGTAAATTCAGAGTAGATGGCCTAAAGATGCTCTGTATTTATCACAGTGACTCTTAGTAGATGCCAAATTTGATTAATTTTTAGGCACCGAGCCAAAATGATTAATCTATCCCTCTTTTATCTATGCTGACTTCCCAAATTGACTGAAGAAAAAAAAGTGTCTAATACCATAAGTGTAGTTCTAGGTGTGTATTCCAGGTGTTTTTGTTTGTTGTGTGTGTCTGTATGTCTTTTTTTCCTTTATCATGCCCGTTTTTTTATTGCAATGCATCCTTTACTATATTTTCTTCCAGATATCTGGAGGGCCGAGTGTTTGTGGTGGAGGTGCTACCAGACAGCCAAGCTGAGGTAGATGAGGTGGTTCTGGCAGGAGATCTAATTGATGAAATAAATGGTGTATCGTTGAGGAATGCATATAACGGACAGGTGAGCAGAATATAATAAAGTCCCACATCACAACCACGTTTTATCTTCTATAAGGGCTCGTTTTATCAAGTCATTCATTGGTTTCTTTTCTTGATTTTATGTAAATATTTACAATACAATAAGGGTATCTGCATAAGACGTCTTATTCAGACGCCCGATAAAATGAACTTAATGCACAGTGATCGAAAAATGGAATTGCTGGGCACATATTCCTTCTAAGGGCCACATCACACGCTTCAATTTTCAGAACGATATCACTTGAGCGATCTCTTTTTTGATTGCTTAAGCGATACACGCAGCGACGCACAGACAATAATCAAGCAATTTTACAATGTAAAATCGCTTGATTGTGTGATCGCAGATTTGTGAACATGTCACAAATCTGTCGTTGGTCGGCCGGTGGACACGCAGCATCGCTGCGTGTGACACCAGCAGACCGATAAGCCAGCTCCCAGCGTATCTCACAAGCGCTGGGAGCTGGTATCCAAGGTAAACTGCGGGTATCAAGGTAGCGTCCGCTGCCTAGATACCGATGTATACCTTAGTTACCAGCCTCCTCCACTCACTGGCTGGTATCTAAGGTACACAGTGGTTATCTAGGGACCCTAGTTATCCGCTGTGTACCTTAGATACCAGCCAGTGAGCGGAGGAGGCAGGTAACTATGGTACACATCGGGTATCTAGGCAGCGCGCGCTGCCTAGATACCCGCAGTTTACCTTGGAGACCAGCCTGCTCCCACTTACCGCAGGCTGGCAGCGGGAGCAATATTTAAATCGTTTCCACGATGTCTCTGGTCTATTGATCGCTGGTGAGTCTGTCTGTGTGACAGCTCACCAGCGATCTGAACGATATTGTTAGCGATCGCGCGTGCATGTGATCGCTAACAATATCGTTCACTAAATTGAAGCGTGTGACGGCACCCTTAGGCTGCCTTCACACTGCATAATTTTCACATCCTTGTGGTTTCTTGAATTTCAAGGATCACACGGACAGGCATGGATCTATTCAAACGGATGGCAATGGACGTTTTTTTTTTTTTTTTTTTTAACGGATCCGTCATCAGTTAGCAGAGATAGGGCTGGGAGGAGCTGTACCTTGCTTCTGAACATGCTCAGTACAGCAAAATGGATCCTTTTCACGGATCAATTTTTTTCACGGATCCGTCTCGACATCCATGTAATTTGACACGGACAGCTACGGATCCATGTCTGTCCATTGGCGTCAGTGATTTTCTTAGGCAGCCAAAACTGGAACCGTCTCTGATTCTGGGTGCATGAAAAAACTGACACAAACGGATCAGTCCACAAAACTGACACACATAGATGGTCACTTAGGACAAATCCGTGCCCATAGGATAACATGGGAGGCCATAATTAATCAGTGGATATCAGTTTTAAAACGGATAGCCCCATATCAGAAATTAGGCAGTGTGAAGGCAGCCTAATGTGGCTCCTTATTAACAGGGTTCTGAAGCAGTTAAATGAAGTGACCTATTACCAGGAATAAAAAAATAGTGTATGAACAGGGAGTTGGATATAATACAAAATAATTAGTACTCGCTGTGAATATCTTGTTACACCTACATGTTTTCATGATCTCACTGATCCTTGGTTTACTCTGGTCATCCTGATGTATAGCATGTGATCGCCGCAATAAATCGCAGATGATACCTGTATTTATAGCAAATACTGCTGAGGCCAATGATTGGCTGCAGTGGTCACAGAGATGTACATGTGATTTCCCATCATTACACTTTTTTTTAATTTTATTTTTTTTATTAAACCCTGGACATCCCATAAATCAAACATGTATTCATAGACTATTTCATTCTTTTTTTAACATCCAAACCAACTCTTCAATAACTCTATTTAGGCAGGCACGGTACTTGGTAAATTGAAGGGGGAGCCACTAATATTTGGAATGATTCGTTGGCGTTGGAAAGATGGGGAGATCTTCCGCCCCCTTATACCATATCTGAAAGCAGTTAAAGAGAGGGTTCCTGACTTCCAACTACAACAAAACCCCAGAAGCCTAGAAAGTACACAGGACCGTCCACAACAGGATGGAAGGTGAGGACTTAAGTGTTTACCCTGTTGAGGACTTGTTCATTCTGTGAAGTAATGCCCATATTGCACTTATTCCTTAGGCTCCTGTATTCTGCACAATACCTTGGACAGACACAAGTTGGAATGGTAAATGTCAGAATCTTATTTCAGGCTCAATGTAATTGGTTTGTTAATTACTTGCTATGCTGTAGGTTTTAAGGGAATCTGTCATTCAATTTATGCTGTCCAACCAAAGGGTATAATTAATCGAGCCTAGCTGTGAGATTGCAGAGATTTTTCCCCCTGAGACACTTGGGTGCCTCAAGAAAATGTAGCACACACTATTCATTAAAAGCTTTTCGCCATAGATGTTAGAAGATTTGAAAGAGCTTATTATTTGGCGCAACTGGCAGCTGCACTAAAATAATGCCAATGGCATACTCACACCATTTTTGGACAGCTAAAACAAAGTGAGCGGAGCTGGGTGGTTGTGTGGTGATTAACACTCGTTGAATTCATCACAATCGTCAGTGTCCACTACATTGACAATCTTACTCCAGCAAGGACTAGAGTAGGATTTGTGTCAAGACGCACAGAGGTATGCACCATTCTGTATTCCTGATTCATTAAGATGCATGTGTCTGACTTCAGCACATCTCCTCATCAACATCAGTCTGAACAATGCTGGCCTAGATGTATCAGGCCCATAGTTTGTAAATGTCAGCCATGCTCCAGGTAATTGACAGGTCTTATGTGTATACATAGGTAGAGATCTGTCAATCGACTGTAGCAGTTCGGGGATTTTCAAACTGTTTTATAAAACATTGCTCATTTTATAGATAGGCTGCTATTTTGCCTACTTCGGCTTTGGGTAGCATGAATTAACTAACTGCTTCGTTTTTTTAAAGCAGCTGATCGTGCAACTTAGGCAGCCACATAATCTGCCCCTACTGATACCCTAAAGAAGTGTTCCCCAAGCCCAGGTTTTCAGGATTTCTTTAGCATTGCACAGGGGATGGAATTATAATCTGTTCACGTAACTAAAATGTCACATGTGCAATGCTAGGGAAATCCTGAAAATATGAAATACTGGCGGCCCTTGAGGACTGGAGTTGGGGAAGACTGCCCTAAAGGGTATGAGTACATAACTTCTTCATAAAGTCAGGTGAACCTGCCGACTCTATGAAGCAAAAGACTGTTCAGGAGACTCCAGCTTTTTATTATTTTTGTTTAGTTTTTGCATTTCTCCTGAAGCAATTTTTTTTTCTTCAGTTATTTTGCAAAAAAAAAAAGACTTTCTGCATTATTCACAATATTCAATTAAATGAAACCATGACAGTAAAAAGACTTCACAAAAACCAATGGAAAGCCTCACAGAAAAAAAATTATGGCGAACAAAACATTCAGAAAATGACTGATAAAAAGAAAAGAAAGTGGTTTCAGGAAGAAAAAAAACCATGGCAAAAAGCTCCAAAAGATGTTCACAATCTTCTTATTGACCTGCAATGTAAAACACAGAGCGTCTTCCAAGTGGAAAGAACAATCGATATAACCTCTTTTAACCTGTGAGAAACCTGAAAAGGTTAAAAAACATTCAAAACCCCGAACAGCAGGTCATCTGTACATAGAATTGCATATACTCTTGTGCGTTTTCTGTAACTTTTTCAAGTGGGTTTGCATGGTGACATCTGCCCTACAAGGATGTGGTGTGCACATACTGCCCCGAATGGGTCCTGTGCATTGGGTGCAGGCAGTGGCATTGCCATATTTTCTTCCCTATGTGCCCTTTTGCTTGGCTTTAGCTGCTAATAGTAAAATCAGCTCCTGGATAACCACATTAAAAAAGATGAAAATTAGGCCAGTTTTAGTGCAATAAGCGATTGAGATTTTGTAATTCTAGAATCTGAATACTGCTTTCCCGTTGGACCCTCACTCTATATATTATAGGGTTATTAAGTCTTGGCGCTCTTTCCTCGATGGTGATCCTGATGGTAGTCATGGCGACTGGCATCACCATGACAATAAGGTCAGGCAGGTAGTCCAAACTGCTCTGTGCACTGTTCTGGCTTCTGTAACAGCAGTAAAGCAAAGCTGGTGAGCAGCATTATCCTCTCCCTTGTAAATCTAGAAGAGGAGGTGTGGAAAATGGAGGCCCAATTCCTTTATGTAGCCTTTTCTTATGCATCATCTGACCTGTGTTTTATAAGATCTGCTATAAAAGTTATGCTTTTTTTTTTTTCCTCTAGTTTGGGGGCAAGGAAATTCTAGATACTGGTATCACCAGGGTGCAAAAGCAGAATTGTCCTCCAAGGGTAAGTTTCTTGCTTTCGTTATTAAAATGAAGGTATTGGATCAATGTCTCACTCCACGGGTACTTTCACATCTGCATGTATTTTTTTTTCACATCTGGCAGAATTCCGCCTTTTTACAAAAAAAACAAAACATTGCGTTCTGTCTAATGCATTGTTAATGGAGTTCCGGACATGTGCGGCACTTGTTTCATTGGGATCCAGCAAATTTGGCACTTCAGGCTTGTTTTAAAACTGCAGTTAGCAGCTTTTGTCCGGTGAATGAAGTGCTGGATTTGCTGGATCCCAATGAAACACAAGTAACGCACATGTCCGGAACTCCATTAACAATGCATTGGGCAGAAAGCAATGTTGCCGAATCCATTTTTATTTTTTTATTCAAAGCGCAATTCTGCCGGATTTTAAAAAAACACAGAAGTGAAAGTAAAAACAAAAAGCCTGAAGTTCAAAAGTTCAGGTTTTGCCGGAACTGACACTAAACAGAGATGTGAAGGTAGTGATTTCATACTTGCTGTTTTCTCAGTCGCCTCATTGGGGAGCACAGGACCATGCGTGCTATGCTGCAGTTCACTAGGATGCTGACACTAAGTGGAATCTGAAAAAAAACAGAGTAACTTCTCACCTGCAGTATACACGCCTGACTGGCACAAGCCGAACCAGTTTCAGCTCAGTGTCAGTAGGAGGCAGATGCGGGCCACTGACCCACATCTATTTATATTGCTTTCCCTCTGGATCAAGATTAGACAGGTGACGGTGCCCTCATGCACCACTCTCCTCCAACCACCAACAGACTGGAACATGGAGTGTCACCTCCACGTGCCCCCTTCAGCTACAAGGGACAGTATTTTTTACTTTTATTTTTGATTCTACTTTTTACACTGGCGACAGTTCTTCGCGTTCCAGTCTCCACCGTCCATCAGAAGGGCACGCAGATTGTTACCTCCCCATATTCCCCTCTGCACTGGTTGTTCCATGCCATCTCTCCCCACCTTCCCACTCCCTGGGAAATTGGGTTGAGGCGTCCGGTGTCTTTACAGAGACCATATGGCCCTCCCCAGCTCCCACAGTTGGGAGACTGGATTGAAGGTGCCTGGTGCCACGTCTGGGACCCATGGCCCTCCCCATCCTCCTTCCTTAGGGACCCTGGGTTGCAGATGCTGCTGCCATCAACTGATCCCCATTCTCCCCTCGCAGGGACTATAGATTGCAGGAGCCAGCACCAGATAATGCCTCTAGGCTCTCCATGCTCTCCTCATCCTCCAGGGACCCTGACATACGATGCCTGCAGAGTGGTCTGCAGAGTCACTGGAGCTGGGAGCCCCTTTTATAGGGAGTATAGTGAGGGCTGAGGGCTCCCCTAATCCAGCGGCGATGCCGCGCTTGGACCCTTCCATGCGACCACCGCACTGCACCTTCCCTGAGACCGCACATTAATTTAGCCCCCAGCTCCGACCTGCTTCCCCAGCGGTTCCGCCTCCTCCGGCCGTCCGCCTACCTCCGGGTGACATCATTTGCAGCCGGAACGCCCCCCCCCCCCCGGCCGCTTCCCAGAGGCAGCAGTCCGGCTTCTTTCTGCGCTTCTTGCAAGACCTCACTGCGCGCCCTCTCTGCAGCCCTCCCACTTCCTCCTTCACACGTGCAGCCGCCATTGCAGTTATCCCTGCGGTTACCGCGGCATACCAGCTCTGGGCACAGGGGGACACCAGAACGCTGGGCTCAAGGCCATCACTGTAGACTGGTCCCTAGGTCTGGGATAAGGAGCTCAGTAGATCCTGCTCTCGTCCATTTTTGTCTCCCTGTCTCAGTGTACTTCTGTGCCCCACAGTGTAACCCTATTTTTGCCTTACATACTCTGCCACATAATCATGCAGGGCTCAGAGACCACAAGAAGGCCCCCAAGACCTATACAGTCTCGTATGCCTCTTGCATTACATGCCGCTCTCAGCTGCCTAGTGGATATGCTGCTCTGCACTGCCAGACTTGTGACCCCAATACTGTCCAGGAGCCCTCTGCCAACACCGCACCTCCCTGCGTCCCTAACCCACCTGACTGGGCTCTTTTTCTAACACAATCCATGTCGCAGTCCATGTCACAATCCATGGACAAGCTCTCTACTACCCTGGTCCAGGCCCTGCAGAGCCGTGCCACGCCGTGCACCTCCGGATAGCCAGCGCCACAGGTGGACACTCTAGCACACGAGAGCACACCACATAGGGGCAGGCCACGAGATAGACAACAATCCGTGGCTGGAACAGCACGAAAGAGGCATCATAGGAGTGCTTCTCCTGCATCCTCACAGGGCTCCCATACCTCCCCTATCAGGGAATTTGACCCGACTTCACCCTCGTCAGATTCATTTCACCATCCTGATTCGGATCTTGAACCGATGTATCTTTTAATCTAGATACTCCTGACATGCAGGTCATGGTCGAAGATTTGATCACGACCGTCAACCAGACGCTTAGGCTGTGTTCACATACAGCGCTTTTTTTGCGTGGGCGCTTTTTTCAGTGTTTTGCACCCGCACAAAAAAGCCCTGTAAAAAAAACGTGTTGCATTCACACACCGCGTTTTTTTACAGGGCTACTTGTTCAGTGATGTCACATAGGGGAGGAAGAATCCTGTTCCTCCTCCCCTGTGTGACATCTGTCATAGCCCCATTTGATTTAGCAGTGCATTATACACTGCAAAATCAAATGTAAAATAATGACAAATTTATTAAAAAATAATAAATATTTTTATACTTGCCCTCCACCGGGTGTTCTGGAGCCGCAGGACCTGAGCAGCAGTACCTTGCGTGATGTCATCGGGCGCTGTGATTGGCCGCTCGCGGTCATGTGATATGTATGTCGATACCTGCAGAATATCTCCCGACTCCCGAACACACGGCGGAGGGAAAGTATAAAAATCTTTATTATTTTTAATACATTTGATATTCTTTTACATTTGATTCTGCAGTGTATAATGCACTGTGAAATCAAATGGGGCTGTGACAGATGTCACAGAGGGGAGGAGGAACAGGATTCTTCCTCCCCTCTGTGACATCAGCGCCGGCGTATTGCCGCTGGAATTATGCATCGTCTGAACAGCGATGTGTAATTCCAGCGGTTATAATGGCCCGTATGGGAGAAAGTGTGCGCTAAAAAGCAGAAAGAATTGACATTTTCATTCTTTTTCCGCGCGCGCTTTCTCCCATAAAAGCGCGGCCGAAAATCGCACAGCGTGTGAACAGCAAAAGTGAAAGTCCATTCACTTTGTTGTCAAACGCAGACACAGGTTTGGGGGGAAAAGCGTGCGCAGAAAAGCAAGAAAAATATGCAACGTGTGAATGAGGCCTTAAAGTCGACGTCCCACCATGTGAGGCCCCAGACCATGTCGTGTCTTTCAAGAGGGTAAAATGCCCACGAAAAGTTTTTGTTTTTTGCAGATCATCCTGAATTCCAGGATATCTTAAAGAAACATAGGACCCCGTCCAGATAAATGGTTTGGAAACCGCAAAGCGGCTCTCCCCCAGGGTCAAGCAGGCTCTTCGATGGTGGCTGCAACCAGCTTCCCTCACACAAGGGAGGTCCTTCCTCTCTGCTCACTGGGCAGTGCTCACCACCAACGCCAGCCTGATGAGCTGGGGAGCGGTCTACCACCACCATACGGCGCAAGGTCGATGGTCCCCACAGGAATCCACTCTGCCCATCAACATTCTCGAGATTCGGGCCATTTTTATGGCCCTGCAATCCTTTTATCATCTTCTGGCAGGTTGCCACTTTCGTGTCCAGTCGGACAGTGCCACAGCTGTGGCATATGTCAATCACCAAGGAGAGACCCACTGCCTGCAGGTGGAGCCCATTCCCCGCTGGGCCGAATCAGCCCGATCCGAGCTCTCAGCAGTGCACATTCCAGGTGTCGACAATTGGGCGGTAGATTTCCTCAGCCACCAGGGTATTGCGTCGGGGGAATGAGCCTTACATCTGGAGGTCATCCAGCAGATATATCATCGCTGGGGGACTCTGGAAGTGGATCTCATGATTTCGCAACTGAACACCAAGGTGCCCACATTCACAGCTCCGTCTCATGACCCGCTTTCTGTAGGAGCGGACGCACTAGTCCAGCTTTGGACTCAGTTTCGCCTGTCTTACATCTTTCCCCCTCTGCCTCTAATACCGAGTGTGGTGAGGAAAAGCAAGACTGATGGCATCCCCGTCATTGTAGTAGCGCCAGATTGGCCCAAGCGCGACTGGTATGCCGACCTAGTACAGCTTGTCACCGATGCACCCTGGCGTCTTATGGACCGTCCTGACCTGCTAACTCAAGGTCCAATATGCCACCAACACTCGATGAACCTGAATGTGACGGCGTGGCTGTAGAGACCTGGGTTTGAACCCAGGCTGGTTTCTCCTCAGAAGTGATCAATACGATGATCAGAGCTAGGAAGCCCGCCTCAGCTCGCATTTACTACCACACATGGAAGACTTTCTTCTCTTGGTGCAAGGCTCGGAACCACTCGCCTCTTGTGTTTTCTCTCCCTGTAATTCTAGGCTTCCTTCAGTCAGGACTGGGCGTAGGTCATTCTCCCATCTCTCTCAAAGGTCAAATTTCTGCACTTTTGGTGCTTTTCCAGCGCCGCCTTGCTGTAAAACCTCAAGTCAGGACCTTTATTCAGGGTGTCTCCCATCTGGTTCCCCCCTACCAGAGACTGCTAGAGGCATGGGACTTGAATCTGGTCTTGGATGCCCTTCAGAAACCCCCCTTTGAGCCTCTCAGGGAGGTCTCCCTATTTCCTATCCTGGAAAGTTGCCTTTCTCGTGGCGATAACCTCTATCCGTTGTGTCTCTGAGCTGGCATCGCTTTCTTGCAGTGCGCCTTTCCTGGTTTTCCAATCAGGATAAGGTTCTGCTCCGGCCGGTGCCGTCGTTCCTTCCAAAGGTGGTTTCTTCCTTCCACCTGAATGAGATCTCTCCCTTCCTTTTGCCGGCGCCGGTGCACCGTCTTGAGAAGGATCTGCACATACTGGATCTGGTTAGATCTCTTCGGTACTACGTATCTAGGACAGCACCCTTCCGGAAGTCTGATTCTTTATTCATCCTCCCGGAAGGTCACAGGAAGGGCATGGCGGAGTCCAAAGACACATTGGCCAGATGGATTAAGTCAGCTATTCAGGAAGCATATCGATTAAGAAACATGCCCATTCCAGTTGGATTGAAGGCACACTCGACATGTGCGTTGGGAGCATCCTGGGCCATTAAACACCAGGTATCTGCCAAACAGGTGTGCAAAGCAGCCACCTGGTCCAGCCGGCATATGTTTGCTAAACACTACAATGTCCATAGTCATCGGCAGATGCGAGTCTGGGTATGTATGTCTTGCAAAAGGCTATTCATTTTCTTCTGTGTTTTTTTTTTTTCTTTCTATTCACCCAGGGATTGCTTTAGGACATCCCATGGTGCTGTGTCTCCCAATGAGGCGACTGAAAAAAGGGGATTTTTGTGTGTACTCACCATAAAATCCTTTTCTCTGAGCCTCTAATTGGGGGACACAGCACTCTCCCTGTTGCCCGTTCCGAGCTGTTTGTGTTCTTTGAGTTCTCCTTTGGTTGCCTTCTTACAGGCCTATATTTTCTCTCTCATACTGCTTTGATCACTGAACTGGTTCAGCTTGTGCGAGCCATGGGGTGTATAGTGCAGGGGAGGAGTTACTGTTTTTTTCAGATTCCACTTGGTGTCAGCCTCCTAGTGAACTGCAGTATAACACCCATGGTCCTGTGTCCCCCAATTAGCAGCTCAGAGAAAAGAATTTTACCGTGAGTACACACAAAAATCCCCTTTTTTTCAAATAAGGGAAGATCGGGTATTTCAGGAAAAAAGCTGATCCTTTCAGGATCCATTTTTTTTGCCCATTCACTTTATTGTTATCAGGTAGTAACAGGATTCTACCTGGCATCATTAAAGTGAATGGGCAAAAAACTGGATCCTAAAAGGATCAGCTTTTTTCCTGAAATACCCGATCTTGACTGATTTGAAAAAACAGCAAGTGTGAAACTAGCCATAATTTCTCTTTCCCCACATGGCAGTTTTCTGGTGTCAAACTCCTAAATTATGTGATGTTTTTTTTTTTCCCGTCACACATGGCATTTTTCTAAACTGGACAAGTATATGGGGAAGGGGCCACTTACAGGCTGAGAATTTTTGCTATAATGATAAATATTGTCTACTGGTTAATGATTATTGATTGTTCCACGTGGTTTGAGCTGTGTGAATTTTAGTTTATATCATAATTTTGGCAAACTGAAGAACCTGACCCTTATTTCAGATATTGGACATGGTTTACTTCATATTCAGGGGAGCCAATAGTGTACATAACTGTATTTCTTATTCATGTCAGTAAGATATGGAAAACCTCCCATCTCAACCTCTGCTTATTAGCTCACTTGTGGCATCAGGCCTTGGTAGAGGACAGTGAATGCTCATTCTACCACCTTGACAAGCGCTCTCCTACATTATCTTCCACAGGATATATTGCTCGACGTCAAGGAGACAGAAGTTGCAGTGAAGGACAAGGAATCCTCTGAGGTAAATGACTGGGATTAATAATGGTCTTTATGTCCCCATTTCCCATCCCAGCATTTGCTAGTTTTCAGATGGCAAATAGTGCCTAGTCCTGTTTCACCATGTGTATTGTTGCAGGTCCTGTTTCACTACTCATATCCGGAGATTTCCAGTGTAGGACGAAGGTTGGATAACAGGAGGGTGTTTGCATTATGTGCCGTGTGAGTATGACCGGAGTCTTTTTTCTCGAGCTGATGATCCATTAATAGCACAATGAAGGAGAGCCGCTGGCAGCTTAGCTCTGCAAGATTATTGTGTATGTCCAATTCTATACTGCCAACCACTATCCTCTTCCCTGACAATTAGTTGGCCGGTGTCTCTATCCACATTAGTATCGGTAAACCCGTCAATATCAATGGATTCAGCCGACATTCATCTAATATGTAGTAAAGCCACTGATATAACCGTGTAACACTAATACATTGCTCTGTGTTCCTTTTATACTGTTAAATCTATATTCTACCCTAAACCAATGTTGCAAAAGATAGGGGAAAGCTCTGAAATCCCATAGAAAAAAAACCACTATGAAATTCAGGGACCTTTGAGCAGGTGCATGAGGTATGAAGGATGGCAATTTTGTATTATTACGTGAATGATGTTTTCACACGGAAGAGAGCTAGCTCTCTAACACCATCTATTGGAGATGGGCATTATTTTCCCTCCTAACAGGGTTCTTATTCCCTCCAACCGAGCAGTAGTCACATGTGTATGCCAAAATTTCCTAACTAGCTATTGCTATTTGCTAATATCAATGTTTATAAAAGCATTTATAAGCTGTGCTTTCCTTAATTAGGCTTTTGACTGGCCTAAGGGCCGTTGTTTCCCCTGACTAACCTGCCCTCTTTACATGTTTTCATGCCCCTGTGGGCATGACAACATGAATTCCAAGGGCTGGTATCACTGCCAGCTTCTGGAAATAGTGTGCATGATTGGAAGAATAGCTTCTGCACTTCCCATAATGCGCAGTATGTGCCTCTGAAGCCAGGACATGTATACCCAGGGCCGTAATAACAAGGAAAGAGAATGGCTACTCTGGGAAAATATTGCCCCTTCGACTAGTCAAAGCCCTAATTAGCATATGGAAAGCGCAGATTACAAATTCTTTATATTATAAACATTTGATTTTAGCAAGTAGTATTAGACAGGGCTGGTAAGGTGAGGAATTTTGGGGTACACACGTGACTGCTACTAGGTTGGAGAGCCTAGGGGACTTGATAGGTTACTTTTTAACATCTTTCACTATATTAAGGGTCCTCAAATACAAAGCACCCCTCCAGCGCTGAAATACATAGAATGTGAGACCTGCCTCAGTATTATAGTTACCCACCGCTGTCTTCATCTGTTGCTGATCCAGTGTTTTATGGAGCCAGAGGTTACAAATAGTGATGGGTGAACCTGAACTGTAGAGTTGGGGGTCTGTACCGTACAATCAGTGTTCAGGCACAGACTTCCCTGAGAATTCCGTGTTACTTTTGGTTACGGCTGGGGGCGGTAAAAAGTAAAAATAAGCAGGCTGAGATCACACAGACTACAGGGGGAGTTGGGCAGTGATTTCACTCGCCGAGTAACTGAGAGCTCTCCGCAGCAGTGAACTCAGTCAATATCACTGCTGGACTGCAGGACATGGTGGCACATTAGTCCGGCAGCAAGTTCAACTGAGTTCATTGCACTAGTTTCCCCGCCGTGAACTCAATTGAACCTGCTGCCAAAATGCAGGACTGCTGTGTCACCATGTCTTGCAATCAGACAGTGGGGGTCACCTGAGTTTACTGCCACAGGAAGCCCTTAGTGAGTGACATCACCTCTCCTCTTGGTAGTCAGTATGATCCCAGAGACTGCACTGAGAGGATGCTTATTCCATCGCTGCAGTCTCTGGATAAATGCAGAGCCAGGATTGTGTGCTTCATTGGACCACGTTTTTGTTTGGGTTTAATAAATGGGAAAAAGGAGATTTTTGTGTACTTGCCATAAAATCCTTTTCTCTTAGCCTCTAATTGGGGGACACAGACCATGGGTGTTATGCTGCTGTCCACTAGGAGGCGACACTAAGCAGAATCTGCAAAAGAGTTAAGTGACTCCTCCTCTGCAGTATACATCCCTGGAGCAGATCTGCCTCACCAGTTTTGTGCTAAAGCAGTAGGAGAGATAATAACGTAATACTAGCACAACAAGGCCTGTAACGAAGCAGGCCAACCTGTGCAATCAGTTAATCGTTAACAAGGCAATAACCGTGAAATTAGGCCTGTGACCAACCTGGTACATGGCCCGCAGATAAAAGTTACCAGAGTAATAATAGCATAACAAGGCCTGTGGGAATAGGCACTTGTGTAAACAGTTAACAATTAACAGAGTAATAATAGTATAACACGGCCTGTAGTTTAACAGGCAAACATGTGTAACAAGTGAACCATGTAACAGTTGAGAACTAACATGAGAACTGCAGTAAAGGCCCCAAAAGGGCAACAGGGTGGAAGCTGTGTCCCCCAATTAGAGGCTAAGAGAAAAGGATTTTACGGTGAGTACACACAAATCCCCTTTCTCCTTCGCCTCATTGGGGGACACAGACCATGGGACGTCCCAAAGCAGTCCCTGGGTGGGAAAAGCTATGGAACTAGTAACGATGAAAATGTTCAGCGAAGGACTCTGTACCTACAGGCAACCTGCTGTCGCCTGGAAGACACATCTACCTAGACCTGCATCGGCCGAAGACTGATTGCGCACTGTAGTGGCTTTTAGGCGTGTGTGGTCTAGACCAGTTTAGCTGCGGCACATACTAAGTGTGGTAACATCTGGGGCCGGCCCAGGAGACCCCCACGCCTGTAAGTTTATGTACCCTGACAACGGCAGGAAGGTGCAGGTTGTCGCAGAGATAAGCGTCTTAGATGGTTGATCGCATCTACGTAACTAGTGTAGCCTGGAGGCTGATATGTCTTTATTTTTGCCCTTTGAAAGAAGTAATAGAAAATCTCACTTTCTAAAGGGGGTACTGTCTTGAATACATATCTATATATATATACAGACATCACAAAGCACCCACTGACCTTGTGGAGACCAGCGGAGGATAACACTGCGGGCACCAGTTAAAGCACTCAAACACAGTGAAACCCTCCGTGGTCTCCACAAGGTCAGTGGGTGCTTTGTGATGTCTGTCTATCAAGCACTGCTCCCACCCAGCCAGAATCCTGCGCCACACTGATGAGGGGCAACAACCCTGAAACAGCTGTCTGTGGTTGGATACCTAGTCCATGGTAAACCCCTGGCCATATCTTCAAGCTCGCAAGGGCTGGATAGTGACTTAAGGGCTACTAATACCCTGGGCTAGGTCCTTCCCTTGTGGGATAACTGGCTGGTGTCCATGTTGTAGACTCTTAACCGAGGCTCCATGGACTTCATCTGCATATCTATATAGATATAGGGCCCTGAAGAGGTCCTTCATATGCAGAGCCTTCACGACCCGATGGCCTGGAAACGGGCGCCGTGGTGGCCGAGAGTTACTTTCATTTAGGCGAAAAAAGTATCTCGCCATTGGAAGAAAAGATGGAAGATCAGGAAGGGTGATTTACCTGAAAGCACTGCAAACTCCGCTACTCCTTGGAAAGAAGTAATTGCCACCAAAAAACTGAAATGGTGTTTTTTTTTTTTTTTGTATAGCCGTGAGGACGAGATTTAGGTCCCTCGGTGCAGTGCCACATTGCATGACGAAGATAATTAGCAGACCCCTTGATGGAAGGATTTCCTTGAGGTATGGTCGCTAAATGTTTCTGGAAGAGAGTGGAAGGGCTGAAACCTGCCCCTTGAGAGAACCTAAAGACAGGCCTGAGTCTATGCCTGATTTAAGTAACCTGAGTATTCTTGATAGTGAATAGGGCCAAGGAGAATGGCCTGTAGCGATGCACCAAGCAACCCAAAAACGATCTTCCATGTGCAATGGCATATGTTTGATGAGACCGGTTTCCTCGCTCTGACCACGTTTGGTAAAAAAATTCAAAGAAAACCTCATCTGGGTTAAGGTCCGAGTCTGAAATGCCACGCCATCAAAATCGGATATTAAAGACTCGACGGTAGACCAGGTCTTGCCACAGTAGATCTGAACTATCTGGTTGAACGGCCTGACAACCTCCATGGTACAGCTACTCTGTGTCGGATTTCGGAAGCGAATCCAGCCCTGAACTGGTGCGTGTGCTTTAAATAACTATGGGTAATGAAAACTGGAACCTTGGCCTTCAGGGCCGATACCTTGAGGTCCACATCCGGGATTCTCTAGTGACGGTAGAATCGTGAGGCAACATGAGGGTGGGAGACCCATTCCTGTGAGATCCTTCCTTTGCGGCTGAAGAAATCCGATTCTGATTGCCTAGACCGGTACGTAACCGCCTTAACGCACTGAGTTCATGTATTCCATCCAGCTACGTGCGTAATGAACTTCATCCTGTCGGAGACTACGGTTTCCGCCCCAGCCATGGCCCATTTAACTGTGTAGAGACTTAAGTCAGCACGGACGGCCTTCAGCTACCTTTGGCCTATGTCAATTTCCACGAATCTTCCGTAGATCGCTGGGCATTCTCAAATCTGGGTGAGATCATGTGCCCTGTGATGGTGTATACCATGCCCCATCATGAGGGCTCGCTGTAGTAGTCAGAACCCTTCAGCATGTTGGAATGAAAAAAAACGTCCCTGCGGGGGAGAGTGGGTGAGGCTGCCTGGCTAAACACGACAGGCGACAAACAATTCCTGTCTAGTGAGTTAGGTTCTTGTTCCATGACTTAAGCATGGAGCGTGAAGGCTGGTCGAGATGCAGCTGAGCAAGGGAACCTGCCTCTATTGTTGCCAATGCCTTACCTGGCAGGGCTTAAGTACAGAGAAAACCGAAGGAAGGGGTGCGGACTCCCGGCCGCAGGCCCAGAGTCCTGTTCTGTGGAAGGTTGATCACTGATGTGATATATTGAACGGTTGGACAAGCCTCCTAACTCCTTCTAGTGTCTACAGTGTTGGGCACGCAGTGTTCCGCAGTCCGTGAGGATTGGTGCTTTGATAAGCCCAGCGTCCGGTACGGAAGTAAAACAACCACCTTGGAGTAAAGGGTGGTCTTGGCGTCCTCCCTGACTCTAATGAGCAGTTAGGGTGTCGTAGTCAACTTGAACGGGCATGCCACATTTAGTAGTGTTCTCCGAAGATTGCCAAACTGAGGAACTTGTGGCCAGGAATTGTAATAGGAATATGCTGGTAGGCGTCCTGTATGTATGCACGCATGGAATACTGCGCGATTCTTGGAAGTTAATGTGGAGTGGTGATTTCATGCGGAAATGTCTTATCCAGACATGAATGTTTAGTTGTTTTCGATCCAGCACGGATCGAACTGTACCTTCCTGTGTGTGGACCACCGATAGGCTTCGACTAGAATCTTTAAAAACGTTCTACGCATGATACTGGTACAGTGACTCCAGAAATGAGGATAAACTCCACTGTGAGGAACAATGCTAATGAATTACGAAGGGACTGGCAACCGCCTCTTCAACAGAGATGTTGTTAGACCAGGTGAATCCTAGCAATTCTGCAAAGTTGTGCCGGAAGAGCTTGATGGCCTGCCTCGATCACCCCACGGTTGGCCGGCCATGCACGGCGTCTCCGAGACTCTAGCCCCGACGGTTGCTGAGCTTTTCCTTAGGGAATTGCAGCAAGGAGGAAGCGCCGCTGCTTTCCCTGACGCTGGACTCCAGCTGCACGGCGTGTGTCCTGAGGACTGCAGCGGGGGAGAGGCACTGCTGAGCCTGTTAGCATAGCAAGAAGTCAGTACCATGTTGCTATCATGTCATGACTGCTGAGGGCCCCGGTGGTACGCTGTGGGTCCTAAACACTGCAGCAAGAGACAATGCTAACTTCCTGACAGTGGCCTTAGCGGTACCGTACAGAGCTGCAGCAGGAGAGAAGCATGCTGATCCTCTGCTATGGGTGGTAGGGAGGAAGTGCGTGAAGCTGCAGTAGGAGATAGGACCACCAAACCCCTGGTTATGTGCAGCCAGGAAGAAACGTGTGGAGCTGCATAAAGGAGCCCTGCTTGGCTCTGCTGCCCCGTGTTAAAACTAAGTTTTTTTTCCATGCATTATCCCACTGAGCCACCTCATCTACCGTACTGCCCGCCACTGCTTGCATGGGGGCTGCAGGGGAGCATTTACTGGCTCTGTATTAGGACTTGTATGTCCCCTTCTTACCCCAGCACTCTGCAAGGTGCTCCTAGCTCCGTATGAGGGATTTATTGATCCCTCACAGCCCAGGGCCACCCCAGCCCTCAGTTACTCAATGGCTACCGCTGAATGGAGGCAGCCCTCCTTACACATAATGGCCGTGGCTGATGCAGTCGGCCTCCATATACTGGCCACCGCGGTACGCCATAATTAACTGTGGAAGAGGGTATTGCCTGGCAAAACACACACCAAAAGGAGCAGTCCCACCCCTCATGCAGCTCCAGGCTGCCTCCTCCATGACACTGTCCTTTGTGGGGGAGGGGTGCAGAACATGCAGGGAAATAGAAACTCAGTGCCCTGCACCGCCCCCTGTATGAAGATGACCGCTTCATCCAGGGGCAGGAAAAAGAGTCTGCAGCCTCACGCTAGGCATCAAATTAAAATAGATGCCACAAATGACGGCAGGCTGGCACGGAGGTCCAGTCAGACCCCCGAGGCTGTGGCCACGAGTGCTTGCCCAGCGCAGCCTGCCATCAGGCGCACCCATAGGACTGGGTATTCTGGAAGTGGTCTTGTGTGGCAGCCCCCATCAGGAGAACCCAGTGGAGTTGGGTCTCCTGGAGTCCAGACACTGCTGGCATAGGATGTTACAGCCCGACATAGCAAGGGAGGTGGGAATTACAAAAGGGGAGGATGAGCACAAGGATGCCCAGTGCAGAGGGTAGAATGGAGCCATGTAAGCCTGCCCTTCCAAATGGAGACCATGCATTTTTCCCTCAATCATTATAGGGCACTTTTAGAGCAGACATGGATGGTTGGGGATCAGATAGCAAGATGCAGGGACAGGTAGCAATAAATTATGGGGGGAGAAAAAAAAATAAAAATAAATAAATTAAGTGGAAAACACATTTATACACTTACATTTCAGTCTACACCTTGGAGGAGTGAGACTGTCTGGCAGGATAAGTTACATCACACAGGTCCTTTAGCCATGTAAGGTAAATAGTGAGTTAAAGGGAACCAACCACCTCAGATGACGTGTATAAGCTGTTAATACATGTCCCTGGACCCTACCTACACCATTGCAGCTATCTTTTTGCTAAGAATATTGATAACAGCAAACCGAAATAAACAGTTTATAAACTTACATGGCTTTAGTACATGAGGGCGTCTCCCTTGGGCTCCAGTACGAGAGGGCTGTGTCTCCAGCAGCTTGAGTGGCTTTCCTCCCCCTCCCTCTCTGTTTGCAGGACGTCACTGAAGGACGTGATATTATCTTTCTGTGGGCGGGCACGGACGGGAGCTGGCTTGCGTGCCCGCCCACAATAAGATAATATCACGCCCTAATGTGACGTCCTGCAAACAGAGAGGGAGGGGGAGGAAAGCCACTCAAGCTGCTGGAGACACAGCCCTCTCGTACTGGAGCCCAAGGGAGACGCCCTCATGTACTAAAGCCATGTAAGTTTATAAACTGTTTATTTCGGTTTGCTGTTATCAATATTCTTAGCAAAAAGATAGCTGCAATGGTGTAGGTAGGGTCCAGGGACATGTATTAACAGCTTATACACGTCATCTGAGGTGGTTGGTTCCCTTTAATGATCATGTGACCATAGTGGGCAGAGCTGAGAGCAAACTCATGGTATAGGGACTTGGCTCCGCCTATTTGTCACATGGTTATGACAGATCTAAAACCTGCTGGTTGGTCCTCTTTAATGGGAATGTCAGGTGAGGAAAAAAAAAAAAAAAAAAAAAAACCACACACAACCCACACACACCTTGATATGTAACTGAATTTTCCCAATTCCTTTCCCCAAGCTCTGTATTCATGTACTTCTATTTATGCTTCCCTTAAAGAGGACCCGTCACCCCCCTCCTGGAATGCAATCTAATAGCAGCACTAAATGCAGCATGTATACTGCAGTCAGACAAGGGGTCCCCCCATGTGTTTGGAGGTTACCACTAAATATAGCATTTTGAAAACAGTAAAAAGTCAAGAGGGCATTGCCAGTGGCAGCAGTCAGCTTACTTCCTGGAGGCCATTCCCAATCCCTGCCCCTCTGTACGGCCTTCCTCCCAGTCCTTACTGCCTCCTTATCCTACTTAACACAGAGCGAGGTCCTGTCATACCCCCCCCCACCCCCCGTCAGAGCTTGTGCCTGCCCCATTATGTGTAACCTGGTGGGCATGTCACAAAATACCAGGGGGAGGGAGAGGCGGGAAGTCACGATAAGCTCCCTTTAAAAGCTTTTAGGTGTACAACAATCCATCACAAGTGTAGACTTAAGATCCCACATCATACCAGAAACTGCATCTGCCCACAAGGCAGTAAAAAAAAAAAAAAAAAAAAAAAAAAAAAAACACCACACACGCATGTGGCTAATAGTTGCACTAATGTTATCTTCAAGTTATATAATAGGGGGCTGTAGCTACAAATGAGTAATGAGGTTTATTTAGTGCACTTCTGGATTGCAGTTTACAGGGATGCACCTTATACAATTAGAACCCCGCCTGATGTTATACAACATGGTGGATAAAGGCTTAAAAACCCAATTACTTCCTGTAGGGCAGGGTTCAAGCACCATCCGTGATGTAGAATAGTGGGGTGAGCAGCATTGGTTAGGAAAAAGCAAATGACAGATCTAGCCAAAATGTCAGTGATATTTTCACTTTAACATAGTTTCTTTATCTTCTAGTGATAAAGGAGACTCCAAACATACTTCATTCACCTGCTTTGTTTTTGAAGCCCTTGGCCACAAGGAGTGTGAAGAGATCATAAAGCGTATTGGTGAGTGGATCCCATCAAGCTCTGGTTGGTGAAATCAGTTCTACAGTAAACGTGTGGATTGAAATTTTTTTTTTTGTTCTTTTCACAGCAACAGGCTTCAAGCACACAGAATGGTTTGTGTGATGCCATACTTTTTCCGAAGAACAGAACTTTGTACCAAATCTATAATAAAGAATTTATTTTTTTGTACTTGTTTCGAGTTAGTAAATAAACAGGAGGAGTTTGCTTGAATGATAAACATTTAATTTAAAATACTGACACTACAATATATAAAATAGCTCTCAATGCACATTGTGTCTGTAGCTGCCTTGTTAACACATCAGTCTGCACTGTACAAAGCACCAAGTCACCTCATGATGGGCGGGCTGCACAGACCACCCAATTCTGAGTTACAATGAAGGGAGGGAGAAATGACAGAATAACAGTCTCACCATTACTCTAGGCAGAAACACTTACAAAACTGACCCCGTTTACTAGCCTCACACAAGATCAAGGTAGAATCTTTAGGCCTGTTCCCCAGCACGGACATATTTTAGCAATTGGAGCACACAGGCTGAAGTATGCCTTACTGACAGGTTATTGCATTGGCTGCTGAGCATAGTGGAACAGGGCCATGGTCATGCAAAAGCATAAGCACCTGCTGCTCAATGTCAGTCTACATCCAGGACTGGGACACTGAAGGACAGCTAGAATCAGAAGCATTCACCCTGAGTGGCAGATGGAATGGTTGGTAAATTACAAAAAGGAGACAATTTATATAAAATAAAGACACAAGTTAAAACCAAAGTATTATACACAATCTTGCTATAAAAACTCCATAAGTGCCACTATGCGCGTTCTCCTCGTATCCTGCGAGCAAGCTGGATGTCCTTGGGCATGATTGTCACTCTTTTTGCATGAATGGCACAAAGGTTAGTGTCCTCAAACAGGCCAACAAGGTAGGCTTCACTGGCCTCCTGCAAGACAAAGTACAAAAATTAAATAAAAATTAAGTCATTGGCATTACAATCTTAGGCACACAAGCATCTAGTAATTCTACATCCCTTGTTTCCTGCTATTTTGAAACTGTAGACAATATCCCTTAAACACATGTAGACCACTGATTGGCTGGGTTAAGGCTTGGTAACCACTGTACTAGAGTGAACTCGCTAGTCTAACCACCTGTTGAGGGCAGCAGTGCTGATAATGCTATCCTACACAAGTCACAGCTGCCTAGTGTGGAATGCCTGTATAGTTCAGGGCAGTGTCTAAACACTCAGCTAGAATTTTTGCAGCCCACTACATCAGATTATAACACACACACTAAACCTACCTGCAATGCACCAATAGCAGCACTCTGGAAGCGGAGGTCAGTCTTGAAGTCCTGGGCAATTTCTCTCACCAGCCTCTGGAAGGGAAGTTTGCGGATCAGCAGCTCCGTTGATTTCTGATAACGGCGGATCTCACGCAGAGCCACAGTGCCAGGCCTTGATTAAATTAAAACCAGTAAAATTTAAAACCTCAAAACATCACTGCAGGTTTCCTGATACCATACAAATGTCCATACATTCTTCTCAACCTTTGACTTAGTTGGTAAAGTATTCCCTCTACCATGCAAGTTAGTATATAGTCAGCTCAATGTCGTTTTCCACTCTTAATACTTGTGTATTTCCTCTATAGATGTTCCTTCATATACTGGAAGTTTGGATATCAATCTTAACTGCTGTGTAACAAGTTTGGTATAAGGAAATCTTATGGTACATACGCAGTGCCTAACGCAAACATTTTCATGTGAGTGCAGCAGAGATTGCATTCACGTGAAAAATGCTAGGAGGCGGAGAACCAGGCAGCCCGCTGGTTCATTTAAGGCCCAGTTACACACAGATAATTGTGCAGAATTGTTTGCAGATCTCTGGTTGCAGTGAAATCATGGACACAATTGTATACAGCCACACAATGTAACAATGTGTCCATGATTTCACTGCAACCAGAGATCTGCAAACAATCTCTGCACAATTATCTTGTGTTTAACTGGGCCTTTAGAATAGTTGGCAGGAAAGCTGGTGGTGAAGTGACTACCAGCTGTTCATTTGAAATAGTGGAGCAAGAAAGCCACTTACCCGCAGGCCATTCTAAATGAACCAGCGGCCGCAGGGAGAAAGAAGGAGAGAACTGCAGGACAGGATTCACCCTTGCAGATTACCTCGGAGGTCATCTTGCGCAGTGTTGTGCGCTTGCCAGCAGATGGCAAAGCGCACAGATTGAATCCAATTTATTTTCTGTGCAAGCACACAGCTACGCACAGAATATCCAACATTATGCGCAGCCAAACGCAGCCACTATGCGTTCCCATGTTAAACATAGGAGTGCATAGTGTCTGCATTTTGCCATGCAAATGTGAATCCAGCCTAAGTGACATTTTTAGTAATACCAGAAGTTTTTGCTCAATATAGTGATGACCCCCACATGCTGGTTTCCCCATAGTGTAGTGATGTACCCCAATGCAAACATTTTTGTTAACCCAACTTTTTGCTCCAGCAAGATAGCACCCAGTCAGTGCATGTTGTAAGGGAATAGCCCAGCAGACAAGACCTGAAATGGTCTCAGTGGCAGGGCAGGTCTCTATACAATGAGCAGTAGCTCTTGCACCTCCCCACATCTCAGAACCAGTAAGGAAAGTGCACCATCACTGTGCATTAGAGAATATAGCAGAGAAAACATCCTAATGAGCAAACAAAGTTCACAACCAGAACATGTGTAGTAGAATGAGTATAGCATACAATGGGCAGCACATACCTGTAACGATGGGGCTTCTTCACACCACCAGTAGAGGGAGCACTTTTTCTGGCAGCTTTTGTAGCCAGCTGTTTCCTTGGAGCCTTTCCACCAGTGGACTTACGAGCAGTCTGCTTGGTACGTGCCATCTCTTACCCTAAGAAGAGAAGACCAGTTACATCACACCTACAAGACACTAAACTATGCAACATCAGAAAGGGACAAATGTCTCTCGTCATTACCCCCTTGCAGTTTAACAAAAATTCCAATTAAATAGTGAGGTGCCTGAGTACAGAACCTGAACTGGCACAAAAACCACTGATCTCATAATGCAGACAGCCACTGATGCCCTATTTGATACATCTAATGCAAGTCACTCCATCCTTACCCAAACAGGTTCTGAGAACTGGCATCAAAGTGGGCAGTCAAATGGAACAATTTGAACAAGTAGATAGTTTTAAAGGACTTTGCCCAGTAAAGACAGTTCCAATGCACTGAATCAGTTTGGGCTGTGGCCACAGCTTTGATGCGAGGCATCTGTATTGGTGGTGATGAGATCTGTGGATGAAGTCACTTAACTCCTTAAAACACCTGTTAGGTTGGCTTCACACCACGATTTTTGGGATCCGGGGCTGTCTGGTGTGAACCAGATAGCCCCGGATCCAATCTTGCCCCTATTGTATCCCTATGTGGCCAGATGGCAGTGATTTGCCATATGGTTTTTTATGCTGTCTGGGAGGATGAGGATCTGACTAAATTTGAACCAGTTCCTGGATCCCAAGTGCTGAAAGAGCATCAGCTGCTGCTGAATTACAGCACCTGGAGAGCTCCCCGGCTGAAATTTCAGCACTGGACAGCAGCAGCCATTGATTCCAGCAGAACAGAGGTTCTGTCCAGCGTTTCCTACAAAACACTGGATAAAACCCGACAGCAGAAAATTGTGGTGTGAAGCCAACCTTCCTTATTTCACATGTCATTAAACCACTATCTGCCCACCTTGCTAGAACCTAAGCCCAGAACCCCTTTGAGCCAGCCTGGATTGACACATTAGAAAAATCCAGATCCAGGTTTCTGCCAGATCAGGGGAGAAAAAAAAAATTAAATAACTGACCCATCCAGTATCAGTTATAATGGAAGTCAATGGGTGCCAGATTTGGCTTATCTGGCGAGACCTGCATACTCATTAGGCTTCATGAGTATTCAATGCACTGAACTGCAACGCCCAATACACACACAGTGTGCACGACTGGCTGTTTCACTCAGACAGTGCCCCCTACAATCTGTACTGGTGTCTGTTGATTACCATATGCATTATTATATGGCAACATACCTGCAGTCATGCATGTAAAATAAATTGAGGGGGGGGGGGGTGTATGGTGAGAAGGTCCCCATAGTCTTCATTGTTATTACACAAAGAAGCCAGTTATGGGCTGCAGCACCCCAGCTGCTTAGTTTTTGCCTTGCTGGCTTCAAAAATACATGGAGGCCCATTATTTAATGGGGGGCAGGTATTCAGTGGTGAGGCCTATGTGATTGGAGATCCCATGATCTCGGTTGTCACTTGCACAGCCTGGAGTCCTGTAATAAGCAGTGTGGAATCATTTTCCCTGTGTGCAGTCTAGTCCATTGGAACAAGGCAGAAGACATCACAAAGTGGAGTGCTGAGGCCCTTTACTGTCAATGATAAAAAAAAAAAAAAAAAAAAAAAAAAAAGTTCAAAATCAATATTAAAATAAAACACATTTGGTATTGCTGCGTTCATGTATGCCTGATCAAAATAAAGTCAGACCTGTAAACTGCATAATGGGAGAAAAAAGGCTAACCACCAAATTGTGTTTTTCTGGTCACCTCAACAATGCAGTAACAGGCGATAAAATCCACGTATCTACCCAAAAATATCAGAAACGTCAGCTTCAGACTCAAAAAAAATAGGACCGCTACAGGTCATGGAAAGTGGCGCCAAAGCACAAGTCTCTTAGGGGGAAAAAATAAAAGCAATATGTCATCACTTAAAGACAACAATATACATGTTTGGCATCTACAGACTAGTTCTTAACATGTCACTTACATTAACATTAACACAATTTTTCTCCCCATTTTCCTGTACACTTTAATGGTTAAATATTTATTCCAAAATACAAACAAAAACCTGGGAGCAAAGGGGTTATGTGCTCCTGATTGTATTTTATTGTTGGGATATTTGTTAAATTTGGCGGGAGAGAATTAAGGGGAATAAGACTCCTTTCACACTGTTCGTAGCCAAAACCAGGAGTGGAACAATTAGAGGAAAAGTATAATAGGAACACATCACCACTGATGTATTTATCACCCACTCCTGGTTTTAGCTACAAAAACGCACAGTGTGACTGGAGCTTGGAGGACATCTGCATGTAGAAGGCAGATACTCCAGTAATAAACAGCAGCACAGGTAGAAAAGGGAAGAGAGGCGGACTGCCCATCTCTATCATGTAACGGCCGCGCACTGCAGGTTCCCGCCTATTGGGAGGTGACGTCTCCAGTCACTGTATTCATCCGTACAGGAAGAAGTGGTTAAGGGGGACGTCCCGAATGACGTCGCAAGAAACGGCGGCAAACGGTCATTCAAATTCAGTCACGTGTTACGGTGCAGCCAATCAGTTACCACGCTAAGCCCGTGAACCGGATAATATCCCAACGGAAAGCCCCGACTGGCACCCAGTCCTGATATTGCCGTGACCCCGCCACATATACCGTGACGCAGCCAGAGACATAACAAAGAGCCTGGCAGAGCCAATAAACGCCCGAGCTAGGATCAATGTACCCCGATAAACCTGCCTAGCCAAAGCATCATGTCCGCAACGTTAAACAGCCACTAACCGCATCACTGCCCAAACCAACGCGCCTCATACAGGAACACTTACTTGATCTTGGTTGTGTCTGCTTCCTCTTCTGCGTCCTCCTCACACCTGGTAAGCTAAAAGTCGTCTATACGTAAGACGGCGGCGTGCGCGCTTTATATAGCAGGCCGAAACCGTGCGTCTACGTCAGAGCTTCCGAAGTCTCGTCACAGCAGCTTGAATACAACCAACGCTTATGATTGGTTGTCGTTATTACTGGAAACTTACGTCACCATCACAAGCTCTGCCCCAAAGTGTCTCGGCGCTGATTGGTTACAATTGTCTCCTGTGATTGGTTCTTAGCGTACGGCTATTATTGGCTGGCTACGAGAGGAATAGACCAATAAGAAGAGAGACTATTCCTTGGGTTCTGATTGGCTGAATCGTGAACATTTCTATCCTGCTCTTGTGCTGAAGCTCAGGCGAGGAGGTGACTGGAGCTGTGCGGCCGCTGCAGTGAGACACAGGCCGGGGAGCACCGACAGAGCACGAAGCATGAGTCACTCAGGCCAGGGAGCACCTACAGAGCATGAGTCACACAGGCCACAAACACAAGGCACTAGTTTGCTTTGTCCATAAAAATATTTGCAGTTTGTGATTATTTTGAAGCTAAAGAAAGTTATACAGATAATTATGATTACAGTGAATGAAGCTGTCATATCAGAAGTATGGACTGTATACAAATCTGACTTATAATGATTTATTGTAACTTTACTATGTGTCTGTAAAGTATTGTCAGGGTGCAGGTTTTTTATAAAATGTCCCAAAAAATGTGTTGGAGATGGGTGGGTAAGGGTGCGGAGCCCTCGAGGAGCCATACCCCCCAATATGTGTACAGTATGGTGTATAACTATAAACAGTGGGGTGAAAAAAGAGCATAACGGGCCCAGAGTACAGGAGCCCGCTGACCCCAGCCCCTGCTTCATCTAGATGTGTGTCCCAGTGGCATACTGCTAATGGCAGCAGACCACGTGGCATGATGGGGCCCGATGCCAGCAACAATTAACCCATTAGATCCGCTGCCAAAGTTTAACCACAAGATCTAACACACTGCAGTGGGGATCACGCTCTTCCCCGCAGCTGTCGGTGATCTCGGGGCGCCAATGTGTTGCTATGACAGCTAGGGGTCAGACGATGACGCACTTCCTGTGGATGCCTGCTGAGCATCTGTGATCAGAGGAGGTGATCATTTCAGCAGTGCCCAACTGTGCATCATCACTGCTCTGTACTGCAGAATCGATCGGACTCTGCAGTGTTGAGGTGCCCTAAGGAGCCAAGTAAAATAACGAAAAAGTGAAAAAAGAGTTTGTAAATATATGAAAAAAACCCATAAAAGTTCAAATCACCCCCCCCTTTTGCCCCATTGAAAAGCTATTAAAAATAAATGCACATGTTTGGTATCACCGTGTTCAAAAATGCCCGACCTATCAAAATATAAAATTAATTAATCTGATTAGTAAACTAGATAATGTTAAAAAAGTAAAAACACGAAATTACATTTTTTTTCGGTTGCAACAATGCAAAAAAAAAACCTGTCACTCAGACCCAGATCCCGAAAAATAAGATACTACGGATCACAGAAAATGGCACAAAAGCGCAATTTTTTTTTTTGACAAATTTTTGAATTGGTATAATCTATAGTTGTAGAGATCCAGCGCACACAAACCCTTTATCAATGGCTTAATAATTCCCTCCACTATATCTCTAAAATGAGTATAGATTTGTTAGTTCACCGGATGTTTATTTAAAATATACAAGATTAAAATATTAAAAAAGTAGACACATTAAAATGTGTAGGCATTCATTTTCCTATATAGAGCAGATTCTCTTTCTAGATGTGTTCCATATACAATCTTCTGTATTGGATCCCAGTCTTTAGTTAGTTGTGTGCATCAAACATGGAGTGTGTTTGATGTACGACAGTAATGAGAGTGTGAAGCGTGTTTTGGGTGTGTGTGGTGCGAGTGGGTGAGTGTGCCTGCCTGTATGTATGTGAGTGAGCTGCGAGTGTGATGAGTGTGCTGCATGAGTGCAATGCTGTCCACGTTCCTGAAGCAAACTTCAGGACCGTGGACAGCATTTACCAGCATATTCATACTCCGGGACAGTCAAAGCTGCAGAGTATGAATGTGTCGGGTTCCTGGTACAGTAATGAATCATCTTGCACCGCTGTGTCAGCAGTGCAAGATGATTAATAAACACCCAGCTGATGGGCACCTATTTGTCTTTTTCGGGTTAAACTGCAGATGCAGCATCTGCGGCATATTAGCATAGATGCTGCATATGCGGTAAATAACCCCGATAATAAAGGGTTAATGTGGGCAAAATATGTTGGCACCATGTCTCCAGGAAGTGACCACCCTCCCTAGAGACATGGTGCCTTAATTTATTGGTAGTTCAGGGGTTAATTGCTAAATATCTGGGAAGCCGGTAATTTTCGGCTTTGCCAGTTCATTCATAAAATCCAGCGGCTCCTGTCAGTGAGCGCGCTGGTATGCTACGCAATTAGTGTAAGCACATTGCTGGGCAGCGTCCTAAATAAGGAGCTGTACTAGGTACTTACGCTAATTGCATACTGAAGTCGCCTCTCTCCATAGTGCTGAAGAATTAAATAATTTGAAGAAAAAAAAAAGGTGAGGTAACCTGTGTTTTGCATTCCCTGCCAAGAAATAGCTGCCATCTGTAGTCTGCAGGCTCCAGCCATTGGCTTTACCCTAGCTGGCGATGAAATATAGGGGGGACCCCATATACTTTTTATTTTAATAATTTATTTTTTCCCTGAATACAAGGCTAACAACAAAACAGCGACACTCTGCTAAGACATATAATAGAAACTGGAACCATGTTACAGCTAAGAAAAAAAAAGTTGAAAAATGAGACACTTGGCTCGAAAAATATGGCCATATCGATAAACCGACCAGTAGCCAAGTTGCAGTGTGAATCGTATACTGGTTCCTATGTTCAGTAACAGCCTCTAACTGGGTTAAAAAATAGAATTAGTCTTACCGGTAATTCGGTTTCTAGGAACCTTCCACGACAGCAGAACGGAAGTTGCCTCCCCGCCCTAAATAGGGGAAAGGAAACACAAACAGGTTAAATACCCCTCCCGTTCCGACACCCTCCAGTGTTTTTTTTTTCAAAATGATTTATTTAAGTAAAGCAAACAGAAGCACATATCGATACATAACCAAAATATAAAGGCTACCACACGCAGCCAGACACATATCCAGTAGGTGTAGTATCAACACAGTTAGTGCACAGGTTAGAAGAGATAAATACTCATGACCGCCATAAGGCAGGTATTCTCGATGTGCCTAAGGCGGCCGTCACACGCACAGATATCTTTAGCGATATTGTAAGCGATCACGTGCACGCGCAATCGCTTACAATATCGCTCACATCGCTGGTGAGATGTCACACAGACAGACTCACCAGCGATGTGGATCCGCGATCTCGCTGGTAACTATGGTACACATCGGGTTACTAGGCGCCGCGCGTCGCTTAGTTACCCGACGTGTACCATAGTTACCATCTCCCAGCATAGGCTCTGCCGCTGGGAGATCGTTCATCGTGGTGTTATACACCACGATGAAGGAGATCGTGAAATCGTTCATCGCTAGATCTGAGAACCGGACCTCAGATCAGCGATGTCACGATCAAGCGATTTAACATCGTAAATCGCTTGATTACATGCATCGATTTTAAGCCCGATATCGCTTAAGCGATCAAAAAGGAGATCGCTTAAACGATATCGGGCAAGATATCTGTGCGTGTGACGGCCGCCTAAGTAAGATATGGTCTTGTGTTAGAGTAAACAAAGATGAACACTTACACCAAAAGTGCGTAACATTTCCCTTTAACAACTGAACAACAAAACTGCGAAAAAGGAGAAGAGAGAGAGAGCGAAAGAGAAAAAGAAGAAAAAGAGAGAGAGAGAGAAAGAGGGGAAGAGGGAGAATAGAAAAAAGAAAAGGGGAAATGTGGAGGGGGATGGATAAGGGTCAAAGCATGGTATGGTTGTGAGGTGAGAAATAGTAGTTCCCAGGACAGCAGGTATGGACTGGGTGACCTGCACATCAGTCCAAAAGGATGTCAGAGAAGCCAGAGGTTTCTTTGCACATTATCCATTCTTGCCAGGTAACATAGTATTTAGCTGCGCATCGGAGTGGGCCGAGAACCTTTCCATCCTACACAGATAGTCGATTTCTCTGATCCAGTCCAGGACACCAGGGACCAGGGATGTCCTCCACCACCTTAGAATCGTTAGCCTGGCAGCCGTGAGACAATGCGGGAGAAGGTCACGTTTGAGTCCTCGAAAAGTTCCAGGAATCATCGACAAAAGGCCTATCTGAGGATGACAAGGGACAGATGAGCCAGAGATGCTTTCATAAATTGAAAAGATTTTTTGCCAGAATGCCAATATGGGCGGACAATTCCACCAGATGTGGAGCATGGATCCTTCGTCCGTTGCACAACTCCAGCAGGTATCCGGGACGGCAGCAAAAATTTTATGAAGATCTCCAGGGCATCTGTACCATCTGGTGACAAGTTTGTAGTTTTGCTCCTGTATCTTGCATGGTATCGGCAATTTGTGAGTGCAAAAGAAAGCTTTCTGCCAGTCCGTGTCAGGAAATTCCAGGCCCATCTCTGCCTCCCACACCCTGACGAACCACAAAGATTTAAGATCGTCGGGAGCAGACAGCAATGTATAAATCTGGGAGATTGTGTGTGTTGGCGCTGAATATTGCACCAGAAGAGCCTCAAACATTGAAAGGTCCCCAGCCAGACCAGAAGGGGGCCGAGCAGCGCAAAAAAAATGATCGCAATTGTAAGTAAGCAAACCAACGAACTGAGCCATCTGGAAACCGAGATTGAAAGTCTGAGAGAGCCGGGAAGGAGGCAGTCCCCAACAAGACCTCCCGAACACTGGTATGTTGATGCCTTGACCATACCATGAATGTCTCTGCTTGAACCGCCGGAGGGAAGTCAGGATTATCGAACAAAGGGGTCATGGGTCCCCATCCGTCAGAGAGGTGGTATTTGGTGTGCACACCATCCCACACCCGCAACGTGTCTTTCAGAAGAGCTGAAGATTCGATACAGTCTGGGTGCCTGGATCGTGGTATCCAGGGGAGAGAGGTTAGATCCCAACCCACCAAGCGGCTTTCAAGATTGTATTGCTAATAACAAATATGGATATCTTATAGCCTACATATCGTTTATATGCTTTGATAAAGTGTGGTCAACAGACCAAGGGTGGAATGTATTGCAAATAGGAAATATGGCTGTTTCAATCCAAGCACTATTATATTGCAATATACTGTAGTGAATTGATATATTTTAATATTGAGAAACCAGTTCATTCAAATGAACTATCTTGGTTGTCTGCCTTCCACAAAGTGAGTGTTTGCTCTGTGTTGATACAGTAAGACAATGTTAATTGTTCTATGGTCTTTGAAGTTGTGTGTCTTCTACACAAATGACCACTTTGATATTTGCTTTGACAAACAAGTGTTATTGTAACCAAAATACTGTGTTTAAATAATAAGTTCACCGACCATTATATTCCATGAGAAATACACAGATCGATTGTCTAGAATGTTTGTAAGTAAACTTCTCGAGATAACAGAACTTGGCCAATTCAGTTTGATCGACAAGGCAAACTTATAAACATTAACTGGCTTCAATTGTCTTGAGCCATATAAAAGTGTCTGGAATCATACAGACAGAAGCATTTTTGGTGGTGACTTCTCAGGCGTTCTCTGTCGATTGGACATATGATGCTCATAGCTCCTTGATGAAGAAGTCATTTTGTGTACCTGAATACAGTGTTGTGTTTCCCCACTGAGCTCTTCTGTCTTCATCTTGCTTCTCCGATTGATGTTACAAGACAAGATGATGTGCAACTCTGTGGTGATGTGATGTAAGTAAATGTATAACCTTTATGTGTTGATTATACAAATAGTGTATGGAATATTCTAATGTTTTTAGAGTTTTGTATTCAAAATCTTTATGTGCTGATTATACAAATAGTGTATGCAATTAAATACTGTTTTTATAGTTTTGTATTCTAAATTAGCCTTTTTAATAAAATTACTTGATTACCTTCTTTAAAGTCGTATCCGAACCTGTTTGTCAAAACAATTGGCAAAACAAAGATCTGCCCACTGTTTCGACAAGGCGCCATGAAACCAACACACCACTCTAGTGATCACTGCCGCAACATCATAGAGGTAAAAGTTCGGTAGTCCCGTTCCTCCGTCTGGCTTGGGCCTACCTAAGATCGTTTGTGCCAAACGGGATCTGCTGTTGGACCAAACAAACACAGTGGTGATTGATCTCAGCTGAACAATGAATGTGCGAGGCAAAGCGATAGGGATCGTCTGAGATAGGTAAAGCAACTTCGGCAATATGTCCATCTTGAGGACATTGATCCTGCCGAACCAGGATAGGCGCTTCCCCACGTGTTTTAAGGTCATCCTTGATTCGTTGAAGGAGAGGTTTATAGTTCAGATCAAATAGTTGCGAGTAGTCAGCAGACAAATGGATGCCTAAGTATTTCAAAGAAGTCATACTCCATTTAAAAGGGAATGTCGATTGCAGCCGGTCCCGTCGTTCCGGTGACAGACTAACATTCATGACCTCTGATTTGGTAAGGTTGACCGAAAGTTGCTGACAGAGCCATAGGCCTCAAATTCCTTCAGAATAGATGGGAAGGAAATTTTGGGCCCGGTAATATACATCAGCAAATCGTCAGCGTACAGTGCCAGTTTGTACATTTTTCCACCAAATGCCGCCCCCTGGACATCAGGGTTGTGTCTAAGAGCTATGGTCAGATGTTCCATTACCAGGGCGTACAACATGGGGGAGAGAGGACACCCCTGTCTTGTCCCGTTATGCACAGAAAAGGATTCCGACAGAAAACCGTTGCATCTAATCTTCGCTGTTGGAATCGTATATAAGGCTAGAAGTCTGTTCTGGAACCTTGGGCCCAACCCAATCTGCGCGAGCGTTCCCCTCAGGAAAGGCCAACTGACCCTGTCGAAGGCCTTCTCCGCATCAACCAACAACACACAGGCGGAGTATTTTGAGTCTTCAGATGCGAGAGGAGCAAGATCGACTTAATAGTATTGTTTCTCGCCTCTCGTTGTGGCACAAATCCAACCTGATCAGTGTGTATCAGTCGAGGCAGAGAAGGGCCAAGTCTGACTGGCAGAATTTTTGTGAAAAGCTTCACATCAATATTAATCAGGGTGATCGGGCAGTAGTTGGGGGTCCTTCCCTGGCTTTGGCAGCACAGCAATCGTGGCCTCCGGGGTTTGTTTTGGAAAAGGAGATTCCGGGGAGACAGCGTCAAATATCTTGGCGAGAAAAGATGCAAAGACCTCGTTAAAGGTCTGCTAAAATTTGGCCATGAAGCCATAGGGGCCAGGGCTCTTGCTCGGTGGGGTGGACTTAATAATTTGGGATACTTCCTCTGGTGAGAAAGGGGCATCCAGTGCCTCCGCCGTCGCCTCAGAGATGGTCGGTAGGGCTGTACTGGCAATGTACTCCTCGACTCCCGAGTCTATGCTGAACCGAGCCCGATCTAAATCAGGGTCATCAATATTATATAAATCCCGGTAATATGTGGCAAACGCAGCTGCAATACTAGTGGGGCGGTGAGCCACCCTTCCCCCTGACGATGTAATGGAGGGGATGAACGTGGCTGCCGCTCTCGGATGGATATATCGAGCTAATGGGCCACCACACTTGTCTGCAAATTCGTAGAAAAATTGTTGCGATCTTTCCTGAAACTTCGTATCAGCCTGGTCAAGCAGGCTCCTTAGATCGTTACGCAACCGGTTTAGGTCCAGTAGGACTGTTGGGTTCAAGTTACATTTGTGCAAGAGCTCTAGATTATGTATGCAGGAAAGCAGGTCATCTACCAACTTGTTTTTTTCTTTTTTGAGTCTCGCCCCCTCCCTCATTAGGATGCCTCTGACTACACATTTCATCGCCTCCCACTGAGTGGGAAGAGGCGTAGGGTCGGATGCATTATCGACTATAAACTCAGAGATTGCCATACGAGTTGCCTGCACAACATCCCTGTTCATTAAGAGATTTGGGTTCAACTGCCAGTGCCAGGCCCGTGACGTGGCAGCGGGAGGTTGTATCGTCAGATATGCAGGCGCATGGTCAGACCATGTGGCAAGACATATGAAAGCCTTGGGATTCCAATCGAGCAAGTGATGGCCCAGTAGGAAATAGTCGATGTGACTATAGGACGCGTGCACAGCAGAAAAATGGGAATAATCCCTCTCCGATGGATGGAGAACCCTCCAGATGTCTACAAGATTAAGGGAGTGGATTGCCCGTTTAAAAGCTCCCACCTGGGTGTGAGGGATCGCTGACCTCCCTGCCAATGTGTCCACTCGCCTGTCCATAGGCATATTAAAATCACCTCCCACGACAAGTTTCCCTAGACAGCGCAGCCTGGAGGGCACCTGGCCAGAGTTGGGGAGATAGAGATTAGCTATTGTAAACATCTGACCGTAGATCTTAATTTTCAGGAACAAAAATCTGCCGTGTCGGTCAGATTCCACCTCCTGCACAATGTGAGCTAAATTTTTGTGTATGGCAACACTGACCCCCCCCCGATCTGGCCGCGGGATTCGAGGCGTGGAACCAGTGAGGGTAATATCGGTTCCGTACTTCAGGAAAATGATCCGTCTTAAAATGTGTATCCTGAAGTAAAAGTAATTGCACCCCAATCTTGTGCATACCATCAAAACTTTATTGCGTATTTGGGGTGAATTAAAACCCCGCACATTCAGGGATGCCAATTTCAGAGTAGCCATGACCCGATCCGTACGGTGGAGGAAGCAAAATGACAAATCCTCCTGCTCTGGAGAGAGCAAGCGACCAGAGAAGGGTGTAGGGGATAAAGTGAAGAAGAATCAGAAAAGGGATAAGATGAAAGGATAGGCAAAGAGAAGGAAGAACAGAAACCAAAAAGGAAGCGCAACAAAAGGTTGGGCTGCCACCCCGAGCCTAGGTCAAGGTGAATCAACTATACAGTCACCAGACGAAACTCTGGAACGGTATAGTGTCACTTGACAAGCAAGTGTCCCTAAGTGGGATAGTGTCCGTCGATGATCCACTAGGGACCCTCGAGGAACACCCCCGGGAAAGGCAGCAATAACATACCAAAACATTTTAACAATGGCAGTATGAAGTATAGTGCAAGAGCACGTAGATAACATCTTGAAAGCCTACATCCCTAATGAATCAAAACAGTGCAATGACTCCATATATAAAGAGGCACGTAGTATCTCTAGCTTTGGCAGTACACTCTGTCTGAAAAATAATGTCAGAGGGGGGAAGGTGATGATTGGAGATGTGGGGAAAGGAGGGGAGGGGGTACGGGCTTGGGGGAAAGGAAGGGGGGGGGTTGGGGATAGGGGGTTGAATACAGGGAAGTTGTGAGTTTATCTGCCAAAAATCCCACATCGTCTAAGCAAGGCCTCATCGTGTGAGTCATAAAGGTACAAAAAAGGCAATCGGGTAAATCATCCGGTTGTTCCGGCACCGGGTCCCAAATAGTGTGACATATCTGCAATAAGGGGACGTCAACAGTCACAATGTACATATATTATCAGTTCGCATATAAATGGCCTAGGACTGTCGCCAGGACCGGTCGTATCCCCACAGCGATCTCAGAAGGATCAAAGGCTTGAACGTATGCAAACCTGCGGCCGAGCATGGTGCAGAGAGGTAATAAGGGAGTAAAGTAGAGGGGAGAAGGAGGATTGGTAAAGGGAGCGGGAGGGCAAGCACCGGGTAAGCGGAGAGAAAAAAAAAAAAAGGTGGGGGGGAGAGAAGGAGAGGGGAGAAGGGGAGGTAGTGTGGGAACTGGAAGGGGAGGAAAATGGGTAGGGTGTGTGCCCTTACCGTTCCGAGCCCTCAAATCATTGCTCACAATGGAGGCAAAAACGGGGCTCACTCAGGCCAACAGTCGAGCGTGTGGCATAGAAATAGAGAAGGGAGAGTTGAAGGGAAGGGGGAAGTGGTAAAGAGAGAGGGAGGAGGAGGGAGAAAAGAGAGCAATAAAGGGAGTAAGGGGGGTAGGGGAGCGGAGAGAAAGAGGGTCAGAGTGCGGAGAAGTGGAAAAGATGGGGGGAAGGGTGAGGAAGGAGGGGGGAAAAATGGGAAGGGGAAAGTGGGTAAAGGGGGAGTGCTCGTACAGAGCCGGCCGCTCTAATTAGTGCTTAAGGCTAATTACACGATAATCCAGGTATTAAGGTTCTGCCTCGCGCGGATATGCCACGCTCCTCCGATGGGCCTTCTGAGGCAACACAGGTCTACGCCTCTCTTCTCCACGGCGAGGGGGAGCGTAGGGATTCACCGGCCATTCCGGAATGGACACTGCAGGGAGATCCAGCCCCTCCAGAAAGGCTCCAAGGTCCTGCGGGCCCTGGAGGACAAAAATCCCCCGCTGATTGCGCACCTGCAACTGGAAGGGGAACCCCAAGGAATAAGTGATGCCCCTCTCCCTCAAGGCATCGAGAAGCGGTCTTAGGGCCCTCCGTTTAGAAAGTGTGGCCCTAGATAAATCAGCCAAGAGGTGGATCTCGGCTCCATTGAAGTTAACCGGGTGCTTGGTGCGAGCTTGTCGCATAATGGTTTCTTTGATCTAGAAGCAGTGCAGTCTGCAAATAACATCACTGGGGTTATCAGGGTCCATAGATCAGGGCCGCAAAGCACGATGAGCCCTGTCAAACCTGATAGGAGTGTCCGGAGGCCTGTCTATCAGTGAATTGAAAATGGACTGCAAGGTAGGGGCGAGATCCACTGCGCCGGTGGGCTCCGGGAGGCCACGCACCCTGATGTTATTACGGCGGTCTCGGTTTTCAGAGTCCACCATTAGATTGAACAAAAGTGCTCCAAGTGGGAGTCCAGGATTCTCTGGTGACTGGCTATGGCCTCTGTAGCTACAGATGCTGAGGCCTCGACCACCTCCACTCTCTCGGTGAGTTGCGAGACAGTGGTGCTAAGTCCCTGCATTTCCGCCCTGCAGATATTTTCCAGGCGGGAGATGTATCCCTCCATATCTGACTTGGTCGGGATTTCAGCCATCCTGGAGTGCAAATCTTTGATCTCCTACAATACGGATCCGGAGCCCTGCCACCGGGGGAGATGGGGTATCTCCCGGGGCCCCACCACCCGATGGCCCAGGAAACACGGATGGGTCAGAGCAAGCCACTGCGCCCTGTAGAGATGACATAGCTAGGTCCACTGATTCAGTCAAAAATTTCTGAAGGTTCCCATCTCTGCCACGGGTTCTAAGAGAGCAGGCTGGGGTTAAAGATGGTGAGGGACCCCGTTTGCTTTTAGAAGCCTTCTCCCCTGGCTTAACAGAGGCTTTGAAGGACCCGCAAGGTTTCGTATGCACCCCACCAGAGAGGCAGAGAGACAATCCAGGGGTGAATAAGAACAGTCTATGGGGCACACAGTTATGGAGGGAAGTGTGATAGGGTCCCCTGATGAGGGTAGAGCAGCACTGTAGCGCCCGGGGTCCTCCACTATTAGATGGCCTTAGGGATACAGTGGAGCTGGTGATGATGTAAACACTTTGTCCCCCGCAATGACAATAACAGAGACTGTATAATAGCCACTTTTCTGTGCCTGGGGTCTGCGTTCTTCAAAGATGGGTTCCAGGAGCCGCTGGCCGGTTAGATGGGAAGCAGCACGGGGCCACACAGCTCACAGGAGGCGCAGGCGAAGTCCTGCCGCCAGTAGAGAGTGCCCGCTTGAGCCTTCATAGTCACCGCTCACCGAGAGCACTTACAGATTGTCCTCGCCGGGTAGGTCCACCCGACTCCCGCTCACTAAGGGCCGGTGCTACGGGCACAAATAGATCCGGAGTTCAGAGCACCGCAGGGCGCAGCACGTGCTGGGGAGCTGTTAGGCAGATGAGGGAGCCACGGCCACCTTGAGGAGTCACCGCGCTTCTTCAGCAGTACGGGTAAAATGGCTGGTTTCTAATGCGGTGCCGCGCCCACGGGGGACAGGAGCTCCGGTAGAGTGATAATCTGCCGTTAGTGCGCTTCTTGCCGCCGAATCCCAGTCAGATGAACAGGAGCTCTAACAGCTGCGTCCTGTCCGGTCCATCACCAGGCCACGCCCCCCCGACCACCCTCCAGTGTTTTGACTGTACACCGACATGAAAAGTGACCAACAAATGCAGGATGCGAAGAGAATCATAAACAACAAAACCCAAGAGAGGGAAATTAATGCTGTCGTGGAAGGTTCCTAGAAACCGAATTATCGGTAAAGGTACCTGTCACGGGTGGCACGGATGACAGGGTGGAGGCCACGCGCAGACGATCCCAGCGTTTGGCCCACCAGCCATAATGGTGGAGGATGGTCCGTCTCTTTCAGGAGCATTTACCTTCTGTGTTGATGGAAAGAAGGTGTGATGAGATCTCTCTATTATGGGGAGACGGCTGTGGAGGTCTTGCGCACGGTCTGGTTTTATCCACCAATGTTGGAGGTCACTAGGACCCAGCAGACTCCTTCCACCTTTATAAGGAGGTTCATTACCCTTCCTCGGTGCAGGTGATAGTTCCTTGTGCACACTTTATCCTTGCTCCAGCAGAAGCTGAGATTGTGGAGGTTGCTGCGTTCTGCTGTCAGATAAGTGTTTCCTTTTCCCAAATGTCTGTCTTCCCTGGTGTTTGTCTTTAGTTGATAGTGGAGGGGTCTAGTGAACCTCTCCATCTGATCCTTAGATAAGATAGATCTAGGATCAGAGAGGGACGAGGTTCGTGGTCGGCGACAGTTGAGGAGACTGTATAGGGACGTTAGGGCAGACAGGGTCAGCTCTAGGAAGTCTAGGGGTCACCGTCTCCTTCTTGTGCCCTTAGCATTAGGGACTCCTGATCCCCCCCCCCGTCGTTATCCTACGCTGGGTGTCTTCCCCACTCCCAGCGTGACAGTACCTTTACACGCAGCTACCGAATGTTAGAAACCACCGGGTGTCTCACGTGCACGAGCACGTTTCAACGGTTCCTAACGGTACCTAATACCGCATTTACACGCCGCTACAAGGTCCTCCACAGTAGGTTTTTTCTATCCCTGGAAGCACCGACGGGTGCCGCAGGTTACCTTCTGTAGAGCACCTTCCCTGATTTACACGCCGCTACCACAAGGGAATATGGGCGGACCTGGGGCAGCAGGGACAACACATAGGCGTGCCAGAGTTGTGGATTACGAGACGCTCGTACGGTGATTGGACAATGCAATAGCATCATGATTGGCCAGCCAGCGCAGGAAGGCTGGCTAATACATGATGCTATTGCAATTGTGTAGTGTGACTGGTCAGCTCTTTAAATATGCCGCCCTATGCAGGGACAACCAATCGTAACGCAGGATCTTCCACCAATGATCGCTGAAGGGGGGCGGTATCCCGGAGGCTGTGTCACGCCCCAGGAAGTTCACTAGGTGACGAAAATACCTTCCTGTTCCTCGATTACACGCCGCTACCATAGGGTTTAAACCTACCTGTTTTTGTGCATGGCTGAAAGACAGGTGTCGACAGTGACCGGTGGCAACAACCTGAATTACACGCCGCTACCTCGCGGTGTTTTGACGGTACAAGATACAATTGTTTCCGACACCCGGTGGTTTCTAACCTTCGGTAGCGGCGTATAAAGGTACCTTAAGACTAATTATCTTTTCTCTAGTCACCTTCCACGACAGCAGAACGGAGGAATACCAATGAATAATACCTAGGGTGGGATAACAGCCCGCAGGACTTGCCTGCCAAACATGAGATCCCTATTAAAGTCCAGCCTATAATGCCTGGTGAAAGTATGGATCGAGGACCAGGTGGAGGCTCTACAGATCTGCTTAGAAGATGCATCACCCCGTTCAGCCCAGAAAGTCGAGATGGATCTGGTGGAGTGAGCCTTGAGTTTTTCAGGCGGTGAGTGCACCTGTTGAAGATAGGCAGTGCAGATGGCCTTCTTAATCCAACAGGCGATTGTACAATAAGAGGCCTTCTGTATCTTTCCGCGTCTGAAATTTTGGACAAATTCTGGTCAACTCGGAAAGCGGCAGTCTGATGGCAGTAATGAGGAACAGTCCTGCGGATATATAGAGTATGAAGTCTCTACTCCTTGGGATTAGAAGAAGCTGAGCAAAAAGGTGGCAATACAATGTCCTGTGACCTATGGAAGTCAGAGACCACCTTAGGCAAAAAACACGGATCTAGGGGAAGCACAATACTATCATCGAGAACCCTCAGGTAGGGTTCCCGAATAGAGAGGGGATGGCATTCACCCACCCTCCTGGCAGAGGTGATGTCAACCAGGACGGCAGTCTTGTGGGAGAGAACCTGGAGATCAGCATCAGACAAAGGCTCAAATGGCTTAGACGTCAGTCCCGTTAGGACAAGATTAAGGTCCCAAGGAGGGACAGAACACCAGAGGTGAGGTCAAAGCCTGCCAGCAGACATCGTGAACCTCCTAATCCACGGATGAGATGCCAGACTTTAATCAAAAAAGGAAATAAGATCCGATACCTGAACTTTAAGTGTATTAGGGGTAAGACCCAGCTCCAGGCCGTTTTGTAAAAAGTACAAAATACGAGCAATATTCGGATGAAAGGGATTCGGAAGATCAGCAGCAAACCATGCAACAAATTTTTTCTAGATCTTGCCATATATGGCATTTGTGACCAGTTTCCTACTCTTTTGCAAAGTAGAGATCACCTTGTCCGACAATCCTTTAGCCCACAGGATCCTGGCCTCAAGAACCAAGCTGTTAGGTTCAACTTCCAAAGGTTGGGATGAAGAATGAGCCCCTGGTGAAGCAGGTCAGACTTCAGGGGCAGAAGAACCGGACTCTCCTGCACCAAAATTCATTAGTACACTGTACCAGCTTCGACCTGGCCAAAGAGTTTCTACTAGGATCGTGGGAGGTTTGTCCCATCTGATCTTCTGCAAGGCCCTGGGAATGAACGGAATCGGGGGAAACAAGGGAGAACTCCTATGGATGGGTAAATGCGTCCACTCCCAGAATCCTGGCGGACAGAGTCAGGGAAAGAAATGCATCCACCCTCGTATTTTGAGAAGAGGCGAAGAGATCCTTTCGGGCTGACCCCATCTGGCTACTATGGATTCGAAGATGGAGACCTCACTCCCCAGGATGAATGTCCCTCCTGCTGAAGAAGTCCGCCTGGATGTTGTCGGACCCCCTCAGATGGACAGCAGAAAGGGACCAGAGATGTCTTTCTGCCCAGAAAAAAATTCTTGCAGAAATTGAGGTAAAGCTTGCGAACCTTGTCCCCTCTGGTGGCGTATGTGGACCACCGTAGTGACATTGTCTGGAAAAAACCTGTACGTGATGGCCCCGGAGTAAGGATCTCGCTGTCCTGAGGGCCTCCTCTACTGCCTTTAACTCCCGAAAGTTTGAGGACCTGGCGCTGACCTGAGGGGACCACCTGCCCTGGAAGTGTTGGCCCGCAATCGTGGCACTCCAGCCCCGTTTGCTGGTGTCCGTTGTGAGGGACAGTAAGGGGGACTGATCCCAAGAGACACCTTTCCGGAGGTTCCGCAGAGTCAACCACCAGGTTAGGGAGGACCTCACATGACCCAGGAGAGCCACCTTCCAGGAAAGGGAGGTTGACGACTTGTTCCAGGACGCCAGGAGATGCCTCTGCAGAACTCTGGTGTGAGCCTGAGCCCAGGGAACTGCCTGGATGCAGACTGTCAAGGTACCCACAGCCGACATCATGTCCCTCAGGGAAGGACAACGTTGATCCCTGAACCTGGAGAGTTTTGGACAAGCTCTAGCCGCCGGTTGGTTGGCAAGAAGGAGGCCTGCCGGGACGAGTCTAGGAGAACACCGAGGAACTGCTTCCGAGTAGATGAAGTCAGGTCAGATTTCTCCAAATTTGAAAGCCACCCCAAGGAACACAGGGCCTGTAGGGTGGTGGAGACACAACAGGTCAGTTGCGGAGACGACGGAGCCAGAATCAGAAAATCATCAAGGTAGGAGACAATAGAGACCCCCTGTCCTCTGAGAAAGGAGACCACCTCCGACATCAGTTTTGAAAACACCCGGGGGGCAGACGAGAGCCCGAAAGGCAGGGCGTTGAACTGAAAAAGGAGATTTTTGTGTACTCACTGTAAAATCCTTTTCTCTTGGCCTCTAATTGGGGGACACAGACCGTCGGTGTTATGCTGCTGTCCACCAGGAGGCGACACTAGGCAGAATCTGCAAAAGAGTTAAGTGGCTCCTCCTCTGCAGTATACACCCCTGGAGCAGGAAGTGCTTCTCCAGTTTTGTGCTAAAGCAGTAGGAGAGTTGACAGATAATAACAGTGACACAGGAAGTCTACGCAGGCGACCTGTGTAAACAAATATAGTTAACAAGGTAATAACAGTGTAACAAGGCCTGAAACCAAACAGGCACGTGTGTAAACAGTTAAGAGTTAGCAGAGTAATACTAGTACCGCAAGTCCTGTAACTAAGCAGGCGCATGTGGAAAACAGTGAAGAGTTAACGAAGTAATAATCGTATAACAAGGCCTGTAACTAAACAGGCTCACAGTACTACAAGGCCTGGAACTAAACAGGCACAAGTTTAAACAGTCAACAGTTAACAGAGTGATAATAGGCAAACGTGTAAACATGTTAATCATGTAACAGCTGAGAAGCTATGTGAGAACTGTAGAAAAGGCCCACAAGAGCAATAGGATGGGTGCTGTGTCCCCCAATTAGAGGCTAAGAGAAAAGGATTTTACGGTGAGTACACAAAAATCTCCTTTTCTCCTTCGCCTCATTGGGGGACACAGACCGTAGGACGTCCCAAAGCAGTCCCTGGGTGGGAAAGAACAATGGAACTAGTGACACTGAGCATGGTCAGTGAAGAACTATGCACCGACAGGCGGGCTGCTGCCGCCTGGAGGGCACGTGTACCCAGACCTGCGTTTGTCGAGGACTGAGTGCAAGCACTATAGTGGCTTGGGTATGGGTGTGGGCTGACCTTTTGGCTGCCTATACACTTGTTGAACCGATACCTCTTACCGAACTGTCCAGGAAGCTTCCACGCCCGTAGTAGAAAGTGCCCTGACCTGCCGGAAGGGATGAGTTTTCGAAGGTATGAGCGTCTTGGATGGTTAGAGGAATCCACCTGGTTAGGGGAGCCTTAGAGGCTGACGTTTCTTTATGTCTGCCCATTGGAAGAAAGATAAAGGAGAATCCGACCTCTTAGAAGGGCACTGTCTTGGATACCTAGATGTGTAGGGCCCTGACAAGGTCCCGCATATGTAGGTCCTTCGCGACTGGACGGACTGGAGTCGGGCGCGGCGATGGCAGAGAGATTTCTTCATGTAGGTGGAAGGAGTAAACCTACCTTAGAAGAAGACTGGAACCAGCCATCAGACAATCTTGTCCAGATGGAAGACTAGAAAAGGATGGATTACATGAGACCGCTGCAAGTACCGATACTTCTGCAGAGACAAATAAATGCCACCGAACCATACTACTATTTGGATAAGGATGCTATAGGTAACATCCCATCGAGGCTGAAAAGGTGGTTCTTGTAGTGCCGTGAGGACCAAGTTCAGGTCCCCACGGGTGTAGTCTTGTTGTATGGAGACCTTAAATAGCAGACCCTTCGAAGGAAGGATTTCTTAGACGTCTGGTGGCAAGACGTGTTTGTAATAGGGTGAAAAACAGCTGAAAACCTGCTGTGTAAGAGACCCTAAGGACAGACCTGAGTCTAGGTCTGAGTGGAAGAAACGGAGAGTCCCTAGTATGAAGTAGGGCCAAGGGAAATGACCTCTAGAGGTGCCCCAAGCAAAAAAACAAAACGATTACACATGTGTGATGGGATATCGCTGATAAAGCTGGTGTCCTCTCTTTGACTACGGTCGTTACAATATCCTGGGAAAAAAACCTCTTGGGTTAAATTCTAGGTCTCAAAGGCTACGCCATTAACCTCGGATGTGAGGAATTCTGAGGGAGAACTGGCCGTGATCGAGCAGGTCTGGACCGTCTGTGAGACGTCCTGGTACTGCTGCTATAAATTGGACGAGTCTGCGCACCAAGTGCGTGTGGGTCAGTCTGAGACCGCGAAGATGATCCTGCGACATTCTCGTTTGATATTCCAGACTATCCGTTAGTGGGGAAAGAATATAGGAGAGACGGATACCGGTCCAGGCTTGGACTAGTGCGTCTGTCCCACTGACTGTGGATCTGAGATCAGGCAGGAAGGCCGGGACCATGGCATTGAGGCGTGACTCCGTCAGGTCTGTATCTGTGGTTTCCTGGCGATGACGTTTCGACAGAGGACTTCTAGATGAAGGGGCCAGTCCCCTGAGTCCATCCCTTCGTGGATTAGGAAATCCGTCTCCCAGATGTGTACACCTGGTATGAGAACAGCTGGCAGTACAGTGTTCCAAGGATTCACCCTAGTAAAGGATGTGGCGAACTTGTCATCGTTTAGAGACTGCAGGTTCCACCCTGGTGGTTGACATATGCCACAGTTGTGGCATTGTCTGACTGTATCCTGACATGTTCGAATGCCAGAAGGTGACTGAATGATTTCAGTACTAGAGATACTGCACGAATGTTCGTAGATTGAGGGGCATCTTCGAGACAGGGCAAGACTACTGCCAAGTGCATTGTGATGGCAGTACATCGCACCCCATCCTGTTCTTGTGCAACACCTGAGCATGGATAATTGCCAAGACCGGCGATTCAGCTGAGCCAGTGGAACTGAATTCCAAGCTGCTACTATGCTGTCTAGGACTCTTATAGCAGTTGTGAAGGATTGGGGAGACCTCTGACGGAGGCTGCGGATTCCCAGGTGAAGAATCCGTGCCTTGTCTGGGGAAATTATGACTAGAGCTGTGGTTGTGCAACTAAAGGCCGCCGTGTTCATGCGATGCTGTGCGTCCCATATGGCTGAGACTCCATACGTGATGCTGTAGCATGTGGCTGTCAGGGGTACGCAGCGGAGCAGGGACTCCTGGAATGTGTGTGCTGTGCTGCAGCATGTGCCTTGGAATTGCGGTAGACCTGTGGAGGTCGATCCTACCGAGTCTTCTTAACGAGCACGGTGTAAATGCCACTGTGTTCGCAGTCCTTGAAAGACATGCATTGATAAAAGAGTCATCCAGATATGGGAGACTGCTGAATTGTAGTATAGACATTGCCAACTTCAGGCTGGGAAAAAGCTTTGTATTCTTTGCGCTTCAGTCCTTTTTTGGCCTTGCCCCACTCCCTGTGCTGACGCTTTGGAGGCTCCGACGTCAGGCAGAGGGCGGGCGTGGCGGGTGAAGGGTGGGCAGAGGGCGGGCGGGTAAGCCAGTGATGTCACAGCTAGGCTGAAGCCGGGGCCTCGCGGAAATCGCGGGGCCCGGGAACAGCAGAGGCCTGGCGCGGAGGTCCGGAGGGAGCCGGAAGTCAGGATCAGAGCTGGCCGAAACCGGAGGCTGCACCCACGATAGTTCAGTCGCCGGTGTCCTGTGCTGCACACAGCAAGCGCTATCCCACCGTGAGTATTCATTTTTTGACTCCTGAGTCGAGAAGGGACAGATTGCGTGGAATAATGTTCGGGCCACGGTCATACGGGGTCCAGAAGGGCCCATCCATTGGGTTAATGTGGTTGGGGGTCTGCGAGGTCCTGCTTTGAAGTGGGCTGTGCAGAGTGCTCGCACGTGTCATCTCAACCCAAGTACCTAATATAGGTATAGTGAGGAGATTGGCAACAGGGCTCATATTCCACGTTCTGCGACCCAGAGTTTCGTTTTTGTAGTTTGGGGACGGAGGCCGGCCAGGCCTTGTGCCGTCACAGCTTCAACCCGAGTCCCCAACAGTGGGGAGTCGAGGAAGGAGTATGGTATATAGCAATCTCAGCTACGACCAGCGCCTCCAACAGTGGGGAGCTGAGGAGGGAGTATGCTATGGGTCTTAGGTTCCAGAGACCCGTAGCTAAATTACTCGTGCAGTTGCGAATTACGGTGTGTCAGCCTCCGTCTTGTGAGACTTGACTGTCATCACCGCCAACCAGAACTCCAGCTGTGGGATTTGGAGAGGATTGGCAAACGGTCCTGGGACCCTTGCAGTTGTCAGGTAATTGTAGATTACATCAACTTCAGCTGGGCTCTCCAACAATGGAGAGCCAAGGAAGAAACCTGTGAGTTAAACTCGTAGTAATTCCACCACAACCTAGTTCTCTCAACTGTGTGGGGGCCAGGGAAGGGGTCTGATGGACGAGTATTTTGAGCTGTTTGAATAGTAACTGGGCTCCGCCAACTTTGAGGACCGAGGAATAGGCATTTCGTGTCTCACTTCAACCCAGCTCCCCCCAGGGCAAACCCATAAGGTTGGACAAGTGTACCAACAGGTACCTGCATCTGGCACGGTGTTAGGAAAAAACAATACGTGCGGTGGCCCGTGTGCTGATTACTACTGTAGAGGAAGTTACACTGCTCCTCGTAGTATTGTATTGCTCTTTACACGGTGTCCTGAGGGGGGGACAAGCTGGAGCAGGATATATCGCTGTTGGTTGTCCTGCCATTTTCGTTGGGAGACTGCCGCACAGCGAAGCTGCGCGCATTGTACTCTCCAGAGTCGCTGTGCGTGTGCCCCCCGCAGTGCTGTGCTCGCTGTACCCCAGCATAGTGGATGCTGAGTCATGGCTGTTGGAGAAGCCAGAGAATGATGGGGGGCATTGCAGACTGGCCGTACCTATATGGCATGGCAGGCTCTGCTGTATGTCCCTCTTCCTTTTGTTGCAGCCGGGAGAAGAAGGAGGGGGCAGGCACTGTAGGACTCCTAAAACCAAGGCCCCGGTTGCACTAGTGTGCCTTGAAGACCACGGCTGGGAGGAAGCACTGTTGGGCTCCCAGTGTTTGTGAGGGGCCTAGTGCTCGTTGTACCCCCTGCTGGCTGTGCATATGTGCCACCGTGCCAGCAAGGTCGTGGGCACGTGGCTGTCCGCACACAGGACAGCTGACCTACATGTGTGTTCATTACATGTGTCAGCTGTTACATGTGTAGTGTGTGCACATTGTCTGCACACAGGCTAGCCCGTATATGTGGCTGCTGTGTGCGGGGCTCAAGGCTGGCAGCTGCGGTGACAGGAGCAGTGCCCGTATCCTTTAATGGCCGCCGCTGCTTAGAGGAGAGGGGTCATCCTCATCCTGTGCCCCCCGGAGACTGGCTAGCTGATAATGGCCGTCGAGATAGTGTGAGTGAGGAGGGAGGGGGGCGGGGCACTGAGAAAAAAAGAGCATGTCCCATGTAAAAAACGCGCCCTGTCTGCTTCGGCCTGCCCCCTGCTATGACGCTGGCAGCGTCATCCGGGGGGCGGGCTGGGGGCGTGAAAAAAAGGCGGCGGCTTCGAGCTAGGCCGAAGCCGCGGCCTAAATTACAATCCAGCGGCCGAAAAAGGACTCCAGAGCGGTGCGAAGGTCCGGGGAGGTCCGGAACTGACCCCGACGTCGCCGAACCCCCTGGGCATCATAGCAGTGGCATGGTGGAGCTCCCACAGAGGACCCAGAGCGCTGGGTTCTCTGCAATCTGGCCACTATGCAGCCATGATGCTGGCTGGTGCAGGGGCACAGGTAGTCCTATGCCCCTGATAGTGCTAAGACTGCCCCAATTGCTGATTCCCCGGCCCCATCCGGAGAACACAGCGAAGCTGTGTCTCCTGGGTATGCTGCAGCAGTCCGTGCTGCAGATTTTTTCCAACAGAGTGACTCAGTAGAACTGAGGCTCCTGGGGTGCTCAGAGGTGCTGCACCTTCTGGCCCTACCTGAGGTGTCTCAACCTAAAGGGACCCCTGAAGGGTGTTTAGGGAGGGATTGCGTCCACCATCAGAGGGCCCCTTCAAAACCTTGACCTCAACCCAGTAACCCCAACAGTGGGGACATGGGGAAGGAGGACCGTTGTCTCAACCTTAACCCAGCGCCCCATCATTGGGTGGCCAAGGAAGGAGCGGCATGTGGAATAAGGGTCTCATCCTCAACCAGGCACCCCCAACAGTGGTGGGCCGAGGAGGGAGCCACACCGGGAGTCTCACAGAGACCCACTTTTCTTCTTCTTGAATTAGAAAATCCAAAAAGCGGAAAAATTCCATAGGAAATAAAATTTAGGTGTGCCTCCTACGACACTAAGCAAAAACTGGAGAAGCACTTCCTGCTCCAGGGGTGTATACTGCAGAGGAGGAGCCACTTAACTCTTTTGCAGATTCTGCCTAGTGTCGCCTCCTGGTGGACAGCAGCATAACACCCACAGTCTGTGTCCCCCAATGAGGCGAAGGAGAAATGGAATACATTCTGGCCCCTCAATACCGCAAACGGAGGAATTGGTGATGCACTGGATGGATGAGGACATGGTAATACGCATCCCTCAGATCGAGCGTGGCCATCACCCAATCCTGTCCGATCAAGGGAATGGTGGTCCTGATGGATTCCATCTTGAATCGGTGGTAGACCACAAAGCAGTTCAGAGGTTTCAGATTGATTATAATCCGGTAAGAAACTGATGGCTTTTTTACCATGAAAAGGTGGGAGTAATGACCCCTGCCCTCTTCTTGGGGGAGGAACACAAGAAATTACTGCAGACTCCAAAAGAGCCTGAAGTCCCAGCCACAATGAGTCCTGAAGATTCCGGGAGGGCATTGTGGTCACCCGTAGACATCCTGGGGGGTAGGACTCGAGCTCCATTCTCAATCAGTCTTGGATGGTGCGAAGCATCCACTGATTGGTGGAGATGGCCCGCCAACTGGGAAGAAAGTTTGAGAGCCGACCCCCCCACCCTGTCACAGTCACTGCTTGTCAGGTTGTTGTTGATGATGGGGGACAGGGATATTTTTTCCTCTGCCCCCTTTTGGGTAACTTAATCGACCTGTTTTACCTTGCCTCTATATGAAGTGGCCTGCTCACGGGCAGTACGAAAAAAACGCTTCCTAGCAGTTCTTTGTTCTGGTAGGGATTTCTTTGTATCCGTAGCCTGCTCAAGAAGATCATCGAGTGCAGACCTGAACACAAGTTCCCCTTAGGCTGGTTTCACATTGCGTTTTTTTTCCTGTCCGTGGGATCCTACTTTTTGTAGGATCCCACGGACAGGAACGGACACCACAGGGGGTGACCTATTCTGTGTCCGGGTCCGTGATTATCACGGATCTGGACACAGAATAAGCTGTGCGGGATAATTTCACTTCCGCAATGTATATATACATTGCGGAAGTAAAATTTAAGTGAAAGCAAGTGTTAAAAAAAAAAAAAATCGATCCTCACCTGTCCAGCGATCCTCCGATGTGTGGCATCTAGCTCTGGATGCTGAAAGGACCTGGCTGGGCAGGGCTACCCGCTCAGCGTCATCGGTCACACTTGCTTTCACTTAAATTTCACTTCTGCAATGTATATATACATTGCGGAAGTGAAATTAGATAGTTAGGAGCGATTTTAATGTACTGAGCATGCTCAGTACACTAAAATCGGGTCCAAGAAACCATCCAATGTTTTCTCGGACCTGTGCTCCATAGGCCCCCATGTTATGGGCCATGGATCATGTCGGATCCGATTTGATCCTATTTGATCCGTTGTGCTCAAAATCGGAGCAGTCTCCGATTTTGAGTACAGCAAAAAATCGGACAGAATCGGATCTGAAAAAATTGAATGGCAATTAGGCCAAATCCGATCCGATCCCCATAGGGTTACATGGGGGCCAAATCGGATCCGTGGCTGTCCGTTTTACAAACGACAGCCACGGACGGTAAAAATACGCAGAGTGAATCCAGCCTTAAAGGGGATGGAACAAAGCCTGACCTTGGAAGTAATATCCTCATTACAGAGCTTAACCCAGGGGGCCCTCCTGGCTGAGTTGAACAGAGCTGCAGCACGTGCAGCGACCCTGACAGACTCCCCAGAGGCAACAGCAAGAAACCCTGTCACCTTTTGTAGGAGGGATAGAGAATCAAGAATCTCCTCACGAGATGTACCCTGAGAAATATGGTCCTCCAGCTGGAGAAGCCACCGAAAGAGGGATCTGGCCACACAAGTCGCCGCTACATTTGTCTGCAGCAAGTATGAGGAAAAATCCGAGGTCTTCCTAAGGTCTTTCAATTGCAAGGAATCCTCAAATGGGTGGGCAGTCTTCCTCGCAACCCTAGACACCTGAACGTCCACTTTGAGGAGTTCCCACTTGGAGCATTCTCCATCCAGGGGAAACCTATGTTTCAGCTCAGATGGGATACTGAGGCGCTTCTTGGGACATTCCCATTCATGCAGCATCAGATTCAGAATGCTATCATGAATAGGAAATCCTTTATGGGCTTTGGCCTTTAGGCCCCCAAACATCTCATCCTGGATAGAGGGAGAGGCTTCCACCTCCTCCACCCCCATGTTAGTGCGTACCATATCCAGGAGTTCCTCCATATCCTCTGAGGAAAAGAAATACTTCTTCTTGTCTGATGTTGAAGAAGCCCGGGTTCCTCAAAGTCCCCCAAGACCTCAGGATCAGAGGAAAATACATTGCCAGACTCAGATGAAGGGTCCTCAAGGACTGCCTTCCTCTTTTTTCCTGGAGGTGTTTTAATAGGGGGGCGGCGGATGAGAGATAGCCGACATGGAGGACTGGACCTCCTGCCTAATAAGAGACTTGATACTATCCATTAGGGACAGCTGTTCAGCACAAAGGATGTCATCCGTGCAGGGTTGGCACAGTTTCTTTCTGTGCGAAGTAAGCAATTTAACAGAGCAAACACCATATTTTCGGGTAGAAGTCTTCTCCTTATCCTTCCTGAGGCCAGATGGTTTGTCTCCCTACAAAGAGAGAAAAGGACGCTGTAAGGCACCAGAAAAACCCACACCCAGAGCGAATGGGGGACCCAATCCAGCTACTCACAGTAGGGGGATGAGCGCTGGGCTCTACAGATGCAGGTACAATGGTTTTATCACTCTCCATGATGCTTCAGTACCACCAAGTACTAACCAGACCCACCCTGCTAGTCCTCTGAGGTCACCTGGATCAGAAGAGCTCAGGGGGTATGCCTGTAGGATAGCATACAACACCTGTTTGTCCCAGCTGACCGACACACAGACACAGAGGGTTCTACCTGAAGTGAAGAGTGATGCCGACAGGGTTATTTTCAGCTGGGTCCTCAGTGCCATGCCCTGATTGGCCCACTACTGCTGCACTGTTATTGGCCGACTGCTTCGCTCATATAACTTAGCAGCTGAGGAAGAGATGTAGCCGGAATTTCATATCTCGCGCTATTTCCAAGCGCATCACGTGACGTGGCACGTGATGCGCTTGGAAATAGCGCGAGATATGAAAAAACTCCAGCCACGTCTCTGCCTCATCTTTTGATCCGGGACTGTCCGGTGTAAACCAGGCAGCCCCGGATCGGTCTTTGGTCCCATAGCAGCCTATGGGGCCAGATGGCAGCTCTCTGCCATCCGGTTTCATCACTCCGGGACAATCCGGGGGAATACGGATTATTCTCTCCGGACACAAAAATGATGCTTGCATCATTTTTTTGTCTGGGGAGAAAAATCTCCCCGATTTGCCGGATCCTGGATTCTGCTGGATTCTCCGGGAGCCGGGGCAATCCGGCGCTCCCTAACATGGGAGCCTATGGGGCCGGATTGCCCCGGACCAGAAACCGGACACTGGCGGCTTCACGCCGCTGTTGTTTCAGGACCGCGGCAAGCTCCATGCTAGCTGCGGTCTTGAAAAATCAGCAGCTGCGGCTGAAATTAGCAGCATCCGGCTGCACACAGGACAGGAGGACACATTTGGCCCTCCGGTTCTGTGTGTTGATCCGGTCCGGGGCTGTCAGAGTCATCCCGGACAGCCCCGGACCGGATCACACTGTGGTGTGAAGCCAGCCTAAATCGTTTCTTATACACCTTTTATATTAGGCTATGGTTGTACTTGTCCATGATTGGTATGAATTTATCCCCTCTGTATATACTTTAAAGGTACCTTTACACGCCGCGACGGCAGGCTGGATACATCGCGCTACATCACGTGCACGAGCACGCTCAAACGGTTACAAACGGTCAACGCATCTCCTTTACACGCCGCCACAAGGTTCGCTACGCCACGCTACATCTATAGCTAGCTACATCGCCGGGTGTCTCAAGTAGCCAGCTGTTGCTCATTTACACACCGCTACAACCAGCTACTATGGGCGGACCTGGTGCAGCAGGGACAGCACATAGGCGTGCTCCAATTGTGGATTACAAGACTTCCGTACGCTGATAGGACGAAGCAATAACATCCTGATTGGGCAGGCATCGCAGGAGGCTGAGTAATACAGCACGCTCGAGCGATTGTGTAGTGTGACTCGTCAGCTCCTTAAATATGCCTCCCTATGCAGCGACTACCAATCGTCATGCAGCAGCTTCCACCAATGATCGCACATGGGGCGCGGTAACATGGAGCCGAGGTCACGCCTTAGCTACATTGCAGCTACAGCCCCGGGTGTCCAGAGTTGCCTTCCGTTGCTTCTTTACACGCCGATACAGCTCGCTACCATCGGCGATATAGCCATCTGTTTTCGAGCAGAGCCCATAAACAGATGTATCTGTCGCCGGCTGTAGCGTCGCGTCTTCAGACGCCGCTACGACGGGCTACATTGACGCTACAAGCTACATTTGTAGCCTGTAGCGCGATGTATCCAGCCTGCCGTCGCGGCGTGTAAAGGTACCTTAAGGAGGTGTTAATATATACTTGTATAAATTGTCTACTTTTATATAACATCATTATTAAGACAACATATACCTCTTGAGTACTTTGCATTAACCTGGCTGGAGATATATTAATATCTGTATACCCATGTCTGATTACCCCTGCTGCTATTGAATGTATGGTTGAAAAACTGTTACCTGGCTCCATTTATTCAAACTTTGACTGTTTACCTTTGTTCACAATTGGTAGGGAGGTTTCCCTTGGATTACTTCATCCTAAATGGATTGTAATAGCTGACTCTAGGCTTTTTAATTGTTTTTAATGTCTTTGTGATTTCTGTTCTGCTGTTTGTAACCCAATAAACTTTTGTTAAAATTTGCACTTAAATTATTCTGGATAGCATCGCTTTTTTGAGACCTCCCTATCCTTGTCCTATGTACCCTTGTTGGTCTAGCGATCCCCTCTATCTACTATATAATCACGAATGGATTTCGCGCACCACACTCGCATGCGACTCAGCGTGGTCATGTGGATACGAACGAAGCATTGGCCGCGCAGCGGCCATTGCGAGCAGCTCTAAGGCGACTCGCTATGCCCGCGCAGCGGGCATGGCGAGTCGCCTTAGCAGCGCGAAGCATTGGCCGCGAAGCGGCCATTGCGAGTCAGAGACTCGCTCTGCTAGAATCCCGATGCATTGTGCATCGGGCACCCATCTAGTTAGATATATATATAATTAGTGGTGCCCTCCCTCAACTTTATCTAATCTATGGCCCCCTTTACATTTTTGTTTTTCTGCACGGACTGTGTGTCCAGACAGAGACACGCTTGTTTATGACTGGCAGCACAGACCCATTTTAGGTCAATGGGTTCATGCAAAAAACATCCCGCTCATGGATGTCATCCGTGTGCAAGGACCAGAGTGAAGCATTTTTAGGTGAAAACTAATTTCATACTCTGTTGCCTGCAGCGCTGTGTGTTCCTCTCACTTTCACGGCTGGTTAATACTCGCTGTTCTAAGAGTTGCAGCAGCCCCCGATGACAGAGGACAGGCAGCGCTGTAGACAGGTGAGTTTACAATGACAGGCTGTCTGTGTGCTATCCGGATGTCACAAGGATAGCACATGCATTAAACATCATGCGCGTCACACGCGCCCCTCAAAATGGCCTGTCTCACGTGCTTATTTTGCACGGATGTGTGAAAGAGACCTCGGGCTGTGTTCACCTGGTGTTTTTTGGAATCTGGGGGATACAACTGGATGTACCTGCACCAGGACAGGGGTAAGGCTACTTTCACATTACGATTTGAAGGGAGCCAATGCTGTCCGATATAATTCGGACAGCATCGGCTCCCTTCTGATGCCTGGAATCAGGTGCCAAATAGGCACCCGATTCTGGTATAAAATCGGAGTGAAAAAAAGAAAAAAAAAAAGTTCATGCTCACCTCCCCCCGAGCCCCCGCCGTCTCCCGCCATCTTCTTTGAGGCTCCTGGTGTCAGCAGAGGTCTTCCTCTGCTGTTCAGGACCTGCGGTGATGTCACAGTCACTTGACCGCGGGTTCACCATGGTAAGCCGCGGTCACATGACTGTGACATCACCGCAGGTCCTATACAGCAGAGGAAGACCTCTGCTGACACCGGGAGCCTGCGGGAGCCACCGGGAGCCTCCAAGAAGATGGCGGGAGACGGCGGGGGCTCGGGGGGAGGTGAGAATAAACTTTTTTTTTAACCCTTGTGCTCCCAGTTAGGAGCAGTTTTACTGTACTGAGCATGCTCAGTACAGTAAAATAGGGTCCGAGGAGACATAAGATGTTTCCTCGGACCCTTCTCCATAGGGCCCCATGTCAAATTGATCGGGTCGGATCGGATGTGCACTAAATGCCATACGATCTGGTCCGATCCGAATCTGTCAGATTTTATTTTCGGTGCAAAAATCGGAGCAAGCTGCGATTTTTGCACCGATAAAAAAATCGGACAGATTCGGATCGGACCAGATCGGATGGCATTTAGTGCACATCCGATTCGGTCCGATGCCCATAGGGCTACATGGGGCCCAAAGTCGGTCCGATGCTGTCCGATTTTTATCGGACAGCATCGGAAATGAAAAATCCGTAGTGTGAAGGCAGCCTAATACTGATACTGGAGCATCCCGTTCCCTTTGGTGTATTACCTGTTTCTGTCGGATCCGGTGACAAGTGACATGGCCCTTATGGGGTGTGTAATTTAGAAATGTGTTCTGGGCATGCACACTTCAAGAACCCGGATCCAGCGTGACCTGGAGTCCGCCAGAACCGGGTTCCATTGGGCACCTTCGGATTTAACACGGGGTGCCCTGGATCCAGGTGCCTCCAGGTTTTGTCATAGAGACCAAAATGCATTTTCAGTTTGAGTAAAAACACATCCACAAGTGCAAGTTAAGCTGGATTCACATGGATGGCAGAAAACGCCAGTGTGAAACTAGCCCGAGTTTAGCTTTGAACTGCAGACCCTAAATTACTGCAAATCTGAATGTGAGCCCCCTGATCCCACAGTCTGACCTGTCATACACTATAGCACTGCAACATAATAAGTTAACACTGCAGCCTTTCCTACAAAGCCAAGCTGAGCACACAGCTTCACCAAGCGTTATACTACAGCTCCCATGATGCAGTGCGCCACCATCCTCCCTCGTCCCAGTTCTCTTGTATTTATTCCGTTGTGCGCCCTCTAGCGCTCAGCCGGCCACACTGCACACTTTTGCCTCAGTGCCTCGGAAGCACTTCTCATTTCCTTTCATGGCGGCCGCGCAGGCGCATTTGGCCTCCACCGCGGCGTTCCGCGTAGACCCAGCGATAAAAGGAACGGAGGAGGGAGGCCAAAGGATGTCGAAGGGCCCCGTCCCGAGCTCCCCGTCCGCCTCGTCTAACTCCCCGGTAGCGGCGGCAGGCGGAGCGCTCCAAGCGCAGCCCGAGAAGCCTCAGCACTACACGTACGTAAGAAAAAAAAAGCAGCTCGAGACGGCTGACGTCAGCGGGGAGGCGTGAGTCACGCGGAGTGCCCCGCGCCCAGGCCGGCGGGAACCGGTCAAAGCTGGAGGGGGCGGGGCCGGGGCCGCTGGGGCGATGCCTGTGCTGCAGACACTGGGACAATGGCCGTGTACAGCTGTAGTCTCCTGGTTTACCTGAGCTCTGCATGGCTTCTAAGCTGGGCCACCATTTATTAGGAGTATACAGTTCACCACAGACCAGTGTGGCTCCACTCATCAAAGGAGCCGGATCTCTTTGGATCCTACACGGCTTCCTATTACATATGTGCTCACCCCAGATGAACACACATGTAGGATGATGTGGATGAAACCCCGCCCACTTGCAACATACCAATTCATGTGATGAGAGCGGGGTGTTGTTGCGTCCCCCAAACATCGGCATTTTATGCAAAGTGAGAGCCATTAAGAAAGTGTAGTGTCTGGCATACACCCTCATGTTAATTCAAAGTAAGCAGCAGTGTTCAAACTCTTCATATTTTGTGCCCGATTTATGTTCAAATCCACAGGAAGTGACAGTGTTTGGGGGGGGAGGGGCCGGATACGACCACATTTTTTTGACCAAAGTATCCAGGCTTTGTTTAAACAGTCACACCGCACCTTAAGGCCGGATTCACACCACGGAAAGACCCAAATTTGCCCCTCATGTATTTCTATGTATTGGAGCTTGCAGCATTTTTTGTGTCCGGGGCAAAAATTGACAAAAACCGTATCCTCTTGGATCCGGCGCCCATAACATGGGAGTCTATGGGCGCCGGTTCCGACAGAAAAACTATCCGGTTCCCGGACACCGAGTGCTGAAAGACCGGTGGTTCTGAAACTCAAGCTGTGCTCGTGCAGCACCTGGACAGCGCAGCATAACAGAGCCACCGCTGAAGTTCAGCATCTGTAGAGCTTCACAGCTGAACTATCAGCACCGCGGCCAGCTCCCCTGCTCCCTCTATGCTGAAATTCCAGCACTGGACAGCGGCAGGCACACGCAGGAATGATTTCGCCACAAAAGAGGATCGGAGGGCATATTTACCCTCTGGTTCTGTTTGTCCGGGGCTGTCAGGTTCTGTCCGGTGCATCTTGAAAAACATTGGACAGAAGCTGACAGCCAAAAACCGTGGTGTGAAGCCGGGCTAAGATTCGCATCAAATCTGTACCAAAAACGCACTGTCCAGACAGGGATGGTTTTGGTGCATTTTTCTGCCAGTAAATCTGCAGCACAAACTCAATGTGCGAACAGGCCCTAAGACAGGTTTGACTTGTATACCGAATATAATGGAAGTCAATAGAGAACTTAATCATTTTTTGGGAAGAACTGTCTAAACTTCCAAACCCTCATTTTGAGTACCGAGCACCTGAGCATGGTAGTGCTCACTCATTACTAATGGTGACAAACAGCTAAAATGTTTAGTTTCTCTGAAGGCCACTTTACATGTCCCAACGTCGGTCCGATATTGGATCCGGCGGCGCGGGAGCGCGCTTTTTCTGCCCAGATTTCCAAGATCGCATCGGAGATTTAGACAGCGCGATATTGGCAGGCAACGCCACTACGATGTCTACGCCCCCCTTGTACGGCCGACCCAGGAACGACCATTTAACATGGGAGTGAATAGGGGAAGTTGTACTTCACATCATAGTTGGGCTTTTACACAGCCCGATCCGGCTACAACGTCCATCCAATATCGGGCAGTTGGCGAGTCTGCTCATTCGATCCCCGATATCGGTTTGGCATCGTATTGGACATTTATACTATACAACGCATGAACGATATCAAGGACAACGCACGAACCACGTGACTTTTGGTAGGAGTTGGACGCCGATATCAGGACATGTAAAGTGGCCATTACACGTGTACCATATGGCTAAAAATTATGTAATTATTATAATTTTTTTTTTCTATTGAAGGGAAACAAAGTAACTTAAAATGTTCACCTTTTTGCAACTTTTTTTATTTTAAACTTTATCATCTTTTTTTTTTTCCTTTATTTACCCTCCCTCCATTATTGCAATATGTAGTAAATCTCAGTTTCCTATGAAGCTTGGCAGTTGCCTGCACTTTACAGGAGTGCCAGGGTTGCAGCGATAGGGACCTTTATGGTACCTTTACACGCCGCGACGGCAGGCTGGATACATCCCGCTACAGGCTACAAATGTAGCTTGTAGCGCCAATGTAGCCCGTCGTAGCGGCGTCTGAAGACGTGACGATACAGCCGGCAACAGATACATCTGTTTCCTAGCTCTGCTCGAAAACTGATGGCTACAACGCCGATGGTAGCGAGCTGTATCGGCGTGTAAAGAAGCAACGGAAGGGAACTCGGGACAGCCTGCGATGTAGCTAAGGCGTGACCCTGGCTCCGTGTTACCGCGCCCCATGTGCGATCATTGGTGGAAGATGGTGCGTTGCGATTGGTTGTCGGCGCACAGGGTGGCATATTTAAGGAGCTGACCAGTCACACTACACAATTGCTCGAGCGTCAAGTATTAATCAGCCTCCTGCGATGCCTGGCCAATCATGGTATTATTGCTTTGTCCTATCAGCGTACGGACGTCTCGTAAGCCACAATTGTAGCACGCCTATGTGCTGTCCCTGCTGCACCAGGTACGCTCATAGTAGCTGGTTGTAGCGGTGTGTAAATGAGCTACAGCTGGCTACTTGAGACACCCGGCGATGTAGCTAGCTATAGATGTAGCGTGGCGTAGCGCATCTTGTCGCGTCGTGTAAAGGTGATGCGTTGAGCGTTTGTAACCGTTTGAGCGTGCTCGTGCACGTGAAGTAGCGGGATGTATCCAGCCTGCCGTCGCGGCGTGTAAAGGTACCATTAGCCTTCAACTGCCATTGTAACAAGTGATGAGTGGACATATGGAATTTCTGGTTCGGGTGGTGATAGCAGACTTTCTTGCACACTGTTCAGGACCCACACTTGACCTGAAACTCATTGGTAGTTTGGCTCTCCATCCACATTCAGCTAGCCATAAACAAAACCCCTCTAAGGGTGGAATTTATGTTTTGTTTATATTTTGGAAACCCTACACCCAAAGACAGCTATTAAGCCCAGTGCGAGCTGGTCACACTGAGCCAAGCACCAACTGTCCCAAACAACAGTGATGTTCATTCCAGTGCTTTAGAAACATAAAGCACCTGAACACCATCCCTGGACCGCTTCGCTCATCTCTAAAGGTACCTTTACACACCGCCACTGTGCCTAGCAACAGGTATCCACTGCACGTGCACGCGCAAGGTTTTAACTGTGGATACCGATCGCTAATGCCGCATGTACACGCCACCATTGCATTGTCAACTGAAGGTATCTTTGTTCTCCGGAAGTTCCGACAGATCCTGCGGATAACTTCCTGTTGAATACCTTCCCCGCTTTACACGCCGCTACCACAAAGGAATATGGGCGTACATAGGCGTGACAGAGTTGTGTATTTCGTGACGCTGATTGGACAACGCAATAGCGTCATGATTGGCCAGTTTGCGCAGGAAGGCTGGCTAATACATGACGCCATTGCAAATGTGTAGTGTGAATGGACAGCTCTTTAAATATGGCGCCCTGTGAAGGGACAGCCAATGGTTACACAGTAGCCCCCACCAATGATCGCTGATGGGGCGAGGTATTCATGACGCTTTGGCACGCCCCTGTGAAATCACAAGGCGACGCAACATCTATGTCTGTGCCCCGTTTAGACGCCACTACCATGGCAATTGTGCCTTTGTGTTGCCTTCGGTTTCTGAGCACGGATCAGCAACAGGTATTCGAAGCAACTGCAGGACACCGGGAGGAACTGCCCTATTTACACGCCGCCATTTCGTAGCAATTTCATGGCAACAGGCACAATTATCCCCAGTGCCCGGCAGTTGCTACCTTCCAGTGGTGGCGTGTAAAGGTACCTTTAGGGTACCTTATACACGCCGCAACCGCGGTGAGAAATATTGACAGCGATGTGTCGCTCTGTGACAATCGCCGTCAAAATCTCTCCCAATTGCGACCGTGGCGAGGCGACAGATCGGCGCCAATTCCCCAATTACACACCGCATTTGGGAGAGATTTTGACGGCGAATGTCGTACATATCGCCGTCAATATTTCTCGCCGTGGTGGCGGCGTGTAAAGGTACCCTATTGGTAATCCATTGGTTCCCCTCGACCGTATCGTGTGGTTGAGAACATCAGCACCCAAACATTTAAACACTGCTGTTTGGGACCGATGGTTGACCGCTGTTAAATTCCGCCATCAGACAGAGCCCACTCCTCAACATATGTTCATTCCCATATTCAAGTACATGTATGTGATTATGTGTTAAAGGGTTAAAAATATTATTGTGTTTGCGCCCAAAACTTTGCCCAATTGTAGATCTGTCCTTGTAAAGACTTGCTCCTAATTTATGAACACCAAAACTCAAACATGAGAACAGATGGCACAAAGCAGAACAAGATTGTGGGGAATTGAAAAGTACAGCATCATACTGGAAATCCCCCATATGATCATTGTCTCATGACTCTCATGGATTGTTGTGCAATAGATTGTTGCTGCTTTTTGATATAGACCTGGAGGAAAGAGGCGACTTGTAGACAGACCTGGATGGTAGCCGAAAATGAAACCAAGCACAATTGAGTGTAAAGCCCCCCTACATATTAGGGTGCTTTCAGACTACGATTTTTAGGGAGTCGATGCTGTCCGATATAAATCGGACAGCATTGGCTCCCTTCTGATGCTGGAATCGGGTGCCAAATAGGCACCCGATTCCGGCATAAAATCGTAGCCGGAGGCTGAAAAAAAGGAAAAAAAAAAGTTCATGCTCACCTGCCCCCGAGCCCCTGCCGTCTCCAGCCGTCTTCCTTAAGGCTCCCGGTGGCTCCCGCAGGCTGCCGGTGTCTGCAGAGGTCTTCTACTGTAGTACACAGGACCTGCGGTGATGTCACAGTCATGTGACCGCGGGTTACCATGGTGAACCCGCGGTCACGTGACTGTGACATCACCGCAGGTCCTGAACTGCAGAAGACCTCTGCAGACACCGGCAGCCTGCGGGAGCCACCGGGAGCCTTAAGGAAGACGGCTGGAGACGGCGGGGCTCGGGGGCAGGTGAGCATGAACCTTTTTTTTTTTTTTTTTTTTTTTTTTTTAACCCCTGCACTCCTAGTTGAGCAGTTTTACTGTACTGAGCATGCTCAGTACAGTAAAATTGGGTCCGAGGAGACATCAGATGTTTACTCGGACCCTTCTCCATAGGGCCCCATGTTAGGGATCGGGTCAGATCGGATGTGCACTAAATGCCATCTGATTTGGTCCGATCCGAGTCTGTCAGATTTTGTAATCGGATGAAAAAATCGTTGCAGGCAACGATTTTTTTCACCGGAAAACATTCGGCAAAAATCGGACAGAATCGGATCGGACCAAATCGGATGGCATTTAGTGCACATCCGATCTGACCCGATCCCCATAGGGATGCATGGGGTCCGAAAATCGGTCCGATGCTGTCCGATTTTTTTTATCGGACAGCATCGGAAATGAATAAATCGTAGTGTGAAAGCACCCTTAGATGAGCATTTGTCAGATCCACTGATAATAGAGGACTCGGCCTGCAGTGTAATGCGTATGACGGTCTCCCTACTCTCCACCGGCAGATGGTGTTTGGGTGAGATCAAGATCTAGCACGTCCAATTGTGGACTGACCATTCTTTCATTTGCGGCAAGATAAGTTGCTGTCAGAGAAGGCTGGCAGTGGCTCTCATAGAACACACAGGAGCGCTCAGCAGCATGGGCTGACCACTATTATGTATGAGGCCCCTTAGGCTAAGGCTACATAGTGATATGTGTCACTTTGCATCTAATGATATCTTACCGAGTTGCATTGTGACCTGCAATGAAAAGTCACCAATTTTTTTCAAATGTTTGATTGTCCATTGGTTGCAATTCACATACAACTTGCTGGCCATAATAGAAGATGCAAGTCACATGCACCTCGTCTGCAATATGTAACATTAAAATACTCAACAGCAAGTTACACAAGTATATTTGGTTGAATGACTTGTTTGAGAATTGCTGTTGCACAACATGTCGCTATGTAGCTGCAGATTATTTATCTTATTTTGGACACTGCGGTTTTTGTCTTGTAGGTGTGTCATCCTGGTATTTGGCTTTGACAACACATTATTGATAGTCATGTGTGGAATATGTACTTTTTTTTTTTTTTTTTTTTTTAACCTGTTTTATTCTTGAATCCAATGCAATTCTATGAAGAAAATCCATACATAAAACTCAGTATACCTAGAAACAAAATAGAAGGTGTAGATTAAAAAAACCAACAGAAGGCTTTAGATTTCTATAACTCTGACTTTGCTGTAACTGTAATGGTGGGTTTACACGCCGCGATATCGGCGTCCAACTCCGACCCAACTCCGACAAAAAGTCACGTGGGTCGCGAGTTGGAGCCGATATCGGGCGCGCGTTGTACTGTTTTAGCGTACAACGCGATGCTGGAACGATGCCAAAACGATATCGGAGTTGAATAGCAGAGCTATTCAACTCCCCGATATCGCAAGGCCGTTGTACCAGCATCGCTGCGTGTGACAGCCCAACTCCGATCTGTACTCGCACCTCACCCATTAACTCCCATGTTAAATGGTCGTTACTGGGTTGGTGGGCGTACACATCGGAGGGACGTTGTTTCCCGATATTGCAGCGTGTAAACCGGCGATGCGATATCCGGAAAAGGGCTGAAAAATGCCTCTGATATCGCGGCGATATCGGGACGTGTAACCCCACCATCAAGGTACCGTCACACATGGCAATTTTGCTAGCAATTTGCTGGTTGCAGTGAAATCATGGACACATTGTTCCACTTGTACACGGCAACAAAATAGAACAATGTGTCCATGATTTCACTGCAACCAGTGAGTTGCAAGTGAAATTGCATGCAATGTTGCGACATGTAAAGGTACCCTAAGATGCATTTTTGCACAGTGAAAATATGCAGCGTCCGAAACTCATAGTGGAAACGAAAAGGGATTGTCCAAATTTGACACAAAAGTTTGCTGTTACTCTGTGACGGTAGACTTGTGAATCCTCACACTGTGAGCTATCAGGTTTCTCCGGTGCTTGGAGTAGGAATATGTGATTTGCATACATTTTCTGGCATCCTCGCTCTGTACTCCAGAACCAGGGCGGACACAGACTGGGCAAGAAATGTTTTTTTTGGGTCCCCCCTTCATAGAAGTTATGTAAATATATAGATTGTAATATTTATAAATGCTGCATATTTTAGGGTGCTTTCACACTGCGATTTAGTTACAGTTGTGGCCAAAAGTATTGACATCCTGCAATTCTGTCAGATAATACTCAGTGTCATCCTGAAAATGATTGCAATCACACATTCTTTGATATTATTATCTTCATTTAATTTGTCTTCAATGAAAAAACACAAAAGAGAATAAAGCAAAACATTGATCATTTCACACAAAACTCCAAAAATGGGCCAGACAAAAGTATTGGCACCCTCAGCCTAATACTCGGTTGCACAACCTTTAGCTAAAATATCTGCGATTAACCGCTTCCGGTAACCATCAATGAGTTTCTTACAATGCTCTGCTGGAATTTTAGACCATTCTTCTTTGGAAAACTGCTCCAGGTCCCTGATATTTGAAGGGTGCCTTCTCCAAACTGCCATTTTTAGATCTCTCCACAGGTGTTCTATGGGGTTCAGATCTGGACTCATTGCTGGCCACCTCAGGCTACTTTTACACTTCGATTTTTGTAAAATCCGATGCTGTCCGATATAAATCGGACAGCATCGGATTCTTCTGATGCCTGGAATCGGATGCCAAATATCCGTCCAATTCCGACATTTTATCTGATGCCCGACCTCCTGTCACCTCGCTCCCAGTCAGCTGTCTCTCCCCCGATACTCCCGCTTCTCCCCTCTACTGCCCGGTCCTCCCCTCTTCTCCCCTGTGTCTCCTCTCTTCTCCACCATCCTCTCCTCTTCTCCCCCGGTCCTCAGCTCTGCTCCCTGTCAGCTGTCTCTCCCCCGGTACTCCCGCTTCTCCCCTCTACTGCCCGGTCCTCTCTTCTGCTCCCCCGGTCCTCTCTTCTGCTCCCCCGGTCCTCTCTTCTGCTCCCCCGGTCCTCTCTTCTGCTCCCCCGGTCCTCTCTTCTGCTCCCCCGGTCCTCTCTTCTGCTCCCCCGGTCCTCTCTTCTGCTCCCCCGGTCCTCTCTTCTGCTCCCCCGGTCCTCTCTTCTGCTCCCCCGGTCCTCCCCTCTTCCCTCTTCTCCCCCCGGTCCTCCCCTCTTCCCTCTTCTCCCCGGTCCTCCAATGTACTCCCCCTCTCCTCCAATCTTTTCTCACCTGTCCACGACTCCTGCACGGACCCACACACTCCCGTGTCTCCCGGTGCCTTGCTGTCTGTGCGGACAGGACCTCTCGTGACGTCACACTCACATGACTGCCGTTTACTGGTTACTGGCGGTCATGTGATTGTGACATCACGGCATGTCCTGTCAGCACAGACAGCAAGACACGGGAGACGCCGGGGACCTCATGGACAGGTGAGCATAGAATTTTTTTTTTTTTTTTTTGTTAACCCCTTACTTTACTGTTAGGAGCTATTTTAGTGTACTGAGTATGCTTAGTACACTAAAATCGGGTCCGAGGAGACATCAGATGTTTCCTCGGACCCTGCTCCATAAGGCCCATGTTAAATTGATCAAACAAGGTTGCGCACGCTGCATTGGGGAATCTAGATTAAGCGATATTCAGGATTTTCACTCACCTTTACTAGTTGTGCCGTATCCGCACAACTAATTGTGGATATGTGGTGAGTGAAGGTTTGTGTTCACTGATCTTCTGATCTTTGGTGTTCCCCTTCAACGTTTTAATATAAGATTCCTGCCTTCTCCTTAGCTGGCTCGCGTGAAGGATCATGTGCCGATTTTAAGGATGGATAAATGTAGCCAGGTCCTGCTCCAGAGCAGCTCACAACACCACGCTCCCGAAGGGAGATTGTAGATAAGCCGATGATAAATGTGGTATAATAATAGTAAGCGCTGAGAGCTAAAACAGGATACACAATGCTCTTAAATATATTACCTTTGAGTTTTATTCATTCAACAAATAAAAGCCCTCCTGCCACAACGCGTTTCGACGCTGACTGCGTCTTCCTCAAGTGGACTTGAGGAAGACGCAGTCAGCGTCGAAACGCGTTGTGGCAGGAGGCTTTATTGTTGAATGAATAAAACTCAAAGGTAATATATTTAAGAGCATTGTGTATCCTGTTTTAGCTCTCAGCGCTTACTATTATTATACACATTTATTCATCGGCTCATGTTAAATTGATCGGACTGAATCGGATGTGCACTAAATAGCATCCGATTTGGTCCTATCCGAGTTTGTCCGATTTTATTTTCGGTGCAAAAATCGGAGCATGCTCCGATTTTTACACCGATTTAAAAAAAGCGGACAGAATCGGATCGGACCAAATCGGATGCTATTTAGTGCACATCCGATTCGGTCTGATGCCCATAGGGCTGCACGGGGGCCAAAATCGGTCCGATGCTGTCTGATTTTTATCGGACAGCATCGGAAATACAAAATTCATAGTGTGAAACCAGCATTTGAAGTCTCCAGTGTTTTCTCTCAAACCATTTTCTAGTGCTTTTTGAAGTGTGTTTTGGGTCATTGTCCTGCTGGAAGACCCATGACCTCTGAAGGAGACCCAGCTTTCTCACACTGGGCCCTACATTATGCTGCAAAATTTGTTGGTAGTCTTCAGACTTCATAATGCCATGCACACAGTCAAGCAGTCCAGTGCCAGAGGCAGCAAAGCAACCCCAAAACATCAGTGAACCTCTGCCATGTTTGACTGTAGGGACCGTGTTCTTTTCTTTGAATGCCTCTTTCTTTCTCCTGTAAACTCTATGTTGATGCCTTTGCCCAAAAAGCTCTACTTTTGTCTCATCTGATCAGAGAACATTTTTCCAAAACGTTTTAGGCTTTCTCAGGTAAGTTTTGGCAAACTCCAGCCTGGCTTTTTTATGTCTCGGATTAAGAAGTGGGGTCTTCCTGGGTAGCCTACCATACAGTCCCTTTTCATTCAGACGCCGACAGATAGTACAGGTTGACACTGTTGTACCCTCGGACTCTAGGGCAGCTTGAACTTTTTTGGATGTTAGTTGAGGTTCTTTATCCATTATCCGCACTATCTTGCGTTGAAATCTATTGTCAATTGTTTTCTTTTCCATCCACATCTAGGGAGGTTAGCCACAGTGCCATGGGCTGTAAACTTCTTGATGACACTGCGCATGGTAGACACAGGAACATTCAGGTCTTTGGAGATGGACTTGTAGCCTTGAGATTGCTCATGCTTCCTCACAATTTGGTTTCTCAAGTCCTCAGACAGTTCTTTGGTCTTCTTTCTTTTCTCCATGCTCAATGTAGTACACACAAGGACACAGGACAGAGGTTGAGTCAACTTTAATCCATGTCAACTGGCTGCAAGTGTGATTTAGTTATTGCCAACACCTGTTAGGTGCCACAGGTAAGTTACAGGTGTTGTTAATTACACAAATTAGAGAAGCATCACATGATTTTTCTAACAGTGCCAATACGTTTGTCCACCCCTTTTTTATGTTTGGTGTGGAATTATATCCATTTTGGCTTTAGGACAATTCTTTTTGTGTTTTTTAATTGAAGACAAAATAAATGAAGATAATAATACCAAAGAATTTGTGATTGCAATCATTTTCAGGAAGAAACTGAGTATTATCTGACAGAATTGCAGGGGTGTCAATACTTTTGGCCACCACTGTAAATCTGATACTGTCCGACGAATATCGGACAGCATCAGATCCGAATCAGCCCCCTTGTTATCCAATGGGGATCGGATCGGATTTGGCATAATTGCCAGCCGATTTGCCTCCGATCCAATTCCGTTCGTCGTTTTTTTTTTTTTTTTTTTTGCAGGAGCCAAAATCGTAGATTGCTACGATTTTGGCTCCTGAAAAAAATCGTAGAGAATCGGATCGGAGGCAAATCTGATGGCAATTATGCCAAATCCGATCCGATGTCTTCAACATGTGCCCTATGGAGCAGGGTCCGAGGAAACATCTGATGTCTCCTCAGACCTGATTTTAGTGTACTGTACATGCTCAGTACACTAAAACTATTATGACCCGCCTAATTTCACTTCTGCAATGTATATACATACATTGCGGAAGTGAAATATAACTAAAATTAAGTGTTAAAAATAAAAAATCTTTATTCTCACCTACCAGCGCTCCCCCGGCATCTCCATCAGCTTCCTGCTCGGTAACAGGACCTGTGATGATGTTACAACCCGATCAGCTGATCGGGTCACATGAGCGGTTACCGCGGTAACCGCTCATGTGACCCGATGATGCTTCTGACATCATCGCAGATCCTGTAAAACCGATTGGGAGCTCTATGGACACGCTGGGGAGCGCTGGCAGATGAGAATAAAGATTTTTTTTTTATGTTGGGAGAAGAGGAGAACAGGGGACAGCAGGAGACAACAGGGGAGACAGGAGGCAGAGAGGAGGGGGAGTGAGGTGACAGGAGACCAAACTGATCCTGCAAAATGTCGGAATCTGATGCCTATTTGGCATCCGATTGCAGGGATCAGTTTGGATGAAAATTGGTCAGCATCGGATTTATGGTAACTAAATCGCAGTGTGAAAGCACCCTTAGTGCAGGAAAATCTGCAGGATATTAGTTCTTGCTATGGGTTTTCCAACACTAAATGGGCTGTATATATAATATTGAGCCTATGCAGGGTTGTATTATCTGGAGGCTACTGCTGGGCTGTATATATTATTTGGAGGCCAGTTGTAGCATACAAACAATATATACAGCCCAGCACAGCCTTCAAATAACATATACAGCCCAGCACCAGCCTCCAGGTAATATATACAGCCCAGCACAGCATCCAGGTAATACATACAGCCCACCACAGCATCCAGTTAATGTATATAGCCCAGCCAAAACCTCCAGTTAATATATACAACCCAGTACAGCCTCCAGGTAATATATATATATAATATATATATATATATACTAGTATATTATAGAATATATTATCCTCTCGGCCATTCCATAATGCTCTCCCCCATATGTGTTCCCCCATCTCAATAGTGCTTCTCCCCTTATGTGACCCCCTGATTCATGCAGCTTCTCCCCCACCCCCCTTGTGACCCCCCCCCTCATTCATGCAGCTTCTCCCCCATCCATACCTCCATATAGTATATTGCACCCCGGAAGTTTCTCATGTAATATAATGCACCCCCAAAGTACTCCACATTGTATAATGCACTACCATATACCTCCTTATAGTATATTGCGCCCCCATAGTCTTCCATATAGCATATTGCACTCTCAAGTCCACCATGTAGTATAATGCACCCCCATAATCCTCCATATGGTATAATGCACCGCCATAATCCTCCATATAGTATACTGCACCACATAATACTCCATATAGTATATTGCACCCCATAGTCCTCCATATAGTATATTGCAACCTAATAGTTCTCCATATAGTATAATGCACCCTCCATAGCCTCCACATTTCCTCCATATTTTACACCCTCCATAGTCCTCCATATAGTATATTGCATCCTATAGTCCTCTATAAATATAATGCATCCCCATAGTCCTCTATATAGTATAATGCACCCCTATAGTCCTCCACATGCATCCTGGCTCCTCTGCCCCCTGATAGTGGGGGCCCTGCATGCTTGCTCCTCTGCCCCCTGAAAGGGGGCCCTGCATTTTGGCTCCTCTGAATCGCTGACAGGGGGGGGCCCTGCATGCTGGCTCCTCTGCCCTTTGACAGGGGGGGTCCTGCATGCTGGCTCTTTTCCCCCTCCCCACTGTCTTTACTTCCCTCTTTCCAACCTTGTATGCAGTGTCCATCTCTCCTGTCTGACTGCTGGAGATAGTGAAAGTGAATTCTACTTCCGGCGAAACACCAGCAGCATTCCCCATGGGATATGGGAGAGAGAGAGAGACGCTGAATGCACAAAAGCCTGAACAGAGGGAGGAAGGAGTGCTGGCAGGGGCACTGTCCCACAAGTTGTGATGCCGACGCCGGCCCTGGCAGTGGGAGCACTCCGGGAGAGGGGGGACGGCGGGAAACAGGTGCAAATATTGCAGGTGCCTCCTCTCTCCCTTCTAACCTCAGCAGCAGTAGGGAGAGAGTGGGTGCGGAAAGCAGTGTTCAGGGGGCCCCCCGAGGGTGCTGTGAGCAGCGTTTAGGGGGCACCCGGGGGTGCGGAGAGGCAGCAACCCCCACTGCAGTCAGGGCCCTGGGACCCGCTGCTGTGCTTGCTGGCTCCACATGGCAAATTTGCATAGCATGCAAATTAGCCATGTGGACAGCTAGCTGGACCTTGGGGGGGCCCCTACCGCTCTGAGGCCAGGTTCATTGCACCGGCTGCACATGCTAAACTTTTTCAATGCATTGACTTAGACGCAGGGGGTCCTTTTCAACTATTATTGATAGGATAGTGTAAAACTGCAAGAAACAAATAAAATGCTCAGTACAACATACAGCATATCTGAGATTCATAGCATTAGATTTGTTACAGCACACGTGTATTATTGCACAACATGGCGAATACACAATAGCCATAATGGCAGAAAACTAGTTGATGATAAACATGTAGAACAGACTAACTACATTATACAATTTGGTGGGTTCAAGGGGATCATATCTCACCGATTGTGCTTTGTAGAGGGAAACATATGAGATAAAATCCAGAGTGAGGGATCAGCATACCAGGATGTCTGGCGTCTGAGGCTATAATGACTTTTGAAGAAGGGGTGAGGCTAGTGCAAGGGCTGATGGGGAAAACTACAGGAGCCTTGAGGAGGAAAAATTTGTCTACTGCAACCAATTTAGTAAAAGAGCATTGTCAACAGATGGCGCTATTGGATAAGTTATCACTGAACAGCAACAGAAACTCCGCTTTATCACAGGCAGTAACTCAATGCTGTCAATACCTACAATTTAACAAAGCATGGTAAAACAGATTATATGTGTTTTTCTATAAAAGGCATGACAATACATGCAGGCACATTCCAAGTAGACATGCATGGCCTCACCTTAGTTCATTTGTATGAAGCAAGACCACCCATGTCTAGTTGGAATGTTGCCTGGAGTTTGCTTTTCACATACTTGTGGTCATGTGATTGCCCTCTTCTGGCACTGGAGAATCCTGATTGTGCACTCTGGGAGGTTTCACAAGTCTGCAGTCACATAGAGTAACTGCAGACTTTTGTGCCAAAGTTGGACAGCCCCCTCAACCGAAAGATTCCCCGTACTGTTATATAGTCGTAAAAACCAGTGCTGATAGGGAGCTAAGGCAAGGTTTTAAATCTATTGTTCCAAATACTAACACCAGCATAACATTTTCATAAATCGCTGATAATGTCAGATTTACTATAGTTTAAATCAGGTCGTTTTTATTAATTTACAAGAATTACAAAACCAATCATTATACATGAAGTACATATGCATTTGTGTACAGGAAAATAAAGCAATGATATAACATATATAATAAACCTTCCTCCCCTGCCCTCACCCCCTCCCCCCACCCCCAGGTCTGGTAGTAAGAACAAATAAATCACTTACAAAGGGTTTACACAGGTAAATAAATCGTCACGAGTCTTCTCAAACCTGAACACACACTAGGTTCTATCATTTAACTCAACCCGTTGGTAGATCATACAGTGCAAGCCATCTTCCCCATAACTTTTCAAAAAACCTGGGCCTACCTCTTTTTAAATAAATATACTTTTCTTTAAACAGAATGTAGTTTAGTCTGTTAATATACTCTTGTCTAGTAGGAGCCGTATCTGAGATCCACGCAGTGGCAATTAATTTCCTGGCGACGTATAGCATTCTAGCAACCGTGATCTGAAGACATTATCACCCCCTACATCTTCTACACAACCCAGGATACACACCACGGGGTCTCTAGGGATCTCTTGCCCTGTAGTCGTATGGATAAGGTTGTGGACAATAATCCAGAATACCTGCAGACAGGGGCATGTCCACAACATATGCAGGTTGTCTGCCTCTCCCATCGAGCACTTAGGACAGCACGAGTCCTGCCGCAATCCCACATCGCATAGCCACTTAGGAGTTCTGTAAACCCTATACAGTACGTAAATCTGTGATAATCTACTAGGTTCACTGAGAGACAGCCTAGGAACCATTTGGAGAATATGTTCCCACTGCTCTTCTGAGATCGGTCCCAATTGCTGCTCCCACTTCAACTGCGCTGACATTGGATGTTTCGACAATACCGCACCAGACAAGCCATTATATATAAACGAGATCAAACCTCTAGTTGATGAGGCACCGAGGATATTGACTATACAATCATGTTGGATAACAATGGGGGAATTTCTATTCTGGATATTATAGGCGTGCCGTAACTGCAGATATTGATAAAACATGCAATATTTCAAAGGGAATTCTTGCCGCAGTTCTTCAAAGGACTTAAAAGTTTCTTTCCCCAATAGCTGTGAGAGCCACCATATGCCAATCCTCCTCCACTGCGCAAACCCCTTTAGTGACAGCATTGCCGGCAGATTGCTGTTGTCCCATATAGGAGAGTATTTTGTGAAAGCCGTTATGTTCCTGATCTGTTTGACCTTGTTCCAGACCCTCAACATAAGGGCTACAGTTGGGAGCCGGGAAGCTAAAGGGCAAAGCTTTCCGGCCTCTAAACTAGTCAACAACGGGCCCTGACCCAGTAGGTATCCAAGGACGGTTCTTCCTCCTCCCCCCATTCTGTCCTCATCACTTTCCATCCCCCCCACCAAATGCTGGCACTGAGATGACAAAAAGTAGAGCCATGGGATTCATCCTTAGGCTTCTGTAGGTGTTCCAATTTAATCCTGGCGCCACCCTTCAACCATATCAATTCCCTAAAGATGGCATTGATTTTGTGGAATCTACCCAAAGGCAACCAAACGGGGGAGTTGTGGAGGATGTACAAGAGCTGCGGCATAATCACCATTTTTAATAGATTCACTCTTCCCACCACCGATAGATGCAACTTGGCCCAGGCTCTAATTTTCTGTTTGATTTTGGCCACCAGCGGAGACGGTTCAGACTCTCATAGTCCTCCAAGACAGTGGATATCGATTAATCCCAGATATTTGACTTTTTCCACTTATGGAATTTGTACAGAAATGTCCACCCCTGGATCAAGTGCGAGCACGGCAGACTTATCCCAGTTTATGACCAGCCCCGATACCTTCCCAAAGTCGTCAAGAAGTGTCATAGTGTTTTTCAAAGAGTCATCAGGGTCGGGCAAAAACAAAAGCAAATCGTCCGCGTACAACGCCACTTTCTCCTCAGATGATCCATATCTAAAGCCCACAATACTCGGATTTCGTCGTATAGCCGATGCCAAAGGCTCAATCGCCAAGGCAAACAGGAGCGGGGATAAAGGGCAGCCCTGCCTCGTGCCTCTGTACAGGTGAAAAGGATCAGACATTAAGCCATTTGCTCGTATTCTGGCTTGTGGGTCCGTATATAGAAGTTTGATCCAGCCTATAAAGCCCGGACCAAAGCCCATGTACTCAAGCACAGCCCACAGATAATTTCAATCGACACTGTCGAAGGCCTTGGCGGCATCCAGAGACAGGACCACCCTTCGCCCCGCATTATCCGCCCTCACCTGCATATTTAAATACAGACGCCTGATATTGAGGGCCGTTGATTTTCTGGGCATGAAGCCTGTCTGATCCGAATGTATCAAGCATTCAATTACCTTCGATAATCTATTGGCCAGGACCTTGGCCAGTATTTAGTATCTACCGTGAGAAGGGAGATAGGCCTATACGATGCTGGTAACATTGAATCTTTATCTTTTTTTAATATCAGTACAATAGTTGCTTCTCTCATGGATGGTGGGAGGATACCAGAAGCTAGACTCTCATTATACATGTCCAGCAATGTCAGAAGCAACAGCTTCTTATATTTCTTATATATTTCAACTGGCATCCCATCAACACCCGGTGCTTTGCCATTAGGCATGGAGCCAAGGGCTTTGTCCAATTCCTCAAGGCTTATGGGTCTATCGAGACTAAGGCCAATGGGATTTGGCAGTTTAGGGAGACCAGCAGACTCCAAAAAACTAAATATATCCTCCATTGTGGCCGTGGTGTGAGACGTATACAGGTCTTTATAGAACATCTTCAGAACGTTCAATATTCCAGGTGTATCGCCCACAACCCTTCCCTCAGAGTTCTGGAGCTGAGCTATAAAAGAAGACCCCCTTTGAGCCGAAGCAATAACAGAAAGCATATGACCCACACTTTCCGCTTCTTGATAAGACTGCGCGGATTTAAATAGTCTCTTTTGGGCCGCCTCCTGCATAGTTATTTTAACCATAGCCTGTTGGGCTCGTTTCAGACGCTTCCTGGCGGGAAGAGTGAAGTCCATTGCGGCAGCCCTTTCCGCCTCCCCAAGCTCCCCCAAGGCACGCTCTGTGTGCACCCTAGTTCTCGTCTTAGCCCTTGATATTTCCCGTATACACATGCCCCTCAGGTACGCCTTTAATGTGTCCCACACCACCAAACCAGAAGCAGAACACCGATTAAACTCAAGGTATTCCTGTAGCTCAGGGACAAATCGATCATCTTTATCTATGATTTGCAACCAGAATGGGTTTAGCCTCCACTGGAGTCTTTCTCCCATCTGAGCAGATTTCCCCCTAATTTCAATAGACATGGGTGAGTGATCCGAGACCGTACGTGGCAGATAGTCAACTTTCAGTATTTTCTCTTGCATGGACCAGTCACTCAGGGCCATATCTATACGTGACAAAGACGAATAACTAGACGAAAAGCATGAATATTGATAAGTGTTCGGGTTGCGACTACGCCAAACATCTACCCAGGCTATTTCCTTGATCAGAGTACCAAATGGTGTACAATTACCTCCCAGTTTAAGTGGCTCCCGACTTCCCTTGTCCCAATGTGAGTCCTGTATGTTATTAAAGTCTCCCACCAGCAAACATGGTATATTTGGATAGTCCTTCAAGAGGTGAAGAATCTGATGTACGGGTCCACTGCTATACGGCGGGGGAATATATACGGAGACTATCACCATCTGCACGTTATGAATATTACAGTAAAGGAAGACAAACCGTCCCTCAGGATCTGTAATCACTTTGTGGCATGTGAACTGACTCCCCGAATATACCAGTATACTGACTCCTCTAGCGTATTCAGAATATGTAGCATGGAACCCCTCCTGTACCCATCTCTTATCCAATAAATTGGTAGTATCAGCCGTGAGGTGAGTCTCCTGTAAACAAATTATTGCCGGCTTCTGAGCCGTGAGGAAGGTAAAAATTGACTGTCTTTTTACCGGAGTCTTTAGGCCCCTGATGTTCCAACTAATGACCTTGATAGACCCCATTTCTTTGGTATATAGCGATCAGAGCTCGAGACCAACCCTTCTTATCATATATATTACCTATGATCACAGACAAAGTGGTGCCCCTACCAAACCTGGAACCCCTTCCCCCCCCCCCCCCACCCACCCCATGAACATAGCCCAAAAAACAAACTGAACCCTCAACTGTAAGGACGATGGCATTGTCCTGTTCTCAAGTTATTAAGCGAGCACTTCAATGCCTTCATGCTTCCCTTTCTATTTCAGGATAACACCCCGAGCACGGCATAGACATTCAAAGCAATCCCCTTCAATACTCGCGTAAAACCCAAATAAAGCATTCCATACTTTTTACACATATCAATCAGTAGAAAAATATCAAACATAGCAAAATATCTGATCTCAACATCCCAGAAATCTTGTCAGCCAAACAAGAACTGGGAAAACCTTCTAGAAACCGGATACCGCGACCAGGTCTCCATCATCCGTGCTCCTGCTCCTCCAGCTTTCTCCTCAGATGACTTTCATTCATGTCGATCCAGTTCATCGCGTCCTTTGAGTCCAGAAAAAAGTGGGTTTTGCCCCCAGCCTCAACTTCGCTGGGAAGATCAAAGAATATTTGACTTCAAGCGACCTCAGCCTCTTCTTAACTTCGCTGAATTTGGCCCTCTGTCTTTGGACTACTAGGGAATAATCTGGATAGAACGAGACTCTGGAGCCATCCACAGAGAGATCCGGATGATCCTTGGAAAAACGAAGAATATTGTCTCTGTCTCTGTAGTGCAGCATTTTTACTAACACCGTGCGTGGCTGGTTCCCCGGGGAGGGGGGCGAGCAGGGACTCTATGAGCACCGTCTACAGCATATGGTGCTTTAGGTTTTCCGCCCCTATCTTATCCTTGATCCATGCCTCGAAAAATTCTGTAGGGTTTCTCCCCTCATATCTTTTGGGGATCCCCACTATGCGCACGTTGTTGCGGCGTGACCTATTTTCCAGGTCGTCCGTTTTGGCCCATAAGGCAGAGCTGTCTCTTTTAGACTCTGACTGAAATTTCACTGTGTTGGTCAGGGTGCTTTCAGTAGCACTAACTCTTTTCTCCAAGTCACCAGTGCGATCTTTAACCCTGTGTAGGTCATGCTTCACTGTTTGTAATGATTCCTGCATATGACCAAGCTGGGTTAATACAGTAGATATAGCTGAGCCGCACTGCAGGACTGCCAATAGTACATCCTTTATAGTGGGGTCTGCTGGCATTTGCATCTGCAATTGTTGCATTTGTTTACAGTTCTGTTCCACTAGATCTCCCCAGCTTGTCCCAGCCTCCTGCTGCCTCATGGTTTCAGTCTCTTCCTCCCCCTCCTCTCCAGCCTCCACCGCACCTTGTGTACCTTCATTTCCATCCTCCTCATCGGTCTCCTGGGCTGCTTCCCTCTCCGCCTCCTCCACTCTAGCATACTGTCGCAGCCGGGCCGCCACTGCCCTGTTTCTGGCCGCACTCTCCTCCACAGCCTCTGCTGCGGAGCGCGCCTCAGCTCCGGCGCCATCTTGGATAGGCCTTCCGGCTTCTCCTGTGACCCAGCGGCGGCCGCCTTTCACCATGGCCTCGGGTCGGAACGAGCGTGTCTGAATGCCCCAGCCGACTCCCGCTGCCACCTCCTTCACACCCAGACGGTGTTCAGCCGTGCTGCGGGGACTCAGCGGCTTCTAACCCGGGTTCTGTGCGGGAGCTCAGCGGCCTTGCTGCCTCTCTCACATGCCGCTAGGCCACGCCCCGTCAGATTTACTATAGTAACATCACAGCTTTTTTTTTTTTTCTTTAAAAAAAAAAGCTGGAGTCACTATATTTCTCCTGACCTGGACTCAACAAGCCAATACACCGTGTTTTACCGTATGTACTCTGATGCATCAAACACATGTAGAATAATGCATCGTCCCATGTGGGATAACTCAATCAATTTCTTTTATTCCTGTGTTCTTCTTGGTGATATGTTCTAACTATATACTGCACTGTAAACACTAATTAAAGGGCTTTTTCTGTAAGTGTCCATTTACATAGCCTGTCATGGTTCGACTGCAGATCAGTCATGATACCTTTACACGCCGCAACAGGATGGTGGCAACAACCGGGTGCTTCACGTGCACGAGCACGCACAAACGGTTGCCAACGGTAATCGCACCACCTTTACACGCCGCAACAAGGTTACATCTATCTCTGGATACACCCCCGGGTTTCTCAAGTTACCTTCTGCCGAGCACCTTACCTCATTTACACACCGCTACAACAAGCTAATATGGGCCGACCTGGTGCAGCAGGGACAACACATAGGCGTGCCACAATTGTGGATTACGAGACGTTCGTACGCTGATAGGACAAAGCAATAGCATCATGATTGGCCAGGGAGCGCAGGAGGCTGACTAATACATGACGCTTGAGCAATTGTGTAGTGTGACTGGTCAGCTCCTTTAATATGCCGCCCTATGCAGCGACTACCAATCGTAACGCAGGAGCTTCCTCCAATGATCGCTGAAGGGGGGTGGTTTCCCGGAGGCTGTGTCACGCCCCGGGGAGTTATCTAGGTGATGAATAAACCTTACCCTACCATATTTACACACCGATACAGGCAGCAACCATCGCCTTGAAAACCACCTGTTTTAGGGCATTGCTCTGAAACAGGTGCCTCAAGTGGCGGGTGGCAACAACCGTCTTCACACGCCGCTACAGCGGGTTGATTTGGCGGTGCAAGATACATTTCTCTCATGTACCCGGTTGTTGCCACCATCCTGTTGCGGCGTGTAAAGGTACCATAATGGTTTGAATGCCGGTTTATTCAGAGAGGAGTAAAGTAAACGATGCGCACTGAGTGAGCTATACTCAGCGCTCAGTGCTCATAGGGACCTTTGCTCTCAGCAGTATGAGTTCTGTTTATATAGTCATTCTTGGCTGCTTATCATCCCATTGTATGGAATGCACTTAAGATCATGTCAGCCGATGCTGGTTCATCAGATGATTGGCAACATGTTTACACGACAAGCGCCTTTACCAACGATTGTTCATCATTATCTTGCACTGCAAATGCCCCTTAGCGATCAATGACTGGTATGGCCATCATGGAATGGTGTCAATTCCCGCACTGTGATGACTATAACCGATATGGCTTTGAGCTGTCACTGCGTGTAAATATGTAGTAACAGTTCCGTGCCGACGCTGTCCCTGACAGCTGATAAAAAATAAAATAAAAAAACTATAACTTTCAGAAACCAGTGATGCAAAAACAATACTTTCTATAAAATTATTTTTATTGTGTAAAAGCGACAGATCATAAAAAAATGATATAAATGTGTTATCACTGTGTTCACAATGACCCGAAGAATACAAATGTCTCATCAGTATTATCGAATGGCATAAAAAAAACCTCCAAATAAACAATTTCTGCATTTATGGTTTTGATCCTTTGCCTCCCAAAAACTGGAATAAACATGGATCACAAAATATCATGTGCCCGAAAATAGCACCAAGAAAAAATGTCAACTCGTTACGCAAGCATCAAGTCCTCACATGACTGTCAGCAGAAATATAGAAAAACTACAGCTCTCAAAATGATGGAGATGTAAATTTTTTGCAAAAAATAATTGCTGCATGTTTCTGGAAAACAGAGTCAAAATCGTCACTACACACCATAGGTGAATTCCCAGAGGTGTGTCATTTCCAAATTGGGGTCACTTGTGGCGGATTCTGCTCTTCTGGCATTTAGTGGTTGTGTATATGGAGTTCGCAAACTATTCTAGGAAAATCTGTGCTCCATGAATCAAATGGTGCTCCTTCTTTGTCTCTCGAGTCTCGCCATGTGGCTAAGCAGTACTGTACAGTCACATGTGGGGTATTGTCACATTCACAAGAAATTATGTAATATGGTAATTTTGCGGCCATGTTTATCTAGTTTACCCTTGTAAAAATGTAAAATCTAGGGCTAAAACAACATTTCAGTGGTAAAAATGTATTTTTTTTTCTGCCCAAAGGGATCCCATTTTTTGACATGCCTGTTGTGTCAATTTGCTCACTGCAATCCTGGATAAATTAATTGATGGTTGCAGCTTGTAAAATGGGGTCACTTGTGGGGGATTTTGACAGTTCTTGACCCTCAGGGCCTCTGCCATTGTGAAATGGCACCCCCCCCAAACCATTCCAGCCAAATCTGCAGTCTGGTATGGGGGCTCCTTCACTTCTGACTATGCCAGACAAGTAGTTGCTGACCACATATGGAGTAAGGACGTACTTAGGAGAAATTTCACCATACAATTTATGGTGCAATTTCTCCTGAGCACGCCCATACCCTTGTGAAAATGCAAAATTTGGAGTTAAAACAATATTTTTGTTGGGAAAAAGTGATTTTATTATTTTCATTTTTACGGCGCAACATTATAAAATTCTGTGAAGCATCAATGGGTTCAAGGTGCTCACTACACCACTAGATACATTACTTGAGGGTTGTAGTTTCCAAAATGGTGACACTTTTAGCGAGTTTCCACTGTTTTGGAACCTCTGTGGTTTTGAAAACGCAACATGGCATACACTATCTCTTCCACAAATCAAATGGTGCTCCTTCCCTTCCAAGCCCTGCTGTACACTCAAACAGTAATTTTTCCAACACATATAGGGTATCGCCATACTCAGAAGAAATTGCACAATAAATTACATGGTGCAATTTCTCCTTTTGCCCTTGCGAAAGTGCTAAATTTGCAGATAAAACATTCTTGTTGAAAAAAAAAAGTGTTTTTTTTTTTAATTATATCTTATTTTTACTCTCATGACTCAACATTATAAAATTCTGTGAAGAACCTGGGGGTTCAAGGTGCACACCTTGCATCTAGATAAATTCCTTGAGGGGTCTAGACTCCAAACTGGGGTCACTTTTGGGGAATTTTTACTATTTAGGCACATCAGGGGCTCTCCAAATGCAACATGGTATCTGCTAACAATTCCAGCCAATTTTGAATTCCAAAAGTCGAATGGCGCTCCTTCTCTTCTGAACCCTGTCATGTGCCTAAACAGTAGTTTTCCACCATATATGGGGTATTGGTGTACTCAGGAGAAATTGCACAATAATATGCATGGTGCAATTTCCTATGTTCGCCTTGTGAAATTGCAACATTTGTAACTAAAACAACATTTTCTGATCATCATAATGGGAGACCCAGACAATGGGGTTTAGGGCTCTGCCCTCCGGAGGCCACACTAGGTACTACAAGAACTGTAGACACCGCCCCCTCCGCTTATAAACCCCTACCGCAGGGAACATCCTCAGTTTTAGACTTAGTGTGCTCGGAGGTACCACACGCTTTGCTTGCACTTCATTGCATTCTCACAGCTTTCGTGATGGCGTATGAAGACAAGGTAAAAGAAGGTCCCAGTCAGGGACCTCCGGCAGTCTCCCTGTTAACCCTTGAGGAACACGCAGGTCGAGGTACCGGAGGGCCTAGTGCCTGGGCACACTGTGTCTCCCGGTACGCTGCCGTGCTCCTTCCCATCCCCCCTGGGGGCTCTGGGAAGTGGGAGATAGGAGCCTTGCACAGCTCCGCTCCGTCCGAGGCCTCCCTAAATGGTGCTTACAGACCGGACTGGAGTCAGCTCTGTCCGAGGCCTCCCTAAATGGTGCTTACAGACCGGACTAGAGCCAGCCCAGTCCGAGGCCTCCCTAAATGGTGCTTACAGACCGGACTGGTGCTGAACCCCCGTCCGAGGCCTCCCATATTATGGTGCTTACAGACCGGACCGGCACTGAGATACTTCGGTGTCTCCGGTGTGCCTGGGGGCAGTGTCTGGCACTAGTGTGTTCATGACACTCAGACCGCGCGTTGCCTTCGGGTCCGCGGATCTGCGGGTGTACCCTGTGCTGGGGTCACCCTGGCTGACCGCCCTGTGTGTCACAGGGCTGCGGCTGTGGGCTTCAGACTTTGTCTGTGAGCCTGGGTATTTATGTTTATACCTCCCGCGCTGCGGGCCCCGGCGCTTACATTGTATTGTAATGGCGGCCGGGAGAGATGTGGAGCGGCCCATGTGACCTGGATGGGCGTGTGTGTGTGCTTCCCGCGTGTTTCGGCCCCGCCCTCTGCTTCTACAGCGGCGGCCATCTTTTCCCCTCACATTCCTGCTGGGATCGTTGGAGACTGCTCTGCTGCACTCCAGGGGAGACCAGGTCTTTCTTCCTCGCGGAGGCCACACACACACACCGCTCCCTTCACCACCGCTGTGCAGCGGTTGGTAAGCCACCGGTTTCCGGTGAATTTTCTCCTGTTTGATATTCCCCTGCCGTGGGTATGTCCTCAGGGAAGAAAGGCGCTGCTAAGGCGGCCAGTACCACCCCTGTCTGCACTACATGCACAGGAACACTGGTGGATGGGTCCTGCAATAATTGCGGACGTCCAGAAGCCCGGACTGTCACTGCTGAGTCAGCAGCTCCGGTGCTACACCCTGAGGTTCAGGTGATCCCAGGGCCATGGGAGAAACAAAGCGAGATTAATGCTTCTCTGTTATCCCAATTGTCCTCCATGTCGCAATCCCTGGAGGCACTGACAAGGAGACTGGATGCTCCAGTTGCTCCTTCAAGCTACCCCCGGGTGTCTCCATCTTCCACCGTGAGACCCCTTAAGCGGGCTCGCCGGGATGAGTCACCCGAACTCCAGGTCCTCTCTGAGGAGGAGCGTCACGCTGACAGTGACGAGGATGATGGGGGTTCAACCCTCGGGTCGGTGTCTGAACCAGCTGAAGGGGTGGAGGATCTGGTGTCCTCCATCAACGAGACTTTACGCCTCGGGTTACCCCCTCAGGAGACAGCCGTGCACCCGAAGGAGGTCTATCAGTGGTTACAACCTGAGGCTAGACCATGTGGTTCCTTTTTGGACCATACTAACTTTGAAAGGGTGGTTAGAGCTCCCAGGGTACACCCTGGACGGCGTTATGTCCGCAAATACAAGGACAACCGCTTTCCCTTTCCTCAGGAGGTGCTTCAGGAGTGGTCGCAGTCCCCGAAAGTGGACGCTTCCATGACCAGGATTGCGGCACGCTCCCTCTTTTCTGCCTCTGATAGCTCCTCACTGAAGGATGCAACAGACAGACAGGTCGAACAACTCGCCAAGTCGTCTTATGAGGCTGTGGGGTCTTCATTTGCCCCGAGTTTTGCTGCGGTCTGGACTCTGCAGGCGATCACATCCTGTCTGGATGGTATTGCTGGCCTGGCAGGTTTCAACTCTGAAGTCCTGGCACTTACAGAGAGAGCAAAGGCTTATGCAGATTATGCCAGGACGGCGTCCCTGGAGACTGCCACTCGCTCAGCTGTGGCTTCGGCCAATGCGATAGCGATCCGCAGATTGTTGTGGCTACGTCTATGGGACTCAGATGCCACGTCAAAGAAGATTCTGCAGAATCTTCCTTTCTCTGGTGACAGGCTGTTTGGTGCCGAGCTGGACAAGTTGATCAGAGACTCTACGGAGTCCAAGATTCCACAGAACAGGCCTAAGCCTAGGTATACTGTGAAGAGGAACCCTAAACAGTGGTCCTTTCGTCCCAGCGCACAGCCGTCAGCGTCTTCCGCTCGCGCGGACCGTGGGGCCAAGCCTTCTCAGCAGTGGCGTCCCAAGAGCCGCCAGAAGAAGTCGGCAGGTACAACAACTGCCGCTCCCAAACCCTCTTCCGCATGACTCGCTCCCTCTTCCTGCCTCCCCACAGGTTGGGGGTCGCCTGTCTCAATTTCAAGACATATGGCGACTCCACATCCAAGATCAGTGGGTCCGAGACGTAGTCTCAAGAGGATACAGGATAGAGCTGTCATCACAACCCACACACCGATTCCATCGGTCTGTTCCGTCTCCAGAAAAGGCTCAGGCTTTTTATCTGGTGTTGGAGGGACTCCGCAGAGACGGAGTGGTGGTCCCAGTACCCACTGGGGAGAGGTTCAGGGGTTTTTACTCCAACCTCTTTATCGTCCCGAAGAAGGACGGCTCCTTCCGCCCGGTTCTGGACCTCAAGCTGTTCAACCGGCACGTGTTGGTTCGGAAGTTCCGCATGGAATCCCTGCGCTCCGTGATCGCGGCTGTGTCGCAGGGCGACTTCCTAGCGTCCATAGACATCCGCGACGCTTACCTTCACGTGCCCATTGCGCCGTCTCATCAACGATGGCTGAGATTTGCAGTGGGGGAAGAGCACTTCCAATTCGTGGCGCTACCCTTCGGGTTGGCCTCGGCTCCCCGGGTGTTCACGAAAGTGATGGCATCGATGATGGCCTTACTGCATGCGCAGGGACACGCCGTCATTCCTTATTTAGACGACCTGCTGGTCAGAGCGCCATCGGAACACCTGTGTCAGCGGAGCCTGCAGGCGACCATGCAGTCTCTGGAGCAGTTCGGGTGGCTTCTCAACATCCAGAAGTCCACTCTGATCCCAACCCAGTCACTGACGTACCTGGGCATGGACTTCCATACGGACTCTGCTCTAGTGTCCCTGCCTCGAGCCAAACAACTGGCCATTCAGTCAGGAGTACACGATATCCTCAGATCACCTCATTCATCCCTACGGGTATTGATGAAGCTGGTGGGACGCATGGTGGCAGCAATAGAGGCGGTGTCCTTCGCACAGTTTCGCCTCCGTCCTCTGCAACTGGAAATCCTCCAGAGGTGGGACAAGAGGACGTCCTCTCTGAATCAGCTGGTGGTCCTCTCCCAGCCGACCAGGGATGCTCTGCAGTGGTGGCTTCAGCCGAGTCACTTGTCAAAGGGACGATCCTTCCTGAAGCCATCGTGGTTAGTGGTGACCACCGACGCCAGCCTGAAGGGCTGGGGCGCGGTGTTCTTACACCACAGAGCTCAAGGTCTCTGGACAAGCTCAGAGACAACGTTGCAGATCAACGTGCTGGAGCTCAGGGCGGTCTATCTCGCACTTCTGGCCTTTCGGAGGTTCCTATCCGGACAACCGATTCGGGTTCAGTCCGACAATGCGACGACGGTCGCCTATATAAATCACCAAGGAGGAACCAGAAGTGCACAGGCTCTAGTGGAGGTCCACCGCATTCTATCATGGGTGGAAGCCAACAGCTGCTTGATTTCCGCAGTCTACATCCCAGGGGTCGAGAACTGGGAGGCAGATTACCTGAGCCGACAGGGGATGGACGCCGGAGAATGGTCTCTCCATCCGGACGTCTTCCGGGACATCTGCATCAGATGGGGGACTCCGGATGTGGATCTGATGGCCTCACGGCTGAATCATCAGGTGCCACAATACATGGCGAGATCGTGGGACCCTCAGTCTCTGGGGCAGATGCTCTAGTCCTGAGTTGGTCAGATTTTCACCTGCCATATGTTTTCCCGCCCCTGGCACTGATGTCCAAGGTCCTGTGGAAAATCAAGACGGAATGTCAAACAGCCATTCTAGTGGCTCCGGATTGGCCGAGGAGGTCCTGGTATCCGGATCTGTGGCAACTGTCCGGCGGACTCCGGTGGGCTCTTCCAGATCGCGCAGATCTTCTCGCGCAGGGCCCCTTCTTCCGTCCCAATTCCAGGGCCCTCAGATTGACTGCATGGCTCTTGAGGCCTGGCTCTTAACATCCAGGGGCTTCTCTCCTGCGGTTGTTTCCACCATGAACAGAGCTAGACGGCCCACGTCACGGAAGATTTACCACAGAACGTGGAAAGTCTTTTTCGCCTGGTGCTCCTCTGGGGGACATGCACCTTGGCCCTTGTCGATCCCGACCCTATTGGCTTTCTTACAGTCAGGTTTGGAGTTGGGCCTTTCCCTCAGTTCCCTGAAGGGTCAGGTATCAGCACTGTCTGTATTGTTCGACAGGCGCTTGGCGCTCCTCCCAAAGGTGCGTCAATTTCTCCAAGGGGTGTCTCGAGTGGTTCCGCCGTATAGGCGACCTCTGGACCCTTGGGATCTCAACATGGTCTTGGCGGCTTTGCAGAAACCACCTTTTGAACCATTGAGAGAGGTCTCTCTTGCTTATTTGTCACAGAAAGTGGTCTTTCTGGTGGCTATTACGTCCCTGAGACGGGTCTCTGAACTGGCGGCACTATCGTGCAAGTCACCCTTTCTGGTGGTTCACCAAGACAAGGTGGTATTGCGCCCGCGGGCGGAATTCCTACCAAAAGTGGTTTCCACTTTTCATTTGAACCAGGAGATTGTGCTCCCATCATTTTGTCCCGCTCCTGTTCATCAGATTGAGCGCGACCTCCACACTCTGGACCTCGTACGGGCTGTACGCATTTATGTGTCCAGAACTGCCTCCTTCCGGAGTTCGGACTCTTTGTTCGTACTGACGGCAGGTCGCTGTAAGGGGTCAGCGGCGTCAAAATCAACCTTGGCCAGATGGATCAAGGCACCCATTCAAGAGGCTTACCGGTCTTCTGGTTTGCCTCTTCCGGTAGGCTTGAAGGCACACTCGACAAGAGCTGTCGGTGCCTCCTGGGCCTTGCGACATCGCGCCTCTGCTCTGCAGGTGTGTCAGGCGGCCACTTGGTCTAGCCTGCACACTTTCTCTAAGCACTATATGGTGCATGCCCATGCCTCTGCGGATGCAAGTTTGGGCAGGCGGGTCCTCCAGGCGGCGGTTGCCCACCTTTGACGGGGACCGCGTATGCAAACGTCTTTTGAGGAACTTTTTCCCGCCCTGGGGTATTGCTTTAGGACATCCCCATTGTCTGGGTCTCCCATTATGATGATCAGAAAAAAGAGAATTTTGTTTACGTACCGTAAATTCTTTTTTCTTGAATCATCAATGGGAGACCCAGCACCCACCCAGTGTTCCGTTGTATGTTACGGTTGATCTGTCCTCTGTTGGGGCAGTTTATCCGGGTTGTTGAACCGTCTGTTCACGGTGTCTTCCCGAGGTTTCGGGTGTGGTTTTCTGTTGTCTCCTCGCAGCTTATGAACCAAACTGAGGATGTTCCCTGCGGTAGGGGTTTATAAGCGGAGGGGGCGGTGTCTACAGTTCTTGTAGTACCTAGTGTGGCCTCCGGAGGGCAGAGCCCTAAACCCCATTGTCTGGGTCTCCCATTGATGATTCAAGAAAAAAGAATTTACGGTACGTAAACAAAATTCTCTTTTTTTGTGGGAAGAAAGTGTTTTTTATTTTCACGGATCATTGTTTTAAAAAGTCTGTGAAGCCCCTGGGGGGTTCAAGGTGCTCATCACACATGTAGATGAATTCCTTGAGGGGGTCTAGTTTCCAAAATGGGGTCACTTTTGGGGGATTTCCACTGTTTAGGTACATCAGTGGCTCTCCAAACGCAACGTGGTGCCCACTAACGATGATCCCAAACAATCCTGCGTTTCCAAAGTCAAATGATGCTCCTTCCCTTCTGAGCCCTGCCGTGTGCCCAAACAGTGGCTTTTCGCCACATATGGAATATCGGTGCACTCGGAACAAATAGCACAACAAGTTGTATGATGCATTTTTTTCCTGTCACCATTAGGGAAATGCTTTATTTGAGGCTAAAGTAACATTTTTGTGGCAAAAAGTTACATTTTAATTTTTTTTCCTTCCATATTGCTTTAGTTGCTGTGAAGCACCTGAAGGATTAATAATCTTCTTGAATGTGGATTTGAGTAGTCTGAGGGGTGCAGTTTTTGTAATTATGTCACTTTTGGGTGTTTTCTGTTATGTAGGCCCCTCAAAGTCACTACAAAGGAGGAAGCCATTAGGCGAAACGTGCATCAGGGTGACTCCCCTGCTTCCCTAGGGGCCCTTTCTCAACCATATACTGTACTTGTGGGTCATGGACAATGTTGTCCCCCTTTCATTGACCACTTTCCACCTCATTCTCACATATCTGACCTTGTCAGGTAAATGTTTTCTGCTGGTATTATCATCATCTCATATTGAATATCTTGTGTCCAGCATTCTTGTATGTGATAACATTCTCCTATAATAGTTGTTCTCCCTATTTTTAGGATTTGTTTTTGATACATCATTTCATGTGATCCTCTATTATCATTCTTCAACATCTGGACATATGTTTATTCCATGTTTTCCTTTTCTTTGTCATATGGGTAGTTACCTGATATTTAGTAAGAGAATTTGGGTATACAGTGGGTATGGACGTATATTCAGACCCCTTGAATTTTCACTCTTTGTTTCATTGCAGCCATTTGGTAAATTCAAAAAGTTGTTTTTTTTTTCTCATTAATGTACACTCTGCACCCCATCTTGACTGATAAAAAACTGAAATTTCGACATTTTTGCAAATTTCTTAAAAAGAAAAACTGAAATATCACATGGTCATAAGTATTCAGACTCTTGGCTCAGCATTGAGTAGAAGCATCCTTTTGAGCTAGTACAGCCATGAGTCTTCCTGGCAATGATGCATCAAGTATTTCACGCCTGGATCTGGTGATCCTCTGCTATTCTCCCTTGCAGATCCTCTTCAGTTCCATCAGGTTGGATGGTGAATGTTGGTGGACAGCCATTTTCAGGTGTCTCCAGAGATGCTCAATTGGGTTTAGGTCAGGGCTCTGGCTGGGCCAGTCAAGAATGGTTAAGTTGTTCTGAAGCCACTCCTTTGTTATTTTATCTGTGTGCTTAGGGTCATTGTCTTGTTGGAAGGTGAACCTTTGGCCAAGTCTGAGGTCAAGAGCGCTCTGGGAGAGGTTTTCCTTCAGGATATCTTTGTTCTTGGCTGCATTCATGTTTCCTTCAATTGCAACCAGTCATCCTGTCCCTGCAGCTGACAAACACCCCCATAGCATGATGCTGCCACCACCATGTTTCATTGTTGGGGCTGTATAGGGCAGATGATGAGCAGTGCTTGGTTTTCTCCACACATACCTCTTATGGCCAGGTGTGACGGTACCCTATCGGCGGTGATTTCACAGGCCACGCCCCTGCATCGCCTATCGCCGCCGACAGCGCCGGTGCATCGCCTAATGTAAAGAGGTGATGTCGGCACTAACCATCGCCTTAGAGTGGTCGCCTGGTTTCTCAGCACTGCTCTGAAACCAGATGAGCACTCTGGGCCCATGTGTACACATGGCGATCGCCGATGTTACAGGCAATGGGAGCCATAGGCTCCCATGTTACAGGATCGCCGCTAGGGTTTGTGGACACCCCAGCAGCGATGGTGCCTGTGACATCGCCAGTGCATCGCCGGAGGTATCGCCGCGTGTGAACACGCGACGGTGACGCTGGTGGGGCGCCAAAAACGTGCGTGCCCAGTGTGTCACCGGTGATATGGCCAGGTGTGACAGTACCCAGAGGGTGAAGCAGTGTCGGGACAAGGCATTTTGGTGCCCTAGGCAGGTAAGGCAAACGGCGCCCCCCCCCCCCCCCCCGAAATATGTCTAGGAATAAAAATGTCAACATACTTTGAAAGTATATTTAATTTAACGGGGACCTATAAAAGGTTCGTCCAATCACACTACAGAGACATACTGATTGGGGCTCACAATGTAAACATCCTATGGGGACAGTATTGATGATGTATGTAAAGTGCTGTGGAGTTCATAGTGTAATATAAATGCAAAAAGTATTATTCTTAATATTATGTCACAATACCAGGATCTGAGGATCTTCTATTTCGAGGTCAGGGACTCTCTGTTGCCATGTTGTTGCTTGTCTCGCTTTCGTCCTCTTTTGACACTGCAGTGCGGTGGACAAGAGAGCATTAACTGGTTAATACCAAGAAGAATAGTGTGTACTGAGCCATAAACCCTCCCCATACAATGTCCAGCAGACATTGTAGGATTACTATATGGATTTTATTATTAGGGTATGGACACACTGGCGTGAAACGCGGATGAGTGCAATGTGTGATTTTATCGCATTGCACTCGGGCCAATGTTATTCAATGTCTGAGAGCAGATTGGCGAGTGTCGGACGCTTTTTTCTCAGCCAGATTCAGGATGAGAAAAAAGTCGTAACATTCTGCGACAGTATGTGATTCCCGCGCGAGACTCACCAATGCAAGTCTATGGATCTGACAAAATCACGTACCGCACACTGACAGCACACAGACCATCCTAGAGGCATCAGTTTTTTTTCACGGATACATTATCATTCTGTAACTGAAAACACTGTAAAATGTTCCTGTAAATGATTCTACAGTAAATAGCTGCTGAGGAAAGAACAGATTGCACACGGATGTGATCTGAGAGAAATGTCGGACACTCGCACAGCAGTTGGATGCCAAATGGACCAAGTCAACCGATGACACTCATCCAACTCTCCTAGATGAGAAACAGACTGATTTTAAGGCGGCGGGAGACAGTGTACCACCGTGTCCTCAGCTCCGTGCTGTGCACACAGTATACCACCATGTCCTCAGCTCTGTGCTGTGCACAGACAGTGTACCACCATGTCCTCCATGTCTCAGCTCTGTGCTGTGCACACAGTGTACAGTACACTGTATGTGCACAGCACGGAGCTGAGGACATGGTGGTACACTGTGCACAGCACGGAGCTGGGGACATGGTGGTACACTCTCTGTGCACAGCACAGAGCTGAGGACATGGTGGTACACTGTCTGTGTACAGCACAGAGCTGAGGACATGGTGGTAACACATGCCAAGAGGTGGTGGTCACACTGCCACAGCCAGAGCTGAGGACATCCCAAAAGAGACACAGGCCAAAGACGGGCGGCGGGACAACACTGAGCCCACCTGGAAGAACTACAACTCCCAGCACCCAACACACTGCCCAGAAATCATATAGGACAGGCAGAAGAACTACAACTCCCAGCATGCCACACCCTGACAACACAGAAAGGTGGCAGCAGCTGCATGGAGGCAGACACACGTACAGCTGCCAATATCACCACACACAGGGCCAGCCACAGCCCCAGTCCTCTGCACCCCGTCCTTCTCTCCTCTGTCCTCCTGCACCCCCGTCTCTCTCTCCTCTGTCCTCCTGCACCCCCGTCCTCCTCTCCTCTGACCCTCCTCTGCTCCCTGTCCTCCTGCACCCGTCCGCCTGCTCTGACCCCGTCCTGCTCTCCTCTGTCCTTGCACCCCCGTCCTCTTCCTCTGTCCTCCTGCCTCCGTCTGTTCCTCTGTCCCTCTCTACCTGCCACCCCCGTCCTCCTCTCCTCTGTCCTCCTGCTGCTCGGCTGTCCCTCCTGGAGTCTGACCCCCGTCCTCCTCTCCTCTGTCCTCCTCTCCTCTGTCCTACTGCTGCCCCTGTCCTCTTGACCCTGTCTTCCTCTCCTTTGTCTCTCCTGCTGCTCCTCTGTCCCCCTCGTTCTGCCCCTCTTTCCTCTTCTCCTGTCCCCTTGTTTCTGTCCCCCTGCACCTCTGTTCTCTTTTCCTCAGTCCCCCTGTTTCTGTCCTTCTGCCCCTCTGTTTCTGTCCTACTGCCCTTCTCTTCCCCTGTTTCTGTCCTTCTGCCCCTCTGCCCCCCTGTTTCTGTCCTTCTGCCTCTCTGTCCTCTTCTCCTCGGTCCCCCTGCGCCTCTGTCCTCTTCTCCTCGGTCCCCCTGCGCCTCTGTCCTCTTCTCCTCGGTCCCCCTGCGCCTCTGTCCTCTTCTCCTCGGTCCCCCTGCGCCTCTGGCCTCTTCTCCTCGGTCCCCCTGCGCCTCTGGCCTCTTTCCTCGGTCCCCCTGCGCCTTGTCTCTTCTCCTCGTCCCCCTGGCGCTTCTGCCTCTTCTCCTCGGTCCCCTGCGCTCTGGCTTCGTCTACGGATCCCACCTGCGACTCTGGCCTCTCTCCTCGTCCCCTGCGCCGGCTCTCGCCCGGCCGCCCTGCCCTCAGGCCTCTCTCCTCGGTCCCCCCTGCGCCTCAAAGTGCCCCTCTCCCGGGGCCCTGGGCCTTGCCTCTCTCCCGCCCCCTGCGCCTCTGGCCTCTTCTCCTCGTCCCCCTGCGCCTCTGGCCTCTTCTCCTCGGTCCCCCTGCGCCTCTGGCCTCTTCTCCTCGGTCCCCCTGCGCCTCTGGCCTCTTCTCCTCGGTCCCCCTGCGCCTCTGGCCTCTTCTCCTCGGTCCCCCTGCGCCTCTGGCCTCTTCTCCTCGGTCCCCCTGCGCCTCTGGCCTCTTCTCCTCGGTCCCCCTGCGCCTCTGGCCTCTTCTCCTCGGTCCCCCTGCGCCTCTGGCCTCTTCTCCTCGGTCCCCCTGCGCCTCTGTCCTCTTCTCCTCGGTCCCCCTGCGCCTCTGTCCTTTTCTCCTCCGTCCCCTCACATGGCCTTCGGACTGCTGGGTGGGGGTGCTAGCAGAGAGTTCTGCGGGCCGGGGGGGGGGGGGGGTTGTAGGTGTTAGCAGAGAGTTCTGTGGACCGGGGGGGGGGGGGGGGTTTGCACGCTCACCGCGGCCGCCGTGCGTCTGCTGTAAGGAGGAGGGGCGGGCAGAGCTGCAGAACAGGAAGCCCCGTCCTCCCTCCTCTCCGGCCGGCGCGGCGGCCAGCGGCCAGCACAGGGCACCCAAGGGGGTGCGGGGGCCCCCCAGGGGGGCGGGCAAAGTGCCCCTCATACCGGGGGGGGGGCCCGGGGCAATTGCCCCCCCGCCAGCTACACTACTGGGTGAGACGGAAGGGCCAGCCGCAGGGACAGTAAGCCCACCACCCGCGCCGCGCGTCCTCCTGACCTGATGACTGCAGGCGGGAATGCGCCCTGCACAAGATGGCGCCCTAGGCAATCGCCTAGGGTCGCCTAGCTGTCGTCTCGGCCCTGGGGAGAAGGCACACTGCCATGCATCAAAAACAGAGCATTTTTGATGCACAACAGTGATACGACTGCTGTGCATTTTTGCATGAATGTGGTGCAACTGTGGTGTGTGTGCAGTGTGCATGGCTTTATGCATGTGAGTGTGCTGCGGGTCTCAGTTGTGGTGCGAGTGAGTGTGCTGCTGTCCAGTCCTGAAGCTTGCTCGGCGGGATGACTAGTATCCTTTACTGATACTGGTCTCAGTGCAATGCGAGTTTCTTTCACATTACACTCGCGTGAGTCATCAGACCAGAGAATCTTATTCTCATAGTCTGGAAGTCCTTTGTGGTTTTTTTGGAAACTCTATGCAGGCTTTCATATGTCTTGCACTGAGGAGACGCTTCCATCAGGCCACTTTGCCATAAAGGCCCGACTGGTGGAGGGTCTGCAGTGATAGTTCACTTTGTAGAACTTTCTCTCATTTCCCTATGCATCTCTGGAGCTCAGCCACAGTGATCTTGGGGTACTTCTTTACCTCTCTCACCATGGCTCTTCTCCCACGATTGCTCAGTTTGGCTGGACGGCCAGGTTTAGGAAGACTTCTGGTGGTCCCAAACTTCTTCCTTTTAAGGATTATGGAGGCCAATGTGCTTTAGGAACTTTGAGTACTGCAGAAATTTTTTTTAACCCCCTTCATGACCCATGATGTTATACAATGTCATGGGCCGTGTCCCGGTGTTTCATGTGAGTTCCGGCGCGGAGCTCACATCAAACACCCAACATCTCAGCTGATCTCATCAGCTGAGATGTCGGGCTAACAGCACCGATCAGATCCGGGATCCAATTGGTGCTGTTAACACTTTGGATCCAACTGTCAATCACTGATAGCGGGATCCAAAGGTGCCGTGGTGGGGAACGCTCTGTTCCCCGCTTGCACCAAAGATCCTGCGATAATATTGCGGGATCTCCGGGCACTCACATGACAGCCCGGGGTCCTGGCTTGACCCTGGAAGCTGTCACAGGACGACTTCTGGTGAGTGATTGGCAGGCGCTGCCAACCACTCGCCGTCCACAATTCTGACATACCGATGAGCTGCAGCTCATCAGTATCTGCCAGAAGCGATCGGACGATGCAGCAGGGTGTCTCTCTATTGGGCAAGGTAAAAATAAGAATTAATTAATAAAGTTTTTATAAAAATGTAAAAAAAACAAAAGTTCAAATCACCCCCTTTTGTCCAATAAAAGTATTAAAAAAATGTAAAAAAAAATTCACGTTTAGTATCGCCGCGTTCAGAATCACCCGCTCTATCAATATATAAAATCAATTAATGAGAGCTGTAAACTGCGTAATGGAAAAAAGGTCCAAACACCAAAATTACGGTTTTTTTTTTTGGTTGCCACAACGTTGCTATAAAATGCAATAACGGGTGATCAAAACAGCGCATCCACCCACAAATGGTATCATTAGAAAAATCAGCTCAAGACGCAAAAAATAAAAGCCATCACACAGCCCCAAATCCTGAAAAATGAGGACGCTACGGGTCGCAGAACATGGCGCAAAAATTGTTTGTTTTTTTTTAATAAACTTCTGAATATTTTTCCACTTAGATACCAGTAAAGGTATTCATGTTTGCTATCTACGAACTCATACCGACCTGAGGCATCACACCGTCATGTCGGTTTTACAATATAGTGAACATGGCGAATAAAAAACCAAAAAAACCAAGGTGTAATTGCACTTTTTTTGCAATTTCACTGCATTTGGCATTTTTTGCCATTTCCTTGTACACTATATGGTAAAATGAACGATTGCGTCTGAAAGTACAACTCGTCCCGCAAAAATCAAGTCATCATATGTCTATATTGATGGAAAAATAAAAAAGTTATGGCTCTTGGAAGCAGGGGACCAAAAAAGAAAATGAAAAATTTCAGAGTCATGAAGGGGTTAATCTGGCCAGATACCTGTACCTGTAAAGGTACCGTTACACTGTACGAGATCGTGAACAATATCGCTCAAACGTCACAGGTTTGGAGTCGTTGAAACGAAATTGTTAGTACTTTGTTGCATGTAACACCGAGATACGACTAAGGCGGCCGTCACACGGTTTAATATTGCGAACGATATCGTTTAAGCGATCTGCTTTTTGATCGCTTAAGCGATATCGTTTGTGAATCGCTGCGTGCAATCAAGCGATTTTACAATGTAAAATCGCTTGATCGCTAGATCGCAGATTGGTGAGCAGGAGCTCATATCAAGCGATAAACACTTGAACAATCTGCATCATCGTGGTGTGTGACACCACGATGAACGATCTCCCAGCGGCAGAGCCTATGCTGGGAGATGGTATCTATGGTAAACGTCGGGTTACTAAGCGCCGTGCGGCGCCTAGTAACCCGATGTGTACCATAGTTACCAGCGATCTCGCTGGCCCACATCGCTGGTGAGTCTGTCTGTGTGACAGCTCACCAGCGATGTGAGCGATATTGTTAGCGATCGCGCGTGCACGTGATCGCTTACAATATCGCTCACGATATAGATACGTGTGACGGCCGCCTAAGGGCCACGTCACACACACAGATAATTGTGCAGATATTGGTCAAAAATCTCTGGTTGCAGTGAAGTCATGGACACATTGTTCATGTGTACACGGCCACAAAATGGAATAATGTGCCCATGATTTCACTGCAACCAGAGATTTTTGACCAATATCTGCACAATTATCTGTGTGTGTGTGACGTGGCCCTAAGATAAATCGTTGGATCGTTGATCGCAGATTTGAGAACATGTTCTCAAATCAGACTATCCTCGATCAGCCAACCTGCTGCATCGTTGTGTGTGACACCGCGATAATGATGTCGTTAACGACTTCGCCCATTGCACACCAGTGAACAAGTATCGTTTGCTAAGTTGTGCGAACGATAGCTGCTCGCCACATCATTATTGCATCGTTCACGATATCTACACGTGTGACATCTCACCAACTATGTCAAAAAAATGTCCTAATGACTGCGCTCCCGTGAGCTTGTTGGTAATATCTTAACGACATTGAAGCATGTAACGGTACCTTAAGGGATATATTGCTATTTCTCGGGTGTTCCTGTAGATCTTTATGATTGTGTGTACCCTAGTGGGGTGTGTTCTTCACAGCACATTCCCCTTTTTCTATGTTTTTTAGTTTTTTTTTTTTTTTTTGTTTTTTCTTCAATAAATTTGTTCTTAAAATTGATCAATTCTTTGGCTTAGCACTCATATTTCATAATAGGTTATATTGGTTTATGAGTTTTCCTTTGTGTATTGGCCATCTATAAGTAATACCCTCAACTTAGAGCTGACAGTCTGCACTTGAAGCTCATTTTGATAATATTTCAGATAGATAGTAATATAATTACTATAGATGGATAGATATTACGATCTATCTGAAAACGTCTACTTTACAAAATTTCAGGACATTGCAAGGAAGTATAGAGAACTGTCCAATGATCTTATGTAATAGTGACAAGGGGGTATCTTCTAAATGTTGCACCATAATCCTAGATGGGCGCTTATTAGGAGTGATTTATTTATGTAATCGCGTTTCCTTTAATTAGTGTTGTGGTCTTTTTTTTTTTTAATTATGGACTCCTAATGTAGCGATAGTTCTCGCTATTTATTTCTCCGCTTGTTTTCTCAGGTACCTGAAAGAGTTCCGGACTGAGCAGTGCCCGCTGTTTGTGCAGCACAAATGCACCCAGCATCGACCCTATACTTGTTTCCATTGGCACTTTGTTAACCAACGGCGGAGAAGATCTGTGAGACGTAGAGATGGGACATTTAACTACAGCCCGGATATTTACTGCACAAAATATGATGAAACGTCAGGGCTATGTCCTGAAGGAGATGAGTACGTTTTCCTTAGTGCTGTAGCATGTAGTGTTTGTTAAAAGCTAAAAATTCTTTGGCAGCAAGTGCTATTAATCATCTGAGTTATGTGGAAGTACTTTAAGAGCCCCAGGTACTTAAGGGGTTGTCTCATCATGGCTAAATTCTTTTTAGATTCATGCCGAACACTCAAGCTTTAGTTAACACTGTTTATTTTTCTTCATTTTTTATTTCTAGAAAAAGATTTGTCTTGGTTTATGCAAATATTAGTATAACATTTCTGCTAAATGATCTCTTTAAGCTGTCACAGCCTTGAGAGAAGCTATAACAGGCAGCCATACTTTCACCGAGACCAAACTAAAAGTGGACTGGGGAAGGATGTGCTAGTGTTTACTAGTGGTTTCCAACCCCATCAATGTTATCACAGGTTCTGGCACTTTTAAGGGACAGAAAAATCTAAAATGTGTATCTTGAAGCAAAATCCATAAAAATACGTGTGTGTTGTGTGTGTGTGTGTGTGTGTTATGTATGCACAGGGCATGTATTGGCATTATTACACAGCAGATGCCTGCCTCCTACAGTGGGTGTTGGCTTTGATCCAGGGCTGGGATCCGCCCGTTTCCCCCCGGTTCCCTGGAGCCGCTTGCTAAAACAGCACCCGGCTCCCAGAACCGGGAAGATCAAGAGCCGCAGCTGCTCTCATTGCTCCCCGGCATCCCCGCGGGCTGTGACTGTGGAGAGCAAGGAGAAGGAGAGTGGCAAAGTGCAGCGGCTGCTCTGTGCAACAGGACCTGTGATGATGTCACATGGAGGGGAGGAGTCAGGGGGTCACCTGATCAGCTGCTCTGTGTATGCAGGACTGCTGTGCTGGTTGTCATGGTAATGGATGAGGTAAAGTTTGTTTGGGGTCAGGAGGGATTTACCGTGTGGATGTAGCAGAGCCGAGAGTGTACTCGGTGTACTCGGAGCCGTGTGTGTATGAGGTGTACGGAGCGGAGGTGTGTGTGTACGAGGTGTATGGAGCGGAGCCATGTAGAGTACAGACCAAAAGTTTGGACACACCTTTTCATTCAAAGAGTTTTCTTTATTTTCATGACTATCAAATTGTGATTCACACGAAGCTCAAACTATGATTAACAATGTGGAATTTTAGCAACAAAGTGTGAACAACTGAAATAGTCTATATTCTAGGTTCTCAAGTAGCCTTTGCTTGATTAATGCTTTGCACATCTTGGCATTCTCTGTGAGCTTCAAGAGCGTAGTCATCAGAAATGGTCTTCACAGTTTGAAGAGTTCTCAGAGATGCTAGCACTGTGCCTCTTGCCTTCACTCTGTGGTCACAGCACCCCAAACCATCTCGTTGGGTTCGGTCTGGTGACTGGGGCCAGGTCATCTGGCGTACACCCATCACTCTCCTTCTTGGTCAAATAGCCCTTACACGCCTGGAGGTGTGTTGGCCCAACTAACGCAAACCGATGGATAGCATGCGTACAGTGCTGTGGTAGCCTGCGGTTCAGTATGCCTTCAATTTTGTAAATCCCCACAGTGTCACAGCAAAGCACCCCCAAACTCACACCTCCTCCTCCATGCTTCACAGTGGGAGCCAGGCAGTAGAGCCATCCATTCACTTTCTGCGTCGCACAAAGTACCGTGGTTGGAACCAAGATCCTCAAATTTGGACTCACAGACCAAGCACAGATTTCCACTAATGTCTAATGTCCATTCCATGAGAATGTGTTACCAACTTTTGGTCTATACTGTATATTGCACACAGTCCATAGTTCACACAAGTTATATTACAGCCGCAGCATAGTATATGTGGCACCCCTGCGGATTGCCACAGGACCATCCGTGCAAAGAGGGATTTACACTTGGACCACGCACACAACTTGTACCACCCGACCTGGAGGGGAGTCTACTGGTTGCCTTAACCAGATGCCTATAAAAGTCCCGGCTGAGGAAGAGTCAGTATGCAGTTAGGCAGTTAGTCTGCACTGAGCGTGAGTCCAGTGAGCAGCTAGAGAAGGTGTGAAAGACCCGTGCTGGACAAGCAAGGCCAGACCAGGGACCTGACCGCCTGTGGAGCACCAGAGAGGGATGGAGGCCCGTGGAGGAGTAGGAAATAGGGCAAGGACTTTATATAGATCCCTTTAGCTCACCGACCGAGTCGACTGCAGGAAACACTGAATGCAGAACCAGAAACTGGAGGATCTATTTCTCTGAGGTATTAATTATAGACACTCAACCTACCATCACAGGACCCGGGCCAAGAGGATATAGGACCCACAGAAGCCCCATTGTCGGTTAAGAGTAAGCCCTGAGAGGGAGAAAGGGCGAGTTCCAGTTCTAGGCAGACTTGCCACAACCCGATATAGTAGCAGAGGGAGGCCTTCACACTCTCAGGTGAAATCTCCAAATGCACGAGACCTGGTACCCTCTTGGGACTTTTACCTGTTACGGACATCAGTAAGTACCGAACAAACTCTGTACGTGAGTCTGCTTCCCCTCGCTGCCCACCGGTCCTGCAAGCGCTACTATGACTCCCTCTTCCACCCTCGCTGCCTGACGGTAACTCCACTGGGGAGCTGTCTACACTGAGCACACCACCATTGCTTCAGCGGCCGGCCGCACGCGCTGGTACCACCATTACCAGAACCACAGGTGTTGTCACGACACTATTACCCCCATCCTCATCACCATTCCCCCTAATCCCCGCCACTGAGGGTCCAGGGCATTTAACCGGGAACAGACCACACCCCCCTACCCTGTTGACTGCCTCATATATATATATATATATATATATATATATTATATATATATAATGAGGCAGTCAACAGGGTAGGGGGTGTGGTCTGTTCCCAGTTAAATGCCCTGGACCCTCAGTGGCGGGGATTAGGGGGAATGGTGATGAGGATAGGGGTAATAGTGCCCCTTTAACACATATAGATGCTGGGTGATCTGTATATATATATATATATATATATATAATATATATATATATATATATATATATATATATATATATATATATATATATATACAGATCACCCAGCATCTATATGTGTTAAAGGGGCCCACTAAGACTTTCGCCCAGGGCCTGCAAAATCCTGGAGCCGGCCCTGCCTGCCGTAAACCCAAACAGTAGTTCTCCACCACCTATAGGCTATTGGTTTACTCAGGAGAAAATAGAACATAACCTTTTTGCGACATTTCCCTGTTACGATTATGAAAATGCAAAGTCCAGTTGTACACAGCAACAAAATAGAACAATGTGTCCATGATTTCACTGCAACTAGCAAATTGCCAGTGAAATTGCATGCAATGTTGCGACATGTAACGGTACCCTAAAAGTTTGTCAATTTTTTAATGTTCTCAATGCACTGTATTTTTTTTGGACTATAGGACGCATGAGACCTTTAGAGGGGAAAAAAGGCAACCAATTTTGAAGTATGACAATGTTTTATGACACACTGTTAGGGGTGGGGGGAAATGCTGCTGACACTGTAATGAGAAAATTTCCCCCAAATTCTGTACTAATGTCCCACATCCTGGGCCCCTTCCAGGTATACATGTTCCCCTTCCTAGTATATGTTCTCCTTCCTGAAATATTATTATTATTTATTTATATAGCGCCATTAGCTTCCATGGCGCTTTACATGAGGATAAGGGAGACAAGAACAATTACACTAAATCTAGGCGATCGGGACGTACAGGTACAGGAGGGGCAGGGACCCTGTCCACAAGAGCTCACAGTCTACGAGATGTCTCCCATTCTTGTATATGCACCCCATCCTGTTATATGTGCCTTCTCCCATATATATGACCTCCATCCTGGTATACATAGTTCCCATCCTGGAATATGGCCCCCATAAAAGATAAAAGATTATACTCACCATTTATCGCTCCCCTGTAGCAGTGCAACATCTTCTCATGCCAGCAGCTGACTAGACTCCACACGCAGTCAGCTGCTGGCATGAGAAGACGTCATACTGCGGGGGAGTGATGGATGGTGAGTATAATGATCCGCCTGCTGCCGCATTCATGGATATTTGCAGTGTGCGTGGGAAGCAGTGAATATCCACTTTCATTAATAGCAGGCACATGCAATTGCTTGCAGCTGCAGAAGATCACGTGTGCCCGCTGTTAAAGAAAATTTAGTATGTGCCACTCCCCCCGCCCATCATCCTCCCACCTCCTGGCATTGGCTTCATTGCTGAGAGGTGATGGGTGGGGGAAGCAGTGAATATTAAATATACTAAAACAGCGGGCAAACTTGAACACCGGTAGGAGCTGCTGAAACCTGCTTCTGCCTCCGGTGATCCGCTCCTGCCAGACACTCCCCCCAAATTGTGGGGGGAAAAAAATGCATCTTGTATGTAGTCATAATGTCTACCGGAAGTCAATGAGAACTAAGAACAAAGCTCTGTAGCCTCATTCTGAGCATCCTAGACTTTAAATTGAGATTGTATCTACCGCTCCACATGGTGATCTGGACGTTACTGAGGCAGGCACATGCCACCAGACTGGGGTTAATACCAGAATACTGGTCAGTCAGTATGTTACTACACTAATTCCACTCATATACATGATATCTAGCACATGGGGAAAAAACAACTTTGAAATGTTCCTTTAATGTCGTTCACAAAGAACAGACTCTGTATAAAAATATATATATTTCATTACGACCTGTGTTTGATTGGGGTGTCACTACAACCCAGAGGTCAATATAGGCTTAAAAAAAAAAGATGTATTAATTTTATTAGGTGTTTTATTTTCAATATTTACTTGGCTTTTAGTTCCTTTAGGGCATGTCCATGAACATTTGATTTCATATCTATAATTCAATTTAATTCTATCCTTTTGTATTTCTCCAGTTGCCCTTTCCTACACAGAACAACAGGTGACACTGAAAGAAGATACCACCTGCGCTATTATAAGACGGGCATCTGCATCCATGAGACCGATTCGAAGGGTCATTGCACTAAAAATGGTCAGCACTGCGCCTTTGCCCATGGTCCCCACGATCTCCGCTCCCCAGTATATGACATAAGGTAGACATGTTACTTCTCTTACTGCATTCGGTAATACACCTGTGTGATAAATGTGGCAGACTTTGTGCTGTATGCCAGAAGTGTCCTATAAACTGTTATTGGAAAGACTGTGATTACAGAATATTTCATTTTTACTTCTACCATAGAGAGCTTCAGGCCATGGAGGCCTTGCAGAATGGGCAACCAACCCTGGATGGAAGCCTGGAAGGACAAACTGCAGTGGCTGCAAGTCATGCCATGATTGAGAAAATTTTGGGAGAGGAACCCCGATGGCAGGGTGAGAGGCTTTTTGCAATATGCAGAGCTCGAGTGATGTCCACATCCATGCCAGGGAGCAAAATAGACCCCTTTTTGGCACTTTGTTAGAGTCCTACAGTGATAAAGGATTGTACATCTCTTAAGTATTTCAGAATTAGAATCCACAGCATTTTCTATTAACATATCATGAACATTGGTAATATAATAGCCTTCATTGAGATACAGAAGGTAGTTGTATTAAATGTGTATTGTAACTGTGTGTATGATCATTCCAGCAGGAGCACCATGGACCAGTCACTCCTCCTCATGATTTGATCGGTTGTGCCATTTTGCTTTAATTTGACTTCGATTTAATTTTTTATTGGTTTTGCTTTAATTTCATTTTACCTGGGTGTATACAAAAGTTGTTAAAAGTCTACAAACCCTGTTAAAATTCCAGGTTCTTGCCATGTAAAAAAAAATCATACTAAGAAATTAATTTCAGAAAATTACAACCTTGAACATCACACTTAATTTGAACAATTCAATTGAAAAATAAAGTTAAATCTTTTCGGGTGAAAGAGAAAAATAAGAACTAAATTAATGTGGTTGCATAAATATACTCACCCTTAAATTAATACTTTGTTGAAGCAATGCACAGATCTTTCAATTGGACTCAAGTATGGGCGTTAATGAAGCCATTCTTTTGTTGATTTGTAGGTATACTTAGGGTTGTTGTCATGCTGAAAGGAAAAATTCATGTTTAGCTCTTTAACAGGTGCCTGAAAGTTTTGATGAACATTAAAGAGGAATTGTCACCAACCACACATGGTGATCTAATTACAGCACTGAATGCAGCATGTCTGCTGCATCCAGGCAAGGGGTCCCCCAGCCCTTGAGCCCCCTGTACCCCAGATAATACACTTTGAAAACTTACATAGTGGAGCCAAATGGGAGGTGGCTTGTGGCTGGAGCCAAAGGGCAGTTTCACGCCCCTACATGTTTAATCTGCCCACCGCCGCCTCCCTGATGCCAATCATTGTCTCCCACGCCTGCAGCATAACACAGAGCTTATTATAGTAATGGCCGCTTAGCCCCGCCCCCTGCAGTGACATCACCGCTTATACCCGCCCTGCTCCATGGTTAACATGGAGCAGGGCGGGGGAAGGCGGTGATGTCAGAGCAGGAGGCCGGCCGCCCTGCCTCCTGCAGTGACATCACCGCTTATACCCGCTCTGCTGCATGTTAACCATGGAGCAGGGCAGGTATAAGCGGTGACGTCACCGCAGGGGGTGGGGTAATGCGGCCAGAACCGCACCCCTCGCTGTGTTATGCTGCAGGCGAAGGAGACAATGATTGGCATCAGAGAGGCGGCGATGGGCAGATTAAACATGCAGGGGGGTGTGAAACTGCCCTTTGGCTCCAGCCACAAGCCACCTCCTATTTGGCTACACAATGTAATACTGGGCATAACAAGTCAGACAAAGTGGACTATTTTTTTGACCATTTTGGTACATCATTTTGAAAATCATATAACAATTTTTTTAATAGCCAAAGGCATAATATTTTTTTTTTTACAAAAATCATGATCTATCAGGTTTGATTTCTGCTTTTATTGGCTGAAGCTACACTTATTCTTCATGATCGGTCAAATCGTTTGTCATTTTGCACAGCAGATCATGCTAATATGTCAGATTAGTCTAGCATGTTGATTATCTGATGTCCTGCAATTGGCCATATACATAAAATAAATACCACTAGTGAGTTGGCTTCTTTTGATTAATGGAGCTATAACTGATGTGATTGATCCATTATAACAGGTTATAATAGACCCCATTGACTTATTTGGAATCGGTCAGTCTTGTGTGCTTTTGATAGAAAGGTGCTGCTGACTGTGTTGTTATTGACATAAATATAGTTTGTTCCTTTTAGAAGCTCCTTTCAACTGCTGCTCAAGATCTGTAAACTGCATTGAAACAGTTTGTTTATTGGATTTTCCCTGTCCGAATCTCTCTGCTCCCAACCTGGTACTTAGACAGGAAACGTCTCATACACAGACATTCCTAGTAAATAACACAATCTAGAAATATCAAGAAAATCTTATTCTGGGTACCATGTGATCTTTTGTGCAGACACTACCTATGTGCTAGGACACTACAAGACAGAACAGTGCAAAAAGCCTCCCCGTCTCTGCCGTCAAGGATATGCTTGTCCCTATTATCACAATAGTAAGGACCGTAGGAGGAGTCCACGCCAAAATAAATACAGGTATGTTTAAGGAAGTAAATTACAAGGTATGAGTACTTAAAGGGGATTGTCCCACCATAAGACATATATTTTATTAAGCAGAAAATGGGTAAATTAAATATGTTTGTAATTTATAACTATTAAAAATTATGCTGTTAAAAAATCTTTCATGTTACAGAATAGGCCCCATGGCATTATATTGGTAAGTTTTATCAGTCTATCATAATAGCTGCACATGTGCAGTTCTCTATATCTGTTAACCAACATAAAATATATATAAAAAAAGTCCCCTTGGCGTACAAAGCATAGGTGTAGTTTCCCTGTGCTCACCACTTGTGACAGTGAGTGTAGGATCCAGAATGCGGGGAAGTGTGAGTAGTGATTGTAGACACTCTCCACCCTCACAAATGTCTGGCAATGTGCGCAGTTGTAGCAGAACAATCTTGGGCCCCTTTCACATCACTGTTTTTTTTTTTTAAATCGTGGCAGATGCGGTGAAAAAAAACGCATCTGCCGCGATTACCGCATACAGGCTGCACTTGCGGCACGGTTGCGGCACAGTTGGGCAAGCCCCATACAATGTATAGGCGGGCTTGCGGCAAGTGCGGTTTTGGCACTTGCGGCAGGTGCGGCCGCGAAACCGCCAAAACCGCATTGCCGCACTGCGCAAGCCCGCTATACATTGTATGGCTTGCCGCAACTGTGCCGCAACCGTGCCGCAAGTGCAGCGGTATGCGGCAGATGCGTTTTTTCACGCATCTGCCTGCGATTTAAAAAACGCTGATGTGAAAGGGCCTTACCAGCTGTCAAAACCTTGTGAGTGCGGGGAGTTGTCTACAGTCACTACACATGCTTTGCGCATTCTTGATCAGAGCACTGTCAACCTTGTGAGTGCGGGAGTTTCTACAATCGGTACAATGCTTCGCGATTCTGGATCCTGAGCGTCATCAGACTGTGTGAGTCAGGGAGTGTGTCTACAGTCACTACACATGCTTCCCAGCATTTGGATTCTGTGCGTCATCAGACCTGTGTGAGTGCAGGAGTGTGTCTACAGTCATACACATGCTTCCAGTATTCTGGAATCCTTGCGTCATCGACCTGTGTGAGTGCAGGGAGTGTGTCTACAGTCACTACACATGCTTCCAGCATTCTGGATCCTGTGCGTCATCAGACCTGTGTGAGTGCAGGAGTGTGTCTCAGTCATCACATGCTTCCAGCATTCTGGATCCTGTGCGTCATCAGACCTGTGTGAGTGCAGGGAGTGTGTCTACAGTCACTACACATGCTTCCCAGCATTCTGGATCCTGTGCGTCATCAGACCTGTGTGAGTGCAGGGAGTGTGTCTACAGTCACTACACATGCTTCCCAGCATTCTGGATCCTGTGCGTCATCAGACCTGTGTGAGTGCAGGGAGTGTGTTACAGTCACTACACATGCTCCAGCATTCTGGATCTGGGTCATCAGACCTGTGTGAGTGCGGTGAGTGTCCCTACAATCGGCACACATGCTTCGCAGCATTCTGTATCCTGAGCGCCCTGTCAGACTTTGTGCATGTGGGGAGTGTACACATATGCTTTGTACACCAGGGGGATTTTTTTTTAGCGTGAAAGAAACTGTGCATGAGTGGTTATCTGTGATGGACGGATAAAACTCACTGACTCTAGACAGGGGGACTATTCCAGAAAATGAAAAGTTGTTAATTTTTGATTGGAGCATAATGTTTAATAGCTGTAAATTACAAAAATATTTCTGCTTCACTAAATGTATCTTTTATGGTGGGACAACCCCTTGAACTCTGAAGGTCTTTCATCTTCTGTGAATTTCTGAAAAGATAAGGACCTTGTGAAATTCAAATGTCCTCCGTACACATTAGACTAATGTTGGCTGCATCCGCCAACATCGATGTTTTCGGCAAACACTCTGTATAGGGGCATCAAGTAACTGATTTTTGGGGAAGATGTCAATCAGGCATGTTCAGTTATGGATTCTGATTGTTCTCTTTGAGATCAGCTAAGCAATCTGCAGAAATGTCTGCTAATGGCTTGCTCTCAGAGAACACAGGAGTTCTTGGTTGAATGAGGGCACTTGAAGAAGGGAGAGACGGCTGTTATGGCTGTTGGCCGAAACATCGTTCATCTGACAGTCATCTAATGTGTATTGAGAGTTTTGGTGTGGGGTTAAAATAGTAGCATTTTTTTTGTCTGTGGCTTGCTAATTAAAAGGTTGTCCTACTGTCTCAAAAAAAGCATGTGTTCGCCTTGTATGCATGAGTCTAGATTATACACATTTTGGACTACAGTGGGATTCTTGTTCTTCACTTGGTTCACAAAAGAACCAGAGAATCCTCTTTGCCATAATTTCTTCTTGTACAAAATCCACACTCAGCCACATTTTGAACCTATGGCTTCGCCACACATCACTCCCTCTTACGCATGACTTGCTACTTGTATTTATTACATATATATTTATTTTTATTTTTTTTTTTTGGCGATTTTCACAATTAACCTCTTGTTCATATTTGGTAACATGACACGTCATCAGTTTACAATGCAGTTAAATGTGCACACTGGTTTCTGTACAGCCATTTAGATAATTAATTTATTATACTTGAGTATGTAGCATCATCAATTTCCACACTGCTTTTCATACATCAGCTTCGCTGTACCAATGGGGCACACAGTATGTCTTGGGAGGAAACCAAACTCAGGAAGAACATACAAACTCCTTTCAGATATTGTCCCTGGTGGGATGTGAACCCAGGACTCCTGTGTAGAGTTAATCACGGAGCCACCGAGCTGACCAATTTAATATGATGGGCCTAAAGTGTCTACCATATACTTTCTTCTACACCTAAAGCAATAATAATGGGAAAACTTTAGAGACTCTTTAATATCTTTCTTCCAGTTCCTATGTTTGTGTTAGTCTTTCTTGAGTCGCAGCGAAGGTTATTGTACAAAAATTCAAGCTCTTTCAGTTTCCTTTTAATATGATGGTTTGTTGTAGGTCTTCCCCTTGTCCAAGTGTGAAACATGGAGATGAGTGGGGAGACCCCAGCAAGTGTGAAAGTGGGGACTCCTGTCAGTATTGCCACACAAGAACAGAACAGCAGTTTCATCCAGAGGTAGTTGCCCTTCTTGATCAGTTTATATTGTTGCCCTGATTCTAGATGGTGTGATTGGTAATCTCCTGCCATCCCTTACAGATCTACAAATCCACGAAATGCAATGACATGCAGCAGTCTGGAAGCTGCCCACGTGGGCCCTTCTGTGCCTTTGCACACGTTGAACGTATGTTGTTCTGCTAATTGTCTCTATGTACCTGGGGTACTACGTAAAGAAATAGACATTATTTTTTTTTATATATATATATATATATATACCGTATATATTTTTTTTTTTTACTGGTAGCTCTCTTACAAATGTTTACATTTGTTTTCTCTGTCAAGTCTTCTAATAATGTGCCAATCTTGTTACAGAATCTCTTCTTTGTGATGATCTTCAGTCTTCTTCATCTGTGTCAAGCCCTACACAGTCTGGACCCATCATGTATATGCCATCTGCGGCAGGAGACTCTGTCCCTGTGAGCCCATCTAGTCCACATGCACCAGACTTCAGCAGTGTATGTCTTTTACTCTCTATATGTCAAAATGGCATTTTGTTTGTGCAGTGCATGGATGTTTCCCTGATTTGCTGCAGATAGTCGGTCATTTATCCTATTATTTCTTCTTACTTGGACTTGCCCTCTTTGTTGGAAGAGCTTGTAAGCTGATAGCTACTGCAGGAGTCACCAGTGAGGAGCCGTGAACTGGGGAGTTGACACATGGGCATTCGCTAGCTGATGGACAGAGTTGTGCTGTTCAGCTCCATTCACAATATATATCTGACCGCCACTGGAACTTATAACAGCTGTTTGTTGGGAGTGCTGGCTGCTAGACCCCGAACAATCTAATATTAATTATCTAGTTTAAAGGGCCCATTACACAGGACGATATTGTTAACAATATAGTTGGTACGTCATGGCTTTTGGGGCGGTGCAACGACATTGCAACAATGTTGTTGTGTGTGACACCTAGATACGACCAACGATAAGTCGTTTGATCGTAGATTTATGAACATGTTCAAAAGCCTGTCGTCTGTTCAACCTGCTGCATCGGTCTGTGTGACACCTCGATAACAATGTTGTTTACTACTTCGCCTATTCAGAACTGAAGGACGTAGGCGACCAAACGACCGCAAGTATCATTCGCTTGTTGCGGAATCGTTGCTGTCTCGTTCTCGATATCAGTACGTGTGACACTACACTAGCGATCATTGAACGTCGTTCCAACGATGTAGGTCAAGTCAGATCGGTTGTCGGTTCGACGACACATTGAAGTGTGTAATAGGCCCTTAAGGCTCGGTCATCAATATCAATATCAAATTAGTGGACAACCCATTTTAGTTTCAAAATTTTTAATGTGCAATCTAATTGGTATATCCAACCCATGATTCACAGACACCATCAAAAAGATTATTAGTGTCTTGTTTGTTTCCATCAATTCATGGATCAGGTCAATTATGTCCTTAGTCCTTTCTAGCCAGGAAGTGGAGAGTGAGATTGGTGACCTCCACTTGGCTGTGATTGAATCTTTGCTGCCGTGGTGCAGAATTATATAAATGCATTCGTTTTGTAACTTCCTTTGCTTGATAAAATGCCCAACAGAGTTTTCTTACTAGCAGACTAGACCACCAAATATGCCAAGTGTCATCTGAGTCACAATCCCTGAAACATTCGACATTTGGGTATATTCTATAGATACTATATTTAGTATATGCTATGTAGTAGTCTATGTTCACACATTTCATTTTTGCTGCATTTTTTTTTTTTTTTAGCAGCCAAAATCTGCTCTCCTGGCATTAGAAAAGCTGCTTTCAAAATTGGGTTTTGTTGTGTTTTTACTGCTATTTTTTGGTGTTATTTGTCAATAGTACATGTCAGCAGACAGTCAGACATATAATTCACAACCTCCCAACATATATTAAAATTGTACCCTATGCAGCTTATTGGACAGCTTCTTATGATTAAATGAATGAATGAATAAAAACTGTGGCGTCCCCCTAATTTTGGATAACCAGGAATCGTAAATCAGACCACTGCAAGCTGATATTATCAGGCTGTTACGGTCCATCGATATTCTGCCCTTCCCAGCCTAAAAATACCAGCCAACCGACACGCCAGAAGTGGCATATCATAATAGATGCACTAATTTCTGGGCTTTGGTTTTAGCTTTTCCCGATTTGCTTTGGTGCGGTGCCAATCAGGGTAATGGTTTTTGAGTTTGATGTCAGCTGTGTATCAATCCCCGGTATTAGTAATGGAGAGGTGTCTCTTAGATCCCCGTATTACTAACCCAGATTTTTAAACATAAATGTAATGTAATGGGACACTTCTGGGGCACCTGCGGGCTGGTACTTTTAGGCTGGGAAGGGCCAATAATATGTACCTACGCAGCCTGATAATATCAGCCTGTAACTGTCTGCTTTACCTTTGTTAGTTTTTTTTTTTTTTTTTTTTAAATTCCATTTAATTATTCATATAAAGCTGTCCAATAAGCTTCACAGAGTACAATTTTATTATATGTCTGTCGCTCTGTTTCTATAGCTCCCACAAAAACAAGACTCTTCTCCAATAATTAATGTAAAAAATCATTTATTGGTACATCAGTTCAAAGGATATACTGGACATTTAAAAAGCGAAAATGTGGAAATGTGTAAGATACAAAAAAATTCACCCATGGCACAATATAAAAATATTGCTGTTTAAATCAAACCATCACATTGGTTTTAAATATAAGATGGAAAGGTATACATAGAATGTAACATAGAATATGACATTTAAATAATGGACGGCAGTGTGATGTGTGGCACCCCTGCAGGGATTGCCACAGGATCCACTGGTGCAGGGAAGGATGTACACCTTGGCACACACAGCACACAACACTTTCCACCCCAGACCTGAAGGGGGAGCTCCACTTGCTGCCTTAAGCAAGATTCCCTATAAAGATCCAGGCCTGGGGGAAGGAGACAGTTAGTCAAGGAGTGAAAGTTGAGGAGTCAAGAAGGAGGAAGAGCTGGTTGCTGCGACCAAGTCAGGCCCAGAAACAGAAAAGGCTGACGCCGGAGCTGTGTAGTACCCTAGAAGGGGACGGAGGCAAGTGGAAAGTTAGAAGATTATAGAAAGAGGGGAATAGAAATAATTGCCCTTTAGCCTACCTGGACACCGGAGTCCGAAGCTGCAGATGATCCAGTCATAGCAGAGAAAGCCTGGACAGACAGGAGGATTTATTCCCCCTGGAGCTCAGGAAACAAAGACCCCAAAGCTGACCAAACATAGGACCAGGGACCCAAGGGAAGGAGTAGGGATCCCCACAGAAAAGTTCTCATTGTCAGTTGTGGAGTATCATCCTGAGAGAGACAAAGCGGCAGGTTCAGCTTGAGGCAGAACTTTCCCAAATCACCACACACGCAGAGGTGGCTTCTTAACTTTCAAACGTGGATGTCCCAAACTGCATTGGCCACCTGGTTACCCTCCTGGACCGTACCTGCTACCTGCCATCAGTAAAAATGGTACTGAAACAGGAACTATTGTGTGTGTGTGTGTGTGTGTGTGTGCCTGTTTCACCGCCGCCGCCTGGAGAACTTACACAGCCAAGGACTACTACTCCCCTCATCCACCACGCTGCCCTAAAGTAAAGCTACGCCTATGGGGAGCTGTACTACCCAAAGCTGCATCACCATTACCTCAGCGGCCGGCTGCAGCGCTGGTAACTGCAGTACCAGGTATCACAGGTGGCGTCACTTATAATAATCCCCCATCCCAAATAGTTTTCCCCTCATCCATTGAGTGTCCAGGGCACAAGACCGGGACCCGACCAGCCGTTATCCCCACTGAAGTAGCAACCTGTCCCTGTATCAGAGTACTCCTACCCTGTCGACCGACTCAGATGCATAGAGACAGTAGAAATTAAACAGGGTTTGTAGGGAGACCTAAGCTACTGGAAAAAAATGAATAGCCCAAGGTGCTAAATCAAATAACATCCACACATAGCCTTATAATGGTTATGTACCGACTCTCCGAAAGTGATGCAGAATTTTCGCATCAAATCTGCGTCCGCTTTTATTATGTATTATGCAGTAACAGCGTTGTGCTTTTTCTAGGTAATATCTGCTACTTGATGCAGAAAATTTGGCATCCATCCCTGCTGTCCCCACCCTGCAGTGTGCCTCTTTCCTTGCATACTGGTACTTCCGGGTTTCGGATGCGTCACAACTTCACGCGGGTCACATTTCCCCTTCCCAAGTGATGTGTGACGCGGCCAAAACGCGGAATTTCCATGTAGTACGTAACGCAAGCTGCGTAAAAGAATTGACATGCTGCTTATTTTTACGGACCAGATAGTAGAAATCTGCAGCTATTACATGTCATCACTGGCTGCAGGCTGCTCCAGTCTCCGGTGTCCCGCTCCAAAGCCGCTGCCAGCCCCCACATAGCACAGCCCCTCAACCATATATAGACTGTAGGATGCACACCTCCCCCGCACACACACCCACTTTCCTCCAAAATTTGTAGGTAAAATAGTGCTTTCCATAGTCTGAAAAATGTGGTAATACATTGTCTTTCAAAGATGTTCAAAATATGAAATGCTGTAGCGTGCAAACAATTGGGCACCCCAGATCAAAATTAATGTTATGAAAGTTAAGAATGTTAAGCAAGTTCAAAATGAAATAATCTCTAAAAGGCATAAAGGTAAAGATGCCACGTTTCCTTTGTATTTTAGGCCAAAAAAAAAATATTTTCATCTTTTACATCGGCCCATTTTCTTTTTTGTAATTTTGGCCAAAATTTTTAAAATGTTTGGACACCCTGCATGGTTAGTACCTAGTAGCACCCCCTTTTGCAAGTATCCCAGCTACTGTTTTTGTAGCCAGCCAAGAGACTTTTGATTCTTGTTTGAGGAATTTTCATCCATTCTTCCTTGGAAAAGTCTTCCAGTTCTGTAAAATGCCTGGGTCGTCTTGCAGCTTGCACATTTTGAGATAATGTATATTTTGACATGAGTTTAAGATCATTATCCATTTGGTGAAGCCATCCTCTTTTTAATTCACCTCTTTTTTATGGTGCTATGTTTGTATCAAGAATTTGTTGAAATTTAATTGAATCCGTTCTCTCCTCATTATGACCAAAAAGTTCTATTCTACCCTCATCGTTCCACAGGGCTTGTTTCCAAAATGCATCAGGCTTGTTTAGATGTTCTTTTGCATATTTCTAAAGCTGAATTTTATGGTGAGGATGCAGGAGTTTTTTTCTGAAGGCCATGTTTCCATGACTCAAGAGTCTGCTACATCTTCCTGAAGGTGTTCTGCAGTCAAGGGGTGCTTCTGATTTTTCTTTCTAGCAATCCAACAGGCAGCTCTCTCTGAAATTGTGCTTGGTTTTCCAGACATTATCTTGATCTCCACTGTTTAACTGCCATTTCTTAATTACATTTTAAACCTGGGAAAGGACTACTTGAAACTGCGTTTTTATCTTATATCCTTCTGCTTTGTGGGCCTCCACATTTTCATTTTCAGAGTGCTAGGCAGCTGCTTAGAACAACCCATGGCTGCTGTTTTTTGGTACAAGGTTAGAGGAGGCTGGGATTTTATAAAGCTGTGAAATTTGCATCACCATGCCTTTTCGAATGATATGGGTGAACAAGCCATAACCCTAAAGGTACCGTCACACAGAGACATATCGCGGGAGCGCGCATCCCTGACAACATCGCCGGTGAGATGTCAGACTGAGCAACTTACCGGCGATGTCGCCGGCTAGTTGCCGCGGCTATCGCTTGCTGAGTTGCCCAGCAACCCAGCGAGCGATAACCCGCAATGTAGTAGATAGGCGGTATCGCCCGTAACATTGCGGATTGCCGCGTTACACAGGGCGATCAGGCAGAATCGCCTGAGCAACATCGCCAGGTTTCCCAACATTGTTGGGAAACCTGGCGATGTGACTCAGGCGATTCATCGCCTGATTATCGCCCTGTCACACGCGGCAATTCGCCGGCGATGTCGCCGCAACCTGGCCACGCCCCTCGGTTGCCGGCAACATCGCCGGCGATATCTCCCCGTGTGACGGTACCTTAATGGGATAGTTAACTTTGATCAAGGTTTCAGACCTTATCTGAGCACTCAAATCTCCAAGGGGGCCCAAACGTTTGCATCTGCCGTTTTGTAAATTTTAATATATTTAAAGGATTTATCATTTTTTTTGTCTAAAATGCAAAGTAAATGTGTTATCTTTAACTTTTTGCCTTTTAAAGATCATTTTATCTTCAGCTTGCTTAACTGTTTACATTAACAGCAATATTTCCCATTGGTGCCCACAATTTTGCATGCCACTGTATGGTATTGTAGAGATGTTTAAGGCTGTATGGCCATTGTTGGATACTCATTAGATTTTACTGGGAGATTGCTTTTTGATCTCTGGACGACTATTTGAAAGGCATCTTAGCAGGGATGAGCTCCGATCATTATAGACTGTAAGCTATTGGCTTCCTGTCTATATTCTCCTGTAAATGTTTGTTTAACTTGTCAGGCTGCATAATTTTATATAAAATATCTCGACCCCTTATCTCGGAATGGGGTGGAGATATTTTATTGAAATTTGGCCAATATATTCTGGACCAAAACTGCAGAGATGTCACGAAATTTCAGCCCTTTACGGCTTTTTGAAAAAAAAAAAAGTTATTGCAATTTTAAAACGGAATAGTTACAATTGTACCTACTCAGCCGGACGAAGGTTAAAGCAGAACTGTATCTCATAAAATAGGTAAAAGGGTCATAAAACACATTTCTACTTTCACATGAAATTGTTGTGTTTGATTAATTTTTTAACAAATTGGTGCATGAATGTTCAGGAGGTAAACACAAATGTATAACGTATCAAAATGGCAATGTTAATTTCTGTGCCAATTACCGTATATACTCGCGTATAAGCCGAGTTTTTCAGCCCAAAAATTGGGCTGAAAAGTTACCCCCTCGGCTTATACGCGAGTCACTATACGGGCACCCCCCCCCATCAGTATACAGGCCCCCCCCATGGTCCGGAAACCTGTAAAGGAAGATGATTATACTTATCGCTGTCCCGCTGCCGTCCCCGCTCTGCTTCGCGATCCTCCATCTGCCGGCTTCCTGTCGGCGCCGACAATGACGTCATTCGGCGCAGAACACAGGAAGTCGGAAGCCGGTGAATGAAGATGGAGGATCGCGATGCAGAGCGGGGACGGCAGCCGGACAGCGATAAGTATAATCATCTTCCTTTACAGGTTTCCGGACCATGGGGGGGCCTGTATACTGATGGGGGGCCTGTATACTGATGGGGGCCTGTATATACCCTGGGGCTGCTGCTGTATATACCCTGGGGCTGCAGCTGTATGTACCCTGGGGCTGCTGCTGTATATACCATGGGGCTGCTGCTGTATATACCATGGGGGGGGGCCTGTATACTGATGGGGGGCCTGCATACTGATGGGGGCCTGTATATACCCTGGGGCTGCTGCTGTATATACCATGGGGCTGCTGCTGTATATACCATGGGGCTGCTGCTGTATATACCATGGGGGGGGGCCTGTATACTGATGGGGGGCCTGTATACTGATGGGGGCCTGTATATACCCTGGGGCTGCTGCTGTATATATTATGGGGCTGCTGCTGTATATACCATGGGGGGGCCTGTATACTGATGGGGGGGGGGCCTGTATACTGATGGGGGCCTGTATATACCCTGGGGCTGCTGCTGTATATACCATGGGGCTGCTGCTGTATATACCATGGGGCTGCTGCTGTATATACTATGGGGCTGCTGCTGTATATACCATGGGGGGCATGTATACTGATGGGGGGCCTGTATACTGATGGGGGCCTGTATATACCCTGGGGCTGCTGCTGTATATACCATGGGGCTGCTGCTGTATATACCATGGGGCTGCTGCTGTATATACCATGGGGGGGCCTGTATACTGATGGGGGCCTGTATATACCCTGGGGCTGCTGCTGTATATACCATGGGGCTGCTGCTGTATATACCATGGGGCTGCTGCTGTATATACCCTGGGGCTGCTGCTGTATATACCATGGGGCTGCTGCTGTATATACCATGGGGCTGCTGCTGTATATACCCTGGGGCTGCTGCTGTATATACCCTGGGGCTGCTGCTGTATATACCCTGGGGCTGCTGCTGTATATACCCTGGGAAGGCTGCTGTAACACTGCTGGGGCCTGTATATACCACTGGGAGGCTGCTGTATACCATACTGCTGGGGGCTGTATACTACCACTGGGGAGGCCTGTATACCATCGGGGGGGCCTGTATACCACACTGCTGGGGGCTGTATACCTGTGCTGGGGTCCACCCTCGGCTTATACACGAGTCAATAGTTTTTCCCAGATTTTGGGGGCAAAAGTAGGGGGGTCGGCTTATACACGGGTCGGCTTATACACGAGTATATACGGTACTAGTTATATTTATGTCAGTGTCTTCATTTTTTTTGGAATAACTTTAATAGAAATTGTTCTATAAGGGGTGTGATTTGGACAGACACGTGAATGGCCATACGGCAGAAGAGCTCTGGGAACAGTAAACTGCCTGCTTTTCCTCCCGGACCTCAGGACATCCACTTCTGGCTCTACAGGCACCTAACGTCCTTCTGCACACATTGGTGATGAGAGTGTGGTTGAAGGACTGGTCAGGAGGCATCGGGGAGCCACGGCAGGAACAGACAGGGAAATACAAGATGGCCCCAATGTGCCACCAGCAGGTCCCAAAGCATGAAGGTTGTCTGCAACTAGCGCAGTGATGAAAATGGCTAGTTTTGCCAGAACTGCTCAAACGGACGACTGCTTCAGATATGCCACAAGTTCAAAGTGAAAGTGGTGCATTCCAGTTCTCTACGTCATTGGGGAAGCTGGGGGGGGATATGTTACTGTCCACCCTGATGACACACATACTTTGCAGCCTCAATTATAATCAATTTTTCCTGCTTCAAATTCACTTCAGTTTGTGCATGAGCCCACTTTGAAAGATGTTTTTGTGGCTGTCTCACAATGTAATTCAGCCCTATCTTCACTTGCTGCACAAATGACCTATTGTACATGAGATGAGGTCTGCAAAAAAATACTTGACCGCACTGCAGCAGCAGAAGGGAGTATCTGGTGATCTGGAGGATGTTATCACAGCTAACCCGGAAATCACAGAGTCAGGATCAGCAGATATCAACTCTCCTGTCTAAAACAGGTGACCTGGAGAACAAACGTAGGCAAAATAATGTAAGGGTGGTTGGTATCCCAGAAAAAAACAGAGGAAAATAACCTTACTGAGCACTTAAAAAAATAAGTCTGTACTCGTTATTCTCTGAATTTATAACCCCACTATATGCAGTGGAAAGTTTGTATAGGGTGCCCTCCAGACCGGCACCACCAGGCGCTCCCTCGTCCAGTTCTAATGAAGCTGCTTCATGGTAGAGATAGAGATGCCATCTGGTCTGCACATAATAAAGAGGACATTTCTCTCAATGGCCATAAAAGCTCTTTTTTTCCTGGACTATGTTAAATGTCATCTTCATAATTTGCACATCTTATTTTCTTGTTAATACAGCAGAGCAGAGTGGCAGCCCTGGGAGAGACATTCTTTTTTAAATATTCTAAAGAAGCATTTTATTGGATGGATCTCCATTAGCACAGAATCCATTGCAGTCCACAAAGCTCACTCTGCATATTCCAGGCTTTGTGCCATCGGTGTTATTCTGATTGTTACCTGAAGCTAGGATTCCTTTATTGACTCATTGACCCAGTTGATCCTTATATCCTATTATGGCAGGCTCCCAAGGAATATTTTGTTGTTCATTCTGGTCTGTCCTATTGCTCCATATTTGGTTATAGGTTGGACTGGTGTTTTATTCCGTTTGCCACCGTCATGTACTTCCATGTTGCTGATTTGTCTTAAGGGGGTTAATGGGTTAACAAGTACTGCACGGAACGTCAAACCGTTAATAATTATTTTGATAATTAACAGGTGTATTATTGTATCTCTACTATGGTGTACAGGAGGGCTAGCAGCAAATGCTGCCTTTTATAATTGTTTGTTCATATAGATTTCAGTGGTATAGCTTAATAATGTCAAATTTCTTTCTTGGAATGTTGAAGGGATAGGTTATGCATCAAAAACTGTGGCTTATGGCTACAGTCACATGCTTAAGTGAGTTTGCTAGAAACGTATCAAGATAAAGATAAAATTGCAATTGTGACCGAATCATGGATTAGTGATGATTTCAACTCAACTCCTGTGAGTTACTTCAGAGTAGTCAGTATTTTATTGCAGTGAATCCACTCCCTTCAGAGCATGTTCTTCATGATTGACAGGGATGGCAGATTTGTGGGCATTCATTCCTAAATCCTTTCTAGACAATTACTGCAGATTGCAGTTTGTGCCCCCCCACTCATATAAAAATGGTGTGATGACGATGATGACATCACTCATTGACAAGAAACCGGGAATCCTTGTACTTATCATGGGAGACTTTAACGGCATTTTCACCTATATTGTCATCAGCTCAGGTCAGATCAGGCTACAGAGTCTACTCCCATATCTAAATTTGCTATGCTATTGTGGTTATTATCAGACTTGTGGACCATTAAACACCCTAGAGTAAGACAAATCTCACAAAACATCACATATTGATTTGGCATTGCATACAAAACATGTCCTATGTCTTGTGGAGACTGTGAACTGCCTGCCCCCACTGGTGTCCTTATGCTATATGCCTACACTTTGGCCGATCAACCTTTTTGGCTCAAATTATAGACACAGGCAATTAGTAGAGCTAAAGTAAGTCAAGACAGTTTGGGTAATTTTTCCAAGATAGAGTTTGGTCTACATAAGAGCAGTCTGTACTAACTGGCACAGCAGGGGACCTATTGACCTGGAAAGAGACATAGAATGCATACAACTCTCACGTTATAGTAACTGCCAAAAATAAATATTTTTTTTTTTTCTCAGCAAAGAGATTCTTTGAAGAGGGTGAAAAATCCGCTCTCCTATTGGCCTTAATTGTAAGGGCACAGTTAGGGTCAACCTTTGTTTGACTATAGTACCCTCTCTACTTCTTAAGACCAATCAGACTGATTAGGTGTTGAACATCTTTACATCTTTTACAAATTTATATCTAAAATCTTTACAAGTCTGAAATGGCCTTTACTAGAGATCCGATTCTGACTCATTTGAATGAGGTAGACTAGGAAGATCCATCGGGTTATGATCAAAAATACGTAAGATGGAAGAACTGCAGATGGCAGTGGCTTTTATGGTCAACAATGAGTTACCAGGCTCAGATAGCCTTCCCACAGAGATGTATAAAAAAAAAATATAGAGATAGTCTATTGCCCAAATTGTTGCAGTTTTCAGAGGCTGTTAAGGGAAGAGGGTTGTCTTGTTCAATGCAAGAGGCGGTGATAGTAGTTATACCTAAATACGGCAAGGACCCATTGCTCCGGGACCCATATTGTTGCTGCCTAATGACATTAGGATCATAGCAAAAGTTCTTGTTCTAGGCTCAACAAAGTGATATCTTCTGTCATACACACTACTCAATCAGGCTTTATACCCACTAGCTCTAAATCTGGTAACATTTGTTGGCTTCAGTATTCAATTGCCAGCTGATAATGAGGGAGAAAGGGTAATTTGTTCACTTGATGCCACTAAGGCATTACTCGGTTCAGTGGGAATTACTGTGGGCAGTTCTGGGTAGATTTGACGAGGGCACCCAGTTTATTCTATGGAAAAAGATGCTATATGGGAGACCAATGGCTAGGATAAGAGTGAATGGGTGGATTGCCTTTAGATTGAGCAGTGGCACATGGGAAGGTTTCCGCTGTTCCCTCTGATCTTTGCACTGGCTATTGAGCCCCTTGTAGAAGCCATTAGGAAGCACCTGGGCATAGAGCGTTTTCGTAGAGGAGAGGTAGGAGGCGAAAATGGCTGTATATGCCAACAATACTTTTTATTATTTTTGGCTAGGGCTATACCACTCTTCGTATAGCAGTGGAGGCAATTGAGAGATTTGGGAATTATTCAGGGCCAGTAACTAACTGCATTAAATCAGTTTTACGTCCCCTCCACAGAGGAAACCATGCGACCAACTATGCCAGCCCTGGATTACATGTGTCCTCTAAATTCAAATATTTGGGGTTGAGATCACTGCAAGTTGTAAGTGACTGAGAGATTAAATCTTTCTACAGTTGTTACAAAGTTCAAACAAAAGATGGGCACGTGATCTAGATTAGATTACCATTGACTCTAGTATACCTTGTTAACCTAAGCAAATTGATCTGGATGTCTTCAGTTTTATATGCTAAACAAGGCAAGTAGCTGACTGTGGAACTGATTGTGAACTTTTAACAGCAAAGATTAGAGTCAAGCTGCACAAGTGGACTAGACAACAGGTCGTTTCCAATTTCGATTTGACCAACATACCTAAAGTTTTTTTCAAATGGTCTGCACAACTGATTTAAATCACTGGACACAGTTGAGAGGAAGCCTAAAGAATTATGGACAAATATAAAAGATTATCATTACTGAAGAGGCTAGAAAGGCAATAAATAAGAGGCAGAAGAGACCCCAGCAGCCATGGTTAACAGAACAGACCCTAAAGGTCCTGTCACACGCGTCAATGTCGTCAGCGATCTGATCGCTGACGACATTGACGGCTGATTGCTGGTGAGCTGTCACACAGACAGACTCACCAGCGATCAATTGACCAGTGACATCATGGAAACGATTTAAATATCGTTTCCACGATGTCCTGCTCCCGCTGCCAGCCTGCTGGAAGCGGGAGCAGCCTGGTCTCCAAGGTACACGTCGGGTAACTAGGCAGCGCGCGCTGCCTAGATACCCGACGTGTACCTTAGTTACCAGCCTCCTCCGCTCACCCGGTGAGCGGAGGAGGCTGGTAACTAAGGTACACAGTCGGGTATCTAGGCAGCGCGCGCTGCCTAGTTACCCGACGTGTACCTTAGTTACCAGCCTCCTCCGCTCACCCGGTGAGCGGAGGAGGCTGGTAACTAAGGTACACAGTCGGGTATCTAGGCAGCGCGCGCTGCCTAGTTACCCGCAGTGTACCTTGGATACCAGCTCCCAGCGCTTCTGAGAGGCGCTGGGAGCTGGAATATCGCTAGTCCCGGTGTCACACGCAGCGATGCTGCGTGTCCACCGGGCGACAATCGCCAGGTTTTAGGACTGATTCTAAAACCTGGCGATCATCAACCAGCGATTTATCGCTGGTTGATTCACTATGTCACACGCGTCAATATCGCTGCAACGTCACGTGCAGCCGATATCGTGCAGGCGATATTGACGCGTGTGACAGGCCCTTAAGGATCATCGAAGAAAGAAAAATGGCAAAAGATAACAAGCAGGACCCAGGCAACATCAGTGAAAGCATAAAGAGAGCTATTCTAGCAAAGAACTTTTATCAGAAGATCTGTACAGAGATAGAAAATGAACATCTGAAGCCCAAGAAGGCATACCAAAAGATCAGAGATACGATGAAAGATCCAATCAAGAGTGGGAATTCTGAAAGACACCAATGGGAACAACCTAATTGAGCCAGAACTGATCAAGGAAAGATTGAAAGAATACATGGAGCATCTCTACAAAAACGACCCAATGATACTGGAAGAAACTGAGACTAAATATGATAGAGAACTGAACATCTTGATAGATGAAATGTTTGCAGCAATAAAGCTTATTTCAAAAAATCAAAGCAATTGGATGTGACAATATTCCAATAGAAAAAACGTGCCACATGCAGCCAAAAAAAAAAATCCAACACACCACTTGGCAGTAAGTGAACAGACCCCACTTAGATGAAGAAGCACAGGTGCACAGAACGATTAAACCACATCACCCTGCCTAGGCATGGGGAAGGTGGCTTGCTATGCACTCAAGGCTTGTCCATTAGGACGCTATTCACATTGATAAAAAATGGTGCAGAGTGTCTGATAGCCTATATCGTTTATGACCAGCACTTAGTGGTAGGAGGTTGATGGTGCTATGTAGGAAAGAATCTTGTGATCTCTATCGCAGTTATAATAGAATCCAAGCACTCATCTGGTTCAGTTTCAAGTGATTTATTGTGAAGAATACATGGCCCCCTATTAGGCCTTTCTCAACACGTCACTGCTAATGATGTTAGGGGAGTACACCTCAGGTATGGAGCATTGTATGGTAAGACGAGAGCCCCTTGCACCATGGAACAATACATCTGTTGCAGGCCTATTAGGCAGTGTATCTGTGCAGACTTTGTGCTGTCTCAGCCCAGGCACGGACGGTGCTGGCTCTCCCAAGACTATGATACTAACGGTACTTCCCCAGACCAGGGGTCACACACTGGGAGCTACCACATCAGGGGCTATCAGAAACCTACTAAGATGATACTCCAGCATTCTGGAACATTCCACATACCTATGGGTACAGCACAAAGCCTGCACAGATACACTGCCTAATAGGCCTGCAACAGATGTACTGTTCCATGGTGCAAGGGGCTCTCGTCTTACCATACAGTGCTCCATACCTGATGTGTACTCCCCTAACATCATTAGCAGTGACGTGTTGAGAAAGGCCTAATAGGGGGCCGAAACGTTATTGCTGTTGTCACCTCATCATCCAGGTGTGCTTCACAGTAAATCACTTGAAACTGAACCAGATGAGTGCTTGGATTCTATTATAACTACGATAGAGTGTCTGATAGCTACCCACTGGCCCTGCCACTAGATCAAATGGGCAGCCCAGTACGATGTCTCTGCACCACTGGATGAATGACACCCCATGGGGCCCAGCCACAACCTGCAAAAAAGATAAAGTGCAAAAAGGTTTTTTCCTGAAAACAAAAAAACCTTTTATGTGAGGTATTGGTTAGATGCTTTGGTCAAGACATTGTAAGCTCGTAATCCGTGTTTTTTCGGCTGCATGTGGTAAGTTTTTTTTTTTTTTTTTTTTTTTTTTTTTTTTTTTTTTAATGCTGACTTTTTTTGAGTAGTTTTAGTGTTTTTGAATATTCCAATAGACCAATAAAGTCTTCTGAAGCAGCAGTCAAAGTCCTGTGGTGTCGCGCACACCGAGGGAACTACTTGGCAGCGGAAAACTGTCACTTTAAAACACGGTTATTTGCACTAAGTCCATTAGTTTATTCACATGCCTCATTAACTGCATATAGTACATAACTATGTCTCTTCAGACTGTCCCAATGGCTGGGATGACACACACAGCATGTCCCGGTTAGTCCATAATAGAGATCACTGACCTTAGTCCATAGGAGTGATCACTAGATCACCTTAGTCCATGATGAGGAGGTGCAGCCGGATCACAGACTCATGTCTGGTCCGGACTCGCACCGACTTCAAGCTCCCTGAGTCCGGTTTGATACAGGCTTCCTAGGTCTCTTCACCTATTGTGGGCTCTGGGACCATGTCCTTCCTTCAAGGCTCCTCTACATCTTGTGGTGCAGGACCTCTAATGACCTCACAGCTCATGTAACCAAGAGGGAGTCTGCTTATGTCTGATGTGTCACGCCCACAGGAGGATCCAGGTTAGACAGCCACTACCCTGGCTTTCATCCTGCAACCTAACACATTTAATGCCTTACCAGAGTCGTGGAACCACAAGTCCCAGCACCGCACCTGTATGGCAGTCAACTGCTGCACCACAGTCCTAACACACCTATGTTAACAGATATGGACTATTGGTAAATGGCCCAAGGACTGGACAAGATTGATCTTGCCAGCAAAATACTGCTGTAGATACTACAAAGATGGCTACAGCCTTACTTTGACAAATTGTTGCCAGAGGATCAAGCAGCATTCAGAAAAGGTAGAGGAGCAAGATTTGTAATTGCTAACATGAACATGATAATGGAAAAGGCAAAAGAATACAACAAGACGCTTCATTTTTGCTTCATCAACTACAGCAAAACCTCCAAATGTGCTTATCACCAGAAGCTATGGACTACCATGAAGGACATGAGCATGCCGAACCATCTGATCAGCCTCATTAGGAACCTTTTACTTTGAAGTAACAGTCCGCAAGGAATATGATGACACAGCATGATTGAAAGTAGAGCGAGGCATTGGAAAAGGCTGCATCCTGTCACCATTTCTTTTTAATACTCTATGCAGAAGCTATTTTCAGGAAGGCGGGACTTGCAAAAAAAGAAGGAATCAAAATTTAAGGAAGAATCATCAACAGTCTAACATACGCAGATGATACAACACTGATGGCAACAAAGCGTAGATGGAATGAAGTATTTATTACTGAATGTCAAGGTGGAAAGATCGATCTTGAGACTGCAACTCAACAAGAAGACAAATATTTTGACTATTGCCAGGTATGACGGAGACACATTTTAGATGAATTTCAACGAACTGGAAGTGGTAAAGGACTTCAACCTACTTTGATCAATGAGCGCTCAAGATGCATCAGCAACACCGGAAGTCAATAGCAGAATACCAAACGATGCCGCAGGTTGCTTAACTTGACGTTGACAGGTTTTCCTGCATGCAGGAATAACCTGTCAACTACAACTTCAACAGCTATCATTGTTGAATCGTGCGTTTACACGCAACCACGCAACAATGATGTTGTTTCAGCATCGTTCCTGACGTCACTTTTGAACGATATCGGGAACAATGTTGAAATGTGTAACGGGCCTTAAATTGTTAGGATTTTGTGCTTGTAATGCTTTCCTTGGAATCAAGAAAATACGGTGAGCTTTTTATTGTAGATGCTGGCATTTAATAATTTCTTATTACTGGCTCACTCATTGAATATTATCAGCTCGGCCTCAGTTATCCCTTTTCCAGTGTTTTTGCTTTTTGTACCTGTGACAGATTAACATGTTATTAATATATGCTGATGTGTGGGAGAGAGAGGATTGTTTGGGGAAAATGACTATCGTTATCACTAGTGATGAGTGAGTGTAATCGTTACTATTCACTACTCGCATGTATAGTACTGTATTCATAATACTCGTTACTCGATGAGTATTACAAGTGCTCGTCAGTGATTTTGATTGTTATCAGTCTGACACAAATTGACAGCTCCCTTCAGTACACAAAAATGAGCTAGAACCTCAGTGAGAGCAGATTGAATGTTAGGCTCTCTCTGGGGGCACATCTAGATGTTTTAGGCATTGAAATTGTAAAAAAGCCCACCCTCCCGCCATGTCCTGGAAAGACCCGTCTTTTAATCGGGTGTGTGAGTGGAGCCAATCACTAATTGATTAACTGACTCTCTATTCGGACGAATATGCGAGTATTAAAAACTACTCGTTACGAGTATAGCTAGTGCAAATATTTCGCTACTCGCTCATTACTAGTTATCAGTTTTGAAACCGGAATTAAAAAAAATTTGATTCTCAGTATCCTTAAAATAATTTCTCTCATTTTATTTTGAAGGTATGGGGCAAAATGAGCCACCTTCCCACTAGTCCAACGTCAGCAACTGTAAGTGCTATTTGCTGTTATGTGTGGTTTTTTTTTTTTTTGTGGTTTTTTTTTTTATAATTTATTCAACATAAAGAGAGAACAGACAAATATTTAAAGTGAAACTCCAGGCAAATTTTCATAACCAGTAAAATTGGACAAGCCGGGGAAATTGGACATGGTCAGATCTGTTAGTGCCTTCACTGTGGCCCATTTTTTTTTTTTTTGCAAATTATGCTGGTGTACTGTACACTTTATATCCTTAGTACCACAGGAAATAAAATAGCTGCATTTTACCTCTGTAAGTACTCCTTATCTGCAAGTGCTCTGCACATAATGCCAATATCTCTTCTCCAATTTAGCTGCTAATTTTTTGCATTCAGACCATAAAATGCTGCAGCTTGCATAAAATAGTATAGAGAGCAGTCAGTAGTAAGAGCAAAGTGTTGGAAAGAGCAAAACGTTTGTGGGGTACAGCTTCAGTCAATACTTGAAGAGCTAGAAGTGATGTCAGGGAAGGTGGCGTAGTTTGGAAACTTTTTTTAACATTTAGGCTACAGTGCCTACAAGAAGTATTCAACCCCCTGCAGATTTAGCTGGTTTGATAAGATGCAAATAAGTTAGAGCCTTCAAACTGCAAACGAGAGTAGGATTTATTAACAGAAGCATAAATCTTACAAACCAAAAAGTTATGATGCTCAGTTGTATTTATATAAATTTTAAACATAAAAGTGTGGGTCAATTATTATTCAACCCCTATGTTTAATATTTTGTGGAATAACCCATGTTTGCAATTACAGCTAATAATCGTCTTTTATAAGACCTGATCAGGCCGGCACATGTCTCTGGAGTTATCTTGGCCCACTCCTCCATGCAGATCTTCTCCAAGTTATCTAGGTTCTTTGGGTGTCTCATGTGGACTTTAATCTTGAGCTCCTTCCACAAGTTTTCAATTGGGTTAAAGTCAGGAGACTGACTAGGCCACTCCAACACCTTGATTTTTTTCCCTCTTGAACCAGGCCTTGGTTTTCTTGGCTGTGTGCTTTGGGTCGTTGTCTTGTTGGAAGATGAAATTACGACCCATCTTAAGATCTTTGATGGAGGAGCGGAGGTTCTTGGCCAAAATCTCCATCTTCCCATGGATGCGGACCAGATGGCCAGGCCCCTTGGCTGAGAAACAGCCCCACAGCATGATGCTGTCACCACTATGCTTGACTGTAGGGATGGTATTCTTGGGGTCGTATGCAGTGCCATCCAGTCTCCAAACGTCACGTGTGTGGTTGGCACCAAAGATCTCGATCTTGGTCTCATGAGACCATAGAACCTTGAACCAGTCTGTCTCCGAGTCCTCCAAGTGATCATGAGCAAACTGTAGACGAGCCTTGACATGACGCTTTGAAAGTAAAGGTACCTTACGGGCTCGTCTGGAACAGAGACCATTGCGGTGGAGTACGTTACTTATGGTATTGACTGAAACCAATGTCCCCACTACCATGAGATCATCCCGGAGCTCCTTCCTTGTTGTCCTTGGGTTAGCCTTGACTCTTCGGACAAGCCTGGCCTCGGCACGGGAGGAAACTTTCAAAGGCTGTCCAGGCCGTGGAAGGCTAACAGTAGTTCCATAAGCCTTCCACTTCCGGATGATGCTCCCAACAGTGGAGACAGGTAGGCCCAACTCCTTGGAAAGGGTTTTGTACCCCTTGCCAGCCTTGTGACCGTCCACGATCTTGTCTCTGATGGCCTTGGAATGCTCCTTTGTTTTTGCCATGTTGACCATTTATGAGTGCTGTTCACAAGTTTGGGGAGGGTCTTAAATAGTCAGAAAAGGCTGGCAAAAGAGATAATTAATCCACACGTGAAGCTCATTGTTATTTGTGCCTGAACTACTTCTTAATACTTTAGGGGGCCCAAACAGAATTCTGGTGGTTTGAGGGGTTGATTAATAAATGACCCTCTGAATTAACTTTTAACGCTTTAAAAAAAAAAAAAAGAAAAACATTTTTGTGTCACTGCATTTCCCACTTCCAGGATGATCTACAGTCCAAATGTCACAATGCCAAGTTAATTCCGCAAGTGTCAACCAGCTAAATCTGCAGGGGGTTGAATACTACTTGTAGGCACTGTACGTTCACACATTTGCGTATTTTGCTGCGCTTTTTTGCGCCCGATTTTTGCCGCGTTTTTTGACCGCGCAAAAAAGCGCAACAAAATACGCTGGGGCTTAAACACGCTGCGCTTTCTTAACCCCATAAAGCACAGGTGATTTCACAGAGGGGAGGAATTCTTCCTCCTCCCCTTTGTGACATGTGTGACCGCCGCATTACATTTTGTAGTGTATTAATATACACTGCGAAATGTAAATTAAACAAAGCCAAATGTATGTAAAATATATGTAAATGTATGTAAAATAAAAATTAATGAATACTTACCTCTCCGATGCCTTTTCGCGGTGTCTGGTGCCGAGGCCAGGCGATGTGTAGTTCTGCAAGAGCCTGCCGTGATGTCAGAGTTCCTGGCGCTGATTGGCCGTTCGCATGACCGCGAGCAGCCAATCAGCGCCGGGAACACCCCCTCTGACATCACGGCACGTCCTGGCAGGACTACACATCGCCTGGCCTCGGCACCGGACACCGCGAAAAGGCGTCGGAGAGGTAAGTATTCATTCATTTCTATTTTACATACATTTGGCTTTGTTTAATTTACATTTCACAGTGTATATTAATACACTGCAAAATGTAATGTGGCGGTCACACATGTCACAAAGGGCAGGAGGAAGCAGGATTCTTCCTCCCCTCTGTGACGTCAGAGGGAGAAACCGCAGGGGCTGCTGCATAAAGAATTGACATCTCAACTCTTTACGCTGCTGCGCTTTCTCCCATAAAATCTACTGCATAGGGAAATTCACTTTGCCGGCAGACACAAAACACATTGCTTATTTTTGTGCGTGCTTTTCAAAATTACCAATGTGTGAACGAGGCCTTAGATCTTTAACATGCTGTAACTCTGTTATTTCCTGTGACTTTAAGGGCCTATGGTGTATACAACACATTGGAGACTTTACTGGATCATAATGCAATAAATAACCTGCTATGTTACATGTATCTATTACTATGTCTATTTTATTAACCAATGAAAATGTGCCCACAGTTTCTCACTAAGGCTATCTACACATTTATAAAAAGTTGCAAATACATCAGGGCTCCTGCCCTGTTCTCACATTCCTTGTTATTTTAGCCCTTCATTCCTCCTGTGTTAGTTAGCAGCAGGGAGTTGTAGAAAGAACTCCACAATGTGGTCTGAGGAGAAAGCATGTCAGTTTCGGGCCGGGTTCAGACCCCGTATTGGAAATTGGACTGGTCATTTTCACATTATGTATGGGTACAGGAGCTGCTTTTATGTTTCATGGGTTACCCTGTCCATAAAATAGACCATAGTAATGCAAGCTGCGTTTTATCTTCCATGCAATTCATGTGTCTGCATGGAAAATTGCCCTCGTTTTCTGCCAAACTGCAATAATGGATCCATATGCTTGTTTGAACATGGCCTTCAACAGAGAAAACGGGCGATAGAAAAGCTCACTGGAGCTCAAATGTTGCAATAGTTAAAAGGTTAATTTCACTGGATGTTCTGCTTCACTCTTGAAATTTAAAGGCTATAGAAAAGGATACTCTCCTTGGAAATACACAGCTCATGTTCAAGGCATTATTAGTGGGATACGATGGGTACGAAAGCATTCAGACCCCTTTAAATTTTTCACTCTTTGTTTCGTTGCAGCCATTTGGTAAATTCAAAAAAAGTTGATTTCTCTAGGCCTCTTCCGCGACAGCATTGGAGGTTGCCTTTGGAGGACTCTCCCACTAGCCAGTGTCTTTCCGGTCCTCATGATGCATGGAGAGGTTTCGCTTCTGTGCTGTGGTGGCCATCAAACTGCAGCATATCTGTCTCTGCCGGGCAGTATTGGTCGGGCCTTGCTCCTCTGCTGCTCCACTGCTTGGCGCTGTGGGACCGCTGCCTGGCCCTCTGGATCCCTGGTGGGGTTAATGCGGGCGGTGGCATCCCTGGTCGGTGGCCTCCTCTTGGGGAGTCCGCTGGCTGCTTCCCGCACTCTGCGCTCTTCCCGAGCGACCGGAAGTGACGCCGGTGGGCGAGATTTCCGGTCACGCACTCCTCCAGCGGGAGAGTGGCGCTTCCAGATCCAGATGCAGGACTTGGTGCAGCGGCATGCGGGCATGTCGCTAGGCTGGCCTACCCAAGACCTGGCGCGGGAGGTGGGGACTTCCATTTGGGTTGGGCAGGCCTTCCTGGATAAAGGCTGCCCTGAAGACGGCTGAACCACAATAAGCTGTAAGGTGGTGTGCTGCCATGTCTTTCCCTGCATCTGCAGAGCCCTGTGTTCCCCCTGCCTCAATAAGTCTGGGGCGAAAGGGGGGGGGGGGTCCTTTATGTCCAGTTAAGCAGCTGTACTGACAGTCCCTTATCCTATGTGTTTTTTCTAGGATAAGGCTGCCCCTAAGAAGGCTAATAAATGTCCGGTTTGTGTGAAGAAACTACCTACGGGTGGGACAAGAAGTTATGCCAGTCCTACACGGAGAAGATTGTTAGAGCTGAACACCCTAGTTTGGTGGACGAATTAAGGTCCATGGTAAAGCAGGAAATGCAGGCATCCCTGGCCTCCCTTTCACCTGCGGCTCCTATTGCTGGGCCCCCCTCCCCTAAGAGAAGAAGGCTTCAGGCTCCGGCTGCCCCTTCGGGCTCTGAGGACCCTGGTTCAGACTCTGATGTACCTGAAGATGCCTCATCTGCTAAACAAGCTGATCTTCGTAAATTTCTATTCTCCTCAGATGATATTGGGAAGCTTATTGGGGCTGTTCGGAGCACCATGGGGCTGAAAGAGGAACAGATCCTCCCCTCAGTCCAGGACCAGATGTTTGCTGGACTTAAAACTACTTAGCAACAGGGCTTTCAAGTTCATTCCACCATTCTGAATCTTATCTCGCAGGAATGGGAATTCCCTGAGAAACGATTCAAGAGCGATTTGTCGCAGATTGCCTCTTGAAACCAGTGAGATCCAATGGGATGTCCCGAAGGTGGACTTGCAGGTGGCTCATGTAGCTAAGAAAACTGCACTCCCCTTTGAGGACATGTCCCAACTTAAAGATCAAATGGACAGGAAGATTGAGAGCTTTATGAAACTCTCATGGGAATCCTCAGCTACAATACAGGCGAATATCGCCTCCACCTGAGTGTCCAGGTCCCTCCTTAAATGTATGGACCGCTAGAGTCCCATATTTTGCTGGGTACCCCTAGGAAATAACTGCTAGATTCTCTTTCTTTGCTCCGGAAAGCTGCTTGTTTTCTCACAGATACCTCTTCGGAATCAGTGCGCCTGACTGCCAGGACTTCGGTCCATCAAATTCCGCCAGGCGGGCCTTGTGGTTGAAAATGTGGAGTGGTGATTCCACTTACAAAATGCGGCTTTGGAAGAGATCCTTGAAAAGGTGACAGGGTTGCAAGGCTCTTCCAGAACAAAAACCCGCCAGGAAATGGCCCTTTCGTCCCTCGGTGCCTCAGACCACCCAGCCCAAAGGGAAGGGGTAGTCGGGCCGGTGGAGTTACCCGAAGGGGAAGGGGAAAAATATCCTTGTCCCCTCCCATCATCAGCAGTCACACCCTGACAAACAGTGACTCGGCCCGGGAGGGGGGGGGGTCGACTGGCAGCCTTCTTCTCCCCCCCAAAGTGACAGCAAATTATCACTTCTCAGTGGGTGCTGAGGGTCATTTCACAGGGTCTTATCGAAGTTGAGTCGCCTTCTCCACCGGGGCTCTGGGTCACTGCCCTGCCTTCACAGGAGCCCAGAATCTCCCGTACGCAAAAGTACTGAACTGCTTCTCGCAAATGTCTTCTCCCCTATTCCAGCCCAGGAGGTGGGGATGGGTCACTACTCCCGTCTCTTCTTGGTCAGGAAACCATCCGAGGATTCCAGGGTGATCGTCAACCTGAAACGTGTCAATCACCATGTCCATTACCGACGTTTCAAGATGGAGTCCATCAAGTCGGCGGTTCCGTCAATAGGACACCACCACCAGATGGCAACCATTCATTTAAAGGATGCCTACTTCCATGTTTTGATTCATCCTCGGCACAGGAAGTTCCTCAAATTCACTGTACTGCACAATGGAGAAATCCTCCATTTCCAGTTCATTGTCCTTCCGTTCGGGATCTCCTCGGCTCCCAGGATCTTCTCAAAGATTATGGCGGAAGTGGTGACCTTCCTGAGGGGTCGGGGCATTTGCATAGTGCTTTACTTGGACGACTTCCTTCTCATTGCTCTGTTCGCTCTGGCCCTCAGGAACAGCTTGGAGGAGTCTATACAGGTGCTGAGGTCTCTGGGATAGATCCCCAATCTCCAGAAGTCACATCTCAAGCCATCTTCCAGGAGACTGTTTCTTGGGGTACTGTTGGACTCCGACAAGCAAGCTTCCTTCCTCCCCGACGACCACAGGCTAACACTCCAGTCCAAGATTTCGACTCTGCGTTGACAGTCGTCTCCCACCCTTGGGGCGGCAATGTCAGTTCTGGGCTCCATGACGTCCTGCATTCCGTCAGTCATGTGGGCTCAGGCTCACTCTCGAGTTCTTCAGAGTCATGTCCTTTCCCACTGGGACAGACTGCCCTCGTCTCTCACAAACGATACCACCTACCGAACACTGTCTCCTCCTCTCTGCTCTGGTGGTTGAATTCCCCCCAGAACTTGCTGAAGGGTGCTTCCTGGGATCAGTCTCCAGTAGTCACTCTCACTACAGACGCAAGCCAGAGGGGATGGGGGGCCATGATTGCGCACACCCTGATTCAGGGGGTCTGGAGTTACACCATCAGTTCCCGGTCCTCTAATTACCGAGAACTGAGAGCAGTAGAAGAAGCCCTCCTTGCTAGTTGCGATCTGCTCAAGGGTTCTCACGTTTCAGGTGTATTCCGACATCGTCACGACGGTGGCTCACCTCCGTCATCAAGGTGGGACGAGGTCCGCCACCCTGAAGTCGGTGTCCTCTCGAATTTTCCTCTGGGCAGAACAGTTCCTTCTGTCCCTTTCAGTGGTCCACCTAAAAGGTTCTCTGAACCTTCAGGCGGATTTTCTAAGTCGCCAGGACATAAGCCCGGGAGAGTGGGGCCTGGACCAAGCTGTGTTCTGCTTGCTGGTTGCAAGGTGGGGGTCCCCGGTCATCAACCTCCTTCGCCTCCAGTGCCAATCAAAAGGTCGCAACTTATTTCTCCCTGAGCCCACGGGACGACGTGGTGGGAGTAGATGCCCTTTCACACGTGTGGAACATTCCTCTCACCTATGCCTTCCCTCCTATTCCCTTCTGGCACGGACGCTGCGGAAGATCAGGGGGGACAATGTTCAGACCATCCTGGTAGCTCCTCTGTGGTCGAGACGGAGCTGGTAAAATCTGATTATTTCTCTAGCAATCGATGGTCCCGTTGTTCTGGGCCCGGACCCCAGCTTACTGTCCCAGGGTCTGCTCTTCCATCCGGACCCGCCGAAGCTCAGTTTAGTTGCATGGCTTCTGAGGCCCGGGTGCTGAGAGTTCAGGATCTGTCTGAAAAAGTTGTATCTACATTACAAAAGAATCGTAAACCAGTCCCAAATAAGATTTATAATAAAGTATCGAAAAAATGTTCCTCCTGGTGTGGCTTTCACCCTCCTGACCCATTCCGTCCGGATATCTCCCAAATTTTGGATTTTCTCCAGAATGGGTTGGACCTGGGCCTTAAACCCAGCACATTGAAGGTGCAGGTTTCAGCCCTCAGCTCGGTTTTTTTATGTTGATTTAGCAAATCACCGTTGGATTCGCAAATTTATGGTGTCTGCTTCTAGAATTTGCCTATGTACAAAGCATCTTACTCCTGCCTGGGATCTCTACGTAGTCTTGACTAGACTGTCAAGTTCCCCCTATGAACCACTCGCCTCCTGTGATCTCCGGTTGTTTTCTCACAAAACAGCTTTTCTTGTCACTATTGCAGCTGCTCGACGGGTTGGGGAACTTCAGGCGTTGTCCATCAGGGAGCCATGTTTGACTATCCGTGATGACAGCATATGGTAGTACTTCAGCTGGACCCTTCCTTCCTACCTAGGGTGGTCTCGGAATTTCATCGTTCCCAGTCCATCGTTCTTCCTTCCTTCTGTCAGTGTCCTCGGACTCTGAAAGAGGAAGAATTCCATTCCTTGGATGGCACATTGATCACAACCTTTTTATTTTTAAGCTAGAACATTTTGGTGATAATTCTAAGTGGTATGTGTGGAGAAAACCAGGCACTGCTCATCACTTGCCCAATACAATTCCAACAGTGAAACATGGTGGTGGCAGCATCATGCTACGGGGGTGTTTTTTTAGCTGCAGGGACAGGACGACTGGTTGCAATTGAAGGAAACTTCAATGTGACCAAGTACAGAGATACCCTGGATGAAAAACTTTTCCAGAGTGCTTTGGACCTCAGATTTGGCTGAAGGTTCAATTCACCTTCCAACAAGACAATGACCCTAAGCACACAGCTAAAATAAAAAGGAGTGGCTTTAGAACACCTCTGTGGCTGTTCTTGACTGGCTCAGCCAGAGCCCTGACCTAAACCTAATTGAGCATCTCTGGAGAAACCTGGAAATGGCTGTCCACCAACATTCACCATCCAACCTGACGGAACTGGAGAGAATCTGCAAGGAAGAATGGCCGAGGATCCCTAAATACAGGGGTGAAAAACTTGTTGCATCATTCCCAAGAAGACTCATGGCTGTACTAGCTCAAATAGGTGCTTCTACTGCATACTGAGCAAAGGGTCTGAATACTTCTGACCCTGTGATATTTCAGTATTTATTTTTTAATCTGTTTTTTTAATCAATATGGGGTGCAGAGTGTACATAAATGAGAACAAAATGAACTTTTTTTGAATTTACCAAATTACTGCAATGAAGCGAGTGAAAAATTTCAAGGGTCTGAATACTTTCCATACCCTCTGTAGATGCTCCATAAGCGAGAAATCTGGAATTTCAATCTGGCTGCAAGCTGCATATCAGTGGTCTGAAAATGAATTAAGGGATTGAGTGTAATTTTAATAACTAATTGTAACTTGGACACATGTAAAAATTACTTGTAAGTGGTATGCATATCCTTATGCATAGGCTCTGGTTAATTCCGTGTATCCTTAGAGCTAGCAGATGCCATTGCCATACTGTATCCTGTAATCACTAAAATATTTGCGTTTGCAGACCAGTATATTCAAAATTAGTCTGGTGTGTTTCTATACAGTCATTTGCCTGTAACGTTTGGCTGTGTCTTTCGTTGGTAGCCTGTTACTATAGATGCACATATTTCTGCATGGAGGGCTGTGAACACAAACCAGTAGAACAGTTTTCATTAAGAGGATTTGCAGAGTTGTTTTTTTCTTCCCTTTATTTTGATATCCTACATTTGAGAAATTGTACAAAAAAATAAGAGGAGGTAGATATAATCTGTATATTAGGGGAGGTAGATATAATCTGTATATAAGAGGAGGTAGATATAATCTGTATATAAGAGGAGAGATATAATCTGTATATTAGGGGAGGTAGATATAATCTGATATAAGAGGAGGGAGATACAATCTGTATATAAGAGGAGTAGATACAATCTGTATATAAGAGGAGGTAGATATAATCTGTATATTAGGGAGGTAGATATATTCTGTATATAAGAGGAGGTAGATATATTCTGTATATAAGAGGAGGTAGATATATCTGTATATAAGAGGAGGTAGATATAATCTGTATATAAGAGGAGGTAGATATAATCTGCTATTACATGCTTTGGATGAGCTATAGATAAAGAGATGCATTGAATAGCAGATTTGTGTCGTGTCTAATACAAGCTTTGATCACTTCTCTCAGATGCTATGTACCAGTTTAGGAAGCCCAACGAACCCATGTGGATCTCCTCCTGGATCTCTTGGCAAGCCTCACAGTTTAGATAACCTTGGTTTTCATGGTGACCTGCCAGGCAGCTATAAAAAAGCTCCCGGATGTGAGCGAGAAGACTCCATAGGAACAGATTATCTCAAAAGCTTTAAAAGCCAGGTCAGTAGTCCAATCAGTTTATGGTGTGTCTTCTGTCTGCAGGCTGTACACTGCGATGTATGAACCCGGCTGTTTCCAGAACTGTGTGGATCAGCTGCTATGAATAGGTTGCTCAGAACATTCACGATCTCTCTCTTGTTTTACAAAGGCAAAGTTAAAATCGCATTCATTAGAGCACAGAAGCCAAGAACAACCTCTACTGCAGACTAAACAGGTAAACCAGACATATACATTCACCTAATAATGCTTTAATGTCTCCAAAATCTGTATTACTGTTCTTTACATTGTTATGATTGTTATTGCCATTTTCTGCTGACTGATTCCCCCCTACAGTGCTTTTTCTACCAGTTAGCTTTCTGCATATGTCTAATTAAAGCCTCATTCTAGACGTCTGTGAATCACGTGGGCGTTCTATTAATGGTTTTCACATATAGAACATATGTATATTCTATAGTGTAATTTACATTTGTTTTTTTTTGTTTTTTTTCTTTTGTACAGACCATATGTCGGATCAAAAATACACATGTCCATGAATTTTGCAGTGTCACAGATCAAAAATCCTCATACAAGTCCATCGATCTGTGAAAATGACTGACATCAGTATATAATTCTTCTGCTGTCCTCAATTTACATTTTTTTTTTTTTTTTAAATCAGATCGTTTTTTATTGAATAACAAAACCATAGAAAAATACAATATCAACTACCAAGGTAGTACATATGATAGAAAATTGCATACAATTGAAAAATAAACCCCCATACCCATCCCCCCCACACCCAGCTCCACCCAACTTGGTCCTAATTCATATGTCAAAGCGAATAACTCCTATAAATGCATGAAAGTACAGGTGCAGATAGATAATAATAGGTACAGGTGTTAGATAGATAATGATACTGAAATACTCTACACACTTGTGTCTAAATGGTTCCAATGGGCTCTTCACACTCCAATTTATCCCCCCCCCCACAATTTCCCTTTTCTACTGCCTTCCCTTATTGATTAACATGATTTATAAAATTGTAAATAGTTCTTTAACTGTTTGAATGTAACCCATTTGATGCTAATACGCACTACAAATCTCTGAATCTATATAAGACTTTATAAATTCGAAGTTACTAGATTCTATGTATAATACTACCTCAATTTTGACTTAATTACAAAAATTAATTAATCTGAAAGTACAGGTGCAGTATTATGGCTTATTCAAAGCGGGCCCGTCCCACTCAACACTAGGTCCGGTCTCAATTTACATTTTAATGAATAGGAGATGCTTTGTCATTTATTTATTTGTTTCATACGTATAAATCACCAATTATAATAACCAACACACAGACAAGTCCCTGATGTAACTTGAACTTTTTTTGCATACATGAGTCAGACATCTGAATGAGGCTTAAGGCATATGGAGACTGTAGGGCAGTGATGGCGAACTCCAGGCCTCGAGTGCCACACACAGTCCAGGTTTTCAGGATTTCCATTGCATTTGACAGTTGGCAATCAAATTACCAACTGTCAAACTCTATGGAAATCCTGAAAACCTGGACTGTGCGTGGCACTCGAGGCCTGGAGTTCGCCATCACTGCTGTAGGGGTTGATTTCGTTCTTTCGACCCTTCTTTCTATGAACCATCGTCCTCTGGTGGACATCATGCATTACGTGGAAAATGTAATGCCTAGCTACTCATCAGAGGCATAGGTAGGGTTCAACTCAGGGAAGGCAGAACAACGGAATAGGCCCCTAACCAGGTAACCGTGGAAACAACGATGGTGGTGCAGCCTAATCGTGTGTACAGAGAAACCTCAGCAGATGACTGCACTATTACTGGAAATAAGTCTATACAAAGGATAAGGTTGCTATATGGTGATCATATAGTGGTAGGGCCCATTCCTGTAGATCATACAAGAGATTACAGTACAGCTGACAGTCTTTCTTAAGGAGTTGTTCACATTTCCTGTTTTTTTCCCATTTGGCCCAGACCAACATGACCACTTCTTCCATCAATGACTCATCTAAAGAGATAACAAAAAAGATAAATATGACTCCTTACATATCCAGCCCATCCCCATCTATTCTCAACCTGCACAAGCTCCTCATCTTGCTGACACCCCAATACTGGGTCACTCCTGCTGCATTTGTTCCTTTTACTACACCTGCTGTGTACAGAAACGGTGACTGCCCTGTTCTCTAGTATGATGCCCCTACGCCTTCCCTAAACACAGTTTGATGGACGCCCAGCTCCTCAAAACAATGGTATAATGTATAATGGCCCCCACATTAGCTTAATCAGTGTATAATGGCTCCCACATTGTATAAGGCCCCCCACACCAGTGGCATAACTGGAGTCCGATGGGCCCCAGTCTTTGTACTGTCCCCCCCCCACCACCTCCTTGTTGGTCAGATGTATGGGGCTCTTACAGCTTTCTAAATCCTTTAAAGATATGTGTTGCTTCACCTTCCCCCTTCATTCTGTAGTAACGTCACCCATACTGTACTAATGTTCCTTATCCTGGGCCCCTTCAATGTATATATGTCCCGCATCCTGGTATAGCCCCCTCCCTAGTATATATGTTGCCATCCTAGGCCCATCCTGATATATATATATATCCCCTATCCTTCGCCCATTCTGGCATTTATGTCCCCCCATTATAAAACCATCCTGGTATTTATGCTCCCCATCCTGGACCCACCCAGGTATATATGTTTCCATTCTGGTTTATGTGTTTCCATTCAGGTTTACATGTCTCCCATTCTGATTTATATGTCCCCCATCCTGGGCCCATTTGTCATTAATATTGGTAGAACTATTATCCATCATGGTACATCTGTCATCCATCCTGGGCCAATCTGCCACTCATCTTGTTATATTGGTCCCTCATCCTGGGCCCATCCTGGTATATCTGTTTCTATCACAGTATACAGTCCTATGAAAAAGTTTGGGCACCCCTCTTAATCTTACTCATTTGTTTTGGTTTAAAATTGGGTTTTTGCACCAGCTATTTCAGTGTGATATATGTAATAACTGATGGACACAGTAATATTTCAGGATTGAAATGAGGTTTATTGCACTAACCAAAAATGTGAAGTATGCATCATTTCAAAATTTGACAGGTGCAAAAGTATGGGCACCCTTCTGATTTTCATGATTTGAATACTCCTAACTACTTTTTACTGACTTACTGAAGCACTAAATTGGTTTGGTAACCTCATTGAGCTTTGTACTTCATAGCCCAGTGTATCCAATCATGAGAAAAGCTATTTCAGGTGTCCACTTGCAAGTTGTTCTCCTATTAGCATCTTCTCTGAGGAGTGGCATCATGGGCTCCCCAAAACATCTCTCAAATGATCTTTAAAAAAAAAGATTGTTCAACATAGTTGTTCAGGGGAAGGATACAAAAGGTTGTCTCAGAGATTTAACCTGTCAGTTTCCACTGTGAGGAACATAGTAAGGAAAAGGAAGACCACAGGGACAGTTCTTGTAAAGGCCTGAAGTGGCAGGCCAAAAAAAATATCAGACAGGCAGAGAAGAAGAATGGTGAGAACAGTCAAGAACAATCCACAGACCACCTCCAAAACCTGCAGCATCAACTTGCTGCAGATGGTGTCACTGTGCATCGGTCAAGTATACAGCGCACACTGCACAAGGAGAAGCTGTATGGGAGAGTGATGCGAAAGAAGCCGTTTCTGCATGCACGCCACAAACAGAGTCGCCTGAGGTATGCAAAAGCACATTTGGACAAGCCAGTTTCATTTTGGAAGAAGGTCCTGTGGACAGATGAAACAAAGATTTTGTTTGGTCATACAACAATGCGTTATGCATGGCGCCACAAAAAAACAGCATTCCAAGAAAAACACTTGCTACCCACTGTCAAATTTGGGGGAGGGTCCATCATGCTTTGGGGCTGTGTGGCCAATGACTGCACTGAGAATCTTGTTAAAGTTGAGGGTCACATGGATTCCACTCAGTATCAGCAGATTCTTGAGGATAATGTTCAAGAATCAGTGTCAAAGTTGAAGTTACGCCGGGGATGGATCTTTCAGCAAGACAATGATCCAAAACACCGCTCCAAATCTACTCAGGCATTCATGCAGAGGAACAATTACAATGTTCTGGAATAGCCATCCCAGTCCCCAGACCTGAATATCATTGAACATCTATGGGATGTTTTGAAGCGGGCTGTCCATGCTCGGCGACCATCAAACTTAACTGAACTGGAATTGTTTTGTAAAGAGGAATGGTCAAAAATACCTTCATCCAGGATCCAGGAACTCATTAACAGCTACAGGAAGCGACTAGAGGCTGTTATTTTTGCAAAAGTTGGATCTACTAAATATTAATGTCACTTTTCTGTTGAGGTGCCTATACTTTTGCACCTGTCAAATTTTGAAATAATGCATATTTCACATTTTCGGTTAGTACAATAAACCTCATTTCAATCCTGAAATATTACTGTGTTCATCAGTTATTACATATATCACACTGAAATAGCTGTTGCAAAAACCCAATTTTAAACAAAAAAAAAAAGAGAGTAAGATTAAGAGGGGTGCCCAAACTTTTTCATATGACTGTATTTGTCATCCATCATGGTATAATTTACATCCATCCCAGGATATATGTTCCCCCGTTCTGCATTTAAAGAATAAATAAATAAAATAAACTGGGTGAGCTCCTGTGATCATGGGTCCCAGGACAACTTCCTCCCCTTCCGCCAACCCCCCCCCCCCCGGTATCAACACTAATGCTACTCATGGTTCCCTAGACAGCCCCAGTTTTTTTGAGGTGGACTCAGAAGCTGGACAGATTTAAAGGGGTTGTCCACTGCTCACACAACATCTTCTCAGCCAGAGTGTCCACTCCCATTAAAATAACTACAGTTATACTCGCCTCTGTCTCCGCTATCCCAGCAGTGCCAGCACTCTATCTCCTGGGGCTTTGGGGGTTCCATCACAAGAGCCCTGCACCCAGTTAGTGCTGGCTTTACTCTTCCCACCTTCAGAAATATCAAACCTCAAGAGGAAGTGAGTGGCCAGCCGCAGCCGAGAGTTCCTCTTGATGTTCAATTTGTCTGAATGTGAGGACAGTGCAGTCACCTGAACCCTGGGTGAGCGAGTACCGATACCGCTGGAACAGCACTAGAGATGAATATAAGTGTTATTTTAACAAGTGAACACACTAATCGAAAAGGGGTTGTTCAAGTAGTGGACAACCCCTTTTAAAGAGGTTGGCTATGATGAGACCTCTTAGGAACTTACATTGGCAGTACAAAATTATGCACCACATTAATGATATTGTGGAAATGAAAATAGGTATGTAAAGACAAAAAATAACAAACCCAGAAAAAATGGTTTTTTGAAGTGGCCGTATGTTAGAATTTCTTAGCTGCTACTTGCTTTCACAGCCTGCTCACCTACATTGAGTGGTGTTCAGGCTCTCTGCAGGGTATACTAGTCTGATATGTACCTTACAGACTTCTTGGTCCCTAATTGAATGAAGGAGGGAATATATTTTCTGGCTTTAGATGGCACCTAATCAGTTCTTACCACATTTGCAACTGATCATAAATCCAACAGTTTAGGCATCAGGAGGGCAAAAATATTAAAGTATGTTTGTAGAAGTCTTCTTCCCCAAATTTTAGTGTATTCTGCATAGAAAGGCCCTCAAACATAACTACTCTGGTTTTAAATGGTAAATCTGTATCTTCAGATTATTATTTTTAAAAAGTGATCATTAGCTTTTTTAGAGGCATGGGGAGAATTTTTTTGTACTGTCCCTGTCCTCTGACACGGTGAAGATGAGCTGTCCACTACTGTTCTAGGATGATTATATCACTTATAAATCAATACAATCATATCTGTTTCTCAGCATTCACCCCTCACTCAGGGGAGAATAGGTCACAGAGTAGATTCAGCATCATGCTGCAGAGAGCAAGGAGGTGTAGTAGGGGCTACATGATCATCTTACATTCCAGCTCCTTCCTACCTAGGTAGTGCAATAAACAGGCGATGTGGCCTCCAGCCCCATGCTCTCACTATATCCCAGGCCACTCTGAATGCCTGCTGTATGCATTACCGTACTCTTCTGAGCTGACCGTGACAGCTGCACAAACACACACACTGTCCTCTCAGCTCAGGAGAGTTGTGTGAGACATACACCAGGCATATAGAGTGGGTGGCATATAGTGAGTGTATGGGGCTGGTGCCACACCCCCCTGTTCATGACGCTAGCTAGAAGTATGAGGGGGCCAGAATTGTAGGATGATTATGGAGCCCCCGGCGGCCACACCATGGTCACACCCCCTGATATTTATAGCAGCTTCAGCCTGAATCTGCTCTATAACCTTATTGTTCCCTGAGGGAGGGGTGAGGGCTGAGGAGCAGATATGACTTTATTGATTTGTAAGTAATCTAAATGGTAGCAGGAAAGTTCAGCTCACCCAGTTGAAATAGTAGTACTCCAGTACAAGGAAGTGGTGCACGGATACAGTCCTGGTCTCTGGACCTGCAATCACCAATAAATAATGTAGAAAAATCCAGCACTCATAAACTTGCAATTATGAGGATTTATTCAAACATGAACGCCATCTATCTAATACAGGCAGTATGTGCTAACACCGACGCATTTCAACAGAGAATTGTCTTAGTCGTTGTTCAACGATATCTAGAGGGAAAGCCCATATATACCTCCTTAATCCTAGCACACATGTGACATAATTAATCATTGACATCTGATTGAAGATAACACAGCAGAGCAACAAATATATACAAAAAACTTACTTTTACAATAAATCAATCAATAAATCAATAAAACATGTTAAAATAGAATAAACAGTGATTCAAAAGCAAATCATAAGTACAATAAAGAACAACTGGTCAAGGGATAATAGTGACAGATCAGGAATGAAAGTAGAGGAGAGACACATATATTGTACTAGTATTGTCAAATCAGATCTTGTCTTTTGTTCAAGCCCAATGGCACTCTACTCCCCAGCTGGAATATCCAGTAAGATTCGTGGTTTAACCCCTTCCCGACCTTTGGCCCACCGTTTGGGCCATGGAAATCAGTTCCTTCCCGACCCATGGCACAAGTGGTGGGCCATGAAATGATCGGGCTCCTGCGGCCCGTGTGAGGGGGGTGACTCAGGTGTCACTGTAGCTAATGCACAGTGACAACCTGTAGTTCACCTCACGGGCGGGGGGGTGGATTAACCACCCCCCGTGCCCAGGGCCCTTCTGATAGGCAGTCTGAATTTCAACTGCCAATCAGAGCGAGTAATCCCCTCCAGATCTGATTGGAGCTCTCCAATCAGATCTGGAGGGGCGGGATGGCAGGTGCCCTCTCCCTTGTAGCCCCCTCTCCCTCCAGGGCCCCCCGATTGCTCTCCAGGCCCCCCGATCGCTCTCCTACCCCCCCCTCCCCGACGGCGGTAACAGTCATCCGCCGGCGGTAAATGCCTATCACCGCTGCCGCCTGTAAGCTTCCTCAGCCCCCCACCCCATCCCTCTCTCGCCTACCGGCGGGTCCGCCGGTGCAGCCGCTGTCCAGCTCCGGTGTGGGCCACTCCTCCTCTTCTGGGCTCCTCCTCCTGGATGAGGTAAGTATGTATGTGAGTATGAATGTATGTATGTAGTATGTATGTATCAATGTATGAATGGATGTCTCTGCATGCGTGGATGTGTGCGTGTGTGGATGTCTCTGCATGCGTGGATGTCTCTGCATGCGTGGATGTGTGCGTGGGTGGATGTGTCTGCATGCATAGATGTGTCTGCATGCGTGGATGTGTCTGCGTGCGTGGATGTGTCTGCGTGCGTGGATGTGTATGCATGCGTGGATGTGCGTGGATGTGTCTGCGTGCGTGGATGTGCCTGCCTGCGTGGATGTGTCTGCATTCGTGCATGTCTGCATGCGTGCATGTCAGCGTGAGTGGATGTGGATGTCAGTGTGCGAGCGTGGATGCGTGCGTGGATGTGGATATATGCGTGCGTGGATGTCAGCGTGTGTGCGTGGATGTCAGCATGCGTGCGTGGATGTGTGTGTGCATGGATGATGGGTGCATAGGTGGATGGATGGGTGCAACAAGGGATCAAGTATCCTCTTGTTGTAGTCTCTGGGATCATAGTCATGGTGCACTGTATGACAGATCATTGTCATACAGTGCACCATAACTCTGACCCCAGAGGCTGTAGGAAGAGGACACTTGATCCCTTGCTGCAATCTCTGCATTGAGCAGAGGCGATCGACGCGTCGTGGGACCTTCGTTGTGGACTACGTCGGAGGTGGTCGAGCGTCGTGGGACCTTCGTTGTGGACTACATCGGATCTTTATAATAAAGATGTAGTCCAAATTTTTTATTTTTTTTTCAAATAAAAAGATTTTTCTCTGTGTGTATTTTCTGACTATTTACCAGAGATTCCTAATGGCGGGTCTAACATTGGCCCTATATTATGAATCTCGAGCTTAGTGCCAGCTGCCAATAACAAGCTGGCATTAACCCCTTTATTACCCAGTTTGCCACCGGCACCAGGGCAACTGGAAGAGTCTGGGTACAGCACCAGAAAATGGCGCTTCAATGAATGCGCCATTTTTTGGGGCGGCTGCGGGCTGCAATTCGCAGTATGGGGGGCCCAGAACGCTTGGGCCTCTCCATGCTGTGGATTCCAGCCCCCAGCTGCCTAGTTCTACCTGGCTGGACCAAAAGTATGGCGGAGCCCTACGTCATTTTTTTTCTAGAATTAGTTCTAGAAAAAAAAAAAAAAGGGCTTTGCTGTATTTTTGGTTGCCAGCCAGGTACAACGAGGCAGCTGGGGGTTGCTGGCAGTCCGTAGCTGCCAAGTTGTACCTGGCTGGACCAAAAATATGGCGAAGCCCCACATCATTTTTTTTTTTTATTACTTCTACCAATAAAATGACAAGGAGCTTTGCCTTATTTTTGGATGCCAGCCAGGTACAACTGGGTAGTTGGGGGGCTGCAATCCTCATTGTGGAGAGACCCAAATTGCAACCCACAGCCACCCCAGAAAATAGCACATTAGAGGCACCATTTTCTGGTGCTGTACCCCAACCCTTCCAGTTGCCCTTGTGCTGGTGGCAATGCTGGTGGCACACAGGAGCACTCCATGCGCGACATGGTGTCCGCTAACAAGTTGAATGGAAAATTAGCTCCAATTATTAGCGGACACTGTCGCGTATGGAAAGCCCCTGTGTGCCTAAACATTGAAGTTCCCTCACAAGTGACCCCATTTTAGAAACTACACCCCCCCAAGGTGTCATTGAACTGTGAACATGTTGGTCATTGAACTGAATCTTTTGAATTTTGTGTTAGTGGCAGAAGATTTCCCCTTGAGAACTACATGAACTGCACTAACAGCTATGTAGTGTACTTAATTGAGTGCACTCTGTGTAATGTCCAGTATGTAGACTGCACTACTGGGGAATTGAAACGACGTATATGCAGAGACATCTCAGATAATACCACTGCAGTTAATCAGTCTACAGTCTCTCGAAATTTCTGTCAAAAACATGGTGGAGATACGAGATCATTGCGGTTTTCTGGTATTGAAAGGGTTTCAATCTCTCCAAGAAATGGAGACAGAAAACGCAGACTTTTAAACCGAGAATATTACTGGATATTCAAGCTGGGGACTAGAGTGCCATTGGGCTTGAACAAAAGACAAGATCTGATTTTACAATACTAGTACAATATATGTGTATCTCCTCTACTTTCATTCTGATCTGTTACGATTATCCCTTGACCAGTTGTTCTTTATTGTACTTATGATTTGCTTTTGAATCACCGTTTATTCTATTTTAATTTGTTTTATTGATTTATTGTAAAAGTAATTTTTTTTGTATATATTTGTTGCACTGATGTGTTATCTTCAGTCAGGTGTCAATGATTAATTATGTCACGTGTGCTAGGATTAAGGAGATATATATATGGGTTTTCCCTCTAGACATCTATGAACCACGACTAGACAGTTCTCTGTCGAAACGCGTCGGTGTTAGCACATACTGCCTGTATTAGATGGATGCCATATTCATGTTTGAATAAATCCTCATAATTGCAAGTTTGAGTGCTGGATTTTTCTACATTATTTATAAGTAATCTAAACATCCCAAAACTCCAAAACTGTAGTGTACAACTCATCTTCATCATGGACAGGGACAGTACAAAAAATATTCTCTCCCCGGAGTTCCCTTTTTAAAGTGTAACTACCATTTAAATTTGTATTCAATAATGTTGAGCAAGTGACTATAATAATTTTTAATATACTGTACTTTATTAATAAAATCTGAATGAAAACAATTCATAAACCTTCCACAAGATGTCCACACTATACTGTGTGTCAAGCTCATTCTCTGTCAGATCCATCTTCACACTGAATATGACCACTTAAGGGAGGGAGCGTGGCCTACATTGGGTTCCCAGCTGATCAATGTATCACATTACCTGGGGCTCAGGCTGTCGGCTAACAGCTGCTGAAGTGTTATCTCCTGCATTCACATGGCTCTGTTCTGTGTGAGATGGCGTTCTTTATCAGTGAGGAGGCAGCACATGATCTGAAGGCAGGAGATTAAAATCACAGGAGCTGTGAGCAGACAGCCTGACAACCTCTGTCTGAGGTAAATCGATTACACACTGACCTGTACCCAGCCGTGTAGGCTCCGCCTCCCACTCTTATATGTTAGGTCTTAGAACAGCATAGCGGGGACATCTTCTAGAAGGTTTTTGAAAGTCTTTCTTTCAGAATTCTCTGATAAAATATATGTGAAAGTTTATTATAATCTCTTGCTCTACATTATTATTAAATAAATAAAAATGTAACCATTAGTTACACTTTAAGTGTTTATCAAACGTTCCAAAAAAAATGTTAAACTGAAAATTCTTAAAGGCAGAAATCTGGGGGGAGGGGGTTTGCTTTGGATTCCAGGTCAGTTGCACATTGGATCTTTTCACACTAAAATCCACTGTTTGAACATTCCCTAAATATCACGGATTTCTATATTTTGCCTTCCACCACATATGTGTTAAGAACATGCATGTAATCTATAAAGGTTGAGAATGCGCAATAGGGTTTTATCTTTTTTAAGGTTGGAAAAGAAGATCCAAATCAGAATCGCTCACCTGGTAAGGTTGTGTCACACACAACCAGCTTGATCGCTCAGAAATGCAGCTGCCGCAGGGATCGCACTTCCACAGGTCACTGTGGTAAATAATCAATCATCAGGACGAAGTACCTTAGATCCGCGCTGCTGCAGGAAAGATGTAAGAAAACACCAGAAACACCGGGATGTCTGGTTAGCAGTGATGAACGTCTTTATTTTTCCTACGCGTTTCGGAGCTGCCTGCCGGGCTCCTTCCTCAGGGAGGAAACGCGTAGGAAAAATAAAGACGTTCATCACTGCTAACCAGACATCCCGGTGTTTCTGGTGTTTTCTTACATCTTTCCTGCAGCAGCGCGGATCTAAGGTACTTCGTCCTGATGATTGAAGAACATGCATGTGTTACAGAAACCTGTGATGGATGCCATATATTGGCATCTGTCGTATATTGAGACTTGAGGTAAAAACAAAAATGTATTTCACATAGTATATGTTTTCTTGTAGTTACACACACTACAGGAATGCACACTCTGGGGCACTTTCCTATACAGTTAAAAAGAAGGTATGGCGACACTCATTTGGTCTCCATCTGGTTTGTGAGGGCATATGGCAACATTAGTTTTTATTTTGGGATCTTTTCTGGCCTATGTGCCTTATTCAGCCTTATTTTGTTATTAACCAGTAATAGTACTGTACTGAAGAAATTAGGGGGATTTTTTTTCTTTTTTATTGGGACCATGTACACTGCTCTTCTGTCTGGTCACAAGATGGCGTTGGCTGTGTCATAGCTAAGTTGAATGAGCTTTGTGATATCAGTTGATGAACTTTGCTGCTGATGTTGCACTGTAATTAACTGGCATAATGTGTTTGCCTATGTAACCCTTCAGATGTTCCTATTTCTGTTTTGTTATTGCTCTAGGATGCCCTAGGAATCTTGCCCATGGGAAGCCCGTTAACCTCGAGCATTTCCTCCAGCATCACATCTAGCCTGGCTGCTACACCTCCCAGCCCAGCAGCTATAAGTGGTACCTCCGGTATGAATGCCAATGCCCTTCCCTTCTACCCAACCAGTGACACTGTAGAATCAGTCATAGGTGAGAGTTCTTTTGCCTTTGCAAAATCTCAGCATTACAAGTTTTGCATTTTGTTAGTGAATTTAGGTAGATCTTTCAGAACAAGAAGCTGTCTGCCAGTCTGAAAACAAAACGTAATGCTGTATTTCTCTGCAGGGGTTACAAAGTCAGGATGTTTCTGCTTTTGTCAATTTTTTGTTTTAGAAAGGTCATGTTCCTCTTTACTGACACGAATGGAAAAAAAAAAATGTGACACTTGTGTCACGAAAATCGGTGATGGATTCTCATAAATATAAGGTTTGGCAAGTATGCCTATATTTTCAGTGCAGTTATAGCGGATAACGGTCATCATTACTTAGATTAGACAATAGAGATGAGGGGACTCGTGGACGTTTGGGTTCTGGGGTCTCATCCAGACTTTTTATAAAGTTCTGTTCTGGACCCAGACTTAATCTGAACCTCATTGGAAGTCATTGATTGGGCAGTTTGGCTCTCCACCCACATACAGACAGCCATAAACAAAGCACTTCCCGTGGGAGGGCAAGGTTTTGTCTTTTTTTTTTTTTTTTGTACACCCTACATTAGATTAACGCTGATTTTACACCCCATTCAAGCTATTCAAACACTGAAGGCGCCCACCATACCCGAGCAGAGCGATGCTTGTTCTTACGCTTTGCGTACATAAAGCACCCAAATTCCAAATACACAAAATTTTTGTAAAGTCTGCGTTCAGTACAAACACTGGACTTTAAAGTCCTGTTCGCGCAGTCCTAAAATATGCAACTGGCTGAAGATGCATAATAAACTTGGTGCTTCTCTAGACTGTCTCGCCTATTTTAACACCACATTTTTGTTTCTTTCGTGGCAGAAACTTGCATCAAATTTTTTGCATATCTTTGAACACAGTATTTCATTTCAGGCAATGCCCCATTTCTAGCAAAGTACAGAAAATGTGTGTAATAAATAATAATTGTAATTTAAGTAAGGAAAGACAGTTCTAGATGTCAATTCTGGCATAATGTGTATTTAGTATAATAAATCTCCTCCTTTATGTTTAGGATGAAGAATGTGTATATGGTAAAGTAACTGCTGCCTCTTTTACCTTCCTCTCTAGTTTTTGTAGGTAAAAACCCTTTCCTCACCCCAATTTATACAAAATTAGGTTTTCCAAGTCTTCCAATAATCAATAAACTCTATTTCACATATCAAATAGGTTAGGTTGGTGTCACACGCTGTTTTTCGGCATCAGTGTAAATCCTTTGCAAACTGGAAGCACCCACATCAGTTTTCAGCCCCGTTGACTTTTAGTGGGGCTGGAGACACTTGCAGGTACATCCAGCTGTTTCAATTATCCCCTGTCCCCTGATTTTGCACTGGAAGAAAAAACGCATTTCGGTGCGGTTTTTGTAACAAAACCCGTGTACACCTGGATCAGGGGCAGTCCAGGTGGATTTGCAATGGGGCTCAATATAGCCTGGATCTGTGGGACTCCAGATCCCGCTGGATCTGGACCGCACATCCGGGTTTTAGAACTGCGCATGCCTAGAATGCAGGGGGCATTTAATTTGTTCCCGATCCGGACAGTCTGCTTACACACTGGTATTATCAATGATCTGGGTTCCCTGATCAGTGATAATACCAGTGCGGGTGCACCAGTTTGTGCACTTGCAGGGGGATCCGGGGAAATCTGGAGGGATGCAGGCTTTACATGCATCTCTCTGAATGAAAAAAAAAATTGTAGTGTGAAACCAGCCATAGTTGTGATGGCTACCTTAGGTTAAGCTCTCATGATGAGTTTGTGATGATGTGTATTTTCTCATGTTTACACCATTTTTTTGCCTTTGAAAAACACCTCCTTTTACTATCCCAGCAAAGTGAATGAGATTTCTGAAATCATGTGCACATGTGCTAATTTTTTTCCTTGCAGATTTGAATAAAAAAAAGTTGCATATGCAATCCGCACATGACTTTATCGATAACATTTTGTCAAAGCCAAATAGCAGCTCTATTTAAAGTATGACATACAAAAAAAAAATGACTACACATATTAGGTATTTGTGTCAGGACATTTAGTCAATAAGAAATTTGTCACTTCAGTGAGGAAGTGGACGAACTCTAGCGCCACCTTTTAGGTAGCAATCCTCAAAGTCCTAGTCGACTCTTTTAACAAGCTTTTTTTAATATGACCAAGGATTTGTGCCAGATCAGAACCCTAAACTGCAGAAGCTGCGTTTCCGAGTGACTGCCCCTCATCAGTGCAGTGTGTGGGAATTCTGATCTGGCTGTGTTAGAGGCTAAGATGAGGTCTGGGGAACTAGCTATTTTCCTCATGGAGAGGAATCTGCCTGACGGCATAAGGAGACAGATAAGCTGATAAGGAGACTTTTAGCCGCAATGCTTCTCAGAGAAATATCCATATTGTCACTTCAGTGAGGAAGTGGATGGACTCTAGCGCCACCTGTCTCCTTATGCCGGCAGGCAAATTCCTCTCCATGAGGAAAATAGCTAGTTCCCCAGACCTCGTCTCAGCCTCTCATACAGCCAGATCAGAATTCACACACACTACACTGATGAGGGGCAGTCACCACGAAATGCAGTGTCTGCAGTTTCGGGTTCTGATCTGGCACAAATTCTTTGTCTGTATTAAAAGGCTCGTTAAAGAGTCAATTATGACTTCGAGGATTGCTATCTAAAGGTGGCGCTAGAGTTCGTCCATTTCCTCACTGAAATGACAATTAGCATATTTCCCAGAGGAGCATTGCGGCTAGAAGTCTCCTTATCAGCTTATCTGTCTCCTTATGCCAGCAGGCAGATTCTTCTCCATAAGGAAAATAGCTAGTTCCCCAGACCTAGTCAATAAGAAGGCATTTCAGTAAAGCAACTGTATAATGGATTGATGTCATACTGAATGATCATCCATCAGATTTAACCTTCAATACCCTGTGTTCAATGAGATCCAAGAAATGATTTTATAACTTCAAACCTTTAATGCTGCAAGTCATACCATAAGTCTTACCTTCCTTTTTACATTACGGTATATAAACAATTTTAATTTTTTTAAATTTTTTCTTTTTTTTTTTTTTTTTAGAAAGTTAGATACATTTGTAAATACATTACATTGTCCGTTGCGTAAAGAGGTAAATCTTGTTTTACACTCTAGCTGTATATTGATTTCTTATCTTAATGGCTACTTTCATCTTGACCTAATGATTTGCAGTCTGGAAAGTCTGAACACACTATAGTAATGTGGCTTAGGAAAAATGAATCTATGGAGGGAATTGGTAAAGTTGGGATGGCGATTAGTATATTCTCCACTGACGATCAAATTGTGAAGGAATTTCTGAACTGAGCTAGCTATAACTGCATTATATTCTCGTCTTCAGTCTTCAGGATTGCTCTACTTTACTACCTCCTGATTTTCTGCTCTAAAAGGAGGACAAGAAGACGAAGAAGTTGTTGGTGGTGTGTTCTTTATGTCTGACAATTTCAACAAGATAAATCTGCGCCGCTTGCCTTAACTGTGCACATTCTCAAATCCAAGTAGAAGCGGCTTTGCTTCTCCAGCTGTAAAGGAGTGCAGGATCACTTAAGATGACCAGATCCTGCAATCTAGCCTTCTTCAGAGCAGAGCCCCTTGCCTATAAGACTCATCACCACTGATAAACTGCAGAGGTGTAATGTCCTAAGCCATCAGTAGTAAACAATAGAACTCCAAAAGCAAAGTGATTTTTACATTAAGATATTTATATTGCCGAGTGGCTTGAAAATTGCACACTAATTTTTTTTCCCCATTTAACAAGATGAATGCATGCCAAATACTCTTCATATGGGTCCCCAGAATAATCACATTACAGCTTTTATAATTATCTTATGTTCAATCTATTTGTAGTTTTTAAAAAAAGCAAGTTATACAATAATGCAAAACAACATTGTTAAATTGCACAAACACTAGGCAACAAAATGTCAACTGTTTTCTGGCTCACAAATCAAATTAGCCCTTCTTTTTTAATGATTTTGATGTGCTCAATTCAAATATGACAAGGAAAACTGTTATTTGGCTCTAATTTTTATGAAATTGAAGAGTTTGCGCATAACTGTTACTTAAATTAATAAATTATTAAAACATGTAGTTATTACTTCTACAAATATAAAACTGCACATGTATTGTCAAACAGATTTTTATTACATGTATTCAGAGTTAACTCAAGTGTATTTAAATCTGCTATGTAATTAATTAATTCACATGTCTAAGCACTTTGAACAATTATAATTTTAACTATTAATATACGTTATTGCACAGTACAAAATATGTCCTTAGTCACTGGATACTACTAGCTACTTTTTACTCGTCTCTTGTATTCAAGCATTGGAATATCTCTGGTGATTGTCCAACTGTAGTCTGCAAGCATCGAAGGGCTCCAATTACCCTATCTTTTTTCCATAGTCGCAATTTCCCGGTGAAATCGCTCACCGTGCTCATCACTCACTGCTCCAGTTTGGTGCAAAGAAGTCTAGATGTGAATGCAGGAGATGAATTTTTAATGACATGTTGCAGCCAAGATTATGATCTGCCTGAAGAAGATTTTCCACCAGCTCTTTAGTTATTTGACTTGGTGTTTCCAAGGAAATTTGTTACCACTAACTGGAATGCTACGCATGCTGCCTTTCCTTGCCACACAGTAAACGGTGAAACTCCTCATCTTGCAGAAGCACATGAATCTGAGGACCAATGAAGACATTGATATTGATATAGGTTGTAGGCTTTCTTAACCATATGATTCGAGTTTCGCTTTTGTGACTCAAAATTCACTTCACTAGTAGATATAGTAGAAATTATCTGCTTTATTAATCTAAGTCCGAGGCATCACAGAATAGCTGAACGATGAAATCAGTCCAACGCTGAAATTTCTGTGTGACTGATAGGGGGAGAACATGCACCTTTTATAGAGTTGTGTAATGCAAGTTTAATTAGAATTGCATCATTTCTTTTTTTTTTTTTTTCATCTATCATTGGTCATTTAATGGATTGCTTCATGAATATTGCATAATCTTCAGTCAGTTGGATGGTGCAAAACTGATGACGCAAGGCTGATGATGTATTCCTTGCCTAGCGTTGTATCAAAGGCTGTGAGAAATATCGACGCACCCCTGTATCGTAAAAATTAGAGCCAATTTCAAAATATAAGCATAATTTTCGTTTTCAGCACCCCAAAATTAGTTAATTACAACTGTTTTCATGTCTGAACCAATTTTTCTGTAGACTAGTGTAATTAGTCTTACAAGGCCAAATTAGTGACAAAACAAAAAAGCAGACAAATATTTTCCAACCGAAAATAGTGAGTAGGTCAGGTGATCAGACACATATGATACAGACTTAAGGCCGGGTTACACGTAACAATGTGCCAGGAACCCGACCAACGATCACTGGCACATCATATGTGATCGCTGGTGAGATGTCAGGCAGACTCACCAGCTACCCGTGTAACCACCTCGACATTGTGGAAAAGAATATAAACTATTCTTTTCTATGATGTTGAGATCCCGCTACTGTATTCAGTGGGAAACACTGGTAACCAGGGTATACATCAGGTTACTAAGCACTGTGCTTAGTACCTGATGTGTACCCTGATTACCAGCACGCTGTGCTTAGAAACCCGATGTGTACCCTAGTTACCAGGGAACACCTCGGGTTAGAAAGGCATCACACACGCCGATATATGCCCGAAAAATGGTCCTGGCCATTGTGCAGCGATCAGCGAGCATGTCATATGCAGCGACTTCGCTGCGAGGTCGCTGCAACGTCACAAAACCTCGTTAGCGATATCGCTGCCTGTAATGGGGCCTTAACACCAAGAAGAAAGATGTTAAGAGAAAATCCTCTCAACATAGAACAGAAGAAAAAGGAAAAGAATAAATTTGAGGAAAGAAGGAAGAGAGGGGGTTCGGGGAGGTGTGGGGGGAAAGAACAAGTATTTTATATATTTCAACACAAACCCACTGCGCCAATTCAGGTCTATTACATCAAAATATACCACTTTTTTTCAGGATAATCCATGAAAATTTGAGTCCTGAGCAAAATCCAAACAATTTGTCTTCCTAAATTTGTCTGAAACGCCAGTATTCTCAGTAGAGATTTCCTCCATCCTGCAAATTTTAACCATCTCATTATACCAGTCCACTGGAGTCTGAGACGATTTCCAGTATTAAATCACTGTATGAGCTGCCGTAAAGCAGAAGTGAGGAATGTCTGTCTTTTGAAATGCTACTGATGGAGGTAGAATAAGGGTACGGACACACTGGTGTGAAACTCAGACGACTGCAATGCGAATAAAAAATCGCATTGCAGTCAGACTAATGGTCCTTTGGAAGTACACTGAGCTGTAGGCTGATTTTCTGCTAAGGGAAAAAAAAAAAAAAAAAAGGTTTAAATCTGATTTTATAGCGAGTGTGAAACGAGCGGAGTGTGACAGAGCGCAAGTGCGGACAGAAGTAAGTGTGTGACTTGTGATTCAGTGACTTTGGATTCAGGGAGTTTGGAAGGGTGGAATTACTGAATTGCTGGTTGTATTTAATTAATACTTTGCATTTCTTTTTACTTATCATTTCTGTCTGGTGCAATCCCCATTAGGAAATGAGCTCCATGATTGGCAATGCCATCCAGTGTACATCTTTCCACATGTATGCATTCCTTGAAAAGCCGCTCGAGGGTGCATACTGCTGTGTGAGATGTGAGTACGTTGTGCATTTGGAAGCCCAGATACTGGATCTAAATTAACAACTAACAACGCTGAGATCCATAGACAATATGGAAAGGAGTCTGCTGCTCACTGAACAGCTGCTCAATGGGATAGATGTGGGGGAGGATGGTAGTATGGAGCTGCAGGACTGTGAGGTATCTAGTTGAGTGACAGTTAGAAGGCGGGGTAGAGGGAAGGGTGCCAGGGAGGCTAGCCCTGATCTGGCACACCCCAATAAATTTGCTATGTTGGCAGATGAGGGGGGTGTGAGTTCAGGTACAGCACTGCTGCAGCAAAGCATGACCTCTGAAAGCCAGAGGAGTGTCTGCTCCAGTAAGGGGAAAAACAGGAGAGAAGGGCAGGCCAGACAGGTGCTGGTAGTGGGGGACTCAATTATTAGGGGAATAGATAGGGCAATCTGTCACAAAGACAGGGATCGTCGAACAGTGTGCTGCCTACCTGGCGCTCGAGTCCGGCACATCGCTGACCGGGTTTACAGATTACTGGGAGGGGCTGGTGAGGACCCAGCGGTCATGGTGCACATTGGCACAAATGACAAAGTTAGAGGTAGGTGGAAGGTCCTTAAAGATGATTTCAGGGAATTAGGCTGCAAGCTTAAGGCAAGGACCTCCAAGGTAGTATTCTCTGAAATGCTGCCTGTACCACGTGCCACACCAGAGAGGCAAAGGGAGATTAGGGAGATAAATACGTGGCTCAGAAATTGGTGTAGGAAGGATGAGTTTGGGTTCCTGGAGAACTGGGCCGACTTCTCTGTTGGCTACAGGTTCTATGCTAGGGACGGGCTGCACCTCAATGGGGAGGGTGCAGCTGTGCTGGGGGAGAAAATGGCTAGAAGGTTGGAGGAGTGTTTAAACTAGGGATTGGGGGGGAGGGTATTCATTGTATAGGAGGGGAAGATAGTGTAAATAGTAACCTGGGCACAAGTAATAAAATTGGGGGTGGCATGGGGGGTGGGGTTAGAACAGTCAATATAGTAGGAAGGAATAGAGGTAAAGAGAGATGCATAAAGTGCATGTACACTAATGCCAGAAGCCTCACCAACAAAATGGAGGAATTAGAATTGATTTTGTTGGAAAATAATTATGACATGGTGGGGATTTCGGAGACTTGGCTGGACGAGAGCCATGACTGGGCTGTTAATTTACAGGGCTATTGTCTGTTCAGAAATGACCGTACAAATAAGTGAGGGGGAGGTGTATGTTTATACGTAAAATCATCCTTAAAACCCATCCTGCGTGATAATATAGGTGAATCTAATGGAAATGTAGAGTCCCTGTGGGTGGAGATAAGGGGAGGGGGAAGAAATAATAAATTACTGATAGGGGTTTGTTATAAGTCCCCAACAATAATGGAAGTGGAGGAGAATATCCTCATAAAGCAAATAGATGAAGCAGCGACTCAGGGAGAAGTAATTATTGTGGGGGACTTCAACTACCCTGAAATACATTGGGGATCAGAAACCTGCAGTTCCAGCAAAGGTAATAAGTTTTTGAAAACTATGAGAGACAATTACCTTTCACAACTGGTTCAGGACCCAACAAAAAGGGGGGCACTGCTGGACCTAATATTAACCAACAGGCCGGACCGCATATCAAATATACAGGTTGGAGGTCACTTGGGTAATAGTGATCATAACTTAATAAGCTTTCAAGTATCCTTTACTAAGACGTGTAGTAGAGGGGCTACAAGGACACTAAACTTCAGGAAGGCAAATTTCCAACGGTTGAGAGATGATCTTATTGCAATAAACTGGGACGATGTCCTGAGACATAAAAGTACACAACACAAATGGGAGATGTTTATTAGCATCCTGAATAGGACCTGTGCACAATATATACCCTATGGGAATAAGCATGCTAGAAATAGGAGGAAACCACTATGGCTAAATAAAGAGGTAAGAGGTGCAATATGTGGCAAAAAGAAAGCATTTAGGGAATTAAAGCAAGTAGGTAGTGATGAGGCATTAAATAAATACAGAAAAATAAATAACATTTGTAAAAAGCAAATCAAGGCAGCAAAGATTGAGACAGGAGACAGAGAGACTCATTGCCAGAGAAAGTAAAAAGAATCCCAAAATATTTTTTAACTACATAAATAGTAAGAAACAAAAAAATGATGGTGTTGGCCCCTTTAAAAATAGTCTGGGTGAAATGGTGGATGAGGATGAGGAAAAACCCAATATGCTAAATGACTTTTTTTCAACAGTATTTACACAAGAAAATCCCATGACAGACAATATGATCAGTGATAACAAAAATTCTCAATTAAATGTCACCTGCTTAACCCAAGAGGAAGTACGGCATCGTCTAAAAATCACTAAAATTGACAAATCCCCGGGCCCGGATGGGATACACCCCAGAGTGCTGCAGGAATTAAGTACTGTCATAGATAGACCATTATTTTTAATATTTAAAGATTCCATAATAACAGGGTCTGTACCACAGGACTGGCGTATAGCAAATGTGGTGCCAATATTCAAAAAGGGGACAAAAACTGAACTTGGAAATTATAGGCCAGTAAGCTTAACCTCTACTGTGGGTAAAATCCTAGAGGGTTTTCTAAGAGATGCTATACTGGAGTATCTGAAGAAAAATAACCTCATGACCCATTATCAACATGGTTTTACGAGGGACCGTTCCTGTCAAACTAATCTAATAAGCTTCTATGAAGAAGTAAGTTCTGGACTGGACCAAGGAAATGCAGTGGATGTGGTGTATATGGACTTTTCAAAAGCTTTTGATACGGTGCCACACAAATGGTTGATCCATAAAATGAGGGCAATGGGGATAGGGGAAAATATGTGTAAGTGGGTTAAGAACTGGCTTAGTGATAGGAAACAAAGGGTGGTTATTAATGGAACACACTCAGAATGGGTCACAGTTAACAGTGGGGTACCACAGGGGTCAGTGTTGGGCCCGCTTCTATTTAATATATTTATTAATGACCTTGTAGGGGGCATACAGAGTAGAATCTCAATATTTGCAGATGACACTAAGCTCTGCAGGGTAATCAATACAGAGGAGGACAATTTTATATTACAGGAGGATGTATGTAAACTAGAAGCTTGGGCTGCTAAATGGCAAATGAGCTTTAATGGGGATAAATGTAAAGTCATGCACTTGGGCAGAGGAAACAAAAGGTATAATTATGTGCCTAATTGTAAAACACTGGGCAAAACTGTCACTGAAAAAGACCTGGGTGTATGGGTAGATGACAAACTCACATTTAGTGGCCAGTGTCAGGCAGCTGCTGCAAAGGCAAATAAAATAATGGGATGCATTAAAAGAGGCATAGATGCTCATGAGGAGAACATAATTTTACCTCTATACAAGTCACTAGTGTGACATACTGTGTACAATTCTGGTCTCCGGTGTATAAGAAAGACATAGCTGAACTAGAGCGGGTCCAGAGAAGAGCGACAAAAGTTATTAGAGGACTAAGGGGTCTGCAATACCAAGACAGGTTATTAAACTTGGGGTTATTTAGCTTGGAAAAACGAAGGCTTAGGGGTGATCTTATAATAATGTATAAATATATGAGGGGACAGTACAGAGACCATTCTAATGATCTCTTTACTCTTAGGCCTGAGACTGAGACAAGGGGGCATCCTCTATGTCTGGAGGAAAGAAGGTTTAATCATAATCACAGACGCGGATTCTTTACTGTAAAAGCAGTGAGACTATGGAACTCTCTGCCACATGCTGTTGTAATGAGTGAGTCACTACTAACATTTAAGAAGGGCCTGGATGCCTTTCTTGAAAACTATAATATTACCAGTTATACATACTAGATTCTTTGATAGGGCGTTGATCCAGGGAACTAGTCTGATTGCCGTATCTGGAGTCAGAAGGAATTTTTTTCCCCAATGTGGAGCTTAGTGTTGCCACATGGTTTTTTTTTGCCTTCCTCTGGATCAACATGTTAGGCTATGGGTTGAACTAGATGGACTTAAAGTCTTCCTTCAACCTTAAAAACTATGTTACTATGTTACTAATGTTATTCATTGGTCTAGAGCACATTTCCAAGTGTCGGATGTTTTTTCCCATACGATTCACGGATGACGAGTCAGCCGCAACATGCTGCAACAGTATGCGAGTCACGGACGAGACTTTCCAATCCAAGTCTATGGGTCCGACAAAAATGACAAACCACAGTCTGACCGCACACAGACCATCCGAGTCGGATCTGATTTTTAATTGATACATTACCATTCTGTAGCTCAGACAACTGTTAAAAATGTTCCTGTAAATGATTATACAGTAATAGCTGCTGGTAAAAAAAAACGGATTGCACTCTGATTTAATGTGAGAAAAATGTCGGACAGTTGCATAGCTGTTGGATGCAAAACAGACCAAAAAACAGACAACAGTCATCTCTCAGATACGTCAATCGGACCGTTTTTTCACTCGCCAGTGTGTTTCCAGCCTACAGAGGAGAGTGATGTGAGGACTCTCTACAGTCTAATATCCAGTAATCAAGTGATAATTTAAGAATTCTTTCTCCCAGAAGGGTTTGCTCTTACGGCATTCCCACCAAATATGAAACATAGAGCCTATTTCACTCTCACACCGCCAGCATATATCTGAGACTGTTGGAAAAATCACATGTAACTTAGGCCCCTTTCACATCAGCGGTTCTTGCTGATTGCGGCAGATCCACAGATTTACTGAGTATACAGAGTGGCAGCACTCACTGATCTTCTTGTCATAGAAGATCGGTGAGTGCTGCCACTCTGTATACTCATGAATCATTACTACTAAACTGGAAGTGCACAACACATGTCTATGGACTTCAGCAGAGCGGTATAGTTCCTGCGGTCGGTTTGAGCTCCAGAGGTGAGCAGAAGATTTCCTGCGGAGAGACGAGTAGCACAGCGGTGCTCGGCTTCTGGAATGAAGAAAGTCCAGCTGATTTACTGCATCTGCGGCATCTGCCGACGTAACAGCCGCAATTGCTGCACACTTGCTGCAAGCCCTATGCATTGTCTATGGGGCTTACGGCAAGTGCAGTATTGCCGTGATCCGGCACTTGTGGCAGCTGCGGCCGCGCAAAATAGCCGCAGCTGACCGCATTTTTTTCCCCAGCCACAACTTCCGGATCGCGGCAATACCACACTTGTTGCAAGCCCCATAGGCAATGCATGCGAAAAATGCTGATGTGAAAGGGGCCTTAGATGGGTTGGACTTAGCAAGCAATACATAGTTTGGAAGTGAAAAAGAAAGCCTTTTCCCAATCTGAAAGGGTCAAAACCACTCACAATTCACTTTACCAAGCTTGTTAATAACTCAACTTATCCAAGTTACCTTCTCCGATCAACCCTTTATATATCAAATATATCGCATGACCAGGCAGAGACACTTGTAAAAACAACTTCTCAAAGAAGGTAGGGATGGACAGACAGACTATATCAATTTTCTGAGATAATTAAAATGAGTGTTACTGTAAATATTCCAACCACAGACGTTTCCTGGACAGAGACAAAACGAGAAAGAAACAAATGAGGGTAAATTACCACGGCACCTGAGAAAAAAGGATGTCCTCCACTGCTCTGCAACCAAGAAATGTCCTACAGAAATATCCAGAATGGAAAGAAGGCTTGTAAAAGACTCATGTGAGTGGCCTACTTGTCCTATGTGGAAATAATCTACCATTGACTGAATACCATATCCTTTGGTTAGGAATGTTTATCCATTAACCCCTTAAGGACCGAAGCCTCATTTTGCAATTCTGACCAGTGTCACTTTATGAGGTAATAATCTAGACTGCTTCAACATATCCCAGTGATTCTGAGACTTTTTTTCATGACATATTGGACTTCATGTTAGTGGATGATATTTTCTGCATTTCTTTGACCAACTAGTGTGTTTACACGCAGTGACACTTCAAAGCCATGACGGGTATAGCCGTCATTTAAGTGGTTAAAGGACCATTTACCAAGGAAAGCCAGGGAATATGTTTAGCAATCGGGTGAAAATGCCAATCTATCAATATGGCTAAAATAGCAGCATAAAAGTAACTATTAAGATTGGGAAGACTCACTCCTAATGTCTTAGGGTGAGTCAGAATTTGCATACCTATCCTAAGCCTCATCCTTTTTACCATACAAACCTAACCAGGATAGAGTGTAGCATGCAGAAAAAACTGGGGGTTGGAGAAATGGGGACCATTTGAAAAATACATAGGAAGTAAGGCAAGACATCTATTTTGATAGTGTACATAATTTCTGTTACGTTTTGACTGCCTTGCTGTATGGAAGTGCTGCTGCTGTGATTTAAATTAAGCCTTTTTTTCCCTGCTCAGTGTGGAGAGAGGACGCTCATAAGCAGGAGCTTAGAGTGCAGGTGTGTGTGTGATGAATATGACTCATGCCTGGGTGAGCTGAGGGGCGTGCCTGGGCTGGTTGCTCTCCGCACCTCCGCCATAAATGGGTCAGATCACATCCACCTGTTGTTGCTGATTCAGTTCATTTCTGGACTGTGACCTGGTGTGAGCAGACGCTGATCTGAAGCTGTTGTGTTTTTTCCCTTGGAAGTTGCTGGGCTCCGTGGGAGGAGGTAGGGGCTTATGCCTAGGGCTTCTCAGGAGCTTTAGGGACTTAGGCTGGTGGCTTGGACCTCCTCACCTTCAGAGGTACCTCCGAGTACAGGGCGAGTCAGGGACCCCAGCATCAGGGCCAGAGCAGGCTCCCCTGACTCCCTACACCCAGCTCCATCCTACTTCTGGGTACCCCGGCTTCCCCCCCCCACGTGACACTTTTAAACCAAGACCATTTCAACTTAAGGCCACTTTACATGCAAGGATATCCTGAACAATATCCTTGAAACATCACAGATATGTGATCTTTCCAAAGATATCGTTTGTGCATCCTTGTGTGTAAATAAACTATGTAAGATGAAAAGATCGTTGGATCGTTCATCCAAGATTTGAGATCCTGACCTCAAATCTATCGTTCGTCGTCCAATTAACGTTCAGTTAACCAGGTACATCATGCAGTGTGACGGCAAGGAGAACGATATCATTCAAAAGTCTCCTATTCGTGCCGCTGTCATGTACCGAAAGTGTATTAAAATACATTATAGGGCCGTGATTTCACATGTAAAGCCACTCCTGCAGCTCTGTGCTACATTTCGACACAGAGCTGCAGGAACGGGTATATAAAGCCGGTGTTTAATGAGTTAATTTTAGTGTGCCACATGGCCCCAGAGTGCCCACACTCCCCTGGAGCCATGTAGCTAAAAACATTTGCAGCGCTCAGGTTATGTCTTGTACTTTGTAGAAGCCGCACACTGTCGGCTCTGTTATATCCATTCATAAAAAGCCGCCAGCTCTGCTATATCCATTCATAAAAAGCCGCCAACTCCTGTCATTTGACAGTGCGGTGTGAACAATTGCTAAACAGCTCCCTGAATAGCGAGCTGTACCAGGTGCTAACGCTAAATGCGTAATGTAAATGCCGCTATCCAGGGTGCTGAACGGTTATACACCACTCCTATGGCGGTGCGGTGTCCATAGAACTGCTGTATAAAAGCCGTTCAGCACCCTGGATAGCGGCATTTACATTATGCATTTAGCGTTAGCACCTGGTACAGCTCGCTATTCAGGGAGCTGTTTAGCAATTGTTCACGCCACACTGTCCAATGACAGGAGCCGCCGGCTTTTTTTGAATGGATATAACAGAGCCGACCGTGTTCGTCTTCTGCAAAGTACATAAAATAACCTGAGCGCTGCACATGTTTTTAGCTACATGGCTCCAGGGGAGGGTGGGCACTCTCTGGGGCTATGTGGCAAACTAACATTAACTCATTAAACACCGGCTTTATATACCCGTTCCTGCAGCTCTGTGCCGACATGTAGCACAGAGCTGCAGGAGCGGCTTTTACATGTGAAATCATGAAGGGATTTCACAGTCAAAGTTTATAAATGACTTTTTAACATACAATATTGTGCCAGTGCTGCTGTCAGTGATGCCCAGCATCGGATGGAAAAATCTCCCTCCGATACTGGCGCGCTGCCAAAATGTATATCGTTACCGATATCCTTGTGTGTGACAACGCACAAATGATAATTAAAAATTGTTCGTACGATTTCTGTCACGTGACATTTCTAAGGATATCGGTAACGATATCCTGGTGTGTAAACCCACCATTACTTTAAGTTGTGAGATCTTTAAAGGGGCTATCCAGGATATGAAAAAAAAAAAAAGTGCCTAAGCAATAACATGCAGGTAGCTGCCACCTACCTGCCTGTTGTGCCGACACTGTTTATCGCCAACCAGACTGCTCCTGTCAGTAATTTTTCAGCTACTGACGACATCACGCCTACAGAGGGGAGGAATCCTCACGTCTGTCAATGAGCGTCAGCGCCGATATAACGCTAATTGACAGCAGGCTCCCCCAATCAGTGTGATGTCAGCTGTCTCACCCAATTTCACAGAACAGAGTGGAAAGGCCGCTCTGCTGTGTTTACACTGCCATACAATGCCTTGTGAAAGTATTTGGCCCCTTGAACTTTTCAACCTTTTGCCACATTTCAGGTTTCAAACATAAAGATATAAATCCTAATATTTTTGTGAAGAATCAACAACAAGTGGGATACAATCGTGAAGTGGAACGAAATTTATTGGATATTTTAAACTTTTTTAACAAAGAAAAAACTGAAAAATATTAATTGGCCCCTTTACTTTCAGTGCAGCAAACTCACTCCAGAAGTTCAGTGTGGCTCTCTGAATGATCCAATGTTGTCCTAAATGACTGGTAATGATAAATAGAATCCACCTGTGTGTAATTAAGTCTCTGTATAAATGCACCTGCTCTGTGATAGTCTCAGGGTTCTGTTTCAAGTGCAGAGAGCATTATGAAGACCAAGGAACACACCAGGCAGGTCCGAGATACTGTTGTGGCGAAGTTTAAAGCCGGATTTGGATACAAAAAGATTTCCCAAGTTTTAAACATCTCAATGAGCACTGTGCAAGCGATCATATTGAAATAGAAGGCGTATCAGACCACTGCAAATCTACCAAGACCTGACCGTCCCTCTAAACTTTCATCATGAACAAGGAGAAGACTGATCAGAGATGCAGCCAAAAGGCCCATGATCACTCTGGATGAACTGCAGAGATCTACAGCTGAGGTGGGAGAGTCTGTCCATAGGACAACAATCAGTCATAAACTGCACAAATCTGGCCTTTATGGAAGTGGCAAGAAGAAAGCCATTTCCCAAAGATATCCATAAAAAGTCTCGTTTTCCATTCGGTACTTTAGTACAAGAAATGGGTCTGAAAGATCTATGGAGAGCTAGAAATATTGGGAGACAGTGCTTTTCGTGTTTCTCTACTTCGCATGACTCACTATCCCGCATAGATATGGCCCTTGGAAATGACTTGTTTGATGAGTTGGTAGAAGATGTGGAATATTTGACCAGAGCCGTGTCAGATCATTGCCCAGTCCTCGTGTCTATCCACCGTCCGAGATCACAGGGGGGCGCTGTAGGAGAATGGAAGATACATCCGGTGTGGTTGCGTTCCATTGATATGGTTAAGATAGGAGAGGAATTGGAGGAATTTTACAAGATAAATGAGGGGAGCGCTGACTCATTAGTGGTGTGGGAGACTATGAAGGCATTTCTAAGGGGACTCCTGTTTCGGGATATATGTAGGTGTAAATCCCGGACTAAACAAGAGACGAAAGATAGTTTACAGAAATTGGAGAGGGCAGAGTTAGACGCAGTGCAAAGGGCCAGCCAAGAATCAAGAAAAATTCTACGGGAGGCACAGGAGGAAGTTAATAGAGTCCTAATGGGAAATGCAGATAAAAAACTGTCGTTTCAGAAGTCAAAATTTTTCGAAGAAGGGGAAAAGGTGGGACACCTTCTATCTGTAATTGCTGCGGCACAGAGTAGTAGCCAGTTCGTTCACCTATTAAGGGGTCAGGGGGGTGAGGAGGTCACGGATGCGAGGGACATTTTGGAACTGTTTGTCGCCTTTTATAGAGACCTCTATACCTCACAGATGGGGGCGGAGGAAGGGGTGGAGATAGATGAATTTCTAGAGACTGCGGCATTACCTGCTCTGTCTGATGGGGATAGAGAAGCATTAGAGGCTCCTGTCACGGTAGAGGAGTTAGCGATGGCATTGCATGGTTTGGCCGGCGGGAAAGCCCCGGGGGCGGATGGGTTGCCAGCGGAGGTTTATAGACATCTAGAGGAATTTTTGTTACCCAAATTGCTAAGAGTCTTTGAGGAGGCCAGGGAATGTGGGAGGTTACCTGCCTCTATGAGAGAAGCTACTATAGTGGTGATTCCGAAGGAGGGGAAGGATCCTACCCATCCAGAGTCATACAGGCCTATTTCGTTGCTGACGGCAGATGTAAAAATACTTGCGAAGGTATTGTCAAATCGGTTAACAACAGTAATATCCAAGTTGATACACCCGGACCAGTCTGGCTTTATGCCTAATAGGTCTACTGCAATCAACATTAGGAGGTTGTTTTTAAATTTGCAGCTGCCGTCGGACAACGTGGGTCGGAGAGTGGTGATATCGCTGGATGCCCACAAGGCCTTTGATAGTGTGGAGTGGAGGTTCTTATGGAGAGTATTACATCACATGGGCTTTGGTCCTCAGTTTATATCTTGGATCCAACTCCTGTATACCCAGCCGGTAGCAAAGCTCCGGGTGAATGGGAACACCTCTCGTAAGATTGATCTACAAAGGGGAACCAGACAGGGATGCCCATTGTCGCCCCTGCTGTTTGCCCTTACGGTGGAACCCCTGGCGGCTATGATCAGAAGGTCTAAGGAGATTAAGGGGTTTAAATATGGTAGAGTTGAGGAAAAAATCGCTTTATATGCGGACGACGTGTTATTGTTTTTGGAAGATCAGGGGAGCTCGCTGAGCCATGCCATGCAAGCCATCAAGAAGTTTGGGTCACTGTCAGGAGTTTGTATAAATTGGCTTAAATCCAGTCTGTTTGAGGTTGATGAGAGTGGAGATGGGGTTGAGATACCGATAGAAGCACAAAGATTACAAAGAGTGAGGCAATTTCAGTATTTGGGTATTCAGGTGACTCTACCCATCGCGGATTTCCTGCGGCTGAACCTTGCCCCTTTGTTGCTGATACTGAGGCGTAAGGTTAACGCCTGGAGCAAGCTGTGTTTATCGGTGGTGGGGAGAGTTAATCTAATTAAAATGATATTGATGCCCAAGGTACTATATGTGCTACATAACTCCCCCTTATGGATCTCACAGCGGAAACTTAAGCCGATCAGCGACATATTTCGGGACTTGATATGGGGAAAGAGACAACCCAGAATACGATTGGAGACGTTGCAGAGACCGAAAGATGAGGGTGGGTTGGCATTGCCTCATCCTTTGATTTTCTATCTTGCAGCGCAGTGTCAGCATTTGCGGGGTTGGGCAGGTGTAGCGGACCATACTTCAATTAGGAGAGTCTTGGAGGACATGACGGGTAGGACCCCTTTGGTGGATGGACTCGAGGATGGGTCAATGGGGGTTTTGGGAAAGAGATATCCAACTCTTGACCTTACTCACAAACTCTGGGAACGTATTAAACAACTGAGAGGAGTGACGGGCTTGACGAAATATACACCGGTTTGGAACAACGGGAGATTTCCGGGCTTGAAATCTCTGAATGGACTGCCGGAGTGGATGCGGGGAGGTATTCTCTATGTACACCAACTATTGGATAGACAGGGGCTGAAATCCTTTCAACAGTTAAGATTGGAGTTTGACCTGTCCGACAAGGAATGGTATCACTATCTGAGGGTCCAACATGCGTTTAAAGCACAGGGCATTGGGAGGACTCTCCGTATCCACTCTGATATTGTCCTTGATTATATCTGTCACGACGGGATGACAAGAGGAGTGATCTCCTGCATATATAGGGATTTACTACATACTTTTCTCCTTTCATTTCCTATTAAGTCCCGTCAGAAGTGGGAAGAGGATGTGGGCCCCATATCTGATGACCAATGGACCAGTATTATGGAATATATACCTAAACTATCTATAAGTGAACCATCTAGATTGTCGCAATTATATGTGCTACATAGAGTATATAGATCGCCAGTGATAATGCACCGAGCGGGATTGAGAACTGACTCAGAATGCCCGAGATGCAGGGGGGAGGGAGCCGGAATTTATCACATGATGTGGTCCTGCCCAAGATTGTTCTCATATTGGACCACAGTTATCAATCGGATAGAGGGTGCATACGGGTGTGTGATTCCAAGGGATCCTATTGTCTGTCTGCTGGGATATGTGGAGGAGGTGGCAATTGACAATGCACTAAAGGTTGTCGTCGCGAGATTATTATTTGTGGCAAGGAAATTGATAGCGAGACATTGGATTCAGGAAGACCCCCCGAGTAGAAGAGAGTATATGAGAATGGTAGAGGAATTAATCCGATTGGAAAGGGGTGTATGTGCGAGACGTGGAAAATCGGAAATGTTTGAGAAAATGTGGTCATCATGGTCACAATATGGGTGAGCTGAGAAGATATTCCTGATATACATACCGGGGGTAGGATAGGCGACAAGACGATTGTATATGTTTTCATGTATACGTTAATGTTTGTTTCCTACTGTTTGGCCGCTGTTGGCTGGATTTGCTGTCAGGGACGGGAGCGGGAGGGGGGCGGGAGGGGTTGCACCTTGTGTTAATGTAACCTGTTAAAATGTTCAATAAAAATCTACCTGATTTAAAAAAAAAAAAAAAAAAAAAGTCTCGTTTGAAGTTTGTCACAAGCCACCTGGGACACACACCAAACATATCGAATAAGGTGCTCTGGTCAGATGAAACAAAAATCGCCCTTTTTGGCCACAATGCAAAATGATTTGTTTGGCGTAAAAGCAACACAGCTCATCACCCTCAAAACACCATCCCCACTGTCAAACGTGGTGGTGGCAGCATCATGGTTTTGGGCCTGCTTTTCTTCAGCAGGGACATGGAAGATGGTTAAAATTGATGGGAAGATGGACGGAGCCAAAAACAGGACCATTCTGGAAGAAAACCTGTTGGAGTCTGCAAAAGACCTGAGACTTGGACGTAGATTTATCTTCCAACAAGATAATGATCTCAAACATAAAGCAAAATTTACAATGGAATGGTTAAAAAAATAAACATATCCAGGTGTTAGAATGGCCAAGTCAAAGTCCAGACCTGAATCCAATCGAGAATCTGTGGAAAGAGCTGAAAACTGCTGTTCACAAACGCTCTCCATCCAACCTCACTGAGCTCCAGCTGTTTTGCAATGAAGAATGGGCAAGAATTTCAGTCTCTCGATATGCAAAACTGATAGAGATATACCCCAAGCGACTTGCAGCTGTAATCGCAGCAAAAGGTGGTACTACAAAGTATTAACTCAAGGGGACCGAATAATATTGCATATATATATAGATAGATATATATCTATTATATATTTATATAGGGATATAATTTGATTCAAAAGTGACTTAGTTTAAAAAGTTTAGACAAATCAGAAGAGATGAGCTCTCACAAATATTTCAATGCCTCCAATTGCCACATAAATTATCCATAACCTGTTTGACCTCTTTCTGTGGAAGTTAAATGTTTAAAGCTATGTACACACAGGGCATTTTTACTGCGATTTTGGCCTCAGTTTTTACCTTTGTTTTATGCTAATCTAAATCTGCATTTTTGTTTCACAGCAAAACCTATGTGATTCAGGGAAAAGCTCCACACACATTGGTTTTATTTATTTGCAGGAATTGTAAACACCACAGGTTTTGGTATGTTTTTGAAAGAATGAGCATGTAAATAATTTCCTGCATTTTTGCAGCGTTCTATGGCAAAAACGCAGCAAACCTGCAGCAAAAAAATGCAGCAAATCTCCTGCCAAGAAATCGAGTTACTAGAAACCCCTAAGGCTTTGCTGTGTTTTTGCTGCAGCAAAAAACATGCAAGGACCATAGCCTTTGGCTTCTATTTTGAAATTATTTTCTTTAAAATTACTTAAAGGGAACCAACCACCCCAAATGACCCCCCCGGACTGTTAATATGTGTTCCTACACCCAGCACACACATTTGGGGCAATCGTTTTTGCTAAAAAAAACTTTAGTAGAAGCTAAGATATAGCTTTATGAAGTTTAATAAATCAAGCCGAATGGGTGTTACCTAGCTTTGTCCTCGTGCATTTCTTTGTGCCTGTCAGCCTCCTCTCCCCTCCTCCCTTCAGTGAAGCCCTTCTGTGTTGCCGAAAATGGCTGCTGCCTGATAAATTATGCACGCCCATCTCTGCACCTAAGAGCCTGGCCACGTCATGAAAGGGGGCGGGACTCCGGCATGACGCGTCTAGCCCCGCCCCCTTCATGATGCGGCCAGGCTCTTAGGTGCAGAGATGGGCGTGCATAATTTATCAGGCAGCAGCAGACAGGCAGGACATTTTCGGCAACACAGAAGGGCTTCACTGAAGGGAGGAGGGGAGAGGAGGCTGACAGGCACGAAGAAATGCACGAGGACAAAGCTAGGTAACACCCATTCGGCTTGATTTATTAAACTTCATAAAGCTATATCTTAGCTTCTACTAAAGTTTTTTTTAGCAAAAACGATTGTCCCAAATGTGTGGGCTGGGTGTAGGGACAAATATTAACAGTCCTGGGGGGGTCATTTGGGGTGGTTGGTTCCCTTTAAGAAGCTAAATTTATCAAGCTCCTTCATTTAATACAGGTAAAGAAATCCAATCCTGGAGACAAAAAGGAGACTGTTTGCATAAAGAGCAGTTTTATAAGACTTGGGGCTAACTTTAATTCCATGTACATATAGGTGTAGTGCACATGATCTGAAGTCATCTGCACTTACGATCATACTATGCCTCTCTGAAGCTGGGACACGTACACCTGCCTTCAGAGTAGTGCTCATAACCAAGGGTGCAGACAACTTCTGATCATGTGCACTAAAGTACACCAGCTCAATGATGTGAAGGGTAACAAAGCTACATACATGGGAGACTTTGTATAGCACAGGCCATGACGCTGGTTTTTGTAAAGCAAAAGTAGGCCGACTAGTCAGGGAACTAATGCCCCCTTGACTAGTCAAAGACCTAATTTGCATCTCCTAAACGGACTTTAGAAATACTTTTTCTAAAGTTCTGTGCATATATGCATTTGAATGAAGGGACTGTTAGGCAGGGAGTCAATAATATAGCGGTGAACGTCTTCTGTCTGAATCCTGGATAACCACCACAAGATTACAAGGTGACACGCCCCCAGCTACTGATTTGCTTCAGCAGTCTCACTCTCTAAGAACTAGCTTCTCCCAGTTGGCTAATTCCAACTGTTGCTTGCCCTGCATTCGGTTGCCGGGTAACCTATCCCACCAACATCCTTTGTTATACCCTTAGATGTATCAGTGCTGGTATTTATCTATACATTTTACTACTTCTAATCCTAAAGCTTTATTACTTAAATCATCGCCTACCAACCAGAGTGCAGCTTTCAGCATTGAAGCTGCTGAGGTAAAGTGAAAGCTGAGCTCTGGTTGCTATGAACAACTGCATATGGACATATTTGTTGTGTAATATGATTACTGGTACCGTAAGTGATGGGAGATTTGTGTCAGCCAGGTTCTTGAACTCCATGTTGTGAGCTGAGGGTGAGTCACCACATCCCTCCTCCTCAGAGTGTGGTCAGAGAAGTTAAACGTTCCCCTCTGTTTTTTTTTCTGTGGTGTGAGTTTGGAGTGTGCAGAGCACAGTGTGTAGTTCTAAGCAGCAGAGCTGATGCTAGCCGATTGGACTGAGACTCCATTTGTTTCCTTTTGCGGGACAAGCAGTTGATGTTTTGTTTTGTTCGTCTGGTTTATGATGGTAAAAAACCTAACGTTTACCTGGCCAAGGCTTCCTGTGTCTACCTGGGATGGCAGCCGTGTGAGTGGATCTATCACAGTTGCTAATGACAAGCATAATCTATAATATAATGCTTAATGATGTTTCTGTCCAAAGCTGGGATGGCAGGTGAGTGTACAGTGGTATTTTCACGTTGTAGTTGAATTTTTAAATAAAATGGCGCAGGAGTCAGAGCGTGCGCATACAGAGAACTCTGACACCATTTTATTGAAGACACTGTCTCTGTGGAATATCAGCAGTTTGTTTCAGATTATATTCGCAGAGACGGTGTCTTCGAAAAAATGGGGCAGAAGATCGCTGTATGCGCACTCGCTGACTCCAGCGCCAGTTTATTGAAGGATTCAACTACAATGTTAACAGCACTGTGCACACACCAGCCATAGGGATAATGATGGCTGCCACAACTTTAAATAAAGGGGAGGAAAACAGCCAGGGGAGGAATTGATAGAGGAACCGACCCACAAAGTCCTACACCTGCACACCAAGGCAATTTTAAGAAAGACCACAAAGTTTACACCAAAAATGTGGGTTACAGAGCCGTTTTTGCACAATTAAATTTAATTTTCAAGTAATGCTTAAATAAAATTAAAAATGTGGCAAAAAAATCTATATATAGATGCCAGAAAACCACAGAGCCACAGGAATAAAAACATAAACTTATGTAGTCTGAACTTTACAGAAAATAAACATTGGCCTGTTCAAAAAAACATACCCAGTGTCTGCATTTGTCTTTACAAACTCAAAATATGTTTTGTTTTTTAAGATTTAGCACTCCTGTGAATCACTAACCTAGGCCCAGTTAACATCTAAGGTTGGGCTGTGTTTGCATTTGTATGCATTTTTACCGCTAAAAACGCATCCAAACGCATGTATTAAAGCACCCATAGGCTGCAATGCAAAACGCATTGCAAACACCTGCTTGTACGCATGTCATTTTGCAAAAATGCACGTGTTTTTGCAAATGCAGCCCTAGACACAAAAGCCCAAGTTTTGGCTGTGTTTGCAAAAACGCATGCGTTTAATTACAGCACTGGATGCAGCATGTCTGCTGCATCCAGGCAAGGGGTCCCCCAGCACTTGAGCCGCCCTGTACCCCGAGTAAATACACTTAGAAAACTTACATCGTGTAGCCATAAAGGAGGTGGCTAGAGGCTGAAGCCGAAGGGCAGATTCACACCCCCTGCATGTGTAATCTGCCCTCCACTGCCAATCCCTCTTCTGCAGCACTAAACAGAGTTTTCCTCTTTCCCCGCCCTGCTCTATGTTAACCATAGAGCAGGGCGGGTATAAGCGGTGACTACACCGCAGGGGGCGGGGCTAAACGGCCATTTCTGGGGGGGGGGGAAACTCTGTTTAATGCTGCAGAAGAGGGAAACAATGATTGGCAGCGGAGGGCAGATTACACATGCAGGGGGTGTGAATCTGCCCTTCGGCTTCAGCCTCTAGCCACCTCCTTTATGGCTACACGATGTAAGTTTTCTAAGTGTATTTACTCGGGGTGCAGGGCGGCTCAAATGCTCGGGGACCCTTGCCTGGATGCAGCAGACATGCTGCATCCAGTGCTGTAATTAGATCACCATACCTGGTTTGGTGACAGGTCCTCTTTAAACTGCATCCCATAATTTATTTGCATTTGTTAGCGTTGCCTCAGAACCACATTTTTAATGTCGCTCCACAAGTGTCTTATTGATTAAGGTCAAGGGATTGGGCTGACCACTCTATAACATCAATTTTGTTGGACTGGAGCCAAGATTTTGCTTGTTTACTGGTGTGTTTAGGATCGTTGTCTTGTTGAAACAACAATTTCAAGGACATATCCTCTTCAGTGTAAGGAAACATCACCACTTCAAGCATTTTGATACTTGCAAACTGGTCCATGATTCCTGGTATGGGGTAAATGGGCCAGGCACTATGGTAATAAAAACATGCCTATATCACGATGCTTGCAGCACCATGCTTCGGGGTGTACACCATGTCTTCAGGATGTACTGGGACTTAAATTCAGTGTTTTGTGGTCGTCTGACGAACTGTCTGTGGCCCTTGGACCCACAATGAACAATCCTACCTTCATCAGTCCGCAAAATGTTTCTCCATTTCTCTTTAGGCCAGTTGTGTTCATTGGCAAATTATATCCCTCTTCAGTACATGTCTTTTTTTTTTTTTTAGCAGTTTGACTTTGTGGGGACTTCTTGCTAATAGATTAACTTCACACAAGCGTCTTCTGTCACAGTCCTCACAGGTAACTTGAGACTGTCCTTGATCATCCTGGAGCTGCTCATCGGCTGAGGCTTTGCCATTCTGGCTATTCTTCAATCCATTTGAATGATAGTCTTCCGTTTTCATCCACGTCTCTCTGGTTTTGCTTTTCATTTTAAAGTGTTGGAGATATTTTAAATGAACAGCCTATCATTGTCTGCACTTTTTTAATCTTTTACCTTCTTCAATCAACCTTTTTATCAAAGTGCGCTGTCCTTCTGAACAATGTCTCAAACGACCCATATTTCTCTAGCTTTCAAGGGGAAATGCATATACAACATGTGCTGGCTTCACCCTTAAATAAAGGCCTCCTGATTAATGCCTGTTTCCTCAGTGATTGACCTCACAAATTGAACTCCACACTGCTATTATTTTAAAACACACCCCCTTTCAATTAATTATTCAAATATGCAGACTCAAAAATATGCAGATCATGAATCTGTTGGTTTTCTAAGAACCTACTGTACCAACTGGTATATAGTTTGACGTGGTAATTTAATCTATACGAAAAATGGTGAATAATCTGGTTACTCATATTGGACTGCTATTATTTTGAACACTTCTGTATGTAGAGATGTGAGAAGCTTAGACCAAATTTAAACTTGAGTCTTTTGACTATGAGAATGTCACCGGCAATAACATTGATAAGACCTAGCTCTTTTGAAAATGTCCATATTTAGAGCCATCAGCTTCCACTAGATAATTAATCCCAAATACAGGGCAAACCACTAAACAAAAGCCTAGAATTCAGTAACTTGAAGGAGGGGCAAAATCTTTGCTATTCCATCCTCCGGGACCCCTCACAGTGTTGCATCTTGGCTCTTTCAGTGGTTGTGGGTTATTACCTAATCTAAGACCTCCTGGGAGTTCTGTCCAGTCCACAGACATTTTTGGCACTGGGGAAATCCCTAGGCCTAAAACAAAAGTTGGATTGTCCCAGGACAGCGAAGAATAGTCATGTAGAGAACCTAAATGATAGACTTGGAGTTGAAAATGAAATTCCATGAGTACAGAATGTTCCTTTTGCCTCAAAGCTTTCAACAGTGGTTTCAAGGCACTCATTTTTTGTATTGTGTGACGTGACAGATTATACCCATTCTAATTGGGATTTTCTTGGTAATTGAGAGAGTCTATTCTCATAGCTTTGGCTAAAATACTTTCCTTCACTTTATATCTGTGGACTCTGCATAGTAAATCCTGTTTAGTCACATCAGCCGATCTCTGTCCTAGGTACCAATGAGCTCTATTTTCATCACTTTTTCATTGGGATTTTTTAAAATGAAGAACAGCAATGTCTTCTCTAATGTATGTTGCTTCACCATTTTTGGAAGCCCCTTGATCCTAAAGTTATTACATCATCCTCTGTTCTCAGTATAATCCACCAGGTCAGTCAGATACTCTGGTGGAAATTGCATTAAATAGCCAGTTCATGACTCCACACCTGTTTTGCAATAGATTCTCTGTGTGTTTCAGGATCAGATACCCTCTCTGATAACTGCTGCAACTCTCCTCTGATGGCTGTAGCTTCAGCCTTGTAGGAAGACTCTAGCCTGGAAATAGAACTTGGGATGTCCAGGAGAAGAGGATACAGGACATAGCAGAGTAGGGAAGGAGCCCCTTTGAGGAAAGTTAACGATGACCCCAGAATGTAACGTTCTATAATGTCCTGAGACTGATTGAGGTCAACTGTTATCTGAGCCAGGTGAGCAGAGGACCTGGATTCCTCCGAATCATTAAGGACACCTTGGTGTTGATAACACAGGCTCTGTCCATGATCTTGGGCTTGGGATCCTGTCTCCTGCATTTTGTGGTGCCTCTGTGATCACTGGGGCACAGCTTTCAGCAGAGGCTTTTCTCTCCACCAACTTAAACTGGCTTCGTCTTGCAGGTGGATGGGGAGAGTGGTGTATTTCCATAAAGCTTTACTCTTCCATTTCTGGAGCACTGAGCAGCTTGGACCAGTGCCATCTTGAACGCTGCAGGAATGGGGAGAGACACACAGGAGGTCCTGAGAAATCAGAAAATCCTGGTTTGAGAGCTCAGAGTAGGGCACCTGCCTGTTGGTTAGGTGTTCTTCCTTCAACTTGATTCTCTCCAATACTGACAAGAAGTAGTTGACGCTCCAGGATGGGGTTAAAGCAGGTCCTGAGACAGGAGCGTTAAGCATCTCTACTCCATAGTCAGGCAACACCCCCTTTTATAGTTTTGTTAAGAAAATGGAGGATTGGAACTTTAGTGTCACCTTTTTAGGAATAGATATAGAAATGAAAGCTGAGCAATAATTGTTTTCCTGTTTTTCAGCCAGCAGAGGAATGTGAGTAGGTATCTAGTAGTCTGGAACTTGTACTGCAACTGCACAAGTGTTATTTTTAGGGCTCAGACACACTCATCAGAGTTTGACAGACGAGTCTCGGAAAGGGCTGGAGCAGTGACCCTGAAAGGCCTGTCCCTGTCAGGACGGGGAGTGTGGAGCTGCACAAAAACACAAGCAGCCGACAGCCCCGTCCTGACAGGGAGAAGCCATTCAGGGTCACTGCTCCAGCCCTTTCCGAGACTCGTCCGTCAAACTCGGATGTAACTAGGAGAGTGTGTCCCTGCCCTTATGGGGACAGCAACTGGGATCCTCTCACTTCCTAATAATTTGCTAGTCCCAAACACATCTAGCAAAGGAGAAGTCATAACTAAGTCCTAGTATACATTTCATCCAATAGTAACTGTATGAAAGCTTGTGTTATTATCAGCCTGACGAAGGGGCCGTAGTGTCCCAAAAGCTTGCTTTTCTTACCATCTTTTCAGTTAGCCATTAAAAGGTATCAACCACTGAGGACTCTCAGATTCTAATATTTTTCAATCTAATGACCAAATTTCAGAGTGTTTTGGAAGAGCCCCTTTCATGTTTTTTTATCTCTCTGTTACACTTTGTCCTATCTTAAAGAACCTTGCCCTGAGTTTTTCTTCATGTCTTTAGTAAACCTTTTCTTTAAAAAAATATGTAATCTTTGTTTTGACATTTTCCAGAATCTGCTCTAGACGACCTCGACCTCAATGACTTTGGAGTTGCTGCATTAGAAAAATCATTTGACAACAGCACAGTTGCATCTCCGGGAGGCATCATGATAGGTAATGATTGTTAGATCTGGTCTCTCCTTGTGTTACAGTCTCTGAAGGCATGAATATGATTGTTCTCTTCTTATTTTTTCAGGTGGAAGTTTAATGCAGAGCTCGGCTCCTGTAAATATCCCTGGCTCCTTGGGTAGCTCAGCATCTTTTCACTCTACCTCACCATCGCCCCCTGTCAGCATCTCCTCACATTTCCTTCATCAAACACCCGGGCCTCACAGCCAATCAGAAAATACCTTTCTTAGTACGTCAGCAGCACACGGTTCATTGGGTGAGTTTCTCAGTACAGTAAATTAATTAAACCATTAATCAGGAGCACAAGTAAAATTAAAATCAGGCTGAATGCTTGATTTGCAGAAAGAATTCTGGCCTGAAAGGTCTTCAGCACAACCATTTTGATTTAATTACTTGGGGAATCCATGTTCTTCTACATTGGGGGATACAAATCCTAATGAAGAAAAGGAAGCTGAATATTAATGACAAACCTATAACTGGTGTATACACTCCCTGAGAGAAGTTATGTCGCTTAGCCATGTTATGTAAATAAAAGCTAAATTCATCCATTGGTTGTATAAATTACTCTTTTGAAAGCTGAAACCCTCCGAAATTTGGTTTGGGTTAAAATAGATTGGCATCAATGCTGAAATATTGATCATTTAAAGGGAACCAACCACCCCCAATGACCCCCCCAGGCTATGAATATGCTTCCATACACCCAGCACATACATGTGCTGGAAGGTTTTTAGCTAAAAAAACGTATTTTTATAAGTAAAGATAATGCTATATAAAGTTTATACTGAAATGCCGGTTGGGCGTTACCTAGCTGCAGTAGAAGCCGAGATTGAGCTGCCAGTCTGGTTCCTGTGCACGTAGCTGCAGTAAAGCACAGCCCTTTGTTCCTCCTCCCAAGCTGGTGCACGGGCTCTCATGCCCGTGCACACGTCAGCAGCTGGAGGCGGGTCACGAGCGCGTGCGCTCTCACTTCCTGGAATCAGCTGTTCATTCCACCGGCTGAAGCGATAGGACAGTATGTTTTGTATTTACTGCAGGCGGCCATTATTCTTATGTGGCAGGGGGGACATGCAGGCCATAGTAGCGGTCCAAGGGAGATGTGTAATGGCTATCTGTGTTTACTGCTGGGCATTTTAGGACATCTATATTGCAGTGTCTGGGCTGACATTTTTTACATTGTATTGCATGTTTTGTGCAGTGCCTTGGCGGACATGCTGAGAATAGTAGTGCAGGTATTGTCCAGTGGCACTGCAGACATGCTGGGCATAGTAGTACATGTATTGTCCAGTGGCACTACAGACATGCTGGGCATAGTAGTACATGTATTGTGGAGTGGCAGGGCGGACATGCTGGGCATAGTAGTACATGTATTGTGGAGTGGCATGGCGGACATGCTGGGCATAGTAGTACATGTATTGTGGAGTGGCAGGGCGGACATGCTGGGTATAGTAGTACATGTATTGTCCAGTGGCACTGCAGACATGCTGGGCATAGTAGTACATGTATTGTGCAGTGTCAGGGCGGACATGCTGGGTATAGTAGTACATGTATTGTGGAGTGGCAGGGCGGACATGCTGGGTATAGTAGTACATGTATTGTGGCAGTGCAGGGCGGACATGCTGGGTATAGTAGTACATGTATTGTGGAGTGGCAGGCGGACATGCTGGGCATAGTAGTACATGTATTGTGCAGTGGCAGGGCGGACATGCTGGGTATAGTAGTACATGTATTGTCCAGTGGCACGGGCAGACATGCTGGGCATAGTAGTACATGTATTGTGCAGTGCAGGGCAGACATGCTGGCATAGAGTACATGTATTGTGGAGTGCAGGACATGCTGGCTAGTAGTACAGTATTGGAGTGGCAGTGCGACATGCTGGGATAGTAGTACATGTATTGTCCAGTGGCACTGCAGACATGCTGGGCATAGTAGTACATGTATTGTGGTGGCAGGGCGGACATGCTGGGCATAGTAGTACATGTATTGTGGCAGTGTCAGGGCGGACATGCTGGGCATAGTAGTACATGTATTGTGCAGTGTCAGGGCAGACATGCTGAGAATAGTAGTGCATGTATTGTCCAGTGGCACTGTAGACATGCTGGGCATAGTAGTACATGTATTGTGCAGTGGCAGCGGACATGCTGGGCATAGTAGTACATGTATTGTGAGTGCAGGGCGGACATGCTGGGATAGTAGTACATGTATTGTGCAGTGGCAGGGCGGACATGCTGGGATAGTAGTACATGTATTGTGCAGTGGCAGGGCGGACATGCTGGGTATAGTAGTACATGTATTGTCCAGTGGCAGCGGACATGCTGGGCATAGTAGTACATGTATTGTGCAGTGCAGGGCGGACATGCTGGGCATAGTAGTACATGTATTGTGGCAGTGTCAGGGCGGACATGCTGGGTATAGTGTACATGTATTGTGCAGTGCAGGGCGGACATGCTGGTATAGTAGTACATGTATTGTGCAGTGGCAGGGCGGACATGCTGGGTATAGTAGTACATGTATTGTGGCAGTGGCAGGGCGGACATGCTGGGCATAGTAGTACATGTATTGTGCAGTGGCAGGGCGGACATGCTGGGTATAGTAGTACATGTATTGTGAGTGGCAGGCTGACATGCTGGGCATAGTAGTACATGTATTGTGCAGTGGCAGGGCGGACATGCTGGGATAGTAGTACATGTATTGTGGAGTGGCAGGGCGGACATGCTGGGCATAGTAGTACATGTATTGTGGCAGTGGCAGGGCGGACATGCTGGGTATAGTAGTACATGTATTGTCCAGTGGCACTGCAGACATGCTGGGCATAGTAGTACATGTATTGTGCAGTGGCAGGGCGGACATGCTGGGTATAGTAGTACATGTATTGTCAGTGGCACTGCAGACATGCTGGGCATAGTAGTACATGTATTGTGCAGTGGCAGGGCGGACATGCTGGGTATAGTAGTACATGTATTGCGTGGCATGCAGAAGTGGCAGGGCGGACATGGTAGAGTACATGTATGTCAGTGCAGCGACATGCTGGTATAGTAGTACATGATTGTGCAGTGGCACGGACATGCTGGGTATAGTAGTACATGTATTGTGCAGTGGCAGGGCGGACATGCTGGGTATAGTAGTACATGTATTGGAGTGGCAGGGCGGACATGCTGGGTATAGTAGTACATGTATTGTGCAGTGGCAGGCGGACATGCTGGGTATAGTAGTACATGTATTGTCCAGTGGCAGGCGACATGCTGGGCATAGTAGTACATGTATTGTGGCAGTGGCAGGGCGGACATGCTGGGTATAGTAGTACATGTATTGTGCAGTGGCAGGGCGGACATGCTGGGTATAGTAGTACATGTATTGTGCAGTGGCAGGGCGGACATGCTGGGTATAGTAGTACATGTATTGTCCAGTGGCAGGCGACATGCTGGGCATAGTAGTACATGTATTGTGCAGTGGCAGGGCGGACATGCTGGGTATAGTAGTACATGTATTGTGCAGTGGTCAGGGCGGACATGCTGGGTATAGTAGTACATGTATTGTGCAGTGTCAGGGCGGACATGCTGAGAATAGTAGTGCAGGTATTGTCCATGGCACGCAGACATGCTGGGCATAGTAGTACATGTATTGTCCAGTGGCACTACAGACATGCTGGGCATAGTAGTACATGTATTGTGGAGTGGCAGGGCGGACATGCTGGGCATAGTAGTACATGTATTGTGGAGTGGCAGGGCGGACATGCTGGGCATAGTAGTACATGTATTGTGCAGTGGCAGGGCGGACATGCTGGGTATAGTAGTACATCTATTGTCAGTGGCACTGCAGACATGCTGGGCATAGTAGTACATGTATTGTGCAGTGGCAGGGCGGACATGCTGGGCATAGTAGTACATGTATTGTGCAGTGTCAGGGCGGACATGCTGGGTATAGTAGTACATGTATTTGCGCTGTGGCAGGGCGGACATGCTGGGCATAGTAGTACATGTATTGTCCAGTGGCACTGGCGACATGCTGGGCATAGTAGTACATGTATTGTGCAGTGGCAGGGCGGACATGCTGGGTATAGTAGTACATGTATTGTCCAGTGGCAGGCGACATGCTGGGCATAGTAGTACATGTATTGTGCAGTGTCAGGGCGGACATGCTGGGATAGTAGTACATGTATTGTCCCAGTGGCAGGGCGGACATGCTGGGTATAGTAGTACATGTATTGTGAGTGGCAGGGCGGACATGCTGGGTATAGTAGTACATGTATTGTCCAGTGGCAGGGCGGACATGCTGGGTATAGTAGTACATGTATTGTCCAGTGGCAGGCGACATGCTGGGTATAGTAGTACATGTATTGTGGAGTGGCACGGCGGACATGCTGGGCATAGTAGTACATGTATTGTCCAGTGGCACTGCAGACATGCTGGGCATAGTAGTACATGTATTGGCGTGGCAGGGCGGACATGCTGGGCATAGTAGTACATGTATTGTGCAGTGTCAGGGCGGACATGCTGGGTATAGTAGTACATGTATTGTGCAGTGGCAGGCGGACATGCTGGGTATAGTAGTACATGTATTGTGCAGTGGCAGGGGGACATGCTGGGTATAGTAGTACATGTATTGTGCAGTGGCAGGGTGGACATGCTGGGATAGTAGTACATGTATTGTCCAGTGGCAGGCGGACATGCTGGGTATAGTAGTACATGTATTGTGCAGTGCAGGGCGACATGCTGGGTATAGTAGTACATGTATTGTGCAGTGGCAGGGCGGACATGCTGGGTATAGTAGTACATGTATTGTCAGTGGCAGGGCGGACATGCTGGGTATAGTAGTACATGTATTGTCCAGTGGCAGGCAGACATGCTGGGTATAGTAGTACATGTATTGTGGAGTGGCAGGGCGGACATGCTGGGTATAGTAGTACATGTATTGTCCAGTGGCACTGCAGACATGCTGGGCATAGTAGTACATGTATTGTCCAGTGGCACTACAGACATGCTGGGCATAGTAGTACATGTATTGTTCTGTGGCAGGGTGGACATGATGAGCATTGTAGTGAATCTATTGTGCATTAGCAGGGCGGAAATGATGGGCATTGTAGTGCAACACTTTATGTTTTGACAGCAGAGAAAAAGAAGTTTATTACAATGTCAAACAAAGTTTGTGTGAGTGTCCTTACTCCTGGGGCCGTTAGTGACCCAATGTACAGTTTGACTTCTGTTCTCAAAAGTAACACCACAACACAAATCAAACATACGTTCTAAGTAATAAATCAATTGACTATTGACAAATAAAAAATCTATGTCAAACAACATACTAAATCCTAGGTGCGCATCGAAGTAATAATACCATTATACATTGACTGCATGGCTGCAAAAAATAAAAATAATCTGGTCCTAAACAATATGGATGTTGGCTAAGTGTTTACCACTGTATATGGTGGTTCAGTGCTAAGCACTGTTTGGAGGTTCAGTGGTTAGCACTGTATGGTGCCTCAGTGGTTAGCACCATATCGTGGCTCAGTGTTTAGCACCATATCGTGGCTCTGTAGTTTGTACTGCATATGGTGGCTCAGTGGTTAGCACTCTATGGTGTCTCACTGGTTAGCGCTGTATATGGTGGATCAGTGTTTAGCACTGTATATGGTGGCTCAGTGGGAATGAGAGGATATACAGGAAGATCTATATGTTCCCACAGTTTTCAGGTAGCTCAGTGTGAAGCATTGCATACACATGCAGCATTTTGAATAGTAGCGTATACTTGTGGTTGTCTGGTTGGCTTAGTATATACCTGCTGCTATGTGGATAGCAGAGTATACCGGTGGGTACGGCTGTTTAATGTCGTCTGCTTGTGTAACAAAATGTTTGCAGGCTTCTCAGTGTGTTGCGTAGTGTTATCAAACCTATGTGTGTACAATAGTATTTCAAGTCAGCTATGTGGGTACCACTAGAATACAGACATGTGACAGTGCTGCTGCTGAAAAAATACACATATGTGACAGTGATGCAGATTAAATACAACCATGTGAAACGGATGCAGCTGCTACTTGATACACATTTTACAATCCGACTTGAACAATAAACACAGTTGAATGCTACATGTAAATTACGCAGGTGTAGAATGCTGATAGTGGTAATATACACACTAGTGAATAATCTGCTGGAAGAATATTTAAAGGTGACAGTGGCGCTGGTAAATAAAACACAGAGGACACTTCAGCTGGTACAATACAAAGAATTGACAATTTTGATGCTGGGACAATACTAACACGTGGCAATGATGCTTGTGGTCCACAGTGCTACACATGCTATTCATCATCCTCTACCATGTTGTGTACCCCGTCCAGGCCGAATAGAATCCTACTGCAAAACGCGGTGAGCCCCTGTTCCCATCATCTTTTTTGCCACGTAGGCCTTAAAATTAAACTATCTCAGGATCACCTGTCCATGCTCCATTTGCGTGAATGCCCTATGTTCATATGCAGTGTCAATTAACTCGCGTGAAGTCAAAGTTACATGGCCGCTCCTGTGACTGTAACCTGAGGCTAGGACATGTAATCTTCAAAACTAATGCCTGTAGCCTGAATAGGAAAGGATATAACATGTTTTATACGTTATAACACATAACGTCCATAGAAGATGAGTGGGAGAAGACTGCACTGCGCATCACACTGGGAGAGCAGTTTTCAACACCATCAACACTACGGGAAGAGAAGATCAACGCGTAACACACGTGTTTAGCTGTGTGCAAGACAACACAGTTTCCAAACCTAAAAAATGTTACATTGCGGTTCACGTTTGCCGTTTAATTCACGCCGCTCGAGGTGCTTGTCTACCGTAAACATGGCTTGCGTACATAGTTTGCGCAAACCATATAAGTGCACACGCTGACAATCCCGTATGACCTACAAAACAATGGACGTGGAAAAATGAAAAATTGATGATTACACATATCACTATACTCCTGTGCACATATATAGATATATATATATGTTGAAATCTCTCTATACACACAACACACACAATGACACATGTACTACTATACCCAGCATGTCCGCCCTGCCACTCCACAATACATGTACTACTATACCCAGCATGTCCGCCCTGCCACTGCACAATACATGTACTACTATACCCAGCATGTCCGCCCTGACACTGCACAATACATGTACTACTATGCCCAGCATGTCCGCCCTGCCACAGCGCAATATACATGTACTACTATGCCCAGCATGTCCGCCCTGCCACTCCACAATACATGTACTACTATGCCCAGCATGTCTGTAGTGCCACTGGACAATACATGTACTAGTATGCCCAGCATGTCTGCAGTGCCACTGGACAATACATGTACTACTATACCCAGCATGTCCGCCCTGCCACTCCACAATACATGTACTACTATGCCCAGCATGTCCGCCCTGCCACTGCACAATACATGTACTACTATGCCCAGCATGTCTGCAGTGCCACTGGACAATACATGTACTACTATGCCCAGCATGTCTGCAGTGCCACTGGACAATACATGTACTACTATACCCAGCATGTCCGCCCTGCCACTCCACAATACATGTACTACTATACCCAGCATGTCCGCCCTGACACTGCACAATACATGTACTACTATGCCCAGCATGTCCGCCCTGACACTGCACAATACATGTACTACTATGCCCAGCATGTCCGCCCTGCCACTGCACAATACATGTACTACTATACCAGCATGTCCGCCCTGACACTGCACAATACATGTACTACTATACCCAGCATGTCCGCCCTGCCACAGCACAATACATGTACTACTATACCCAGCATGTCCGCCCTGACACTGCACAATACATGTACTACTATGCCCAGCATGTCCGCCCTGACACTGCACAATACATGTACTACTATGCCCAGCATGTCCGCCCTGCCACAGCTCAATATACATGTAGTACTATGCCCAGCATGTCCGCCCTGCCACTCCACAATACATGTACTACTATGCCCAGCATGTCTGTAGTGCCACTGGACAATACATGTACTACTATGCCCAGCATGTCTGCAGTGCCACTGGACAATACATGTACTACTATACCCAGCATGTCCGCCCTGCCACAGCGCAATATACATGTACTACTATGCCCAGCATGTCCGCCCTGCCACTCCACAATACATGTACTACTATGCCCAGCATGTCTGTAGTGCCACTGGACAATACATGTACTACTATGCCCAGCATGTCTGCAGTGCCACTGGACAATACATGTACTACTATACCCAGCATGTCCGCCCTGCCACTCCACAATACATGTACTACTATGCCCAGCATGTCCGCCCTGCCACTGCACAATACATGTACTACTATGCCCAGCATGTCCGCCCTGCCAGTCCACAATACATGTACTACTATACCCAGCATGTCCGCCCTGCCACTGCACAATACATGTACTACTATACCCAGCATGTCCGCCCTGACACTGCACAATACATGTACTACTATACCCAGCATGTCCGCCCTGCCACTCCACAATACATGTACTACTATACCCAGCATGTCCGCCCTGACACTGCACAATACATGTACTACTATGCCCAGCATGTCCGCCCTGACACTGCACAATACATGTACTACTATACCCAGCATTTCCGCCCTGCCACAGCACAATACATGTACTACTATGCCCAGCATGTCTGCAGTGCACACAATACATGTACTACTATACCCAGCATGTCCGCCCTGCCACTCCACAATACATGTACTACTATGCCCAGCATGTCCGCCATGCCACTCCACAATACATGTACTACTATGCCCAGCATGTCCTGCCAGTGCCACTGGACAATACATGTACTACTATTCCAGCATGTCCGCCTGCCACTGCACAATACATGTACTACTATGCCCAGCATGTCCGCCCTGCCATCCCACAATACATGTACTACTATACCCAGCATGTCCGCCCTGCCACTGCACAATACATGTACTACTATACCAGCATGTCGCCTGCCACTGCACAATACATGTACTACTATAGCCAGCATGTCGCATGCCACTGGCACAATACATGTACTACTATACCCAGCATGTCCGCCCTGCCACTCCACAATACATGTACTACTATACCAGCATGTCCGCCTGCCACTGCACAATACATGTACTACTATGCCCAGCATGTCCGCCCTGACACTGCACAATACATGTACTACTATACCCAGCATGTCCGCCTGCCACATGGCACAATACATGTACTACTATGCCCAGCATGTCCGCCCTGCCACTCACAATACATGTACTACTATGCCCAGCATGTCCGCCCTGCCACTGCCACAATACATGTACTACTATGCCAGCATGTCTGCAGTGCCACTGGACAATACATGTACTACTATGCCAGCATGTCGCTGCCATGACAATACATGTACTACTATGCCAGCATGTCCGCCTGCACTCACAATACAATGTACTACTATACCCAGCATGTCCGCCTGCCACTGCACAATACATGTACTACTATACCCAGCATGTCCGCCCTGCACTGCACAATACATGTACTACTATACCCAGCATGTCGCCTGCCACTGACAATACATGTACTACTATACCCAGCATGTCCGCCCTGCCACTGCACAATACATGTACTACTATGCCCAGCATGTCCGCCCTGCCACTAGCGCACATATACATGTACTACTATACCCAGCATGTCCGCCCTGCATCCACAATACATGTACTACTATGCCAGCATGTCTGCAGTGCCACTGGACAATACATGTACTACTATGCCAGCATGTCCCTGCAGTGCCACTGACAATACATGTACTACTATACCAGCATGTCCGCCCTGCCACTCCACAATTACATGTACTACTATACCAGCATGTCCGCCCTGCCACTGCACAATACATGTACTACTATACCAGCATGTCCGCCCTGCCACACGCACAATACATGTACTACTATAGCCCAGCATGTCCGCCTGCCACTGCCACAATACATGTACTACTATACGCCCAGCATGTCCGCCCTGACACTGCACAATACATGTACTACTATGCCCAGCATGTCGCCCTGCCACTGCACAATACATGTACTACTATACCAGCATGTCTGCAGTGCCACTGGACAATACATGTACTACTATACCCAGCATGTCCGCCCTGCCACTGCACAATACATGTACTACTATACCCAGCATGTCCGCCCTGCCACTGCCACAATACATGTACTACTATACCCAGCATGTCCGCCCTGCACATGCACAATACATGTACTACTATACCCAGCATGTCGCCCTGCCACTGCACAATACATGTACTACTATCCCAGCATGTCCGCCCTGCCACTGCCACAATACATGTACTACTATCCCAGCATGTCCGCCTGCCACTCCACAATACATGTACTACTATGCCCAGCATGTCGCAGTGCCACTGACGAATACATGTACTACTATGCCAGCATGTCGCTGCCACTGGACAATACATGTACTACTATACCCAGCATGTCCGCCTGCCACTGCACAATACATGTACTACTATACCCAGCATGTCCGCACTGCCACTGCACAATACATGTACTACTATACCCAGCATGTCCGCCCTGCCACTCCACAATACATGTACTACTATACCCAGCATGTCCGCCCTGCCACTGCACAATACATGTACTACTATACCCAGCATGTCGCCCTGCCACTGCACAATACATGTACTACTATCCCAGCATGTCCGCCCTGCCACTGCACAATACATGTACTACTATGCCCAGCATGTCCGCCTGCCACTGCACAATACATGTACTACTATACCCAGCATGTCCGCCCTGCCACTGCACAATACATGTACTACTATGCCCAGCATGTCTGCAGTGCCACTGGACAATACATGTACTACTATACCCAGCATGTCCGCCTGCCACTCCACAATACATGTACTACTATCCCAGCATGTCCGCCCTGCCACTCGCACAATACATGTACTACTTATCCCAGCATGTCCGCCCTGCCACTGCACAATACATGTACTACTATGCCCAGCATGTCCGCCCTGCCACTGCACAATACATGTACTACTATACCCAGCATGTCCGCCCTGCCACTGCACAATACATGTACTACTATGCCCAGCATGTCCGCCCTGCCACTCCAAATACATGTACTACTATGCCCAGCATGTCCGCCCTGCCACTGCACAATACATGTACTACTATGCCCAGCATGTCTGCTGCCACTGGACAATACATGTACTACTATAGCCCAGCATGTCTGCTGCCACTGACAATACATGTACTACTATACCCAGCATGTCCGCCCTGCCACTGCACAATACATGTACTACTATACCCAGCATGTCCGCCCTGCCACTGCACAATACATGTACTACTATACCCAGCATGTCCGCCCTGCCACTCCACAATACATGTACTACTATACCCAGCATGTCCGCCCTGACACTGCACAATACATGTACTACTATGCCCAGCATGTCCGCCCTGACACTGCACAATACATGTACTACTATACCCAGCATGTCCGCCCTGCCACAGCACAATACATGTACTACTATGCCCAGCATGTCTGCAGTGCCACTGGACAATACATGTACTACTATACCCAGCATGTCCGCCCTGCCACTCCACAATACATGTACTACTATGCCCAGCATGTCCGCCCTGCCACTCCACAATACATGTACTACTATGCCCAGCATGTCCGCCCTGCCACTGCACAATACATGTACTACTATGCCCAGCATGTCTGCAGTGCCACTGGACAATACATGTACTACTATACCCAGCATGTCCGCCCTGCCACTGCACAATACATGTACTACTATGCCCAGCATGTCCGCCCTGCCACTCCACAATACATGTACTACTATGCCCAGCATGTCCGCCCTGCCACTCCACAATACATGTACTACTATGCCCAGCATGTCTGTTGTGCCACTGGACAATACATGTACTACTATGCCCAGCATGTCTGCAGTGCCACTGGACAATACCTGCACTACTATTCTCAGCATGTCCGCCAAGGCACTGCACAAAACATGCAATACAATGCAAAAAATGTCAGCCCAGACACTGCAATATAGATGTCCTAAAATGCCCAGCAGTAAACACAGATAGCCATTACACATCTCCCTTGGACCGCTACTATGGCCTGCATGTCCCCCCTGCCACATAAGAACAATGGCCGCCTGCAGTAAATACAAACATACTGTCCTATCGCTTCAGCCCGGTGGAATGAACAGCTGATTCCAGGAAGTGAGAGCACACGCGCTCGTGACCTGCCTCCAGCTGCTGACGTGTGCACGGGCATGAGAGCCCGTGCACCAGCTTGGGAGGAGGAACAAAGGGCTGTGCTTTACTGCAGCTACGTGCACAGGAACCAGACTGGCAGCTCAATCTCGGCTTCTACTGCAGCTAGGTAACGCCCAACCGGCATTTCAGTATAAACTTTATATAGCATTATCTTTACTTATAAAAAAACGTTTTTTTAGCTAAAAACCTTCCAGCACATGTATGTGCTGGGTGTATGGAAGCATATTCATAGCCTGGGGGGGTCATTGGGGGTGGTTGGTTCCCTTTAATGAACACAGAATGATCAGATTTTAGCAAGACAAACGTTTTGTCGCCTGGTCATATATATAATGCACCCAATCCTAGTTTACATCTTCACCTGTGCTCAGTAAATGATCGGTTAATTAGTGGGTGTGTGTAAAAAGAAACCCAGCACCCCAAACCTTCACTTGAACTGCAACTTGAGCTCTGACAACATGCCAAAAATCCACCCTGCAACCAAATCCTTGATTATCAAGAGGCTGAAGACCAGATCCACTACAGAGGTGGCTGGCACCTTTAATGTGTCTCAGCGTCAAGTGCAAAGAATTAAAAAAAGATTTGAAGAGACTGGAGATGTTTGACAAGCCCAGCTCCGGCAGACCCCACAAGACAACTGCTCAGGAGGAACTTTTGTTTGTTAGAAAATACAAAGCAAGCCCCTCTTCCACTGCAGCAGAGCTCCAACAGGCCTGGTCACATCAGGTCCCTGTGTCAACTAGAACGGTTTATAGAATTCTGTCTTGAAATTACCTCAATAGTCGAATTAGTGCCCTTAAGCCAGCACTAAACGAAAGGCAAATAAAAAGCCGTGTGGCATTTGCAAAGTCCCACATCCTGCTAAACAGATGGTTGCTGGAAAAGTGACAGAAGGTGGATTTCTCTGATGAATCTTAAGTAGAATTACACCACAGCCGCCGCAGATGCTGCAGGGGACCTACTGGAGCCCGTATGGATCCAAAATACACCCAGAAAACAGTTACATTTGGCGGAGGAAAGATCATGGTCTGGGGTTACATTCAGTATGGGGGTGTGCAAAACATTTGCAAGGTGGAAGGCAATATCAATAGCCTAAAATATTAATAAGTATTAACTACCTCTTGTATTCCAAATCATAAAAGGGGTCAAATTCTGCAGCAGGATCGTGCTCCATCTCTTACATCCATCTCTACAACAAAGTTCCTCCAGGCAAAAAAGATCAAGGTGCTCAAGGACAGGCCAGCCCAGTCACCAGACATGAACATCATTGAACATGTTTGGGGTAGGATGAAAGAGTAAGCTTGGAAGACAAAACCAAAGAATCTAGATGGACTCTGGGAATCATGTAAGACTGCATTCTTTGCTATTCCTGATGACTTCAGTAATAAATTGTATGAATCATTGTTGAACCGCATGGATGCAGTCCTTCAAGCTCATGGAAGTCACACAAAATATTAAATATGACTCTAATAGCACCACAACTTCATTCACCAATGTTATGCAACATATATTTGTATTTTAAGTAATTTTTTTGTTTGAAAATCACATTACTTTCTGTGGGCGACTAAACTTTTGTCAAAGTCTGACCATTCTGTGTTCATTAAATGATCAATATTTCAGCAGTGATGCAAATTTATTTTCTTAACCTAAACCACATTTCGGAGGGTTACCGCTTTCAAAAGAGTAAAGGTACCGTTACACGGCACACCGTTGAAACTATGTCAGCAACGATTTCGTGGGAGCGCGGTCGTTTCCGACATCGTTTCAACATCGCTGGTGAGATGTCGCACATATAGATATTGTGGACGACGCATCAATGATGTAGTGAGCAGGTATGATTCGCACAACCCTGCAAATAATACTTGTTCACTGATGTGAATAGGCGAAGTTGTGAACCACATCGTTATTGCGGTGTCACACAGAACGATGCAGCAGGTTGGCTGATCGTAGATCGTCTGATTTGAGAACATGTTCTTAAATCTGTGCTCAAAGATCTAACGATTTATCGTAATCAAATCTCGGTGTTACACGCAACAACGTCCTAACGATGTCGTTTGCACGACTTAAAACCCATGACGTTTAAACGATATCGTTAAGGATATTGTGCCCTGTAACGGGGCTTTAATTTATACAACCAATGGATAAATTTAATGTCAGGTTATAAGCTTTTATTTACATAACATGGATAAGCGACATAACTTCTGTCAGGGAGTGTATCTCATGTGAAACAATAGAAATTGTTTGCTTCATATCCCTCCCCTTATATTATCAGAGGTTGCGTCGCGATCTAGTTAGTGCTATAGATCTGAATGATTTTTGAGAAATCCTTGAATCAGTGACTTTATATTTAAAGTGAATCAGTCATCACTTTGACCTTTCTAAATGGTTACCATGGGCTTATGGGATGCTAAAAAAAGTCTTATCTGTATGTCTCATCACAGATGCCTTCTTGCTGAAATATCATCTTTATTGCGTTCTCCATCTTTCTCATCTATTATTCTATGTATTCTTTCTCCCTAGCTTTCTCTATCTTTTTATCTATTCTCTCTATCATATCTATCTTTTTCCTTTCTTTTCTCACCCTCCACAACAACACACAGGAGGCCTCCCAGCCCTGATAGGGACAGGAAACATAAAGAGGTTAAATTGTCCCTCCCACCTCTTATTGCTAGTGTTTCCTGTCCCTATGCCGCATGAAGAGCTCTCCTGAGGATGTGGCCAGCGAACAGTCCTCATACTCTGGAAGCCGGGCGGCGAGTCGATCGGGCCAGACTCCTTCTTCCCTCTTGTTGCTCCCGTTCATTGATTAACAGGACCCCATCGCCCGCCGGCACCTGTGGTCATACCTGAGCGATGGTTAGCCTGGGGTCCTCCTGCAGCTTCCCGGCCTTCCTCCGACACCTGCGCAAGCCCAGAAGTTGTGTTGGACGTTGAAGTATCGTAACGTCTTGGTTGCATTCCACAGTGTAATGCATGGATCCTGGAGCCCTCCTAGCGCCCTGACCAGGGAAACTCTCTAATGGCAGCTGTCTCATGGACTAGCATCCATGTAGGTGGAGGAGTTGCTCGTCCGGGTACGAGCGTGCTGGAAAGCCTCAGACCAAGTGAATATATAATACCTGGTAGAAGACACCTCCAGGTGGGCTTACCTATGCCCCTTATATTATCACTGCAGGAAGGAAGGTTTTCTCTTTTGCTTGGAAAACACAGAGCCCAGCGCTAACCCAGGTCTAGTAAGTGTTCTGGGTACTGGATTTTACTTTCTCCCTAGAGTCTGGCCACTGTTTCCTTCTCCCCTCTTTTCCAGGGAACATGGATCAGACACTGAAAATAAGAGTAAAAATCGTCTACTCACAAGTGCGCTGTCTGCAACAAAAAAACTGTCTTCCTTACACAAAAAGACTGTCAGAAATCCAATCTTCCCTAGCCCCAACTCCACCGGCAGCTAAGAAAAGGAAGTTCTTAATTATAGAGTCTAATTCAGAGGCATCTCTGGCATCCTTTTTAGGGGAAGTGATTGACGACCAGGTTATGACCAGGCCCAAAAAAAGTATTTTTTTACTACGGAAAACATAGAAGAATTTTTATTCGCAGCTAGTTACACCATTCAGGTAGAGTAGGCAGACTTAGCTCAGTCTGTACAAAACGAAATTTTTGGGGATTAGGATCAAGGACGAAATTAGTATTCCCTATACATAAAAATATCCAGGTGCTGATCCTAGAAAACTGGAGACATCCTGAAAAATGCCTTATTACACCTGGATGCTTAAAAGGTAGATTCCCTCTAGACAGTTCTATCGCTAAGGCCTGGTCCGACATTCCAAAGATACATGTACAGATAGCCAAGGTTACCAACAAAACAAGTCTACCATTTGAGGATTCCTTTCAATTAGAAAATCCCATGGATGGATAGGAAGATGGATCATCTCCTTAAAAGATCTTTGGAATCAACTTCTGCGTCCCTATCAACAAACATTGCATCTACATGTGTGGCAAGCTCTATGTATAGATGTCTGAATCAACTGGAGTCCCATTTAGCAAAAGGCACCCTCAAAGAAGATCTCCTGGCCTCTCTACTGCTATTACAGAAGGCCACTGACTTCTTAGCAGATGCTTCGACGGAATCGAGATTGCAACAAGATCCTTTGTTTTGAACAATACAGCCAGATGGGCTTTATGGCTGAGATCATGGAGTAGGGATATGGCATCAAAGACCACACTGCGTTTTTTTTCCCCCCTTCCAGGGGGGAATATGTATTTGGCCCAGTTCTGGACCTACTTCTGCAGAAGGCTGCAGACAAAAAAAAAAAGGTCTTTCAGAGGCTAGGACCAAGCAGAAGTCCTTTCATCCCAACAAACCATTCAGTCACAGTCCTATAATCCTCAATACAAGGATAAGGGAATAGCTACCCAAAAGAGGGTAAGGAAAAGAGAATTTTTACCTCTCCACAGAGAGAAAGGAAGTGACGCCAGTCAGGTAATGAGCAGGATTTTCAGTTTCCTCCACCAGTTGCGTGAAACTGCATCAAGCTGCGCAATTCTACAGATAGTCAAGGAAGGGATGAGAATAGAATTCTCCTCACACACTCCTCAACATTTAAGAGTAACGACTTTACCATCTCGGAAGTTACAGAAGGCGCTGTGGAAGTTCAAAAACCTTTAGCTTTGGGAGCAGGTATACCATTTTCAGAGGAGGCAGTAGGCGAGGGTCATTATTCTTGTCTTTTCCTGATAAAGAAGCAAGGGGGATTGTTAAGGACAATTAATAATTTTAAAGCCCCTGAACAGATACACAACATACATGAGATTCAAGACAGAGTCTATCAAATCGACCATCCCTTTAAAAAGGATAACATTTATGATGGCAACCATCGATCTTCAAGACGCATGTCGGAGGTTCCTAAGGTTTGCAGGCCTTGAGGGAAGTCAGATCTGGCACTTCCAGTTCTGGGTTTTACCAATTGGCATATCCTCAGCACCTCCGATGTTTACAAAGTTGATGGCATTTGTTAGGAAGTACGGGATTGTCGTAGTCCTTTATCTAGACGACGTCTTGGTATCAGCTCTCACCCGTTCACTTCTAAAGTGGAAAGTACAACAGCTAATCTAGGTACAGAATCCTGATACTTTGAGATGGTTAGTCAACTTTAAAAAGTCAAGTCTGACTTCTTCCTTCTAGAAGACATTCCTAGGATGTCTTTTGGACTCTCGGAGACAAGTTTGTTTCCTTCCTCAAGACAAACAGTCTTCTAAGATCCAAGCTCCTCACACTCCAGAAACAAAGATCTGTTTCTCTTCGGTCAGCTATGTCCGTTCTGGGGTCAATGACCTCATGCATCCGGTTGATACCATGGGCCCAGGCTCTTACGAGAACTCTTCAGTTTCACATCCCATCTTACTGGACGGGGTTACCCACAGATCTAAACAGGAATTTTTAACTATCCATGCTTCTAAGATCCCTACTAGATTGGTGGCTGGAGAATTTGAAGAAAGGGATTCACTGGATACAATCTCCCATGGTGGTAATCTTACAGATACCAGCAAAAGAGGGTGGAGAGCCATGGTCTCCCAATTTGCTTTCCAGGGTCTCTGGGCAGAACAGATAAGAAATCGCTTATAATCAGTTGAGGAAGCTCCCAGGACGTCAAGATCATGGATTCAGGAAAAACACGTCAAGATTTTCTCTGCCAAAATAATGACAGTGGTTCACCTCCACCACCATGGAGGCACAAGCTACAGAAATCTAAAAGAAATCTCGTCACAAATCTTCTCCTGGGCAGAACGCAAGCTGTTGTCTCTATCTGCACTTTACCTGAAGGGTCCAGTCAATGTGCAGATGAACGACTTAAAGTGTAACCGCCGATTTAGTTTTTATTTAATATTAATGTAGAGCAAGAGACTTTAATACACTTTCAAACATACTTTAGAACTGAAATCTGGTGGATAACCATTCATAAATTTTCCACAAGATGCCCCCACTAGACTGTGCCTGAAGCAGACGTATGTTCATTCTCAGTCAGATCCATCTTCACACTGACTATGGCCACATAACCATATAAGGGTAAAGGAGGTGGGGCCTACAACGTGTGCAAGCTCCTGACTGCAGCTGATGAGGTGACAATGTAACAGATTACCTCAGGCTACAGCACAGTGCTGAGCAATGTCAGGATAAGTGCAAACTCCTCTGCTCTTTCCTTGGTACAAGCTTTTCTGATATGTCATCTGGCTCCTTCTCTGCTGGTTCCCCACACAGCTTAGTTGCTCGCTCCACGCACAGCTCAGGATCTCTTTTTTTGTCCTGTCTCTACTATCACATTGCACATTGATCAACTGCTTGCCACGCCCACACAGCCCAAAAATGCAGTTTTTAAAAGTGCACAAAAAGCATTATCTTTGCTGCTATGTGACCCATCATTAACATCTAATGCAGTATTGTTTGTTTTTTTGCCTTTCTTCAATAAAATGACATTTACACTTTAAGCTGGTGCCTCAAATCAGAGGTGTTTAAGAAGATAACCAAGAGCTGGGGTCAACCACACATAGATTTATTTACAAATTACCATAAATAAAAAACAGATCAATATTTTTCTCTCCACCAGGACAACCAGTGTGTAGCAGTAGATGTTCTCGCTCACCCATGGAGTTTCATACTATCTTATGCTTTCCCTCCAATTCCTAGCAAGAACGATTCAGAAAATCAGGATCGAAGGAGTGAACACAATTCATAAAGCCCCCCCATACTGGCCAAAGAGGAGTTGATTGGGAACCCTGGATACAATGAAAGCATACTTTCCCTTTCATAGACCTTCTACATCAGAGTCCAATCCTCCACCCAGCGTCAGAAAAGCTTAATCTTTCAGCCTGCTTGAGGAAGGAGGTGTATCAACAGTCCGCGCTGCCAAGATTTCCGCGTGTAAAACATGCAAGGAGCCGTTCAAAACAAACCTTTTCCTTTATTCATCCAACGCGTTTCAACCCCTCCTGCGTCTTCATCAGTGATCCCTGATGAAGACGCCAGAGGCGTTGAAACCAGTTGATGAATAAAGGAAAAGGTTTAGTTTTGACACCGCTCCCTTGCATGTTTACACGCGGAAATCTTGCAGCGCGGACCTTGATACACCTCTTCCCTCAAGCATTTTATGTCGTTTCCATAGTGGAAACCGGTGAAGTCCGACAGCAGCCATCCAGAATTTGTCCTACCAGGCTTACTAACCATTGTGGGATCACAACTGACAAGTGATGGCTTTTGTCTCACCTTCCGTTCTATGTCAAGTGATAGGGGCACAATTAGCGCCTTTGTCCCCACCCCTTTTTCTCGTAACTTTTCAGCCTGGTTTCTGAAGAAAAAATTGTAACAAAGAGGGGATTATCGACAGAGTAGTTAAATCTCCAACAAATTGGAAAGCCACTTACCAATGCAATCTACACTTAATTATGGAAAGTCTTCAGTACCTGGTGTGGTGTATCCCCTTCAGATCCTTTTCGACCTAACATCACCATGATCCTAGAATTCTTGCAGGACAGCCTATAGAAAGGACTGAAACCTAGTACCCTTAAAGTGTAGGTTTCAGCTCTTGGCTCATACTTAGAGCAGAATCTAGCTAACCACAGATGGATAAGATGATTCATGACATCAGCGGCCTGAAATCGCCCAACAAGAACAAATTCCTTTCCCCCATGGGATCTAAACATCATCCTGACAGGATTAACCAGAATTTCCTTTGAGCCCCTATCTCTTGAGTTTACTTTGTTGGAAATTGATTCAAAACTTGACCAAAGTGGTATTATTATAAGGCCCTCCAGCCAATATATACTTCAAGCTAAAAACCAGGAGTTAGGCCAAATACTTTGCAGTCAAAAACAACTTTATTGACACAACATAAGTCAGCTTAAAAATAGAGACGTTAAACAAAGCATACACACAAGCAGGAGACCCTCCAGTATGAATCACATAGGTGCAAAAATTCTGATCAGATCTATCTCTTGGCACAAATAGCCCACCTATACATATCATTGCACAATACCCCTAAGTATAAACCAAGTGGTTTCAACCTTGTGAGAAAGCTAATGTGAAACGCGCGTCAGGGGAGGCAGCCACAAGCAGGTAGATGTTATTCTGACCCAGTACATTGCTTTGATTGTCTTTATGATTGTAACCACTTGGTTTATACTTAGGGGTATTATGCAATGTTATGTATAGGTGGGCTATTTGTGCCAAGAGATAGAAGAGTTATCTACCTCCATTGACCCATTCTAAAGGAGGTGGGTCCCCATACAAATAATCCTAGTGTAATATATGATTCTCAAACAAGTAATACATAATTATCCTTTATTATCATAGGAAATCTGAATCTCCTCTTCAGCAAGAGAGTCCTAATGAATAAATCAAGGTTCCAGACACTCCCTGAATGTTAAACATTTTAAACTTTTTTACTTACTTTTATATGATTTTATATACAATTAAAAGCATATTTAACAATACTTTTTTGCATTTATGATTATGTAGTGCGCTGAATCCCATATCATTACTATATCTAACGGTTAAGGCAATTTTAAAGCACCCATAGCCATAGGACAACTTTCACACGGGGTTCTTAGGGATTTTCTAGCAGCACACGTGGCTATAATTGTCAATATCCATGGGTTCTAACTAGCCAGCTCCAGTGTGATCCCTAACAATCAATCTCATTTTTATTAAACATACCCAAATTTGAAACAGATATGACATACCAATGATTATTTTACAATGTTACATCAGTACATTACCTCCCTCTCCCCCTTTCCCGTACCCCTCCATGGAAACGTTCAACACTTTCACTATGACAGCAATATCAAACAGTATTTACCTATTACAGAAAGCTGCCTTCTTAATAGCCATAACAGCAGCGAGAAGACTCAGTGAGTTACAGGCCCTGTCCATTTCTGAGCCTTCTTTGAAGTTAGGACTAGATGATAGGATTACACTGTGTTTACCTTTTATTTTTTTTTTTTACCTGAATTTTCATCCGAATTCCACAGGTCTCAAGATATAATTCTCCCATCTTTGTGTCAAAATCTGAAAAATGATAAGAGAATTGCATGCACTAGATGTTCACAGAACTATCCTCCATTATCTACAGCAGACTCAAGCCTGGAGAACAGATCTTAATCTATTTGTACAGTATGGAGGACGAAATAAGGGCAAAAAGGCATCCAGAAGTTCTATAGCCAAATACATCAAGAAAGTCATCTCTGAAACCTACAGTAGTCAAGAGCTAAACCCTCCAGAAAACCTGAGGGCACACTCCACCAGAGCCATGTCTGTCTCCTGAGCAGAGAAGGCAGACGCTTCCATCAAGTCGATCTACAAAGCTGCCATCTGATCCTCGGTCCATACTTTTGCTAGGCATTATAGGCTAGATGTCATGAGTAATAGTGATCTAGCCTTTGGAAGTAAAGTCCTTCAAGCTATAGTCCCTCCCTAAATTTTATTTTGGTATTACTCCGGTGTGCTGGCGTGGAGGGGGAGAAAGAAAATGGAGTTAGACTTGCCAGTAATTCTCGTTCTAGGAACCCTCCTTGACAATACGAGTAATCCCCATCAAATTTTTAAAATTTACTTTTTGTTGTTATAAACCACTTCCTTCCTTTGTGTGAGTAAATCTTGCAACTTCATTTGCCATGGGTCCTTGATAAAACACTGGTGATAGGAGGGGTAATTTATTCACTTTGTGTTTCCTGTCCCTATTAGGGCTGGGCGGCATCCACCTGTGTGCTGTCATGGAGAGTTCATAGAAAGAGAATTACCGGGACATCTAACTCCGTTTTCTCTCTTTCCATTCTACCTTTTCCGATCTATCTTTTCATTTACATACATATACTGTATATACACACACACACATATATCTGCAAGCATAGACTGTAACGTTTGGAGCTATCTGTGTGGGTAAGATTTTAGGATTTTTCTTAGAGGTTGTCTGGGCTTTTTGTATAATTTCTATGTGTATCCAGGCTCCAAAATGTTGACAATTTGTATTATACATCCTGTCAACATTTTGGATAGTTACCCAGATATCACCTATTTGCGGCAACTAGAGAATGTCCATGGGGCATTGTTAGAGCTTTCATGGAAATACAGAACTGGACATTATGCCCAGACTCCTCCAAACACGCCTCCTCCCCTATCTACAGAATGCTTGGCCACCCTCATAGCCCTGTCACACGTGTCGATGTCGCCCGCGATGTCGTTCAGACGTCACAGATTATCCGTCGATTTTATGACGCATGAGCACATCATCGCGTGTGACATGTAGGTGCAACCAGCGATTTTTCGCTTGATCGCTGATTGCAGGTTTACTAGCCTGCCCGAAAACCTGGCAATGATTGCTCAGTAGAGCTTGTGCATCGCTCTGTGTGACACCTGGTCAGCGATGAAATTTGTTCGATCAGCGATTCTTGAAAGATTGACATGGGCGGACCTTGGCGATTTCCCGGCCTCGCCTCCTCTGCACTGATTGGAGAAATTTTAAACTAGAGAATAGTGCCGTGTCAATATGACCTAATTCTGACAGCCCAATAGAACACCGGCTCATATACCGATATTCAGGACATGCACATTGCACGCCCGAACGACGCCTGCACTGTACTAGATGCAGCAATGATTTTAATTGGGCAAGCGTTTTATTATGGACGCTATGTTATTTTATTACCATTAAAGTGAGAATCAGTTGACAATAACTCTCCTCAGATTATTTCGTAAGGTAGCATGTTTGTTCTATACGCATAATATTTGGTTTAAAAGTATTAAAGCAGGAGCCTGGCAACACACTTCGCAAAGGCCATATTAAAATAAACAGGCAGGGGCGTGGAAAAACATCCTGTACTAACTACACCTACATGAATGACGTGTCACAAAGATTGCCCAAATTGAAAGAAATATCTCTGCTGTGTGACTCGGAACAGCGACAAAAAATTATCGCTCCGCGTGGTTGCGAAGTCGCTGAATCGCCGGATCGTTGGTATCACAAATTGACACGTGTAAACATGTAACCAGCGATAATCGCGCGACATCTGATCGACGGCTAGTCCGTGGCGTCAGAACGACATCGCGGGCGACATCGACATGTGTGACCACGCCATCAGACTGCTACAGGCCCGCCCCAGCCACTAATGTCACTTCCCACCCCGATTGTACACAGTGGTCCCTGCTCCACTGTCAAACTGTGCCGAATCTGCAGCTGTGAAGGAGATTCGGTACACTGTCAGTGCAAGAGGGGACCGCTTCATGTGAGTGTGCACACCCTGTAGCCGTTGTCAGTGGAGCCGAGGTCCGCAGCCTAAGTCTCTGTGCCCTGGAGATGCTCCTCTCTATACCTCCTGTAACATAGAGCAGGGCACAGAATTGATGGAGCCGGTCCTCTCTAATCCGCAGCCGCCGGCTCTGTGCCCCGCTCTATGGTACAGGGTGAGCGCACACACATGCAGCGGTCCGCTCCTGCATGGACAGTTTACCGAATCTCCTTCACAGCTGTGAATTTGTCAGAGTGTATCACTGGAGCAGGGCACCGCTGTGTACAATGGGGGTGGGTGGTGACATTAGGGGCTGGAGCGGGCCTGTAGCAGTCTGGGGATGGCCAAGCATACTGTAGACTGGGGAAGGGGCGTGTTTGTTGGAGTCTGGGTGTAACGTCCAGTTCTGCATTTCCATGAAAGCTCCAACACAAACGCCCCCTGCATGTTCCCTGGCAGCTGCAAATAGGTGATATCTGGGTAACTATCTAAAATGTTACAGGATGTATATTACAAACTGTCAACATTTTGCAGCCTGAATACACATAGAAATTATCCAAAAAGCCTGGTCAACCCCTTTAATAATGACATCGCTGTTGGCAGGGAGGAAGGAATTAGGAACTGCAATGAGCCGGGGACCATGGGAACGGAAGTAGCAGTGACTCTCTGGTGCCTGCATGGAATAGTTAATGAAGCCAATGCCCATAGGAGTGCGGAACAAGACAGGCTAACATCTGGCCTTTTACTGCGCAGGTGTGGGATATCAGACCAGGATATACATCTCACAGGCATAACAAAGCAAGGAGGCAGGGTTATCTTCCGGGCAGCATACGCCCCATAGCCTGGAAGAACTCCTTAACTTAAAGCGATAAAATTATATTTCAGCAAGTAGGCATTTGCTAGGAGTCATACAGGTAAGACTATTTTCAGCATCATATTACCTGTATGCAAGAGTAACAGTTTAGGAAGGTCAAAGTGGTGACCGATTTCTTTTAATGATTGAGAGTACAGGTCATCAAAAGATCAGTAAGGGTTTAACAGCTGGCACCCCCTAATCGGCTGAAATCTACTCCTGCCATGGCTGGATATAAGCGCTGTACAGGCCAGAACATAGCAGGCCTGTACATTACCTAGTACCCACTAACAAGTACTGCATTTTATCGTAACAATCAATAAGCAATGTACGGAGATCCTGTGTACATCACTTACCGTATATCGTTGCCAGATTGGTTAGGTTATCCGTAGTGTCTTTGTTTTTTATACCAATAAAATATTTTTTCTTTGTGGGTTGTTTCTTATTTACTAGTGATTCCTAATGTCCAGGTCTAACATTGGTCCCACATTATGAATCTCGGGCTTAATGCCAGTTGCCAATACAAAGCTAATTCCATTATTCCCTTTATATACCCAGTTTGCCACCGACACCAGGGCAACTAGAAGAGTTGGGGTATAGCGCCTGAAAATGGTGCCTCAAAGAATGCGCCATTTTATGGTGCAGCTGGTAGCTGTAATTCACAGCGTGGAGTGCCCAGAACGCTTGGGCGTCTCCGCTCGATTCTAGCCCCCAGCTGTCTAGTTATACCTGTCTGGCCGCCAAAAATACAGCGAATCCCCACACTGTTTTTTTTGTTTTTGCCAGCCAGGTACAACTAGGCAGCTGGGGATGGGTGGCTGTCTGTAGCTGCCTAGTTGTACCTGGCTGGCAACAAAAAATACAGAATTTTTTTTAAATTATTTCGCTATATTAAAAAGTGTTACATTGTATTTTTGTTTACTTTCCAGGTAAAACTGGGCAGTTGGGGCTGGGTGGCAGCCCGAACCTGTGTGTTGTACCAGTCACATGGCACAAAAATATAGCAGAACCCCACATCTTCAGCACAAACTCCCCGCTAAATACACATACAGTGTTGAGAATTTGCTGAATATTTTGGAGCTGACATTGAGTTCTATGGGTGAAAATCGCAGCAAAATATGCTAGAATAGAATTGACATGCTGCAGATTTTTCTGCAGTAAAATGCGACCTATTTCCACCGCAGGAAAATCTGCAGTATGGGTACAACACTTCTAATTTCTCATAGACTTTGCAGGGGGTGTGCTGTACTGCATAATTGTCAAAAATACGCCGAAGAAAACTGGGAAAATGGCAGCAAGAAATACACAGCATCAGCATATAGCCTAAAATTCACATACCAGGTTCCCCAATCAAAAACGTCACTCCTTCCCTTCCCAGCCCAAAAACTGTTTTCCCACCACATATGGAGTATTGGCATACTCAGGAGAAATTGCCCAACATGTTTTGAAGTCCATTTTATTATGTTGCCTTTGTGAAAATGAAATAAATGCTTTGTTTTTGTTTTTTCCACAAAAATGTTCTTTTAGTCTCCATATTTTCACAGCTCAACATTATAAAAATCTGTGAAGCACTTGAGTATTTAAAGTACTCACCACGCAGCTAGTTTCCAAAATAGGGTCACTTGTGGGGGGTTTCCACTGATTCGGCACACAGGGACTCTCCAAACAACATGATATCAGCTAATGATTGCAGCTAATTTTCCACTTGTAACGTCAAATGTCGCTTCTTCCCTTTTGAGCCCTGCCATGTGTCCAAACAGTGGTTTTACACTAGGATATCTGGGTACTTGGGAGAAATTGCATAACAAATTTTAGGGTCCATTTTCTGCTGTCACCCTTGTGAAAATGCAATATTTGAGGCTAAATTAAAATTTTTGCTGGAAAAAGTAGTGTTCATTTTTTCCTTCCACATTCCTTTAGTTCCATGTGAAGTACTTGAAGGGTTAATTAATCTTTTTGAAGTGGTTTTAGGTAGCTTGAGGTGTGTAGTCTTTAGAATGGTGTCACTTTTGGATGTTTTCTGTCATGTACGCCCCTCAAAGTCACTTGAAATGTGATGTGGTCACTAAAAAAATGGTTTTGAAAATTTTGTTCTAAAAATGAGGAATTGCTGATTAACTTTGAGGCTGAAGGCACACTGGGCGAGGGACTCGCGCGAGTTCAATGCAAGGGAAACTCGCATTGCACTCGGACCAGTGTTGCCCTGTCAGGCAGGGCACACTGGTGTGAGTCCCCTGCACGTAACTCGCAATGCGAGTCAGAAGCGAGTGCAGTCGCAGCATGCTGCGATTCTGATGCGCGTGAGCGCTATGCAAGTGTATAGGGGCAAGAAAATCTTGCCCCCATACAGCACACAGTGCGAGTGTACAGCCAAAAATACTTTAAACTCGCCGGCTGTCAAAGCCGGCAAGTTTAAAATGACCGCTTTGCCGGTACAGTAAGTAATCATCTTGTACCGCTATGTTAGCAGTGCAAGATGATTAATAAGCACCCAGCTGCTGGGAACTAATGTGTATTCTTTGGGGTTAAATTGCATATGCAGCATCTGTGGTAATGAACCCCGGTAATAAAGGGTTAATATGTGGCAAATATGATGGCACCATGTCTCTAGGGAGTGACCACCCTCCCTAGAGACATGGTGCTTAAAATCATTGGTAGTTCAGGGGTTAAATGGCCAAATTTCAGAATTGCCGGCATTTGTCGGCTTTCTGTAATGTACAGTGAAAGCCGGCGGGTCCTGCCTGTCATAGCGCAGTAACTACGCAATTAGCGTAAGTACATTGCTGAGCAGCATCCTCAATGAGGAGCTGTCCCAGGTACTTATGCAAATTGCATAGTGAAGCCGCCTCCCTCCATGGAGCTGAAAATTTCAGCATCACCTCCATGGCCAGAGCACATTGAAACTCCGGCCATGGCGGTGATGTAGAAATCTTCAGCTACATGGAGAGAGGCGGCTTCACTACGCAATTTGCGTAAGTCGCGGTCCTTCAGGACTATGGACAGCATCACAATCACGCACTCACACCTCACAATCGCAGCACACTAACATACATACAGCCAGCCACACGCACCACACACACCCACAAACATACACAGCACTCGCATCACGACAGTGTGCCTTTAGCCTGAACCCTTATAACTTCCTAACAGAAAAAAATGTTTCCAAAATTGTGGTGATGTAAAGTAGACACGTGGGAGATGTTACTTATTAATTATTTTGTGTGACATTACTCTCCAATTTATATATATATATATAATATATATAATTTTTTTTTTTTTTTTTTTTAGTAATCAGTGTCTTGTTCATCTTACTATCCATGCAGGTCTGAATGGGATGAATAATAGCATATGGGAGCACTTTGTATCTGGCAGCTATTCCCCAGGAACATCCCCAGCATTTCCATCAGGCCCTGGAGGAGCTGAATTAGTAAGGCTCCGACAGGAACTGGAGGAGGCCAGTAACACCATCAAGCAGTGGGAAGACTCATGGAAGCAAGCTAAGCAGGTAAACTATGGAGCGTACTGCCATTTGTCTGCTACATTTTTCCTTATAGGAACTGTCAGCTCAGAATGACTGTTCAAACCAAGTATAGGCCCTCGGTGCTTCATGGCGTGGCAAAACATTTACATGCACCTTCTCACCTGCTTGTTTCCAACCCCCTCTTTAAGGCCCTGTCACACATAAAGAGATCGCTAACGAGATCGCTATTGGGATCGCTGTTGCATCACAAAATTCGTGACGCAACAGCGATGTCGTTCTGTGTGACACGCACCAAGGATCCGGCCCCTGCTGTGAGATCGTTGATCGTTACACACTGCTCTGGGTCATTCCTGCGTCAGTGTGCTCCCGCTGGGAACGCTACATCGTTGTGTTTGACAAAGATAATAAGCAACGATCTCAATGCTACGCTATGGAGAGAAAATTCATGACCTCGGTATAATTCCGGATCGCTAGTGCGTCATTTTTCACATCGCTGGTAAGATGCCTGTTTGACATCTCACCAGCGATGTGTAAACGACGCACCAGCGATCTCTGCACATCAGGATCGCTGATGCGTCGTTATGTGTGACTGGGCCTTTATTGATTGACTACTCTGGCTTCATAGAGCTGAAGATAGATGGGAAACAATCAGATGGGTAGTGTATTTGACTGTTCAAATTAACAGGGCCAATCATTTGCATACACTTTCCCACCTCATTGTTTTCCATCTATCCGCCCTACTTCTCTGGCTCTATAAGGTCAGAGCTGTCAATCAAAGAAGAGGGAATGGTGGAGATAGAGGGAAAACAAGCAGGTGGGAAGTTATATTTGAAAGATTATCCCCACCATGATGAATTAGCTCCTGTAATTGGTTTGCACAGTTATTCTGTGCTGACAAGAGTCCCGTAAAAGGGACCCTTTCAGCTCAAGAAATGTTATATACCTGCAGATATAGGGTTAATCATCGGGTAAATAATGTTTCATCCCCCCCATGCTTCCTGGAATAATGGCTCCAGGGAGAAAGAGGATTTTTGGACTTAATGTAAAATCTCTCCCTCCTAGCCTTCATTGGGTGGCACAGGAAATCCTAGTGCCAGCCTCCTATTGGCAGCAGCTAAGAAGAAAGTGCTGCTCCTTAGCAGTCTACACCCGCCTACTGGCAACCAAGCTATTCAGTTTAGCTTAGTGTCACTAAGATGCAGACCTGGATCTGGAGTTTCAGACTGGTTTCTAAGAAAAATTATGTATTTTATATTTTTATTTTCTTTGAGGACATATCTAATCATCTTCTTTTGTCTCCGCAGATAGGGTAATAGAGGGGGATAGGCAACTCTTTTTTCTCCTGACCCAGAGGACAGAGCACAATCTTCCAAGGGTCAGTCTGTATCCTCACCACCCAACCAAGCTATTCAGTTAGTGAGAAAAGCAGTAGGGAAGCAGTAAACAATGTTTTATCAATAAACGTACACACACGCCCAATCTAACAATATGAACAAAATGGTGGGTTCTGTGTCCCCCACTGTAAGATACGAGAAAGATTTTACAGTAGGTACAAAAACTCTATTTTTTCGGTTGCTTCATTGGGGCACACAGTAAATTGTGAGACATTCCAATGCAGACCCTAAGGTGGGAAATATGTATAACTGTGTTAGACAAATCACTCTAAAGGTAATCCAAATGGCTATCACTTACAGCACCTCTCTGCCCAGACACCCATCCGCTGAGGAAAAAGTATGAGCCTTGTAAAATGTAGAGACAGTGTGAAGCCTAACAAAGCTGCTAGGTCTACGCTTGTCTGTGATGTTCTCAGGAAGTCCCCACTGTTATGAACCGATGACTCAGGAGTAACATTCAGATTCCACAGAAGTCGTTGGTGATTATACTGACCGCAATCCCTGACAATGCACACTAGAAGTAGCCGTGGGATGTAACTAACCAGACCTAGACACCTCTGCACAGCCGGAGAACTAACTGCTCCTAATGATGGATGTAAGAAAAGCTATTTTGCTCCGGTGGTGAAATGGGGGACCCAGCCTCCTGTATGCACACTGTGGATGTGCAATCCTTAGCTAAAGAGGTCGCACCATACCTTGCGGCTGATCTGAAAGCGGGCGGTCAAGGAAGCTGTAGCAGAAGTGATTCAGGATCTACAGCGCACGGTATCAGCTCAAGGGGACCGGCTGCAAGAGGCAGAACGTAGATTGGGAGAAGCTGAAGACAGAATTCTGCGCTTGGAAGAGCAGGTGGCGGGCTTGCAAAAGCAGGCGGTGTACTCGGAAGACAAATTAGATGATTTGGAAAACCGGTCCCGCCGGAATAATCTGCGTTTGGTGGGTCTACCTGAATCCATCTCACCTGGTCAACTGGACGCTATCTGGGAGGTGGAACTGCCAAAGGTGCTGGGTATGCAACATAAATGCAGAGTTGAGCGCTCGCACCGAGTGGGCCCGCCACGGGACCCGCAAGACAACCCGAGACAAGCTATTGCAAGATATCTGGACTACAAGGACAAAGAAACACTACTGAGGGAGTACAGGTCCAGAAGGCTCCCATTGATAGTGGGTGGCCACAGAGTCAGGTTATATGAAGACTTTTCGGCTTCAGTGGCACGTAAGAGGAAACTGTTCAGTCCAGCCTGCTCCCTGCTTTTTAAACAAAACGTGCGCTTCCAACTAGCGTTTCCGGCTATACTCAGGTTTCGGGATCCAAAAGGTGTCCTGAAATCATTTACAGACAGTGCTGCAGCGATGCAATTTATTCAAGGTCGTGCTTCCTTTGGGTTTCATCGTCGCACGCCAGAGAACGGGAATTCCCCAAGATCCCAGACACAACGCTCGTACGCTGACGCTGTTACAGAGAAAATGGTTCCTGGAGGACGCGATAGTTACTCTGACAACGCAAATTGGACAACGCAACAGCGTCGCAGGCGTAATCATCACTCCAGTGAGGAAGCCTCATCTAGAGACCAATGCACGGCGACAATACTGGACTCAGCTGAGATTGGGAACGCATCGGACGTGTGACACAGCAAGGAAGGATTGCTTTACAAGTTGTGACTTCCCTATGATGATCTTGGCATCTTATCCCTGAGCATCCATGGACAGACCGATGCTAATGGATAGCCATGTCTACTAAAGCTACTGGCAAGCGTTGGTTCCCATTTTCAATCCTCCCTCTCTGCTTTTTTGTTTCCGCTCATATGACGTTCCCACTTCACTCCCGTACATCTATATGTACTCCATATACTTTCTCACCGACTCAATCTCAATCTTGAACTTAAACCTCTTCATCCCCTTTTCATCCCTCTCATATACATATTTCTACACACTCCCTTCCCCTCCTCTATTCCCCCCACATTCACACAATTACTCTCTTGCCTCTCACTTCTATTTCCACATCCTCCTCTTCCCCCCCCCCGGTATTCCCCCCCTCTCCTTCCCCCCTCCACCTCGCAATTTCTCCCTCTCATTCGCTCTCTTATATGTCCCACTTTCTTCCTCTTCTTTCATTTCTCCCCTTCCTTTCTTTTCTCTACCTTTCTCTCTCTTCATCTCTCTTTTTACGTGAATATCATATGATGAGAAGTTCACTCCATAGTCTGATTGCCCTAATGTGCCTCCCTTACTACTGGTGTTGTTTTTTTTTTTTCCTCTTTCTCTTTTCTTTTCTTTATGGGAAGGGATGTATATTATATCTGAAGTTGGGGGTATGTATAAGCTTACATGTCCAAGGCAACATATACCAATTCAACGGCCTTCTTGGAATGGTTCCGTATATGTGAATATCAGGCGTAAGGCTCAGGGCGGGCCGCGTCAGCACAGAAAAAAGGAAGCCATGGGGTTAAGGAAAGACATTTTCCCGAGAGGAAACTTGTTTGTTGAAGTTCCCATCTCGTGTGCCCGACGTGGTCGGGTGATGACTAATAAGGTGAGGGTTGTTTGTTTCAGTTTATTTTTTGTGGTTGTGTTGTTGCTCCCAATAGGTTTATTACTCCAAGTATATAGTGCTGTATCATTGGATGCTCTGATTTCCCAACACATGAAATGGGTACTATACTATCTAGTCGTCAATCCGAGACTCTGGGGTGGGCTGGGTGCCTACTTTTCTCCTCATGACGTTATGAAAAATGGTTAGAGTAATAACCTGGAATGTTAAGGGGCTTAGGTCCCCCAATAAGAGACATATGGTGCTTAGACATCTGAAAAGACTTAAGGTGGACATTGCCCTTTTACAGGAGACACATCTTAGGCAACATGAGTTACATTACATGCAAAAGCAATGGGTGGGAGCGGGATGGATTTCAGGTGCACAAGACCGTAAAGCTGGGGTATTAATACTAGTTAACAAACATCTAGCTCATACTGAGGTATCGGTATCTAGAGACCAAGAGGGGAGGGTACTACATTTAGTCCTGGAAGTAAAGGCTCAACGGTTAAGTCTATATAACATCTATGCTCCAAACGGCCCGCGGGGTCAGTTCCTTAGAGATTTACAGACGAGGTGGTTGGAGGATAGTGAACCAAATATAATAATTGGAGGCGACTTTAACGAAGTAATGACTGAAGATTTGGATAGGAGGAGGGATACCTACGGGACTTCCGGTCTTATAGGAGCACCTAGGCGGGGAGGAGCATTAGCTGACATGGTGAGGTCTTTGGGTTTGGCAGATGTGTGGCGAACTCTACACCCACAGGAGTTGGAATATACTCATTACTCGTACCCCCACTCGTCTTGGTCACGATTAGATATGTTCCTGGTGAATACGAAAATGTTGCGATCCATAGAGGGTGCAGAGATTGAGCCAATGGTCATCTCAGACCACAGTCCGGTGTCTTTGGACATCCTTGATGTTCAACCTAAAGGATCGGACATCCTGTGGCGCTTTCCCTCACATCTGTCGAAACTGGGAGACTTTAGGACCAGACTTAAAGAATGGTGGCTTGAGTTCTCGAGAGATAACACGGCCCACAAAGATGACCATACGTTGTTCTGGGGAGCGGGGAAGGCAGTGGTTAGAGGACAAATTATTGCTCATACTTTAACACAAAAGAAGAAGCTGACAGAACAGTACTCAGTGGCCAGCGCGAAAGTCACAGACGCTTACAGGACATTCCGCCTCACATGTAATCAGTCCGACAGACAGAAATGGACAGAGGCGAGGAAAGATTTTGACAGATTGACAGAGACCAGGGAAATCATGATACGTGGTCAGCTGGACGTGGATCTAAATAGATTTGGCGATAAGGCGGGGAAGTTACTGGCGAACCTGGCTAGGGGTCGCAGATTACCTAATCCGATTATGGGACTACGTCGTCAGGGTGGGGAAGTGGTTACTAGCCCAAGAGACATTAATAATGTACTGGGAGACTTTTACCGAAAGCTTTACAGAGTACAGGGAGAACAAATGTCGGGAGGAGAAGATTGGTTACGAAAGATACACCTTGACTCGATCTCGGAAGCAGATCTGGACGTTCTTAACAAACCCATATCGGAATCCGAGGTCGACTCAGCCATCAGGAAATTGGGTACTAATAAGGCACCAGGCCCAGACGGTTATACGGGGGAGTTTTATAAAATCCTGAGAGAGGAGGTGACCCCAACACTGACGGGGATGTTTAATAGATTTACCATGGGTGACCCTATACCTGACGACACGAATATGGCCTATATTAAATTGTTGCCCAAAGGAGATAAAGATAGAGAAAATCCGGCAAATTACAGGCCTATATCTCTCGTAAATGTGGACCTTAAACTTCTATCTAAAATAATGGCAGACAGGCTGGCCCAGGTCCTCCCAGAACTCATTGAGGCTCACCAGTCTGGGTTTGTTAAAGGGCGTTCCGCAGTGACTAACATCCGCAAGGCGTTATTGGTGTTGGACGTGGTGCGAAATAGTGCCAGACAGGAGGGGAAAGATCCGGCCATGGTCACCTTGGACGCAGAAAAGGCGTTTGATAATGTCCGGTGGCCATGGCTGGATCTGGTTATGAATAGAATGGGCATAGAGGGCAGATTTCGTAGCTTTATTTCTAATCTTTATTCTAACCCTACTGCGAGGGTGCACACCCCGGGCTTCCTGTCACCGAAATTTCCGCTACAGAAAGGGACTCGGCAGGGGTGCCCACTATCGCCTCTATTGTTTAATATAGCCCTGGAGCCCCTGGCGAGATACATTAATAATGCTAGCCCATTTTCAGGAATTAAAGTGGGACGCTGCGAGGTGAAATCTGCTCTGTTCGCAGATGATATCGTTCTCTTTTTGGATAACCCGGAAAGTGATCTGCCTATGTTGATTAGGGGCATTGAGTCATTTGGAATCTTTGCGGGGTTTTCCTTAAACAGACGAAAATGCGAAATACTGAGTATTAGAGGGGGGGGAGCTTTAAGGGAAACTGCGAACGCATTGGGAATTCCGTTGGCCAACTCTCACATCAAATACCTAGGGATCCAGTTAGGCAGGACACCGAGCCAGGTCTACACCCTTAATTACTCCCCACTTTTTGACAAAATTGAACAGGAACTGAAAAGGTGGGCAAATCTTCCACTTTCCCTGTTGGGTCGATGTCATTTAGTAAAGATGGTAAGTTTTGCCCGACTTCTCTATCCTTTACAAACGATTCCCCTACTGTTGAAACATGTTGACGTATGTAGGATTAATAAGGCATTCTCCACGTTCGTGTGGAAGGGAAAGAGACCTAGACTTCGTCTGGGTACGTTGATGTTACCGCGAGCTGAGGGGGGTACAAACTTACCTGACTTGAGGGGTTATAATCTGGCATGTTTGCTGCGGCACGTAGTAGAGTGGATCACAGCTGCTAACAGATATTCTGCTGGCCCACTTGAGGTGGAATTCTGTGCCCCTTGGGACCGTTGTTCCCTCCTACACTCATCCCTAGCAAGCATTCCGCCTCATATCAAGTCAGCCGTTGTCTGCAAGGACACAATTGCGGCATGGAAGGCGGTCAGGAAGAAATGTGGCCTGTCCTGGAGGGTCTCTAAACATCTTAATCCATGGGCCTTCCCTGACTTTACTATGGGACGTGACAACGCACTATTCAGAGACTGGAGAAGGAAGGGGGTGTTGAAGATGGGCGATCTGCTACATAAGACGGAAGGACGTTGGATGACGGGGTTGGAGATTCTGGGCAATTTTGGACTGGGGGGGACACAGGGTCTCCAATATATGCAAATAAAAAATCATGTCATGGCACGACTACGTGATGTATCCAAGGAACTGTCCCCAAACGTTTGTGACAGACTAATTAACATGGAATCTTCCCAGCTGAGCATCTCTTCCATATATAGGGAACTTAGGGTCATTCTGTCACCGAGTGGGGACTCGGGATTGTTCTCCGTGTGGAGGAGATATTTGGAGGATGACTCAGTGCAGGACAGTATTTTGACAGGGTGGGATAAAGTACGGCGCTATATTTCCAGTGAACAGTGGAGAGATTCACATTTCCGCATCATTCATGCGATGGTATACGGATTTAACTTCCCGCGTTCTGTATCCAATCCAGATCGCCTACTTAATTGCCCGAAATGTCAGCGGGAAAAAACTGATATGATACATGGTATATGGAAATGCCCTAAGGTCCAAGTATTCTGGAGCATGGTAGATGCCCTGCTCTATAGTTACTGTAAATATCACTATGCTATGGAACCCTCGAAATGGATATTCCAGGACTTGAAGACGCCTGGGAGTCACAGAGGGGCCTTGCGTTTGGCCCATGTCCTTATGCTGTTAGCGAAACGCCTGCTACTCCTTTTCTGGCTACGACCGGATTTACCGGGAGAGTCTGACATGGTGATGGGCTTGGACAGAGCGCTGGAAATAGATAGACGAGAGGTGCTAAGAGATAAGGAGGCGATGATGGTGGCCTTCATGGAGAAATGGAGGAGTTTCATAGAAGCCAAGACCTCAGGGGAAGCGATACGTGATATCATGGTCCCACTTAAAGACACTTCATGGTACCTTCTGGAGGAATTAGGGGGGACTTTGGGACGACTAGATGTAGGATAAGAAATATGTTATAGGGGAGTAAAGATAGGGACTCAAACTTACAGATAGATTTATAAGATGGCAAGGTCTCGTACATCCACCGCTGGAATATAAACGGTATTAGATATTGAGACACAAAGCCTTGAATAGGTGGTATTGGAGGGGTCCTTGCCCATACCTTGCGGCACTTGGATATTACTTGGAGATTTGGGAGCATTGTGATTTTTGTTATATGATAAATACACCGATTTGACATGCAAAAATGTCTATATTAATGTTTGTTTAATTTTTGTATGATTGTCTTGCTCTGATTTTGTATATTATGATTATACCGAATGTAAACTATTTTTGTTGGAAGAAAACTTTGGTGGAAAATTGAATAAATATGATGTTTCAAAAAAAAAAAAAAAAAAGCTATTTTGCCTCACAGCAGAACACCAAAAGAATAGCAAGCCCACACAAATCTTAACTGGAAAACAAGAAAAAGAAAAACAAACACAGGCAGAGTAAAAGATTTAGCAAAAGAGGCCAAACTAGCTATATAGGAAAGACAGGATAGAATACTATTGCGGTCAGTATAAAACACTATCAAAAACCCACCAATAGCAGATAGTACAAAAATCACCCTGAGTCACTAAGACTCGGCGCCCTCTATATCTGCAGACTTCTATAAATCAGATGAACTGGAAATAATAGATAATAGTGAATGGTAAAATTCCTAGGAAGAAAACTTCCTATCTGAGAGCAGATAAACAAATATACAAACTAAATTGCAAACCCACAACTCAAAATAAGACAAAACATAAGCAGAACCTTAAGCACACAAAAGTGTGCCACAAAATATCCAAAAACTATCCACTTAGCTTGCAAATAATTCCACAGTGCAGAAGAAACCAGAGAGATGTGAACTCCTCCAGGAACCAAATACAACTGGCAAGGATTGATCCACTTCAAACCATTATATGCTCCAAGAACCAGATTGCCAATCATCACCATCACCTGTGAAGCCCACACAGTCAGCTGCATCACCAGCAACAACCACTGGAGGGAGCTCCAATGAATTCACAACATTATTCCTCCCCTTGAGAAGGGGTCACCAAACCCTCAACAGAGGCCCCAAGCCTATCAGGATGAGCCAGATGAAAAGCACGAACCAAGTCAGGGAGGGGCATGAACATCCGAGGCCGAAATCCAAGAATTATCCTCCTGGCCATAACCCCGCCACTTAACAAGGTACTGGAGCCTCCGTCTCGAAAGACGAGAATCCAAAATCTTGTCAACCTCATACTCCAACTCACCATCAATCAGGACCGGGGCCGAAGGGGCCACAGCAGTAACCATGGGCTCGACAAAGCGCCTCAACAAGGACTTATGAAAAACATCTTGAATTGCAAAAGAGCTCGGAAGCGCCAACCGGAAGGAGACAGGATTAATAACTTCAGAAATCCTGCACGGACCAATGAACCGAGGCTTAAATTTAGGAGAAGAAACCTACAAAGGAACATGGCTGGAGGACAATCAAATCACCAACACAAAGCCGAGAACCAACACACCGATGACGGTTAGCAAAACGCTGAGCAGCTTCCTGAGAAAGATGTAAGTTGGCAACCGCACAATCCCAAATCTGCTGCAAGCACTCAACCACAGAATCCACACCCAGACAGGCAGAAGGCGCAACCTGCCCCAAAGAAAAACGAGGATGAAAACCAAAATTATAAAAGAAGGGTGAAACCAACGTAGCTGAACTTGCCCGATTATTAAGCGCAAACTTGGCCAAAGGCAAATAGGCAACCCAATTATCCTGATCTGCAGACACAAAGCATCTCAAATAAGTCTCCAAAGTCTGATTAGTTCTCTCCATCTGACCATTAGACTGCGGATGAAACGAGAAGAAAAAGACAAAGCCACCCCCAGCGTAGCACAGAAAGACTTCCAAAACTGAGAAACAAACTGGGCACCCCTGTCAGACACAATATTTTCCAGAATACCATGCAAACGAACAACATGCTGAAAAAACAACAGAACCAGGTCCGAAGAAGAAGGCAATTTTAGCCAAAGGAACAAAATGAATCATCTCAGAAAAACGGTCACAAACAACCCAGATAATCGTCATTCCCTGGGAAACAGGAAGGTCCGAAACAAAATCTATAGAAATATGCGTCCATGGCCGCTCAGGCACAGGTAAGGGCAAAAGCAACCCACTAGGACGGGAACAACAAGGCTTGGTCTGTGCACAAGTCCCACAGGCCTGCACAAAGGAACGCACATCCTGGGACAAAGAGGGCTACCAAAAAGATCGGCTAACCAAATCACGGGTACCAAAGATGCCAGAATGACCAGTCAACACAGAACAATGAACCTCCGAAATCACTCTAGTAGACCATGGGGCAGGGACAAACAATTTCCCCACAGGGCAACGCTCAGGCTTATCCGCCTGAAATTCCTGAAGAGCAAGTCGTAAATCGGGGAAACAGTGGAAAGAACAACCCCCTCCTTCAGAATGCCAACCGGCTTCGAAGGTTCAAGAGAATCAGGCAAAAAACTGCGAGAGAGAGCATTGACCTTAACATTCTTAGAACCATGAAGATGGGAAACCACAAAATCAAAACGAGCAAAAAACAAGGACCACCGAGCCTGTCTAGGAGTCAGCCTCTTGGCAGACTCGAGATAAACCAGATTCTTGTGATCAGTCAAGACAACCACACAATGTTTAGCCACCTCCAGCCAATGACGCCACTCCTCAAATGACAACTTCATGGCCAGCAACTCCCGATTGCCGACATCATAATTGCATTCCGTCTGCGAAAATTTACGGGAAAAGAAGGCACAAGGGTGCATCGAGGAACCAACAGGATCCCTCTGAGACAAGACGGCCCCCGCACCAATCTCAGAAGCATCAATTTCTACCTGAAACGGAAGGGAAACATCCAGTTGACGCAACACTGAAGCAGAGGTAAACCGTCTTTTAAGCTCCTGAAAGGCAAAAATGGCCGCAGGAGACCAATGCTACACATTACCACCCTTCTTAGTCAAATCGGTCAACGGCTTCACCACGCTGGAAAAATAGGCATTGAACCGACGATAAAAATTAGCAAAGCCCAAAAATTTCTGAAGATCCTTCACGGATGTGGGCTGAACCCAATCATGAATAGCCTAAACCTTAACAGGATCCATCTCAATAGAAGGAGACAAAATGAAGCCCAAAAAAGAAACCTTCTGGACACCAAAGCAACACTTAGACCCTTTAACATACAAAGCATTGTCACGCAGAATCCGAAAGACCGACCTGATTTGATCCACATGAGAATCCCAATCGTCAGAAAAAATCAGGACATCATCCAAATACACAATCAAGAACTTGTCAATCAACTCCCGAAATACGTCATGCATAAAGGACTGGAAAACGGAAGGAGCATTAGCCAACCCAAAAGGCATCACGAGGTATTCAAAATGGCCTTCAGGCGTATTAAACGCTGTTTTCCATTCATGTCCCTGCTTGATATGAACCAGATTGTAGGCCCCCCTAAGGTCAATTTTAGTAAACCAACATGCTTCCTTAACCCTAGAAAACAAGTCAGAAATCAAAGCAGAGGGTACTGAAACTCGACCGTGATCTTATTCCAGAGGTGATAATTGATACAGGGTCTCGGGGAACCATCTATCTTGGCAACAAAAAAAGAACACCGCCCCCCAATGGCGAAGAGGAAGGGCGAATATGGCCCTTCTCCAAAGAATTCTTAATATAACTACGCATGGCAGCATGTTCAGGCACAGACAAGTTAAAAAGTCGACCCTTAGGAAACTCCAGCCTGGCACCAAATCAATAGCACAATCGCACGCCCGATGTGGCAGAAGAAAACTGGACTTGGGCTCAGCAAAAACATCCTGAAAATCAGACAGAAACTCTGGAATCTCCTGGGGCGGAGATGATATAGACATCAAGGAAATGTCATCATGTACCCCCTTACAACCCCAGCTAGTTACGGACATAGACTTCCAATCCAAAACAGGATTATGCACCTGCAACCACGGAGAACCCTGCACCACCGCATCATGCAGGTTATGCAAAACCAGAAATCGACCATCCTCCTGATGAGCTGGTGCCATGCACATTGTCAACTGCGTCCAAAACTGAGGTTTGTTCTGCGCAAGAGGTGTAACGTCGATGCTCCTTAAGGGAATATGTTCCCGTAACGGCTGCATAGGGAAGCCACAACGACTAGCAAACTCAAAATCCTTCAAATTTAAAGCGGCACCTGAATCCACAAATGCCATAACAGAAAATGATGACAAGGAACAAATCAGAGACACAGATAATAAGAACTTAGGTTGTATAGTACTGATGGTAAAGGAACCAGCAATCCTCTGCGCCTGCTTGGGACAAACAGAGATGACTTGAGAAGCATCACCACAGTAAAAACACAACTTATTACGGCGTCTAAGTACTTGTCGGTCAGTGCGAGATAGAATCCTATCACACTGCATCGGCTCAAGAATCTGCTCTGAGGATGACAATCCTGAGCGAGCCGCTCAGCGCTCCCGCAGACGCCGATCAATCAGAATGGCCAGAGACACAGGATCGTTCAAACCCGCAGGTGTAGGAAACCCCACCATAACATCCTTAACAGCGTCAGAAAGACCCTTTCTGAAAAGTGCCGCCAAAGCATCATCATTCCATTTAGTCAGCACAGACTATTTCCTGAATTTCTGACCATACAATTCCGCCGCCTCTTGACCCTGAAAAAAGGCCAACAGGGTCTTCTCAGCCTGATCCACAGAGTCGGGTTCATCAAATTAAACCCAAGGCCTGAAAAAAGGAGTCCACATTAAGTAAAACCGGATCCCCAGAGGTGAGAGAAAACGCCTAATCCTGCGGATCGCCCAGCAGCAGGGAGATAACTATTTTAACCTGCTGAACTGAATCACTAGAGGACCGAGGTCTCAGAGCAAAAAACAGTTTACAATTATTTTTGAAACTCAAAAATTTGGACCTATCACAATAAAATAAAACATGAGTAGGAATTTTTGGTTCCAAAACTGGAGTCTGAACTATATACTCAGAAATTCACTGTACCCTTGGAGCGAGATGGTCTAAATGAGAAGCTAGTTCCTGGACACTCATATTTGCATAAAACTCCACAGTCACCCAAAGAAAAAGAGGGAAGAAAGAAAAAAGAAACAGCCTCAACACTTCTCCTCCCTTCTTCTGAGACACATGTATCTCGATTTTAACTCTTTTGGCCAGTTGTACTGTTATGAACCGATGACTCAGAAGTAACATTCAGATTCCACAGAAGTCGTTGGTGACTATACTGACCGCAATCCCTGACAACACACACTAGAAGTAGCCGTGGGATGTAACTAACCAGACCTAGACACCTCTGCACAGCCGAGAACTAAATGCTCCTAAAGATGGATGTAAGAAAAGCTATCTTGCCTCAGAGCAGAATCCCAAAAGAATAGCAAGCCCCCACAGATATTAACTGGGAAACAAGAGAAAGAAAAACAAACACAGGCAGAGAAAAAGGTTTAGCAAAAAAGCCCAAACTAGCTATATAAGAAAGACAGGATAGAATACTATTGCGGTCAGTATAAAACACTATCGAAATACCACCAACAGCAGATCACAAAAATCATCCTGAGTCACTAAGAATCGGCACCCTCTATATCTGCAGACTTCTATAAATCAAATGCCAGCAGAACTGGAAATAACAGATAATAGTGAATGGTAAAATTCCTAGGAAGAAAACTTCCTATCTGAGATCAGATAAACAAATATACAAACTAAACATTACAAATCACTTTAGCCAGCTGCCCTCAGTGTTTTCCTTGACTGGTCTCCCTGAGATCAGTGAGAGCTTTGTAATGTTGGTCTACCAGGCATTGCTGCCACCTAGCCAGAATCCTACTTCACATTGAGAGGGGCAATACACCGAAACAGCTGTCGTTGTGGATGGATACCTGGCTTTGGTAATTCCCTTGCCATATCCTTAAGCTTGTAACTGAGCAGGATAGTGACTGAAGGGGCCACTTAATATGGTGGTTATGGTTGTCTCCGCAAGGAGTCCACCCCAGGGCTAGGTCCTTCCCTGGAGGGATATCTGCCTAGTCCCATGTTTGAGACTCTTAAACGAGGCTCCACAGACTCCATTTGCACTTCACATACCATGACCTTCTGGGCCAGTCATGGGTCACAAGAATAACAGGAATGTGTTCTGACTTGAATTTGTTGAACAGCATTTGTAGCAGAGGTAGAGGCAGGAACAGAAAAGGAAGGGAAAACTGAGACCAAGGAATCACCAGAACATCGGATGCAACTACTTGAACGATTACATGCTTTTAACATGTATCAGGGAACCTTGTGATTGTGTCTGGATGCCATCTGGATTGCTGCCCTGGAGGCATATTTGATTGAAGATGAACACATGCAGAGACAACTGTCTTGGAGATAATCCTTTGCGACTTCGGAAGCCAGGATCAGAGATAATGTTGACATCCTATCTGAAGCAATTTTAAGGGCCTAACATGATCTGCATGCTCTGTAGGTTCTCTGGGTATGAGGCAGCTTTGACAAGGATTTCTTCCAGATAGACAACAACTATTTTTCACCTGACACACAGAAGAACCATGACGACGGCCATAACCTTTTGTAAACACCTGCGGATCCGTGGTAAACTTGATTGAAAAGTTCAAGTTATACCTTCCCACTCTGTACATTTTTTCCCTTTCAAAATAATAGCACTTATACTCCCCTCCAGTGCCAGGGCCGTTCCAGCGGTGTGGGCACTCTTACTCATGGGATCACATAACAGAGGTATGTCACGCTATCCCTTTGATGCTTTGCTCTCTGTCTGCCTTCCGGCTTATCACATACATCTGGAGGGTGTAAGCGTGCAGTTGTGCGAACTTCCTCTGGATTTAGGTGAGTTCTCAAAAGGAGGGGACATTTAAGTGGCCGCTGATTGGCTGCAGGGATTACGTGACTTAACACTGTTACGTGATCCCTGGAGAGACTGTGCCGACACTGCTGAAATGGCTCTGGTGCCAGAGCGGAGGATATGTAATTTCCATACGGATTGAGAAGGGGTTGTCCAAGTAGTGAACAACCTTTTTTAAGTCCAGAATGTAGAGGACTAAACAGTTCTTGTTGGGACCACATACAGGTTTGAATAAAAACCTTTGAACCACTCAACGATATGAACTGAAACAATGATACCTGACTGAAGAACAGAGGAAATGGCTTAGCAAAAACTATTCACCAAGAAGAGTGCTTGTAGGATGCAAAGTGAAAGAAAAAAATAAAAGGTTTTAAGGAGGATGGAGAATTCTGTGCTGTAACTGAAGAAGACCATTTCTCTGACTCAGATGTCACGGAACATGAGGAGAACTTGTTGCTTCTGGTTCATGTAGACATGGTGGACTTATATGGATGCCAAAAAGGAGTCCGCTTGAAAGATGGCCGCTTCTTTTCTTGAGGAATGGTAGGTCTCTCCTAGTGGATAGGCTCAAACTGATGAAAGGAGCAAAACTGATGAGTCTTTCGGTTTGGTTGAAGATCGATAAGGTCTCTACTGTGGAAGCAGAGTGAGTGGTCTTCTCACTTGTAGTGTCCAAAATTATCGTGTCCAGCTGCTCCCTGAAAAGAAGAGATACATGAAAGGGAAGGTGTATGAGAGACTGCTTGGATGCTTGGTCCACAGCCAAAGGATCCCAATGTTGCCACCATATTGCTTGAAGCCTGTTCTGAAAAGCTATCTTTTTCAACAGAGGAACTTGCCTGAGTGGGCAGAACTGATCTGCGAGGCTTGCCAGCTCCAATGGAGGGTACCCTGAGATTATGTCTTGCCATAGGTTCTTTGTCCAGACTGTACCTGCCTTAGCGGTGCTCACTCTAACTTTTGCTATGGATTCTACTAGTCTGTCTTTGAGTTCCTGTAAAAACGCTGCATCAGAGATTGGTAATTGTGGTCCTTGATAACCTAAACACTGGACGATCCACCCAAGGAGAAGGTGACTAGGTGGCACTGAAATCTGCAGGAAAAGAAAGCAAAATCTACAGACATTTACTGAGTGAAAATGTATTTTAGTTTGAGCCGACTTCTTACGCAGTTCGGCAAACCTGTCAACCATGTCTCTTAGCTTTGAATGTGGAGAGGAAAAAACTTTGTTACATCAGCTCACCAAGGTCCATATGGACATTCCTGTTGTATATAGTTGTAGTGCACGGAAAGAACTGCTCCTCGATTGAAATACAAAGGCAAAGAGGGTCTGCTCACTAAAATCAATGTGTAATGGGTGCTCGAAGAAATAATCATTGCAAATGTCTATGGATACTTTGCCACACACTCAATAAATATAGGATTTTTTTTTAAAAATGTCCACTTTTATTTATGTGCATATAAGAAAGCAGAAACCAACCTAGGAGATTATACTATGGATGTTTGTCAAAGAGAAATTAATGCATTAACCCTGACTGAAGATCATGATACTTTATGTGGGGGACAAATGCAGAGCCTGTGACGTGTTGGAACGTGATGGTAATTTGCCACATCTTGACCTTCACCAGACACATCAAGCTCCTGTAACACTCCAACACTTCACGGGCACTGCAGTTGCCCCCGCATAAGGTATTATGATCTTCAGTCAGGGTTCATGCATTAACTTCTCTTGGACAAACATCAATAGTATATCTCCTAGGTTTGATACCTTTGTTTCCAATATACCTTAAAGTGCATGCTTGTCTTGTACAAGATTGAACTCTGAATATTTCCTGTTGGCCATACTTACCATGCAACTTAAAGATTTTCTTTTCCTCATATACCCTCATGTAAGGATTTATCCCAAGACCAGATCGGACTCTGCACATTGCTTCCGGTCCTACTTAGCATATGGGTTTCTTTGATTTAATTTCCTCCATTATATGAGATCTCTTTGACCATATTGGTGTTCCCTACACCTTTCTACACATGGACTTTTTTAATCTTCCAGTTGAACAATAGTTGTGTGCTCCGGATAGTCCATGATTGACCATCCAATATCCTCCTCTTTGACCCCCTGCAAGAGAGAAATACCTTGATAAAGGCCGTGTGGCCGCAACATCGGTTTCTGCAGTTGCTGCTTTCTTATATTCACATAAACAAGTGGACTTTTAAAAAAAAAAAATTGATTGAAATAGTTGTGTTTTTTTTTTTTTTTTTTTTTTTGTTTTTTTTTTTTAAATTCCAGCTCCTGCAAGAATTTTTTCTTTTTACATTAAAAACATCATGTATATTAGTAGGACTTTAAAAAATTATTGCATGACAATTGCAATATTTGGCCTATACGTTTTAATACCGTGTTTCCCCGAAAATAAGTCACCCCCGAATATAAGTCAGGGCAGGGCTGGCGCGTAATTTGCCAATATAAGTCATACCCCGAAAATAAGACAGGGTGACTTATTTTCGGGGAATATAAGACAGGGGACCGCTACAGTGCCATTTTTTTCCCATTGCATATTACCTGTGTCCCCGCTGTCCCGCTCACCCCGCTGTCCTCCGTGGGCTCCCCTCTGCCCTCAGGTGCAGCCGCAGGTCCGCTGTCCCCCGTGGGATCCCCTCTGCCCTCAGGTGCCGCAGGTAACCCCGAGGGCATAGGGTTAATCTTGTCGCCCCGGCCTGATGTCACCGCTGCTGGCAGGAGCTTCTGATTGGCTAGCAGCTCGAGTGCTGATTGGCCAGAAGCTCCTGCATGAAGAAGCGGCTGGTCAACGCCCTGCACCGCGGAGGAATCCATAGCCCGAGGCCACCATTAAAAAGTAAGGAAGTTTCCTTGATTTGCCCATTAAAACCGCAATTCCGCCGCACAGCCGACTTGCGGCCGACTTGCGGCACACTTGCGGCAGGTCCCCATACAATGTACGTTACTGTATGGGACACTTGCGGCAAGGTGCGGTTACCGCACCTTTGCCGCACCTTGCCGCAATTGTCCCTTACAGTACTGTACATTGTATGGGGACCTGCCGCAAGTGTGCCGCAAGTCGGCTGTGCGGCGGAATTGCGGTTTTAACCGTACTGTGCTGGGGGCTGCAGTGGCATAATGTATGGGGCTGGGACCCCATGGGAGGCTGCAGTGGGATAATGTATGGGGGCTGCAACCCTACGGTATGGGAGGCTGTGTGGGATACTGTATGGGGGCTGCAACCCTACGTCATTTTTTTTTTTATATAAGTCATACCCCGAATATAAGACAGGGTGGGACTTTTGGGGGTAAAATTAATATAAGACACTGTCTTATATTCGGGGAAACACGGTAGATGATACCCTTTTAATGATGGCAAACATAAATTTAAAATGACCAGTCTTATACATATGATATAATTATTATTTTTTTTGCAATAATCATGAATGCATGACTGGCAATTTTAGAATTATCTTTGCTATGATTAAGGGTGTGTTATCTCTTGAAACATAGACCGAATGCTTCAGTTGTATTTGAATTCATTAATTTTTAAAGATGCACTATTAAATTTGATGTTTTCATGAAAAAAAGATTTTGTGGGAGCCAGAATTTTTCAAAAAATTTGTCTTCGTTTTGAAGCCTGATTTCAGATGCAGACCAGGATTTTGATTAGAGTAGTGATTTGATTCCTGAGGAGATCGAGCTTCTGGGGAGGAAGAGCATGATGGAGACTGTGGTTTTAGAGTTGCTTAGAGATATGGAGATTGGGATGAAGAACTCAATCTAAGCTGCTGGGACCACTGATGTGCTCTGCCATGCTGATGCATAGTGGGTGGTGGAACTCACTTACTCTGAGCATTGGTAGTGGTGTCTGATGTTGGGGTAGAAATGGATAGCGGCTTCGTGATGATGACCAGGATATGAGATACTTTGGTCAAATCTGTAATAGACCGAGAAAGGTTAATGGCCCAGGGTGGGAGGGAGCAGATTCTCGGTGCAGAGGGATTCTGGGCTAGAGGTGAGGGCAACTGGGTGCAGGTCGCCACAGGTTCGCCCCCACTGGAATTTTTGCATACAAAACACAAAGTAAAGTACACAACCCGTGAGGGCTGGATGGACTAGCATGTGTGGCTTTCTATGGGACCAGACCTGGTTAAAGGAAGAGAAGAGTAGAAGAAAACTAGGGATCAATAGGATGGGGTAAATGGGTGCTTGAATGTGGAGAGCCTTGCTGAGGATCAATGTGTAGGTGGCACTGCCTACCATTGCTGATGACCTGATGTGGAATGCTGTAGGAGAAGTCCTGTGACAAGAGCTGAGAAAATCCGCAGGAGCCACTAGAGTTTTCATGGAACACTGCAGATTACAAAAAAAAAACCTTACCTAGAAGGAGGAGGCAGCTGGAAGATCTGCATAGCAGGAGGAATGAGGTGGCATGATCTGCTGTCTTGATTAGGCTGCAACTAAAGCCGGGGACTAAGTTTGCGTCTCAACCCCATTCAATGTTTGAGAATTCCGTGGAAGCCATAGAAGGGAACCAATTTGAGTGGTGGAGCCTTGGAGACTCTCGGAAGGAAGAAAGAATGCTTTAAGATGAAGAAAAAGGAGAAAGGAAGGAGACTGTGGAAAATTGTAAAATAGAAGGTAGAAAGAAGGCTGAAGGAAAAAAAAAAAAAAGGAGATGTAGACAATCATTGCTGGGACGTGAGCTGGTGCAGTGCAGTAGCATGTGGAGAGATTTGTTGGGCTGCTCTGAAGATCAGATGCTGCATTCTTCACTATCCATGATCCATATCCAAGGAGATGGTCTCGGACTGATTTTTGGCTTTTTTTGTACCAGGTTCTAGGGGGTGAGGCGAGTCTGAAAAATGACATTGGATAGTCACAAGTGTCGGAACAAAGACTGTGTTAGAAGAAAACATTTTGCCATCCAGACAAGAGGGAATAAAGACTGACCCCTGACTGCTCATGTCCTCTGGTTTAGAAAACAGAGTGGCCCATTCTGCTCTGTTACCATATCTGCAAAGACGAAAGAAAATAAGAATACATTTTTGTCAGAAACCAGTCTGAAGCTCCAAAGCTGTGTCTGCCTCCAAGTGACAGTAAACTAAACTGAATAGCTTGGCTGCTAGTTGGTGAGTGTAGCCTGCTAAGGAGGTGCCAACTGTTTTTCTTAAATGTAATTCTTAATGTCAGCCCACTGGTCAGCAGCATACTCCTATGGTTTCCTTTATCCCTCAATGACGTAACTGAGAAATTAAGTCATATCATTCCTGTAGCCGCTCACTTCCAGTCATCGGCGAAGGGTTTTAGGGAGATGTTAGCCACTGCTCACTACATGGTGAACACTCTGTAATCACTTCCCAGTACTTTAAATTACATCCTGCTCTACACACACATGCTTCAATGACTGGAACAGCTCATGCCACAATTTCCGGAATCAAGCAGCTGCAGGTAGAATAACATTTGATATCCTTCCTGTAGCCACTTCTCCATTAAGTAGATCACCGAGTTTAAATGCTCTTTACCTACACATCAATCCTATAAATATGGTTTTCGCATGTGACAGGTTCCCTCTGAATCTCATAATTTTATCTTTCTAGTCCTACAGTCATAATGTTTCGAAAGATTCAAAACATTTCTTGGCTTTTATTATGGTATATACAATATCAGAAGTATATTTGAGTATAAACCGTCGGCCACATGTTGAAGTTTTCTTCTATGTTTTCACCAGGCCTGTGATGCGTGGAAAAAAGAAGCCGAGGAAGCCAATGAAAGAGCCACAGCAGCCAGCGTGGAATGTGAATTAGCCCGGGAGCAGAGAGACGCTCTGGAACAACAGCTGAAGAAACTGCAGGAAGAACTGGAGAGAGTCCCAGGAGCTCAAGAATCCAAGCTACATGGTGGCACTGTTAATGAACTGGAGGGTCTTCCTCTCTCTACTCTATTTAGCCTTCAGAAGCAGCTTCATGCCAACCTTGAAAGGGTTGATAAGGTTAGTCTAAGAGTGGACTATTGAAAGGTACCATATGATTATATACATGTATGACCATTATAAAATAAAGCTACATCTTAATTCCTTTCTTTCAATTAAATATTTGAAAAATATAAACATGTTTAGTCTGGTTTTAAAGGGGTTGTCTGAGTGTACAAAAAGCATGAAAGGTGTCAAATCCCCCTCTTCCCTCCCCAGCTCAGCAGAGATGCTCTGTGGCCAGCTGTTTTTTGTTTACATGCAGCCAGCAATGATGTTCCATACTAGTGTGTGTGACTCTTGTGTACTTACTGACATTACCACTACAAGTCTGCCAAGGACAATGATGACTAGCACACTTTTTCTAGTAGCTTGTAAAGAAAGGCTACTAACTTAGTGAACACTGGAGCATCAGCAAATTGCTGGGAAGGTTTACTAAAAGAAGAGTGGTTGTCCAAACTCTGCTTCCTTTTAGCAAAATAAAAATGTCTAAAATTGACCTATTGTTTAATTTACGTTTTCGTGTAAAATGTATACTTAAAATAAAACATTTAAAATATTGCAACTTGTCAAATCCTTTTTTGTTATTAAACCACCCCCAATGTTATTTAAACAATGTAGTGTTCATTAATAACCTTAAAAAGAAAAAGTAGTTGTTTGTCTTAAAAAAAAAAACAACATTTTAGATACTTAAATATTTTCATTAGCTAGCTGGGCAAACAGTCAAGCAGTCATCCGGCTGGTTAATAATTAAGAGTTCAGCTAACTGAACTTGTAGCAATGCTGAAATTCAGCAAATGCTGAAAGGACCTGTGTGATGTCACGACCATGTGACTAATAGGCGGAGCTAAGCCTACTTAGACCTTATCAATTTAGCTCTCTTAGCTCCGCCCAGTCATCCCACAGGTCCTTTATACAGAGCCTTCGGCATTGCTACCGTTCAGTGACATTAGTGAATCAATATCTCACACAGTTATCAAACCCACTTTTTTGATTACCAGTTCAGTGACATATCTGTTAACCAGCCGGCAAACTGCCTGACTGTTTACCCAGCAAGTTAATCAAAATATGTAGGTATCTAAAATGCTTTTTTGTGATGAATATAACGATTTAAAAAAAAAAAATAAAGTTACTAATGCACACTACATGAGCTAAATAACGTTCGGGTGGTTTAATAATAAAAAAGGACATAACAGTTTCCCTATAACCTCTAACTTTTTATTGTTTTGGGAAACGCCACATATACATTTGTGCTCAAAAGTTTACATACCCTGTCAGATTTTTTGCTTTCTTGGCGTTTTTTTTCAAAGAATATGAATGATAACACAAACTTTTTTCCACTCATGGTTAGTGGTTGGGTGAAGACATTTATTGTCAATCTACTGTGTTTTCTCTTTTTAAATCATAATGACAACCAAAAACCTCCAAATGGCCCTGATCAAAAGCTTACACAAATTGGTTTGAATGGCTAATAAAGGTAACATCCTCACCTGTCACCTGTTTGCTTGTAATCAGTGTGTGCATAAAAACTGAGCGAGTTTCTGGGATCTAGACAGACTCTTGTATCTTTCATCCAGCCACTGAAATTTGGGAATTGTGAGTCCTGGGAAAAGCAAAAGAGTTGTCAACGGTTCTATGGGAAAAGATAGTTGAACTGTATAAAACGGAAAAGAGATACAAAAAGATATTCAAGGAATTGATAATGCCAGTCAGCAGTGTTCAAACTGTGATTAACAAATGGAAAATCAGGAGCTCTGTAAAATACAAACCACGATCAGGTAGACTAATAAATATTTCGGCGACAACTGCCAGGAAAATTGCTTGGGATGCAAAGAAAAACCCACAAATAACATCAGCTGAAATACAGGACTCACTGAAAACTAGCAGTGTGGCTGTTTCAAGATAGGGAAGCACTTGAAGAAAAATGGGCTGCATAGTTAAGTCGCCAGAAGGAACACATTACTGCACAAATGCCACAAAGTATCTAACCTACAATACAGCAAACAGCACAGAGACAAGCCTCCAAACCTCTGGAACAAGGTAATTTGGAGTGATGAGAAACAAAATTGAACATTTTCTGGTCGTCATAATGGGAGACCCAGACAATGGGGTTTAGGGCTCTGCCCTCCGGAGGTCACACTAGGTACTACAAGTTTGTAGACACCGCCTCCTCCGCTTATAAACCCCCACCGTAGGAGACATCCTCAGTTTTAAACTTAGTGTGCTCGGAGGATCACGCTTTGCTTGCACTTCACTGCATTCTCACAGCTTACGTGATGGCGTATGAAGACAAGGTAAAATGGTCCCGCTCGGGACCCCCGACAGCCTCCCCGCTCACCCTCTGCGGAACACGCTGGTGGAGGTACCGGAGGGCTTTTAGCCTGGACACTTCAGTGTTCTCCCGGTACGCTGTCGCGCTCCTTTCCTTTCCATCCCTCCATGGAGGCTCTGGTAAGGGGGAGCCTGGAGCCTTGCACAGCTCCGCTCCGTCCGAGGCCTCCCTAAATGGTGCTTACAGACCGGACGGAGCCAGCCCAGTCCGAGGCCTCCCTAAATGGTGCTTACACTCCGGACTGGTGCTGTACCCCCGTCCGAGGCCTCCCTAAAGGTGCTTACAGACCGGACCGGCACTGAAGCACCTGGTGTGTCTCCTGTGTGCCTGGGGGTAGTGTCTGTCACTGTGGTGTCATGACACTCAGACCGCGCGGTTACCCTCGGGTCCGCGGTTCTGGCGGTGACCCTGTGCTGGGGTCTCCCTGGCTGACCGCCCTGTGTTTCACAGGGGCTGAGGCTGTAGACTGCGGGTGTTTTTATGTGTACATGCAGTCTGAGAGTGTGTGTGGTGATATTCACACTCTTTTCCCGCGCTGCGGGCTCCGGCACCTCCATTGCTGAGGCAGTCTGGAGGAGGAGGAGGCAGCCCTTATGGTGACATCACCGCTGGGCGTGTTGTGTGTTCTTCCCGCGTGTTCCTGGCTCCGCCCACATCTTCACTGTCGGCGGCCATCTTCTCCCTCACTTCCCGGCTGGGATCTGGCTGCAGCGCGTGTCTGCACTTGCAAGGGAGACCGGAACTCGCGGAGGTCACACACACACACCGCTTCCTCCTACCGCTTTACTGCGGTCGGTAAGCCACCGGGATTCCCGGTTTGTTTGTGAACTTTGGCTTATATTCCCCTCACTGTGGAGATGTCCTCAGTTGGGAAGCATGCTGCTAAGGCGGCGGTGGTCTCCATTGCCTGTGTTACATGCAACGGGACACTGGTGGAGGGGTCCTGCAATAACTGCGGACGCCCAGAGGCCCGGTCTGCTACTATTGAGTCTGCAAATCCGGGATTATACCCTGAGGTTCAGGTGATCCCAGGGCCATGGGAAACGCAGAATAAGATCAATGAATCTCTGCTGTCCCAGATGTCCTCCATGTCGCAAACCCTGGAGGCACTGCATAGGAGACTGGAGAACCCAGCTACTCCTCCTAGTTACCCCCGGGTGTCTCTTACTTCTGCTGTAAGACCCCCTAAGCGAGCCCGTGAGGCTTCTCCTGAGCTCCAGACTCTCTCTGAGGAGGAGTGTTCCTCTGATGGTGAGGAAGATGATGGGGGTTCTACTCTTGGGTCTATGTCTGAACCTCCAGATGGGGTGGAGGATCTGGTGTCCTCCATCAATGAGACATTGCGTCTTGTCACTCCTCCTGAGGAGGTGACTGTACACCCCAAGGAGATATACCAATGGCTGCGGCCAGAGGCTAGACCAAGTGGCTCCTTCATGGACCACACTAATTTCGGAAGGGTGATTAAAGCTCCCAGGTTGCATCCTGGGCGGCGTTATGTCCGTAAAACTAAGGACAATCGCTTTCCCTTTCCCCAGGAGGCGCTCCAGGAATGGTCGCAGTCTCCCAAGGTGGATGCTTCCATGACTAGGATTGCTGCACGCTCCTTGTTTTCTGCCTCTGATAGCTCCTCGTTGAAGGATGCTACTGATAGACAGGTCGAGCAACTCGCCAAGTCTTCCTATGAGGCTGTGGGGTCTTCGTTTGCCCCTAATTTTGCCGCGGTCTGGACCCTACAAGCGATTACTATCTGTTTGGATGGTATCACTGATCTAGCTAGGTCCAGTCCAGAGGTCCTGGCTCTCACTGAGAGAGCAAGGGCCTATGCGGACTATGCCAGGACGGCATCTTTGGAAACTGCCACTCGCTCTGCTGTGGCCTCGGCCAATGCAATTGCGATCCGCAGGCTGTTGTGGCTGCGTCTTTGGGACTCAGATGCCACATCTAAAAAGATTTTACAAAATCTTCCGTTCGCTGGTGACAGGCTTTTTGGCACCGAACTGGACAAATTGATAAAGGATTCTGCTGAGTCTAAGATCCCGCAGAATAAGCCTAAGCCACGGTACACCGTGAAAAGGAACCCTAAGCAGTGGTCCTTTCGCTCCGGTTCACAGTCATCAACGGCGTCCACTCGCTCAGACCGAGGGGCAAGCCTGCTACTCAGTGGCGTTCCAAGAGTCGTCAGAAGAAGCCGGCGGGGGCAGCGGCTGCCACCCCCAAGCCCGCCTCGACATGACTCGCTCTCTCATCCTGCCTCCCCACAGGTGGGGGGCCGCCTGTCCCGCTTTCAGGACAAGTGGCTTCTTCACATTCAAGATCAGTGGGTTCGAGACGTGGTCTCAAGAGGTTACAGGATAGAGCTGACGTCACAACCAATACCCCGATTCCATCGGTCGGTTCCATCTCCAGAAAAGGCTCAGGCTTTTCACCTGGTGTTGGAGGGACTCCGCAGAGACGGAGTGGTGGTCCCTGTGCCCACGGAAGAGAGGTTCAGGGGTTTTTACTCCAACCTCTTTATTGTCCCAAAGAAGGACGGCTCTTTTCGCCCGGTGTTGGACCTCAAGTTGTTCAACCGTCACGTGTTGGTTCGGAAGTTCCGCATGGAATCCCTGCGCTCAGTGATCGCGGCTGTGTCACAGGGAGACTTCCTAGCGTCCATCGATATCAGGGACGCTTACCTTCACGTCCCCATTGCACCAGCTCATCAGCGCTGGTTGAGATTCGCAGTGGGGGAAGAGCACTTCCAATTTGTGGCACTGCCATTCTGGCTAGCCTCAGCACCACGGGTGTTCACAAAGGTGATGGCCTCCATGATGGCTCTCCTGCATGCGCAGGGTCACGCCGTCATACCCTATTTGGACGACCTGTTGGTCAGGGCGCCATCGGAAGACCTTTGTCGGGTGAGCCTGGAGGTGACCATGAAGTCCCTGGAACAGTTCGGGTGGCTTATCAACATTCAAAAGTCGACCCTGGTTCCGACCCAGTCATTGACATATCTGGGCATGGACTTCCACACGGACTCGGCCCTGGTGTCCCTACCTCAAGCCAAGCAGCTTGCGATCCAATCAGGAGTGCAGAATGTCCTCCTGTCTCCACAGTCATCCCTACGGGTATTGATGAGACTGGTGGGTCGCATGGTAGCGGCGATAGAGGCGGTGCCGTTCGCACAGTTTCGCCTCCGTCCTCTCCAGCTGGAGATTCTTCGCAGATGGGACAAGAGGACGATCTCTCTGAATCGGCTGGTGACACTGTCACAACCAACCAGGGACTCTCTACAGTGGTGGCTCCAGCCACATCACCTGTCACGGGGCCGGTCCTTCCTAAAACCGTCATGGTTAGTGGTGACCACCGACGCCAGTCTGAAGGGCTGGGGGGCGGTGTTCTTGCACCACAGGGCTCAAGGCCTCTGGACTCAGTCGGAGTCGGCGTTGCAGATCAACGTGCTGGAGATCAAGGCGGTCTATCTGGCGCTACTGGCGTTTCAGAAATTCCTGTCAGGACAGCCCATTCGGGTACAGTCCGACAATGCGACGGCCGTCGCCTATATAAATCATCAGGGAGGGACCAGAAGTGCTCAGGCCCTCGCCGAAGTCCACCGCATTCTACTCTGGGTGGAGGAAAACGGCTGCCTGATCTCCGCAGTTCACATCCCAGGGGTCGAGAACTGGGAGGCCGACTATCTGAGCCGACAGGGGATGGACGCCGGAGAGTGGTCCCTACATCCAGACGTCTTCAGGGACATCTGCGGCAGGTGGGGCACTCCGGACGTGGATCTGATGGCCTCACGGCTGAATCATCAGGTGCCCCAATACATGGCGAGATCTTGGGATCCCCAGTCTCTGGGGGCGGACGCCCTGATCCTGAGCTGGTCCAGCTTTCAGCTGCCATATGTGTTTCCGCCTCTGGCTCTGATTCCCAGGGTCCTGTGGAAGATCAGGACAGACTGCAGAGTGGCCATTCTAGTGGCTCCAGATTGGCCCAGGAGGTCTTGGTACCCGGACCTGTGGCAACTGTCAGGCGGACACAGGTGGGCTCTTCCAGAACGCGCAGATCTACTCGCGCAAGGCCCATTCTTCCACCTCAATTCCAGGGCCCTCAGATTGACTGCATGGCTCTTGAGGCCTGGCTGCTGACATCCAGAGGTTTTTCTCCTACAGTGGTTGCCACTATGAATCGGGCAAGGAAACCTGTTTCCAGGAAGATATACCACAGAACGTGGAAAATCTTTTTTACCTGGTGTGCCTCTGGTGGCCGCTCTCCGTGGCCTTTGTCTATCCCGACATTGTTGGCCTTCCTACAGTCGGGGTTGGAGTTGGGATTATCCCTTGGCTCTCTGAAAGGTCAAGTATCAGCACTTTCAGTGTTGTTTGACAGGCGCTTGGCGCTCCTCCCGAAGGTACGTCAATTTCTGCAGGGGGTGTCTCGGGTGGTCCCGCCCTATAGACGACCTCTGGACCCTTGGGACCTAAACATGGTCCTGGCGGCACTGCAGAAACCGCCGTTTGAGCCACTGAGAGACGTCTCTCTCTCTCGTCTGTCCCAGAAGGTGGTCTTTCTGGTGGCGATTACGTCTCTGAGACGGGTCTCAGAATTGGCTGCACTTTCGTGCAAGTCTCCCTTTCTGGTGGTTCACCAAGACAAGGTGGTGTTGCGCCCACGGCCTGAATTTCTGCCGAAGGTGGTTTCAACGTTTCACCTAAACCAGGAGATTGTTCTTCCATCATTTTGCCCCGCTCCCGTTCATCAGGTTGAGCGCGACCTCCATACTCTGGATCTCGTGAGAGCTGTACGCATTTATGTGTCCAGGACCGCCTCCTTTAGGAGTTCGGATTCCTTATTTGTCCTCACAATGGGTCGCTGTAAGGGGGCCGCGGCTTCGAAGTCGACCTTGGCCAGATGGATCAAGGCTCCCATTCAGGAGGCGTACCGGTCTTCTGGTTTGCCTCTCCCGGTGGGTTTGAAGGCACACTCTACGAGAGCTGTAGGTGCCTCCTGGGCCTTGCGACATCGAGCGTCTGCTCTACAGGTGTGTCAGGCGGCCACTTGGTCCAGTCTGCACACTTTCTCAAAGCACTATATGGTGCATGCCCATGCCTCTGCGGACGCAAGTTTGGGCAGGCAGGTCCTCCAGGCGGCGGTTGCCCACCTTTAAGGGGGACCGTGTTTTATCCGTCTTGTTGAGGAACTCTTCCCGCCCTGGGGTATTGCTTTAGGACATCCCCATTGTCTGGGTCTCCCATTATGACGACCAGAAAAAAGAGAATTTTGTTTACGTACCGTAAATTCTTTTTTCTTTAGTCATCAATGGGAGACCCAGCACCCACCCAGTTGTTCCGTTGCATATTTTGCACTGGTTCTGTTCTCTGTTGAGACAGTGTTTGCCGGGTTGTTGAACCGTCTGTGCACGGCATTCTTCCCGATGTTTCGGGTGTGGTTTAATTTCTCCTCGCAGCTTATGGACTAAACTGAGGATGTCTCCTACGGTGGGGGTTTATAAGCGGAGGAGGCGGTGTCTACAAACTTGTAGTACCTAGTGTGACCTCCGGAGGGCAGAGCCCTAAACCCCATTGTCTGGGTCTCCCATTGATGACTAAAGAAAAAAGAATTTACGGTACGTAAACAAAATTCTCTTTTTTGGCCACAACCACAAACGTTACATCTTGGAGAGGTGTCATCAAGACCTATGATGAGAGGAACACAATTCCTACTGTAATGCATGGAGGTGAATCACTGATGATGTGTGAGCTACAAATGCACAGGAAACTTTCAAAGTTGAAGGAAAGATGAATGCAGCACGTTATTAGCAAATACTGGAGGTAAATTTGAACTCATCAGCCTGGAAGCTGCGCTTGGAATGTACCCTGGACGCTCCAACATGACAACAATCCAAAAAACAAGGCCATGTCAACCTGTCATTGGCTACAGCAGAACAAAGTGAAGGTTCTGGAGTGGCCTTCTCAGTCTCCTGACCTCAATATCATGAAGCCACTCTGGGGAGAATTCAAGCACGCAGTTCATGCAAGAAAGCCCAGGAATTTACAGGAACTGGAGGCTTTTTGTCATCTTTACTATCTGAGAAAATAAAGCGCCTCATTCACAACTACCACAAAATACTTCAAGCTATCATTGATGTTAGAAGGGGCAATACACGGTATCAAGAACTGGGGTATGTGAACGTTGATCAGGGTCATTTGGATTTTTTTGGTTGTCATTATGATTTAAAAAGAGAAAACACAGTAGTTTGACAATGAATGGCTTCACCCAACCACTAAGCATGAGTGGGGAAAAAAGGTTTTGTGTTATCATTCATATTCTCTGAAAAAAAGGCCAAGAAAGCAAAACATCTGCCGGAGTATGTAAACTTTTGAGCACAATTGTACATACCCAACCCTATCTTATACATTAAGTATCTAGTGAGTTTGTGCAATGGTTATTATAAAGGGAGGGGGGCAGAGACAGCTGTGACATCGACTATTGTGATTGGACTTTTGTGTTATCAACAGTGTTTAGGAATATTACCTGCCATTGTAATCATACTTCTGATGATGTGGAGCCTGCTAAAAACCCTTCCTGAAAGGACAGGAACCAGGAGAATAATACAGTCCCAATTGCAACAGTGTGAAAACTGCAAGATTGCTACTTTTGTTGCTTTTTTTTTCTTCTTTCTATTTTTAAAGGAAAGACCATAATATAAAAAAATGCAACTTTTCTGTTTAAACAATAGGTAATTTCTGATGATGGCTGCCCTTTGAAGTTTGAACAGACCTTTTCCTGGTTCATCTTATTGGCTATCATGTCCCAAAAGGGCGCACATGCACTGTTAGATTGTGCAAAAATACTTTGTTGTTCATTGTAATGCATACAGATACACATATACTTTTTTTGGTTTCATGAGCAGAACATCTCTCAGGTGCCTTAGAATAAGATACCAAGTGTGTACAGTGGGGAAAATAAGTATTTGATCCACTGCCTATTTTGCACGGTTTCAAGCCTATAAAGAATAGTGAGGTCTGTAATTTTTATTGTAGGTATGCTTCAACTGTGAGACAGAATAAAGAAAAATTCAGAAGATCACATTGTATGATTTTTACATAATTAATTTGTATTTTATTGCATTAAATAAGTATTTGATACAATATAAAAACAGAACTTAATGTTTGGTACAGAAACCTTTGTCTGCAATTACAGAGGTCAGACATCTCCTGTAGTTCTTGACCAAGTTTGCACACACTGCAGCAGGGATTTTGGTCCACTCCTCCACACAGATCTCCAAATCTTTCAGGTTTCAGGTCTGTCGCTGGGTAACATTGAGTTTCGGCACCCTCCAAAGGTTTTCTATTGGGTTCAGGTCTGAAGACTGACTAGGCCACTCGAGGACCTTGGAATGCTTCTTGACTGCGTGTGTGGTGAGGTGTAGTTTATACATGTAACGATTTAAAACAGGTGCAGGCAATACAGGTAATGAGTGCAGCAGGGCTGTGTAGTCTGTCTGATTTGGTGACCATTTTAGTGGAGTCCGGATTCTGTATAAAATGAACCGACTGCGACTCCTAAAATTTATAATAAATTGGGTACACTAGTTCAATGCAGTGTGTGCTTAATACTATTACTATTATTATTATGAATTCTGTTCTATCTAAATGACTTGATTATTGTATCATAATAGTGATGAAAATACTGATGTTCACATTGTACTACAATAAATGTATCACTTAGACATGAGTCATGTATGAGGGAGCCGAAGTCGGGTTTGGAGTCTGAGTCAGGGAAATTGAGGAGTCAGAGTCGGAGGTTTGACCAACTCTACAGCCCTGGAATGTAGAGTAGGAGGAGGGCTTCTTAAAGAAACACTAACAGGTGTGTGAGAGCTAGAATTCTTGCTGGTTGATTGGTGATCAAATACTTATTTCATGCAATAAAATGCAATTGAATTATTTAAAAATCATATAATGTGATTTTCTGGATTTTTTTTTAGATTCTGTCTCTCACAGTTGAATTGTACCTACAGTAAAAATTACAGACCTCTCCATTAATTGTAGGTGGGAAAACTTTCAAAATCGACAGTGGATCAAATACTTCTTTTCCTCACTGTACGTGTGTAATGTCAGCTTCTACATATTGTGTGTTTGTACACTTCTTTTTATGAGTTGTTGCTTTAATTGATAACATTCTGTTTTTCTGCAGGCCGTTTTCCAGCTACAGACTATGAAATGTCGCAAGTGTCAGGACCAAAACCGAGCAATGTTACAGTGCCAACATGGCGTCCTATGTGAAGTTTGTGCAGCCGAGGAAGGAGAGTGCTCTAGCTGTCAACTTACTATACAACCTGTTATACAGCCATGACCCTTGCAAGCCTGGACTCAGGCTTCACAGAACTCACCTGTTTTTATATACTTCTATAAATATATATATATAAATATATTCATACTATGGAATCTAACAAAAGCAAAGCACTTTTAAACAAAAGTTTTCATTCCTTAGGAAATTGCCACAAAGCCTCTAAAATGTTTTTTTCCCTATGAGACACTGCATTAAAGTCATTTCAGAATCCTCCATGTTGGGGGTGACTGTCCAGGCAAATAGTGGCTTACTTGTATGCAAGAAATCTGTGCTATGTAATCTTTATTAATGGGACCAATTTGTGTATATTTTCCCCACCTACAGTCCACAACATTTGAAGCTCTTGAAAATCTTGGCTTTTGTGCAGATGAGAACACAGAACTTCAATGGAAGATGGCATATAAGGGCTTCCTTGTGGCAACAGACAAGATGGGTCATAATTCTGACATATTGTATTAGCAGCAATTTCTTTATTTGCTACTCATTCACCAGCGTTTTATAGGAGAAGAGGCATCAAAGAAATGTTGGGTTTATGGTCAGTGTCACTGTTTAGATAGTCAAAGGTATTGTGTGAAACAAGCAGATCCTTATCCCTCTAAGTAATTCTTTCAGTATTGTGTCTCCTAAGAGGGTTTTTTTCCTAACTGTACTGAAACATATTTTTTCAATGAGAAGCTAAAGAGAGCCATAACTGTATATGTAAAAGAAAACACTCCTTCTTTTTTCTCATTCAGCAAAGCAGTGTCCTACTGCTGGATGCCCCATCTAACACTTTAATTCCACGAGGAATCGGACATCCAATGTTCAGTTTCCCTGCAGCTCCAACACAGTGGAAATTAGGCCATAGAACTGTTCCCAAGTAAAGGAAACCTATCCGCTAAATCATGCTGCTCAAACCACTGATTCAGTTCATGGATGTATGATCGCAGTAAGGTATAGTTCTCGCTGAAATGCTCAAGTGTTTCAAAGACATTATAGTTTAAAAATCTGGCACGAGAGTCCTAGCTGAAGGCCAGACTAGTCCAGCACCAATCCGGCTGGCTCCCTGACACAACACACCACTGTAGATGATTGACATGTTTTTACTTTCTGTATACATGGAGAGAAACCTTTCAGTCATCTGGAATCGATGGAAAAAGCCAACCAGGAGACTGTGCCATACGAGTCCCATCTCTACCTATAGTACCCAGCTTACTCTTCAAAGATATACCTGGCTGCAATCGTGCATTCATGGCTAATTTTTAAGTGATACATTTATTGTAGATTCATAGTACCATCAGGCTTTAATCATTATTATGATTCAATAATCCAGATATTTAGATAGAACATAATAATAATTCATAATTATAATAATCAGCACATTCTGCATTGAACTAGTGTATCCAGTTTATAATATATATTTTAGAAGTCGGAATCAGTTCATTTGCTATCAACTCCGACTACTTACCCAGCCCTGGTGGTGAGGGCAGCATGATCTCAGCTGACTGGTTTCCTTTAAATGTATGGGCTCTTTGTGAAATGTATTGATATGCCAGGACCTACAGAGTGAGGGATGATCAATTTAGCTTTTCTCTACAAATTAATATATGTTGTAAGGAGAAACCATCACATTGAACATGCAACACAATCTGTTGGCACAGAATCTTTTTTTTCTATTCTTCTTAATTATTGCTCATTTTAGGCTTAAAGGCAACCTTTCACCCCCTTTGGGCTTTGTAAACTGTACCTACCAGCTGTAACATGATGTGTTTGAGGTTCCTGTAAACCTTCTATATGCCCAGACGTTCCCCTGCATACCTCAGAAAATAACTTTTATTCGCTCTTGTGCTGTATGTAAATGACTCCTGAAAAGGTCCGGGGGGTCTGCTCTCTGTGGTCCTTGCCGCCCCCCTGCCTGGAATAACCGCCCCTCTATTGAAACCGCTGTTCCTCCTATGTCTGCATGTTGAGTGACATGCACTACTCTCTTGCCTGCCAGTGGTGCGGGTCATCGTGCTCCATTGAAGCTGCACAGTGCCCGAAGTCTCGCGAGATTTGTGAAGTCTCACACCTGTGTAGTAGAATCTTGTGAGACTTCAGGCACAGCGTCTTAAGAGGAGAACGGTGACCCACTCGCACTGCACAGGCACAAGGATAGTGCCTGTCACTCAACATGCATAGACAGGAGGGGCGGTGGTTTCAATAAAGGTGGGCGGTATTTGCAGACAGCAGGGCAGAAAGGACCCCAGAGAGCAGACTCCCCTGGAGCTTTTCAGGAGTCATATACATACAGACAGGAGAAATTAAAAGTAAATTTCTGAGGTATGCAGGGGGACATCTGTGCATATAGAGGGGTTACAGAAACCCCATTCACATCATGTTACAGCTGGTGGGCACAGTTTACAATGCCCAAAGGGGGGTGACAGGTTCACTTTTAAACTTTTACAGACATTCTTTTAAGCCTTAAAGGCTGATACTTATAGTTAGGACTGCCCGCTGGACTCCTAGCTACAAAATGAGTAGATATTGAAGCCAATGAATTGCATTATACTGAATCCTTTTTTGATAAAATACTGTAATTGATTTAATTTTATTTCCTGCTCATTCTGAGGTTTGACATCTGTTGGCTAGTGACAATTTTACTTTTAAAACCTTGGACACCGAGATGGCTTAGTCATTGTAGAAAACCGTTCTATGAAAAAAATCCATTTCCAGCATACATTTTTTTTCTATTTTATAAAATCACGTTTATTGATACATCGTAAAAAAGTGAATGTATGAAATTACAATTGAAGCACTTGGCCAACGCGTTTCGAATGATAACACACTCTGAATCAGAGCAAAGATAAATTCAAATGGCCAATATTATATAGCCGTGGGGCTATTACAAAATAAACACCAAAGAGCAACGCCCTCTTTTTAAGTTTGGAAAGGCACACCCTAATTGGAGGGGTGGACTGCCCACCGGACTCAAGAACCTAAATTAAATAATTAAAATGGATTAAGGTATGCTGAATCTTCTCCTACAAACCTCCATATCAGTCTGCTTAGTCGGGACCTCTTGCTGTAGATTGTGCTCCTCACAATTTGGACTTCAACATGATAGGTTCCCTTTTAAGTCAAAATGCTCTAAAAGGGTTTTTGAAATGGTTTCTATGTAAACTTGACAACCCTTTTAATCAGCCTAATAATGAGTCACATATGATTGTTAACTCTACCTTCAACTCTAGTATTGTAGCCTCTTTAGTGAGGCTTATGTATTAACAAAGGATTCTAAGATGTATATTTGTAGCTGTTTATACTGTGCTCTTTGTACATATAAGTATACAGAGATTAATGATGTAGAACCTTGTAGTCCCCGCAGTCATAGGAAATATCTGTTCACACGAAACATTGTGTAGAGATTTGGAAACTAAGACCCAAACCTCTCAAAATTTGTCATGATTGTTTTTGTTTTTTTACTTTTGTACGTTACATTTATCATTAGATGCTAACCACACAAAGAATATAGTTGTATATGGTGAACCGTATGCATGACTGGAAGCAGTAAGAGTGCATGGAAGGCATTTGCTTGTGTATTTATATATGTTTGAGGAAAAATCAATTCTTCACCCCTTTCATTTTAGGTCAGGGGATTGTCTTTCAAACCATATACCCAGGAGTGCTGATAGTTTACTTTTAAAGTGTGATATACATTACCGCATCTGCCATGTTAGGGATATACACGGAGGTAATATGCAGGAGTATTTACCAGTGGACTTTCATATATATCCTTAATGAAAGTATTGATTTGTCAGAAGTTATTGTAAGTTGCCAACTCTGATAATATTCAGAATTCTTGTTTTTATTTGTATTGTTCTTTGATACTACAGAACATTCCACATTGGTCCCAATGACCCTTTCTAGCAATGTACCCAGTTGTTTTGGTCAACAATGATTAATTTGAGGCCTCCCTTTCCTCTAGAATTCTTATTATTTTTTTGTACACTGAGATTGCTTGTCTGGCATGATCAGAAAAGGTTTGTATCAAAATCTAAACATGTGAATTTTCCTTTTTTTATATATATGAAATAAATCTATGTGAAAAAATCAACTTTTTCTTGATTAGTAAACAATAAAAATGAATTTCTTCTGAAAAAGCATTGTTTTTTTCTATTTTTTCCATCATCACCATGACAGCACCACCTGAGAGATAGGTTCCGCCCATCCAGGACAGGAAACCCCTGAAATAAAAAGGGCGGCACCTCCTCTCTGCCTCAGTTTGGTTTCCTGTCCTGGAGAGTAAAACATCTGAACTGCTGAACATATCCTTCTTCCATGGTCCTGACCTGTGGGCTAGAAGAGCGGCTTACCTTGCTGTGGCCTCAGATCTCGGGTCCAGATGCGTCTCCCCAAGGTACCCCCTTGCAGTGGTGGGTGCGGGGCCTGGCAGGGGACCAGAAGCAGTCATACCTCAGCCCCAGTGTCACCTGTGGCTCCTGCCCCGTCATGCTGCGTGCCCAAGGGAAGATCAGAAGCGGTCCCTGCATTCAAATTTCGCACTCCCGGGCTTCTTCCGGTTTAAGGCCAGAAAGTCGGAAGTGACATCAATGGCACATGTGCAGACGATTCCAACATGGTGGCGCCTGGTTCCAGGAGGCTATATATTGCACGATGGAGTGACTGATTGGCGTCCTGTACTCCCAGATATGGCAGACAAACAGGGCTCACTGCAGACTATGCAGGGAAACGACTCTGATACAACCTTATGTCCCCATTCTGGGGAGATAAGGGTGACTTCCAGTCCAGCCAGGGTTCTAGGAATCCAGATTGTGACCCCAGACAGCCTCCGAAACTGGTACTGCAGCTTTCTACAGGGTGAGTACTGTGTGTCAAAGCTGCCTCTGATGGATCCAATATCTTCCTATTTTTTCAGGATGCAAAAAAGTTTCTAAAAAGAAGCATAAGGAATGTGCTGTTTGTAAGGAACCTCTTCCAGATGAATACACTAAAGCTCTCTGCGCCTTCTGTATTGATAGGACTGTGAGAGACGCTGTTCCAAGTTTTGCTGCTAGTCTCAAGGACTTGGGGAGGAAATCGGGTCCCTCAAGAAAGCAGAAAAGAAACTCAAAAGACATTCCTCCTCCTCGGATCAGGAGGAATCCCTCAGAGCGTCACATGACTCTGGTTTGACTTCTTCCTCTGACTCTTCCTCTTCTGACAGCTGCTTAGAAGGCAGACCCTGTTTCCCAAGGACTAGATCAACCACCTCATTAAGTCAGTTAGATACATGATGAAGTTGACAGAGTCTAAGGACCAGGAGTCAGTAAAAGACCTCATGTTTGGGGGTCTCTCACAGAAAAAGAAGCGAACCTTCCCACTTAATGACTGGCTTCAATCACTAATCAGGGAACAATGGAAAAAGCGAAACAAAAAGGGGTCTCTCACCTCTTCCATGAAGAAGAGATATCTCTTTGATCCAGAGGCCTTTACTTGCTGGGACACTTTTCCTAAAATAGATATGGCCGTAGCAAAATCTATCAAGACGTCAACCCTGCCCTTCAAGGATTTAGGCATCCTAAAGGATCAATTAGGCCGAAAAACTGATGGCTATCTGAGAGGTTACAGCAAGCATATTTAGGCCATCAGCATCAAATACTTGTGTCGCCCGATCCATGATGATATGGCTGCAGCAGCTGGAATCCCAGATAAAGAATAATGTTCCTAGAATGGACTTATCCTCTCTCCCGTGCCTAGGGAGCAGCTGCCTTCCTGACACCTCTGCCAATTCCTTTTAGTGTCAAATTCCTTACAATTGGAAGCCAAGTCCACAACACTTCTGAATTCAGCAAGTCAGGCAGTCTGGTTGAAGACCTGGCCAGGTTATGTCCAGTCAAAGTCGAAACATTGTGTAGTTCCCTGTGAGGGTGACTTTCTTTTTTGAAAAGGCTCTTGATGACAATCTGGAAAATGCGAGTGATAAAAAGAATTTTCCTTCCCTGCATCCACCTTTAAGGGGTGTTCCTTTCGGAAGAAAAGATTCTCCTGTAAGAAGTCACCGACGAGATCACGAGATTCCTGGTCCGAGAGAGGTGACAAGAAGTCAGGGTTCATGTTCAAGAACACCTCTGACCATAAGAAGTCCTCTAAATGATGGGTCGCCCAAGGTGGGAGGAAGGCTCTCCTCCTTTCTCTCAGCCTGGTCCAGCATAACTACCTGCACCTGGATACAGAAGATCATTCAGGACGGCCTGAAGCTGGAATTTGTCTCGAACCCTACGGGGTCCCTCATAATGCCACGGACCAGCAGTCCTGGCAAACAGAGGGCCCTTATTAAAGAAGTAACTTCTCTGCTTCACAAGGCTGTCTTAAGGGAAGTATTGGTGGTAGAAAGAGGCAGGGGTTCTGCTCCCCCCTTTTTGATCACCAAGCCGCACGGATCCTACCAGAAACTGAACACTTTTCTTCTACAGAAGTCCTTCAAGATGGAGTTCATTACCTCTGCCAAAAAGCTTATGTTTGCACACTGTCACGTGGTAGTGTTAGACTTTAAGGATGCTTACTACCGTGTCCCTATTCATCCATCTGATCAAAAATACCTCCAGGTTGCAGTTCACATGGGAGAGACTCTCATGCACTTCCAGTTTCAAGCCCTTCCATTCAGTTTGGCAAGTGCCCTGAGAATCTGCATCAAGATTGTGGCAGTGATGATGGCTCACCCACATCATCATGGGGTACTTATAGTCCCGTATTTAGACGATTTCTTAATAGTGGGAAAGCCACCCCTAGACTGCAACGTTTGGCTGGAGAAAGTCAGGACCGTATTGACGAATCTAAGATGGTTGATCAATATGGAGAAATCGAGATTGATGCCCTCAACAGAGAAGACCTTCCTGGGTCTCATATTAGATTCCTGGTCCCAACGTTGTCACTTTCCTCCGGAGAAGCAGCACAGGGTCATCCCAATAACACAGACCATACATAATCCTTAGATAACTCTGATGAAAGCCATGTCTGTTTTAGGCACTCTAACCTCTTGTACCCCGGCAGTTCCTTGGGCTTAGATGCACACAAGACACCGTCAGTGGGAGGGAGGTTCTCCGGGAAGAAGTTCGCTTAGCAGACTCTTTAGAGGGGACTATCCGTCATTCTTTAGAAACTGTCGAGTCCCTGAGATGGTGGCTTCAACAGGATCATCTTGCGACAGGCATTCCCTGGGCTCTTCCAGTGTTGGACATAATTACAACGGACGCAAGCTCACTGGGTTGGGGGGCTCACCTCTGGGAACATGTTTTACAGGGGGAGTGGGATCCAGAACAATCCTACATGTCTTCCAACCTCAGAGAACTTTAGGCAATAAAGAAGGCCATAGAGGGGTTTCATCCCCTTGATGGGGCACCATGTTCGAGTACTTTCCAACAACAGAGTATCGGTTTCTCACATAAACCACCAAGGGGGCACGAGGTCTCCCTCCCTAATGACACTCACCTGGGACATCTTTCAGATAGTTCAAGCTTATCACATATCTATCTGCTCTCCACATCAAGGAGGATCTCAATTACTGGGCAGACTTCCTAAGTCGTACACAGTTAAGACAGGGGGAATGGTGGCTAGTTTTCCACCCTAACAGACAGGTAGCTCAATTCTGCTCCCTAGATCCCAAAGACAGACTCCATGCTGTAGATGCACTCCAGTGTCATGGAGCTCCGGTCTGCTACTATGCTTTCCCTCCACTAGTACTGATTCCAGCTCTCCTACGGGAGATTTGGAACGATCGATCCAGGGTCATCCTGATAGCACCCTTTTGGCCAAAGAGGGCCTGGTTCTATTGGATCAGCAAGATGGAAGTGACAAATCCATGAATCCTTCCAGATTCTCCTACACTTCTGTCTCAAGGCTTGATTTACCATCCTCAAGTCTCGAATCGTCGGCTGATGGCCTGGAATTTCAACATTCCCTGATGAAGGAGTTGGGAGATAACTCTGAAACGCGTTGGATAATAAAGAAGAATCATTGATCCAGACATTCTCTTGTACTGGCTTCTTTTGTCCCTTTCTGAAGTGCTAGCGCGGACCTCGAGGTACTGTGTCCTGGGAGCTGGAATTTGAACAGGAGCTACTAAAGGATTCTCTGACAATCTGGCTACCCTCATGAACAGCAGGAAGCCGGTTACCACCAGATTCTATGGTAAGATGGCTCGGAGGATGTCCATTGAGTTGTTTAATTTTGTAGAAAAAAAGCAGATCACAGACATGGCACAAAACTAAAGTAATTTCAAATGGCAACTCTCTGCCTTGACGAAACACTAAAAGAAATCTTGAAAAAAAAATGTGCTAGCCAGTAACTGTTACTTTTGTAGACCAAGCAGGGGGAAAAATTATGGAATCACTCAATTCTGAGGAAAAAATTATGGAATCACCCTGTAAATTTTCATTCCCAAAACTAACACCTGCATCAAATAAGATCTGCTCGTTAGTCTGCATCTAAAAAGGGGTGATCCCACCTTAAGAGAGCTGTTGCACCAAGTGAACTGACATGAATCCTGCCTCCAACTTGAGACATGTCAATTGAAACAAAGGAGAGGATTATCAAACTCTTAAAAGAAGGTAAATCATCACGCAATGTTGCAAAAGATGTTGGTTGTTCACAGCTGTGTCTAAAATCTGGTCCAAATACAAACAACATGGGAAGATTTTTAAAGGGAAACATACTGGTAGACCAAGGAAGACATTAAAGCGTTTAGACCGGAAACTTAAAGCAATATGTCTCCAAAATAGGAAATGCACAACAAAACAAATGAGGAACGAATGGGAGGAAACTGGAGTCAATGTCTGTGACCGAACTGTAAGAAACCGCCTAAAGAAAATGGGATTTACATACAGATAAGCTAAACAAAAGCCATCATTAACACCTAAACGGAAGAAAACAAGGTTACAATGGGCTAAGGAAAAGTAATTGTGGACTGTGGATGACTGGATGAAACTCATATTCAGTGATGAATCGCGAATCTGCATTGGGCAAGGTGATGATGCTGGAGCTTTTGTTTGGTGCCGTTCCAATGAGATTTATAAAGATGACTGCCTGAAGAGAACATGCAAATTTCCACAGTCATTGATGATATGGGGCTGCATGTCAGGTAAAGGCACTGGGGAGATGGCTTTCATTACATCTTCAATCAATGCCCCAGTTTACATTGATATTTTGGACACTTCTCTTATCCTATTAATTGAAAAGATATTTGGGGATGATGAGATAATTTATGACAATGATAATGCATCCTGCCATAGAGCAAAAACTGTGAAAACATTCCTTGAAAGAAGACACATGATGTCAATGTCATGGCCTGCAAATAGTCTGGATCTCAATCCAATTGAAAATCTTTGGTGGAAGTTGAAGAAAATGGTCCATGACAAAGCTCTAACCTACAAAGCTGATCTGGCAACAGCAATCAGAGAAAGTTGGAACCAGATTGATGATGAGTACTGTTTGTCACTCATTAAGTCTATGCCTCAGAGACTGCAAGCTGTTATAAAAGTCAGAGGTGGTGCAACAAAATACTAGTAATGTATTTTGAGTGTTGTTTTGTTTGTCATGAATCCATAATTTTTTCCTCAGAATTGAGTGATTCCATAATTTTCCCCCCTGCTTGGTCTACAAAAGTAACCGTTAATGGCTAGCACATTTTTTTTTCAAGATTTCTTTTAGTGTATCTTCAAGGCAGAGAGTTGCCATTTGAAATGACTTTAGTTTTGTGCCATGTCTGTGATCTGCTTTTTTTTCTACAAAATTAAACAACTGAATGGACATCCTCTGAGCCAGGTGATTCCATAATTTGTGTCAGGGGTTGTACAACCTGGCCTCAAAACCCTAAGTATCCAGGTTTATTAGGTCCTGTCATAGGGCTACCCTGGTTTGTTTCTCTACCTTTCCTCCCTGGGACCTTGGTCTAGTCTTAGGTGCCCTGACTAAACCCTCCTTTGAACCCTTGTAGGACGCACCCTTACAAGTTTTGACCTTCAAAGTTGCCCTCTTAGTTGCCCTGACATCTGCCCGATGGATCAGTGACTTAGAGGCCCTGTCTGTGTCCCTTCCATACACTCAGATTTTTGAGGATAGTCATTCTTCCTCTCGACCCTGCCTATTTACCAAAAGTTGCAAAGACGTTGCATAGAACTCAGGAATTTGTCCTCCTCTCCTTTGGTGACAAACCTACTAACTAAAAGGAGGCGGCCCTACATACACTAGATGTTACACATGCCCTGCTTCAAAACTTAGAGATCACCAAACAGTTTAGGAGAACCCAGGTCTTATTTGTTTCCTTCCAGGGAGCTTCCAATGGTAGCGGTGTAACCAAAGTTACTATAGCCAGGTGGCTTAAAGACTCCATTGCCTTAACCTATTCTTCTTCCGGAATCCCTATCCTGTCAGGTCTTAGTGCCCATTCTACCAGAGCAGTTGCGACTTCCTGGGTGGATCGGGCTGATGAATCGTTAGAGCTTATTTGTAGAGCTGCTACTTGGTCTTCTCCTAATACCGTTTTTAACCATTACCGGCTTGATTATCTTACACTTCTGAGGTGACCTTTAATAGACTGGTCCTTGAAGCGATGATCCCTCCCTAGGTTTTTCCTTTTCTCTGGAATCTCTCAGGTGGTGCCATGACAGCACCACCGCTTTCCCCCCTTTTTTCTTCATGGTTATTGTCACGTATGGGGTGTTTTATTGAATTGTTCTTTTTTTTGGTGATGGCGTGTACTAATGATTTGTTGGTAGTCCTCTCCATACTCTGTAACCAACTGAGGCAGAGATTAGGTGCCACCCTTTTTATTTCAGGGGTTTCCTGTCCTGGATGGGTAGAACCTATCTCTCAGGTGGTGCTGTCATGGCTCCGGAAAAAACATTACTGTTAAGTAATTTAGCTTCTTTTTTTTCTAAAAAAGCTGTCACCAATCCCATTATTACCCAGTCTACCACTGCACAGGGTAGCTGGAAGAGCAGGGTAGCCCCCAGTTTTGGTGTCTCTCAATGCCCCCAATTCTGAGGTGGCATCTGGCTGTGATTCTCAGCGTGGGGGACCCAGAATGCTTGGGTCTTACCACACTGAGGAATCCAGCCCTCAGGTGCCTGGGTTACCTCTGCTGACATACAAAATCTGGCAAAGCCCACATAATTTATTTTTTGTAGTTTTTTGTAAAAGAAAAACAAACTGAAAAAAAGGGCTTCCCTGGATTTTCCATTGAAAGGGAAGGTAACACCAAGCAGTGGGGGTGAGCAGCCAGTAGCTGCTTGGGTTACCCTCAGCTGGAATTAGAAAATGCTGTGTGAGCACACACATTTTTTTTTAACCCATAACCCTAACCCTAGGTAGGTTAGGGTTATGTGTTTGCATTTTTATTTATAATTTTTTTTTTTTATTCTTTAATTAATTTTTCATAGAAAAAAAAACCCAAATGGGCTTTGCCATATTTTTGTATGCCAGCCAGGTACAACATTAATAATAAAGATCGACTGGCACACCTGTATGTGAAAGTGCTAGCTAGAAAATACATTGTTATATATACTGGTTATCTGCTGCACACTAAACATTAAATGAGGTATAAATTCTTTAAGAAAAAATGAGCGGCACTCACCATGTTGATATCTTCTGTCTTTTATTTGCCAAAGTGTAGGCACGACATGGCTGCTGTAGGGGAGGGAGTGTGGAGGAGTGACGACGGGCCGTTTCGCAGTGCTGTACCGCTTCCGGTCAAAAAGATTTTTGACTGGAAGAAGCGGTTCAGCACCGCGAAACGGCCCGTATTCACTCCTCCACACTCCCTCCCCTACAGCAGCCATGTCATGCCTACACTTTGGCAAATAAAAGACAGAAGATATCAACATGGTGAGTGCCGCTCATTTTTCTTAAAGAATTTGTTCATACTTTATTAAGCGTGCACCGCTATTCTGGACCCTCAACACTGGTACCTGCTTATGTATGAGGTCACACACAGGCATATAGGGTGAAAGCTGCAGTGCCCAGTAATTTTTCTGCTATTTGAGGAATTAAATGAGGTATAGCTTAATGGCTAAAGAATGAATGGCTTGCTTCTACAAAAGCTGATGCAAATTTGGATGAGGAAAAATGACACTGCAAAATCTGCTAAAGAATACATAGGAAAAATGAGAATCTTAGCTGATGCAGTGGCCATTGCCATTTTTCCTATTCTTTAGCAGTTTCTGCAATGTCAGGTACGGGCTGCCCCCAACCTCCAGCTGCCTATTTGTACCTGTCTGGGAACCAAAAATATAGGGAATCCCTTTTTTTTTTAATTATTTCATGAATTTAAAGAAATAATTAAAAAAAAAAAATGATGTGGGCTTCGCTCTATTTTTGTTTCCAGCCAGGTATAACTAGGCCGCTGGGGGCTAGAATCCACAGCGCAGGGTGGCCAAAGCTTTGTTGGCCACCCGCTGCGACTTGCAGTCTGCAGCTGCCCCAGAAAATGGGACGTTCATAGAAGTGCCATCTTCTGGCGCGGTATCTGACTCTTCCAGGGGCCCTGGTGCCGGGTGGCTTGCTGGGTAATAATGGGGTATTATCAGTTGGCCCTAAGCCTAAAATTCACGGTTACCTCAGGGGAAATGGTGTATCAGTGTCCGCGCTGCTGAAATCCCAAGAAAACGATCCGGAAACCATATGTAGGTTGCATCAATCATCCATTTATTCCTTTCCTACGCGTTTCAACACTGTCCTAGTGTCTTCCTCAGGGATCTAAACGCGTTGAAACGCGTAGGAAAGGAATAAATGGATGATTGATGCAACCTACATATGGTTTCCGGATCGTTTTCTTGGGATTTCAGCAGCGCGGACACTGATACACCATTTCCCCTGAGGTAACTTCTGATGATTCCCACGTGCATGTGGAAGGTGGAAGTCCTGCAGCAGCTGCATTTAATGCCAAATGCTTTTACACCAGTTGTGGGTCTCACAACTGTGCTAGGTGAGTGAATTCATACCCACCGCATACATTAGTGTCACTAGTGATAGGGCACTATTGCGCCTCTTGTTCCCCCCCCTATTTTTTTACTTTAAAATTCACGGTGTCACACCAATATTAGACATGTCCACCATGAATTTCTAGTAAAGATTAAAAAAAAAAAACAACACAGAGAAAAATATTTAGTCACAATTAGTGACTCCATCTTTATTGAAGAAAACAACCTCCCCATCCGACGTAGTCCACAGGAGATCTTCTTCAGCACCGCAATCACTATCAGAAGTGAGGTGAGAGAAATGCTCACTTCTGGCAGTATTGGTGACGCCAGACAACCAGGCTGAGGCGGATTGAACTGGGGTAACCCTAACTCTGACATCAGCGCCAACACTGCCGGAACGTAGCCTTACAGTAAAGAATCTGCGTCTACAGTACATCTAGAGGAAATAATATTTAATCATTATAGGCCTGCAATTTTGACAAGGTATCCTCAATGTCTAAATGTTTCATTAAAAATATCTCTGTACTGTCCATAAATGTGTACATTGTAATAAGATCACTCATAATTAGTGATGAGCAAGTGGCATAATATTCGCACTCGCTATACTCATAACGAGTATTTTTCAATACTCGCATATTCATCCGAATAGTGAGTCCAATGTTAGTCAGTGATTAGCTCCGTTCTCACACATTCGGCCATAAAATTTCATTTTCTGGACAAGGCGGGAGAGTGGGCTTTTTTGCGTTTCTACTGCATAAAACACATTGCTGTGCCCCTCAGAGGGAACCTAATATTCAATCTGCTGTCAGTAAGGTGCCAGCTCCCATTGTTTACTGAAGAGAGCTGTCAATTTGTGTCCAATTGATAAGGATTGACACATAACTCTCGAGCCCCTGCAATACTGGCCGAGTAATGAGTATCGGAAATACTGTACTATCTGTACGAGTAGCGAATAGTAATGATTACACTTGCTCAACCCTACCCATAAACTTTTGCTTACTGAATATCTCAAAGTTTGATAACCTATTTTTTGAACGGCAGTTCACCCATTCCTTTAAACCCTTCATAACCTTGTGATTTTCGTTTTTGTTTTTTTCCTCCCATTCTTCCAAAAGCCATAACTATTTTATTTTTTCAATACCGATAGTTGTATGAAGGTTTTTTTTTTTTTGCGGTACGAGTTACAGTTCCACATCTATTTTTTTATTTTCCATGTTCTATAGTAATATGATTCTCCAGGTCAGTACAAGTATGCAGATACCACCGTATAATGTTTTGTTTGTTTTTTAAGTGGTGAAAAAAAATTTGCTTCTTTGACATTTTCATTTTTCAGGTGCGGGACTGTGAAAGAACTTATTTTTTCTGCCCTGGGGTGGACATTTTTACTGATACCATTGTTTTGATCGCCTCTTATTTTATTGAAAAAATTTATTTCTGCCACTTTTGGTGATTTTTTTCCTTTCATATGAATCTGTTTACCAATCAGATTAATTTATTTTATATCATATTTTTATTTTATATTTTCATACATCACACTTACAACTCCATTGATACCAAATATGTGTATTATTATTTTTTTTTGTTTTATTCTTAATGGTGCAAAAGGGAGTAATACAGTGCCTATAAGTAGCATTCAACCCCCTGCAGATTTAGGTGGTTTGATAAGATGCAAATAAGTTAGAGCCTTCAAACTGCAAACGAGAGTAGGATTTATTAACAGAAGCATAAATCTTACAAACCAAAAAGTTATGTTGCTCAGTTGAATTTTAATACATTTTAAACATAAAAGTGTGGGTCAATTATTATTCAACCCCTAGGTTTAATATTTTGTGGAATAACCCTTGTTTGCAATTACAGCTAATAATCGTCTTTTATAAGACCTGATCAGGCCGGCACAGGTCTCTGGAGTTATCTTGGCCCACTCCTCCATACAGATCTTCTCCAAGTTATCTAGGTTCTTTGGGTGTCTCATGTGGACTTTAATCATGAACCCCTTCCACAAGTTTTCAATTGGGTTAAGGTCAGGGGACTGACTAGGCCACTCCATCACCTTGATTATTTCCCTCTTGAACCAGGCCTTGGTTTTCTTGGCTTTGTGCTTTGGGTCGTTGTCTTGTTGGAAGATGAAATTACGACCCATCTTAAGATCCTTGATGGAGGAGCGGAGGTTCTTGGCCAAAATCTCCAGGTAGGCCGTGCTATCCATCTTCCCATGGATGCGGACCAGATGGCCAGGCCCCTTGGATGAGAAACAGCCCCACAGCATGATGCTGCCACCACCATGCTTGACTGTAGGGATGGTATTCTTGGGGTCGTATGCAGTGACATCCAGTCTCCAAACGTCACGTGTGTGGTTGGCACCAAAGATCTCGATCTTGGTCTCATCAGACCATAGAACCTTGAACCAGTCTGTCTCAGAGTCCTCCAAGTGATCATGAGCAAACTGTAGACGAGCCTAGACATGACGCTTTGAAAGTAAAGGTACCTTACGGGCTCGTCTGGAACGGAGACCATTGCGGTGGAGTACGTTACTTATGGTATTGACTGAAACCAATGTCCCCACTGCCATGAGATCTTCCCGGAGCTCCTTCCTTGTTGTCCTTGGGTTAGCCTAGACTCTTCGGACAAGCCTGGCCTCGGCACGGGAGGAAACTTTCAAAGGCTGTCCAGGCCGTGGAAGGCTAACAGTAGTTCCATAAGCCTTCCACTTCCGGATGATGCTCCCAACAGTGGAGACAGGTAGGCCCAACTCCTTGGAAAGGGTTTTGTACCCCTTGCCAGCCTTGTGACCCTCCACAATCTTGTCTCTGATGGCCTTGGAATGCTCCTTTGTCTTTCCCATGTTGACCATGTATGAGTGGTGTTCACAAGTTTGGGGAGGGTCTTAAATAGTCAGAAAAGGCTGGCAAAAGAGATAATTAATCCACACATGTGAAGCTCATTGTTATTTGTGTCTGAACTACTTCTTAATACTTTAGGGGACCAAACAGAATGCTGGTGGTTTGAGGGGTTGAATAATAAATGACCCTCTGAATTAACTTTTCTCTTTAAAAAAAAAAAAAAAAAAAAAAATCTTTTTGGCTGCAGTGCATTTCCCACTTCCAGGCTGATCTACAGTCCAAATGTCACAATGCCAAGTTAATTCTGCATGTGTCAACCAGCTAAATCTGCAGGGAGTTGAATACTACTTGTAGGCACTGTATGTCATGACAACCCATCGATGCCACGAAATCACTTTAACGGACATGCCGATTTGAGCGGGGAATGGCTCCCCCCCAACAATGTGTGCCATCCTCCGTCAGAGATTTAACGGCCGTTAGAGGCACAGGATGGCTGTTAGAGGCACATGGCCGCTGACTAAATCAGCCATCATTCCCCCATGCTCTTTCTTTCTTCCTGCTTGCATTCTGTCTTAGACTTCTGTGTGTGATTGCTGTCAGTTGAGACTTCGTTTTCCTTGTTTGTCTATTTGCATAGGGTTTTACTACTTCTGTCCCGGCCCTCCCTGGGGCCGGGTAGAGGGGGTATTAGATCAGGGCTGACCAGGAGCAGGACTAAGTTTTCAACCCAGACATCTTCACTATCAGAGGTATCTCTGGGATAAGAAACAGCCTAGGAGTTCATGGTCCACTGTAATCCTCTACTATTCTGTGACATTGGAAGGTCACAAATCGCCAGACCCTGACTGGAGTGGCAGCGATTGAAGATGAAGCTACCGGAAGGAGAGTATAATGCAGGGGACTTTACATTTCAAGCACTAATCCAGGGATGTGCAAAGTGTCACGGGGCAGTAGTCATGGGTGAGGGATTGACTCCAGTTGCTCTAGCACCCTAAATGAAAGTCACGGACCTGGCTGGGTATGTGGATTTTTGTTTGTGGGTTTTGTGCTCAAGCTGGCCACTTGTTACTGTTCACCACAGCTGGTCAGGACTAGATGACAATTTAAGTATAGTAGAGAACCCCGGCACACATGTGTGCCGGGTTCTCTACTATACTGAACTTGTTTTTTTTCCCTACGGCACCAGTACTGCAGGGTAGCCAGGCCTTTATCTTTTCTATCTTTCTAGATGACAATTTAGACTGACACAAAGACCAACCTTACACTTTGACAACAGTTTTAGTAGTTTTTCAGAACGTCAACCATAAAATAGCAGGCACTTAACTTCCAGCATGTTACAAGTTTACAGAGCCTTATCAGAAACAGTTCCAACTCCTGCTGGGTTGTTTCTGATTTTACTAGTCCTGTGAGTCCCAGCATAACCCAGCCTAGTTTAACAGTCCAATCCATAAGTCAAGGTGATGGGATAGGGGCTCTGACAAGAGTAGAGCCTTATGCTCCCAGACATTTCCACATACACATCTTTTTTTCATGTAAAGAAGACATTTTACAAGGCTCTTCACAGTGCAGTACCTCCTACATCTGCTTTCTCATCTCTAAAGGCCCAGTCACACATAACGACGCACCAGCGTTCCAGATAATGATAACAATGTGCACAGATTGCTGCTGCGTCGTTTTTCATATCGCTGGTAAGATGTCAAACAGGTATCTCACCAGGTATCTCACCAGTGATGTGAAAAATTACGCACTAGCGATCCAGAATTATACCGAAGTTGTTGGGAATTGTCACTTCATAGCGTAGCATTGAGATCGTTTGTCATTGTCCCTGTCAAACACAATGATGTGGCGCTCCCAGCGGGAGCACAACGACGTAGAAATGATCCAGAGTAGTGTGTAGCGATCAACGATCTCACAGCAGAGGCCAGATCGTTGGTGTGTGTCACACATAACGAGATTGCTAACGGGATCGCTGTTGCGTCACAAAATCTGTGATGCAACAGCGATCTTGTTAGTGATCTCGTTATGTGTGACAGGGCCTTGAAACCCTACCCATTGTCTACGTTCTAGAAGTGACCTTTGACTAACATCTGCATTAATCCGAACCTCCCACTCCAAGACTTCTCCAGAGCTGCACCAATTCTCTGGAATGCTCTACCCCTAGAAATTAGGACTTTCCACAACTTGCATAGGTTCAGGTGCTTCCTGAAAACGCATCTTTTTAAGGCGGGCTATCATGCTCCCTACTAGAAGTCCTTTATACAGTATATAGCCCTTTCACTATCTCTGTGGACATAACTCTCCTTCAAACTTCACCAAACCCAAAAGCTCTAAACAGATTGGCTGGTGACCATTCATGTAACTTTATCTATCCCCTACTTCCTCAAGCTATCTGGACCATCATTGTAATAAACGCTTATACCATGTCATCGTAGATTGTAAGCTCTTTTGAGCAGGGTCGTCTTTATTTTTGCTTTAATTATTATATTGTATTTTTTACATAGTTTCTCTGCTTTAATTATTGTATTGTATTTTTTATAATTGTTACTTATGACCGTTTGTACATGAACCTCTGAATTGTAAAGCGCTACGGAATATGTTGGCGCTATATAAATAAAGATTATTATTATTATTACAAAGATGTAGGACACAATTCACAAGACAATACCTCATCGTGATTGATGTCTCCAGGGATGGACACAATTGCAAGCCCACCTCTTTACAGGTGTGATTAAAAAAAAAAAAACTGCTGAAGTGGGACTTTAACCTCTAGACGACAGCCGTACGTCTACAGACGTCGGAAAAAAAGGGTGCTAAAGCCTAGCCGACGTCTGTAGACGTCGGGCAGGAAAAAGCCCTGTAGTGCCGCCCCTGGAGCTAATATCTCTAGGGTGTCAGCGAACCGATTGTAGCTGAGACCCTAGAGATTAGTAATTAGCTGCTTTTTTACCGGCACCTCTAATGTGATGACCGGTAAACACCGTTTACCGATCATCGCATTACAAAAGTGAAAGTGCTTTGTAAAAAATGCTTTCACTTTGATCCGACATGGAAACACATGTCGGATCAAAGTGATCCATTAACCCCTAAGGCCCCTAAGACCCCCGGTGCCGGAGATCGAGCCCCCTGGGACCCCTACACCTCCATCCCCCCCAGTCCATTCAAAAATGGCGGTGATGCGCTGCCTCCCCTGCATCTCCATGCAGCCTGACATGTCACACATGTCAGGCTGCATGGGAATGTCCTCCCCCGGTGCTCCCCAGTCCCCTCCAGGGATCCCCAGCCTTCGGACACCGCCCGATGTCCGGTACCCAGTACCTTTTCCCCAAAGTCCCCTTTTCCCCAAAGGCCCCGCCGCCTCTAAACTGTTTGCCGGCCCCCCATGCCCCAGTAAATCCCCCCTCACCACTCTTACCTACCAACGATCCTGATTCCGGTCCCGCGGTCCTCCGGTCCTGGGGACTTCTCCTGCCGGCGGCTCCTGCTGCTCTCTGTCTCTCCTGCGGCGCGCACCCTGGTGTGCGCGCACGTGCGCGCCGCTGTTAACCCCTGCTGTGCGGCCCAGGGAATGACAGTTCATGACCTATCAGAATCCTCGGGTCACATGGGGTTAACTGTGCTGTTCATGGTGGTCTCCACATCAGATCACCATCAGTGGTGATCTATCAGGATCCTGGGATCCCATAGGGATCCTGGGATCACCACTGATGGTGATCTGATGTGGAGACCACCATGAACAGCACAGTTAACCCCTTGTTAACTGTGCTCTTCGTGGTGATCTCCACATCAGATCACCATCAGTGGTGATCCCAGGATCCCTATGGGATCCCAGGATCCTGATAGATCACCACTGATGGTAATCTGATGTGGAGACCACCATGAACAGCACAATTAACCCCTTGTTAACTGTGCTCTTCATGGTGATCACCACATCAGATCACCATCAGTGGTGATCCCAAGATCCCTGTGGGATCCCAGGACCTGATAGATCACCACTGATGGTAATCTGATGTGGAGACCACCATGAAGAGCACAGTTAACCCCTTGTTAATTGTGCTCTTCATGGTGATCTCCACATCAAATCACCATCAGTGGTGATCCCAGGATCCCTATGGGATCCCAGGATCCTGATAGATCACCACTGATGTTGACCTGATGTGGAGACCGCCATGAAGAGCACAGTTAACCCCTTGTGACCCGAGGATTCTGATACCGTGTTTCCCCGAAAGTAAGACCCTGTCTTACATTTTTTGGGGGGCCAAAAGTGGCCCCCGGTCTTACTTTCGGGGGGGGGGGTCTTACATTGGGTGCCCCAGCAGTGTGGCCTACAGGCCCCCTCCTGCTGGGACACTGCGGGAGCGGGTCGCACGTCACGTGCGCCCGCTCATTACATATGCACTGCATCCCCCTGTCAATCAGCGACAGGGGGAGCAGTGCATTATACTGTATATATGGGCCCCCTCCTGCTTTCACACTACCCCCCTGTTCTGAGGCCCCCACCGCTGCTGCTGCTGCAGACATCTTACCCTCCAGGGTCTTCTTGCAGCAGCCAGCGCGTCCATCCTCTGTCCTCGGCTGTCTCCCGGATCATGTGACCCGTCGCAGCGCATGACGTCATCGCGACTGCGACCGGCCGGTCACATGATCCGGGAGACAGCCGAGGACAGAGGACGGACGCGCTGGCTGCTGCAAGAAGACCCTGGAGGGTAAGATGTCTGCAGCAGCAGCAGCGGTGGGGGCCTCAGAACAGGGGGGTAGTGTGCCAGCAGGAGGGGGCCCATATATACAGTATAATGCACTGCTCCCCTGTCGCTGATTGACAGGGGGATGCAGTGCATATGTAATGAGTGGGCGCACGTGACGTGCGACCCGCTCCCGCTCCCCCCCCCCCCCTCCGCTAGGGGCCTTACATTGGCCCCCCCGGTTGTAAGGCCTTATAATCGGGGGAGGCCTTAAATTAGCAGGGGGGCCTTACTTTCGGGGAAACACGGTAGGTCATGAACTCAGTGAGTTCATGACCTGTCATCCTCCTGGCAATGAACCTGCTTTTATAGCATATGGGGGATGCCCCATATGCTATAAAACTGAGAATCGTCACGGGACCTCCCACTGGACTACGTCGGACCTTCCCACTGGACTATGTCGGACATCAAAGAATAATAAAGATGGAGTCCAAGTAGTGTTTGTGTTTTTTTTCTAATAAAAATATTTTTCTCTGTCTTGTGTCTTCTTTACAAATTACTAGAGATTCCTAATGGTCCGGTCTAATATTGGCCAGACGTTATGAATCTCGGGCTTAGTGCCAGCTGCCAAAAAGCTGGCATTAACCCCTTATCACCCAGTCTGCCACCGCTACACGGCAGCTGGAAGAGCTGGATACAGCGCCAGAAAATGGCGCTTCTATGAATGCGCCATTTTTTGGGGCAGCTGCGGGCTGCAATTCGCAGCGGGGGGGGGGGGGGGGGGGGCCCAGAAAGCTTGGGCCTCCCTATGCTGAGGATTCCAGCCCCCAGCTGCCTAGTTGTACCTGGCTGGCCCAAAAATATGGCGAAGCCCACGCCATTTTTAAAAAAAAATTATTTCATTAAATAATTAAAAAAAAAAAATGGGACTTCCCTATATTTTAGGTTTCCAGCCAGGTAAAACTAGGCAGAAGGGGTTGGTGGCAGCCCGTAGCTGCCTGCTGTACCTGGCTGGACCAAAAATATGGCGAAGCCCCAAGTCGTTTTTTTTTTAAATTTAATAAAGAAATACTAAAAAAAAATGCAGGGGAGGAGACGACCAGGACACGGTGTCTCCGTATCTTGTGCACATGCTCTAAAAGTGAGTAATTGTGTGAAAAAAAGAAAATGTTCAATATGACATTATCAAATTCTGTGAAGTAGCTGTAGGTTCCAAATGCTCACTATACCCCTAGATATAATCCTTGAGGTGTCTAGTTTCCAAAATGGGGTGACTTGTGCGGGAGCTCCAATGTTTAGGCACATAGGGTTTCCCCATATGCGACATGGTGTCCGCTAACTATTGGAGCTAATTTTCCATTCAAATTGTTAGCGGACACCATGTTTCATATGGAGAGCCCCTGTGTGCCTAAACATTGGAGCTCCCCCATAAGTGACCACATTTTGGAAACTAGACCCCCCCAAGGAACATATCTTGATGCATGGTGAGCACTTTCAACCCCCAAGTGCTTCACAAATTAGTCTGTAAAAAGGAAAAAAAGAAAATTTTTGTGAAAAAAAATTCTTTTTCATTTTTACGGATTAGTTTGTGAAGCACCTGGGGGTTCAAAGTGCTCACTATGCATCTAAATAAGTTCCTTGGGGTGTCTAGTTTCCAAAATGGGGTCACTTGTGGGGGAGCTCCAATGTTTAGGCACATAGGGGCTCTCCATACGTGACATGGTGTCCACTAACAATTGGAGCTAATTTTCCATTCAAATTGTTAGTGGACACCATGTCGCGTATGGAGAGCCCTGTGTGCCTAAACATTGGAGCTCCCCCACAAGTGACCCCATTTTGGAAACTAGACCCCCCAAGGAACTTATCTAGATGCATAGGGAGCACTTTGAACCCTCTGGGGCTTTACAAATTGATCCGTAAAAAGGAAAAAGTGCTTTTTTTTCACAAAAATTTTCTTTTGTCCTCAATTTTTTCATTTTCACATGAGCAACAGGATAAATTGCATCCTAAAATTTGTTGGCCAATTTCTCCTGAGTACACCGATACCTCATATGTGGTCATAAACCACTATTTGGGCGCACGGTAGGGCTCAGAAGAGAAGTAGCGCCATTTCACTTTTTGAATGGTAAATTAGCTCCAAAAGTTAAATTGCGCTCCTTCCTTTCTGAGCCCTGCCGTGCGCCCAAACAGTGGTTTATGACCACATATGAGGTATCGGTGTACTCAGGAGAAATTGGCCAACAAATTTTAGGATGCATTCTATCCTGTTGCCCATGTGAAAATGAAAAAATTGAGGACAAAAGAACATTTTTGTTGGAAAAATTAAAATGGCCATTTTTTGTTTCCATGTTGCTTTAGTTCCTGTGAAGCACCTGAAGGGTTAATCATTTTCTTGAATGTAGTTTTGAGTAGCTTGAGGGGTGTAGTTTTCGGAATGGTGTCACTTTTGGGTGTTTTCTGTCATGTACACCCCTCAAAGAGACTTTACATGTGATGTGGTCACTAAAAAAAAGGATATGTAAATTTTGCTGGAAAAATGAAAAATTGCTGATGAACTTTGAACCCTTATAACGTCCGAACCAAAAAATTTTTTTTTCAAAAATTGTGCTGATGTAAAGTAGACATGTGGGAAATGTTATTTATTAACTATTTTGTGTCACATAACGCTCTGGTTCTACAGAATAAAAATTACAAATTTGAAAATTGTCAAATTTTCAAAATTTTTGCCATTTATTTTATATTTTCACAAATAAACACAAAAATTATCGACCAAAATTTAATACTACATGAAGCCCAATATGTCACGAATAAACAATCTCAGAATCGCTAGGATACGTTGAAGTGTTCCAGAGATATTACCTCATAAAGGGACACTGGTCAGAATTGCAAAAAACAGTCTGATGATTAAGGTGGAAATTGGCTCCGTCACTAAGGGGTTAAACACTCTGCCACTGTCTTTTTTTTCTGCAAGTAGAATTGCACAATCCCCATTGAGGTGCAGCTCATTAATAACAAATACATGTAGCCTAGGTAGCAGAAAAATATTATCCCACAATTATGCCAGGGTGATCTGATAAGGAAGTTGTTTATGTCCGTGAGGTACTTATGTTTTCTCATCTGTATCTGACTTTCCGGCACATAATGAAAACAATCTTGGCATAACGCAAAGCTCCAATGAACAATAGCACAATCATTTCCTACTATGTCTGAATTTCTCAGCTTTATAACCTGGTCCACTGCCATCAGTCATTGTGGCTTGAACAGTGCTGAGAGGAGAGACCAACATATTTATACAAGAAGACAATGTGGGCGGAGTCTTCCTTAAAATCCCTTTTACTTTATTAGATCAAATCATTAAAATATGAAAGCAGCCATGATAGCGGAGACGCGTTTCGTCCTTAGTCAGTGATAACAGAGTAAATCATAGTGCAGATTTAAAAACACGTAACAGCCAATCATGGAATAGATTTATAAATCAAGAAAATTGGATACATATGGACACAAACACAGATTTTTCACCATTGTGAGTCAGAAGCATTTGGGAAATATAAGAATGTACAAGTTACAAAAAGGTTTACTTCATATATTCACAAAATTATATACATATATAAATGTTATCTAACCTTACTAAAGAAAAAATCTATAGAGATTACACAAGGATAAACTGAATACTACCGTATGCAGGAGAACACTCATTATACAGAAGAATCTAATAGGACTAGGACTAGGAACAATTCACCTTGGGTGCAGTGTCCAGCTGTATACAGTTACCAAAAAATCGGACAGCACTCCATGTTGCAATTCATGCCTTGCTTCATTGGCCCATAAGAACTGAACGTTTCGGTTCCTCAAGACACTGCTGGAAGAAGTTTCTTGAGGAACCGAAACATTCAGTTCTTATGGGCCAATAAAGCAAGGCATGAATTACAACATGTAGTGCTGTCCGATTTTTTGGTAACTGAACAATCTAATAGGATATAAAAAAAAAATCTAAAAAAAAAAAAAAAAAAGCAAGAGGAAAAAAAAATGTATGTACCAATTAACCCCCTAAGGGTACCGTCACACCTGGACATATCGCTGGCGCACGTAGCGCAGCCGCCCGTTTTTACGAGTCGCCCAAGGTCACCGTCGCCTATTTACACGGGGCGACAATTCAGGCGACCTCAGGACGAGACGACCGAAATTGCCTGAGCGTCGCCCATGGCCCAAGGGCGATCAAGTCGCTGGTGGCCGCTTCGGCGTCACACAGAGCAACCACATTAGCGATGTGGGCGTAATTTTGAGCCGCATCTCGGAGATAGGCATTAACATTATGTTGTGTGACGCCTCAAAGAAGTGTGATTGGTTGCAAACAAACACCAATGACTGTGTCCTAGTTCGCCGCGCCACATCGTACAATGTAAGTATGCATGTGCGTATTGCCTCGTTCCTCAGTCAACTCTCGTGTGATTTGTAGCGGATTATTGCTAGATGCATTGGTGTGCCCAACAAGGTAAAACACGGCGCTCGTGTTATGAGTAATTGTATAGTGAAGCCGTATGGCGCTTTAATGTAATGTGTGTTGTGCTACTATATTGGCTAATAAAATTACTCTGGCTTTGTTGGTCAGAATATTGGAGCCTTGACCAGGTATGTGTCTGTGTGCACAGATATTTGTGTGTTTGCAGTTATGTGGGACATATGTATTGTTCACCTAACATTTCCTTGTCCATGTGTGTGTACAGAATATGTACAATGAAATACATGTATATGGAGGAAAACACACACAGGCACCATACAGTGTCACCACAAAGGCCTGTCCTGGGTGCCGTACATATGTCCCCAATGCTTATGTACCCCTATAAACCCAGACATTATGTCACCATACGTTTGTGGTACACCATACTGGTACATCCATCTCTTTCCTGGGACAAATAAACACACAGTATTTGTAACATAATTAATGTAATTGTAATGTGGCGAATGAACGCACGGGAGAGATGTCACATGTTGACGGGGGCCCAGGGGCCGCAAAAACCACAGGATTCACTGTATGCTTTTGCGTCATATACTTTAAACAGGAAGGGTGCCACTACAGCGCTCATGCAGACATTAGTTGACATGTAATGACAATTGTGTTGATGTGAACACACATTTTTGGCTGTCGCACATCGCTGCACTTTTGAACACAGCCGCAAACACAGAGGCCACATCAATGCAATGTACAGTATGTACGCTCCTGGGTAATACACCTTTGGATGCACACATCATCAAATATGGCGCCGAGGAACAAGACAACCAATTGGAACGCTCGAGCTGCCACCAATCCACGCAGACCGGCAGAGGTAGTAAATACGCCCTGAAACACCTACAGGAATGGTTTAGGCGATGGGTGCTGTCGCTCTTAACATCGCTCATGACATGTTACACAGGGCGATCAGCACACATCGCCCAAGAATGGTCGCCTAGTTTCAGAGCTCTGATGTGAAACCAGGCGACCACTCAGATGTGTCGCCCTCGCCCATTTACATTGGGCGACGCATTGGCGATGTCGCCAGCGACAGGCCACGCCTCGGCGTCGCCTGTGAAATCGCCGGCGATATGTCCAGGTGTGACGGTACCCTAAGGGTACCTTCACACGCGGCAATTTTGCTAGGCAATTTCACTGCCAATTTTCTGGTTGCAGTGAAATCATGGACACATTGTTACATTTGTGCACAGCAACAAAATAGAACAATGTGTCCATGATTTCACTGCAACCAGCAAATTGCCAGTGAAATTGCCTAGTGAAATTGCCTAGCAAAATTGCTGTGTGTGAAGGTACTTTAATAGATATCTAAGGTATCAGATTTATAATTCATGCCATTGGGGAATTTTGTATTGAGCTTAATTATCCAGTGTGCTTCTCTAATCATTAATTTTTCACCGCAATCACCACCATGAACTGGACAAAAAATATTTTCAACACCATAGAAAGTAACGAATTCTGTTTCTCTATTAAGGTGTTCAACAAAGTGTTTGACAGGACCTGAATAAGTTGCATATTTATTTTTTATATTTGCAAGATGTTCAGCAATTCTTTTTTTTTTTTTTTTATCTTGTAGTATAGTGCAACCTATGTATTTTACATCACATTTTTTGCATTGTATGCAATAAACGGCCTGTTACCTGTCACAATTAATATATGTTTTTACGTCAACCTTGTCACCAATTTTTTTTCGTCTGGTAACAAAATTTAGAAACATTACACCTGCTTTGTGCACATTTGAGGAAACCCCTGCTAGAAAACCAAACAGTATTTCTTTCTGGGGGCAAATACAGACTAGGTGAGAGCATATCACCCACTCATTTTCCTTGTTTGGCAACACATGTGACACCTTCTTTTAGAATGGCATTCAACTTAGTAACTTGATAAAGTATAGGGATATAATGCTGGAATATAACTTTTATACCCGCCAATCAGCCCACACCAGCTGGTGGAGTACCCGCACCGGTGGGGGCTGTAGCACCGATCAAGCCAATATCTCTACCGTATGTCCCGGGGGCCAAGTGGCTACCCCAGTACGATGGCCGGCCAGACACCTTATCTAGATTTAAAAGGAAAATCTGCAGTGTGCTAGATATGTACGCAATGACTGGCAAGCAGAGAGCTGCTGTTGTATTGGGACAGTTAACTGGTGCAGCAGAGTGGGAGATTGAAACCTGGTCGGAGGCATATCAGGAATCAGTGAGTGTTTGTTTTTTTTACAAATTAAAGGCTGCTTTTGAAAACCTGCAATGAGACTGACTTGAGAATGAGATTTTATCACTGTTACCAACAGCAACAGGACAGTATCAGAGACTATGCCTGGCACCTGCAGGAAGCGCTGCGGGCCCTGAAACAGGTCAGTCCAGCTAGTGTACTGGACAAAAATAAAATGCTAATTGAACAATTTATTCAGGGGTTATTGTCACCAGAGGAAACCAGTACCATGCGCTGGTGGGCATTAGATGCAAACTTTAACACCTTAAAAGACATGGCTATCAAGGGTTTACAGTCCCTAGAAACCCCAGACTCTACCATACAGTGGTGGCAGGGTGGTGCCGCTCCTGTACCAGTAGCACCCGCTTCTTCACTAGCAGTCAAGACAAATGTGAAGACTGTGCCTCCCAGTAAGTTTGACAGCCAGTGCTCTGAGGTGCGCCAGCTGATTAAGAAACTGACCACAGTCATGAACGCCCTGCAGCTACAGACATAGCCCAAGTCACTGGGAAAGATACAGCTCGCCGACAGCCCAGAGGACGTCCCATGGATGAGAACGAAGAAGACCATGTCGCTCCGTGCGAAGACCACCGATCGTAACAGCTCCACAAGAGAACCCATCTGCCATTGCTGCAGCAACACAGGCCATATTGCTAGGCACTGTCCTTTAAACCAGCAACCCCTGGGAGCGGGGCCAAACCCCAGGAGTAGATCGAGCAGGCCCATCAGACTGGTATGATAGATACATAGGAGGAAGACCATTCCTGTCTATCATACTAGACGGGATCCCTACACCTGCATTGCTGGACACTGGTTCGCAGGTGACCACCATACCTAATATCCTTCACAAACGATTCTGGTCTAATGCTGAACTTAAACCACCGAACCAGGCCTCACTATTTGTGCTTCTAATGGTTTACCACTTAACTTAGTCGGGGTTAGAGAGGTAACCGTAAAAGTGGGGAGAGTGGAGTTGAAAGACCAGGGGCTTATTGTAGTTGAAACTAATCCTAATGACAGGGATCCATATATCATTCTTGGTACCAATATTGTTAACAATTATTTGGGTGAAGTGTTGTTCTTACTCCAACAGATTGCGGACACTGCCAAACCCGGGCAGCGGAAAGGTGTTCAGAGAGAAATCAGAGCCCTCCTGCATCAACAACAGGTAAAGCTGTCCGGTGGTGAAATTGGTAGTGTACGAGTAACAGACCCAATTCCCATTGTGGTACCCCCAATGAGTGAAATTAAGATGTGGTGCCAAGCAGCGATAGGCCTCAGGGGACAGGACTACCAGGTGGTAATAGAAGCCATCAGTACAGAACATAGGCCTACACTCTTGACAGCCAGAGGGGTAGTAGATGTACGCAAGAGAAGGGTACCCATACACATCTTAAACTGTGAGGAGGACGAGGTCAAATTACCCAGATATTCCACCGTTGCCAAGCTGTACACTGTAAACAATAACGCTATACAAGCAGTGGAACCCTTGACCTCACCAGACTCGGTGGAGGATAATAATTCCAAGGGGCAGCTGGAGGACGGGTGTCAGGAACTCCATGTAGGGACTGACTCCACTCCTGCTTATAAAAAGCATGGTGTCTATCGGGTAGTCCAAGAATATGAATGGGTATGCAGTAAGCATCCACTTGATTTTGGGAGGATAAAAGGGGTACACCATCACATATCCACAGGTGACCATCCACCCATTAAAGAGCGATATAGGCCTATTCCACCAGCTCATTATCAGCGTGTCAAAGAGATGTTGCAGGACATGAATGACGCAGGGGTCATAAGAGATAGTTGTAGTCCCTGGGCAGCTCCATTAGTCTTGGTCAAAAAGAAAGATGGCAGCATGAGAATGTGTGTTGATTATAGGCAGATAAATCGTATAACACATAAAGATGCCTACCCGTTACCCCGCATAGAAGAGTCACTTGCTGCATTAAAGTCTGCTAATTACTTCTCAACCCTAGATCTCACTAGTGGGTATTGGCAGGTCTTCGTTGCAGAAGAAGACCGAGAGAAGATGGCATTTACACCAATGGGCCTGTGTGAGTTTAACAGCATGCCATTCGACTCTGTAAAGCACCTGGAACATTCCAGAGGTTGACGGAGTGCTGCCTGGGGCACTGAAACTTTGAGACTGTACTACTCTACCTAGATGACATCATAGTGTATTCTAAAACCTATGAAGAGCACCTGAAACACCTGGCAGAGGTATTTGAAGCATTATCCAAGTTCGGGATGAAGTTGAAGCCACCCAAATGCCATTTGCTAGAACCAAAGTTTCAGTATCTAGAACATGAAGTCAGTTCAGAAGGACTAGCACCAGATCCGATTAAAGTCACTGCAATCAAAGAATGGCCAGAACCAACAAGTGTCAGAGAGGTATGTCAGTTCTTAGGACTGGTAGGATATTATCAGAGATTCATCAAGGGGTACACGAAGATAGCAGCACCCTTACAAGATCTCCTGGTAGGCCAGACCAAGAAAGGCAAGTCCAGAGGTCCTCCGTTTGAGTGGGCCAGGAAACAAGAAGAGTCCTTCAAACAGATGAAAGAGGCCCTGACTGGCGAAGAGATCTAGTTACCCTGACTATAACCAACCGTTCCTGCTGTACACTGATGCTAGTAACGTAGGGTTAGGAGCTGTCTTAAAACAAAAACAGAATGGCAGAGAAAGAGTGATTGTCTATGCCAGCAGGAAGCTCCATCCTACAGAAAAGAATCCTGAGAACTACAGCTCAGTCAAGCTGAAATTCCTGGCCTTGGTCTGGGCCATAACAGAATGGTTCAAACACTACCTGACATCTGCAAAGTTCACCGCCTTCAAGGCTAATAATCCCCTAACACACCTGGAAACCGCAAAGTTAGGTGCAATGGAGCAGCGCTGGATGGCCCGTTAGTGAAATTACCAGTTTACCATCAAGTACCGGGTAGGCCATAGCAACGCCAATGCTGATGCCTTGTCAAGGATGCCTCACTTCCCAGATGTGGAAAAAGATGTGGATGAGCTAGAAGAAATAGAGCCCACTGCCTTCCACTGCCATAGAGCATCCCAGTGTCTACAAGCTACCAGAAAATACCTTGAAAAGACAGTGAATCCAGTACCTCACTATGGATGGAAGGAGACCCAAGACAGTGACCCGGCTATCAGTTTAGTTAAAGGGCTGATAACTTGAGAAGGTTCTCATCTGGATCCAGATGCTCCACCAGAGGAGTAACCACTCAACCCCTTGAGATCGTATCATTGGATCACGTGAAGTTGACACCCAGCAGATTGGGTTACACTTATGCCTTAACAATGGTAGATCAATACTCAAGATTACTAGTAGTAGCGCCAGTCAAGGACTTGACAGCTGAAACAACCGCAAAAACCTTTCAAGCCTACTTCTGTAGATCACACGGGTATTCAGAACAGGTATTGACTGATCAAGGTTCTGCATTTGAGGCTGAGTTATTAGTTTTGCCATTTATATGGGTGCAAGAAAATTAGGACCACACCTTACCATCCACAAACAAATGGCATGTGTGAAAAGATGAACAATATAGTAATAGACATGTTGAGGACATTGCCTTTGGAAGAAAGAAATCAGTGGCCAAAGAAGCTGTCTGATTTAGTGGACATGTATAACAACATACCTGTGAGCTCCACCAACTGCAATCCAGCTTATCTAATGAGAGCAAGACCTGCAAGACTACCAATTGACTTAGAAATGGGAATTGTAGTACCAGAAGCAGAAACTTCCAATACTGATTGGAATTCAAATCGCCAAGAACAGTACAAAATGGTGCAAGCATGTGTAGAAGACAATCTGAATAAAATCAGAGTAAAACAAGAAAGAAACTACAACAAGAGTGCACAAGCTGAACCTTTAACACCTGGAGAACTTGTACTTAAAAGAAAGAGAAAAAGTCACAAACTTGATGACCAGTGGGAAAAAGAACCCTATACTGTGTTGGACTCTAATTTTTTTTTTTTGTTTCAATAGTATTTATTTTATATTGTCAAAAATACAGAAAGTTGAAATAACATATAACCATTACGGACTACATCCAGTTTCAAATGTACAATAAATGTAAGCTTTGGAACAAGTACATTATACGTTAGTCTCACTGTCTTCTTGTGAACAACAATAAAGAATATGAAAAGAAATTAATATAGGGGAACAAGTAACTGGGGGGAAAGAGAAAAGAAATATAGCAGAGAGGGGAGAAGGGGGGGTTGGTGGGGGAGGGGGTCTCTGTATGTAAACATCGTCCGCTTAATGGTCCTAACTAACATAAGAAAAGCATACACTCGGAGCAGGTCAACAACTAGTAAGAGAAATGTACCATCAAGAGGGGATTTGAACAGTGTTGTATGAGGATGTTATCCAGGGGTCCCAACAAGTGAGCACCTTGTTGTGCCGGGAGGCATCATGTGCCAGCATAATCTCATGTTGGAGATGGAGATTAAGCGCTATGTATAGGTCCTGTTCAGTTGGCAGATTCTTGGCTTTCCAGAATCTAGCGACACATAACCTAGTTCCCAGTAATACATTCGTAACTATAGGCCTTAGCGGTGTTGGCCACTCGTCCAGCCCCAAGCTCAATAAAGCTAAGGAAGGCCTTAAATGAAAAGTCACACCTATTAGAGACAGCAGGAGGGAGGACACACTCTGCCAGAATCTCTGCAAAGCGTCACATTCCCACCACATGTGTAGGGAGGACCCCACCGAAGTGCATCCCCTCCAGCAGGCCTGAGTCGAGCCAGCGTCCCCACCCCTGAATTTCGCAATAGTTGTTGGGGTAACATACCATTCAAAGTGTACTTTTTTAACCTGTTCAAGATGATTCACACAGCATGTATATTTCGTGCTTCTCCCAGATGCTTCCTGCCATTGTGTTAGAGAAATTGCCCTACATGAACAAGTGGGAATCAGCTCTACGGGAAGAATTTACACTAACGAGTGCATCTGAGCCAGAGCCCCATACATGATGGAGACCCAGTGAGCCCCAGAAGGAGCTGATTTAAAAAACCTCTGTGCCGCGCCATCGACCACCGACAAGTCAGCTGTGGGCCAGGCCACTGAGCTACGGAAGTGGCGTAATTGGAGGCACTGGTAAAATGTAGATTTAGGAATGAAGTATCTGTCTGTTAGTTCAGCGAAGGATTTCATGGTGGAACAATCCAGGACCTAATGAATGTGAGTGATTCCCCTAGACCTCCAATGGTGAAGAGAGAGGGATCCAACTAACATTTCAACCGCTCGAATAGTTACTGATTTAAGTAAAAAGGACAGCAAAGAGTGAGCGTACTGACGCCAAATGCGCACTAAGGTCAGCATAGGTTTAAGCAGAGTCGGACCTCCGAATAACTTCAGGAGGTTCATTTCTAGTATAAGCTTGGTGGAGTTTTGAGGGGCGTAGTGTTTTTCAATCGCCATCCACAATGGGCAGGGGGCGTCGGCCCACCAATGACCTGCCACTGCTAGATGGGATGCAGCATAGTAATGTGCTAGGTTGGGGACTCCCATGCCCCCAATTGGACGTAAGGACAAGACTTTCATGTTCACCTGTGTGGAAATATCAGATAAAATCATCATGTGGCGCATGGTTCAATAAGTTTGGAAATAAATTAAGCACTGGAAATATGTTAGATTTTGGAATGTATGTCTTTGTTACAAGAGATTCTGTGCAACATCAGGAATCAATGATTGTGTTGCCCTAAGACCATCACAATGGTGAACCTAATTAGGGGATCCCTTAATGACTTTACACGCAGCTTGTAACAGTTTCATACAGTAACTAGGCTAGCATGAAATATGAGACTGGTTCGCAATGCTGCTGTCAGCATAGGTAAACAAGTCTCCGATTCACTGACATATACCTGTGGTTATTACCTGTTATCTGTGCTGCGTTAAATAGATTGTGTGCACAATGGCTTATGTGATTCCATGGAACAGTGGCATGAAAAGACCATGCTGGTCAAATCTGTCTGTATATCTATCTTCTGTCTATACTATCTGGTCTGTGCTACTCTATCCAATACCATAACATCTTTCTTCATCTGTTTTATATCTATCTCACAAAAAAGTTCAAGCAGCATCAATCACTGCAATCAAGTGTGTATATACACATATGGATAGTAGAAGTAAAGAAACTATGCATTTGAGAAAAATATTAAAAACATCGTTTTTGAAAAAAATTAAATTTTGGGATTTTTTTTTGGATATTTTATCTTTGTAAAGTAAGGTTTTAGTACACATATGGCCATTAACTGTTTGCCCATAAACCATGACAAGGTAACCTTAGATCTGATGGGTCCCTGTCCTACCAGCCACTACCGGGGCGGAGCTTTGATACCACAGTACATACACTCAGCTTTATATAAATATAGAGACTTTAGAAACTGTGTCATAACTCAGGCCTATCCAGTCAAGCTGATCATGTGACTTCCCCTGTGGCTTTGAACTTCCTGTGATGTCATGTGCTCATTTGCATAGGAATGATGCACAATGGCTTATGTGATGTCATGGAACAGTGGCTATAAAAGACCATGCTGTCAATCTGTCTGTTTCACATCTATCTATCTTCTGTCTATCTATCATCTATCTGTCTGTCTCTGTCTGTCTGTTATCTATCTATCTATCTATCCAACTACCTATATCTTCTCCATCTTTTTATATCTATCTATCTACAAAAAAGGTTCACAGCAGCACTCAATCACTGCCAATCATGTGTGTATATACACATATGGATAGGTAGAAGTAAAGCACCTATGCATTTGAGAAAAAATATAAAAACATGCGTTTTTTTAAAAAATTAAATTTTGGGATTTTTTTTTGATATTTATCTTTGTAAAGTAAGGTTCTTAGTACACTATTAGCCAGTAACTGTTTGCCCATAAACCCTGACAAGTAACCTTAGATCTGATGGTCCCTGTCCTATATGCCACTACCAGGGGCGGAGCTTTGATACACACACATACACTCAGCTTTATAAAAATATAGAGACTTTAGAACTGTTGTCAAATCAGGCCTATCAGTCAAGCTGATCATGTGACTTGCCCTGTGGCTTTGGTCTTCCTGTGATGTCATGTGCTCATTTGATAGGATGATGTCACAATGGCTTATGTGATTCACGGAACAGTGGCTATAAAAGACATTGCTGTTGTCAATCTGATCTGTCTTATCTATCTGTCTGTCTGTCTGTCTAGTCTATGTCTGTCTATCTATCTATCCAACTACCTATATCTTTCCATGTCTTTTATATCTATCATACAAAAATAGGTTACAGCAGCACTCAATCACTGCAATCAATGTGTATATATACACATATGGATAGGTAGAAGTAAAGCACCTATCATTTGAGAAAAAATATAAAAACATGCGTTTTTTGAAAAATTAAATTTTGGGATTTTTTTTTGGGATATTTTATCTTTGTAAAGTAAGGTTCTTAGTACACATATTGCCAGTAACTGTTTGCCCATAAACCATGACAAGGTAACCTTAGATCTGATGGGTCCTGTCCTACCATGCCACTACCAGGGTGGAGCTTTGATACAACACATACACTCGCTTTATATAAATATAGAGACTTTAGAACTGTTGTATAACTCAGGCCTATCAGTCAAGCTGATCATGTGACTTGCCCTGTGGCTTTGGTCTTCCTGTATGTCATGTTGATCATTTACATAGGATGATGTCACAATGGCTTATGTGATGTCATGAACAGTGGCTATAAAAACCATGCTGTGTCAATCTGTCTATCTATCTGTCTTCTATCTATCTCTATCTATCACTATCTCAACTACTATATCTTTCATCTTTGTTATATCTATCTACATAAAAGTTCACCAGCATTAATCAAATCATGCACAATCATGGTTGTTATATACACAATATGGATAGGTAGAAGTAAAGCACCTATGCATTTGAGAAAAAATATAAAAACATGCGTTTTTTGAAAAAATTACATTTTGGGATTTTTTTTGATAATTTTATCTTTGTAAATAAGGTTCTTAGTACACATATTAGCCAGTAAACTGTTTGCCATAAACCATGACAAGGTAACCTTAGATCTGATGGGTCCTGTCCTACCATGCCACTACCGGGCGGAGCTTTGATACACACACATACACTCAGCTTTATAAAAATATAGAGACTTTAGAACTGTTGTCAAACTCAGGCCTATCAGTCAAGCTGATCATGTGACTTGCCCTGTGGCTTTGGGCTTCCTGTGATGTCATTGCTCATTTGCATAGGATGATGTCACAATGGCTTTATGTGATATCACGACAGTGGCTATAAAAGACCATGCTGTGTCAATCTGTCTGTCTATCAATCTTGTCTGTCTGTCAATTCTGTCTATCTATCTATCCAACTACTATATCTTTCCATCTTTTTATATCTATCTACAAAAATAGGTTCACAGCAGCACTCAATCACTGCCAATCAGTGTGTATATACACATATGGATTGATAGAAGTAAAGCACCTATGCATTGAGAAAAAATATAAAAACATGCGTTTTTTGAAAAAATAAAATTTTTGGATTTTTTTTTTGGCATATTTTATGTTTGTAAAGTAAGGTTTTAGTAAACATATTTGGCCAGTAACTGTTTGCCTTAAAACCATGTATGAAGTAACCTTAGATCTGGATGTGTCGCTGTCTACCATGCTACTACAGGTGGACGAGCTTTGATACACACACATACACTCAGCGTTTAAATATATAGAGACTTTAGAACTGTTGTATACGCAGGGCTATCAGTCAAGCTGATCATGTGACTTGCCCTGTGGCTTTGGACTTCCTGTATGTCATGTGCTCATTTCATAGGATGATGTACAATGGCTTATGTGATGTCATGGAACGTGGCTATAAAAGACCATGCTGTGTCAATCTGTCTGTCTATCTATCTGATCTGTCTATCTATCTATTAACTCATCTATCATCTAACTACCTATACTCTCCATCTTTTTATATCTATCTATCTACAAAAAAGTTCACAGCAGCACTCAATCACTGCCAATCATGTGTGTATATACACATATGGATTGTAGAAGCAAAGCACCTATCATTCGAAAAAATATAAAAACATGCGTTTTTGAAAAAATTAAATTTGGGATTTTTTTTTTGGGATATTTTGTCTTTGTAAAGTAAGGTTCTTATACACTATTGGCAGTAACTGTTTGCCCATTAAACCATGACAAGGTAACCTTAGATCTGATGGGTCCCTGTCCTACCATGCCACTACAGGGGCGGAGCTTTGATACACACACATACACTCAGCTTTATATAATATAGAGACTTTAGAACAGTGTTCAAACCAGGCCTATCAGTCAAGCTGATCATGTGACTTGCCTGTGGCTTTGGACTTCCTAGTGATGTCATGTGCTCATTTGCATAGGATGATGTCACAATGGCTTATGTGATGTCATGGAACAGTGGCTATAAAAACCATGCTGTGTCAATCTGTCTGTCTATCTATCTATGTCTGTCTATCTATCTATCTGTCTGTCTGTCTATCTATCTATCTTCTATCTGTCTGTCTATCTATCTATATCTATCCAACTACCTATATCTTTCCATCTTTTTATATCTATCTATCTACAAAAAAAGGTTCACAGCAGCACTCAATCACTGCCAATCATGTGTGTATATACACATATGGATAGATAGAAGTAAAGCACCTATGCATTTGAGAAAAAATATTAAAAACATGCGTTTTTTGAAAAAATTAAATTTTGGGTTTTTTTTTTGGATATTTTATCTTTGTAAAGTAAGGTTCTTAGTACACATATTGGCCAGTAACTGTTTGCCCATAAACCATGACAAGGTAACCTTAGATCTGATGGTTCCTGTCCTACCATGCACACTACCAGGGGCGGAGCTTTGATACACACACATACACTCAGCTTTATATAAATATAGAGACTTTAGAACTGTTGTATAACTCAGGCCTATCAGTCAATCTGATCATGTGACTTGCCCTGTGGCTTTGGACTTCCTGTGATGTCATGTGCTCATTTACATAGGATGATGTCACAATGGCTTATGTGATGTCATGGAACAGTGGCTATAAAAGACCATGCTGTGTCAATCTGTCTGTCTATCTATCTATCTATCTATCTATCTATCTATCTATCTATCTATCCAGGGCCAGGACGATAGGTAGGCGACCCTAGGCGATCGCCTAGGGCGCCATCTTGTGGAGGGCGCATTGCCCGCCCCCTAGAGGGCCCCGCACCCCCTGGGGGGCCCCGTGCGGACCGCCGGCGACCGCGCCGGCCAGAGAGGAGGGAGGAGGGGACTTCCTGTCCTGCAGCTCTGCCCGGTGCCCGCCCCTCCTCTCCTCCAACATGGGGCCTATGGAGCGCGGATCTGAGGAAACAGCTGAGTTCCTCGGACCCGATCTTAGTGTACTGAGCATGCTCAGTACACTAAAATCGCTCTGTGCCATAATATCAATTCTGCAATGTATATTCATACATTGCAGAAGTGATATCCTGTGAAATGAAAGGGTTAAAAATAAAAAAATCATTATCCTCACCTCTCCACGATCCAGCGATGCCTCCTGCGCTTGGCTCTGTGCTTCCAGGACCTGGCCTGACGTCACAGTGCAGTCACATGACCGGTTACCGCGGTAACCGGTCATGTGACTGTGACATAACGCCAGGTCCTGTGCATCAGAAGAAGAGAAGCTGGAAGCAGCGCGGGTGTCGTGGAGAGGTGAGAATGATGATTTTTTTATTTTTTAAGCTCTGCAGAAGGAGGACAAAGAGGGGGGCAAAGAGGGGGGCAAAGAGGGTCTGCAGAGAGGGGCTGCAAAGAGGGGGGCAAAGAGGGGGTGCAAAGAGGGGAGCAAAGAGGGGGGTCCAAAGAGGGGGGCAAAGAGGGGGGCAAAGAGGGTCTGCAAAGAGGGGGTCCAAAGAGGGGGTGCAAAGAGGGGCTGCAAAGAGGGGGGCAAAGAGGGGGTGCAAAGAGGGGAGCAAAGAGGGGGGCAAAGAGGGGGCCATAAAGGGGGCAAAGAGGGGGGCAAAGAGGGTCTGCAAAGAGGGGAGCAAAGAGGGGGGCAAAGAGGGGGTCCAAAGAGGGGGTGCAAAGAGGGGGGCAAAGAGGGTCTGCAGAGAGGGGCTGCAAAGAGGGGGTGCAAAGAGGGGAGCAAAGAGGGGGGCAAAGAGGGGGTCCAAAGAGGGGGTGCAAAGAGGGGCTGCAAAGAGGGGGCAAAGAGGGTCTGCAGAGAGGGGAGCAAAGAGGGGGGCAAAGAGGGTCTGCAAAGAGGGGAGCAAAGAGGGTCTGCAGAGAGGGGAGCAAAGAGGGGGGCAAAGAGGGTCTGCAAAGAGGGGAGCAAAGAGGGGGTCCAAGAGGGGGTGCAAAGAGGGGCTGCAAAGAGGGGGGCAAAGAGGGTCTGCAGAGAGGGGAGCAAAGAGAGGGGCAAAGAGGGTCTGCAAAGAGGGGGGCAAAGAGGGTCTGCAAAGAGGGAGCAAAGAGGGGGTCCAAAAAGGGGGTGCAAAGAGGGGCTGCAAAGAGGGGGCAAAGAGGGTCTGCAAAGAGGGGAGCAAAGAGGGGGGCAAAGAGGGGGTGCAAAGAGGGGCTGCAAAGAGGGGGGAAAAGAGGGTCTGCAGAGAGGGGAGCAAAGAGGGGGACAAAGAGGGTCTGCAAAGAGGGGAGCAAAGAGGGGGTCCAAAGAGGGGGTCCAAAGAGGGGCTGCAAAGAGGGGCTGCAAAGTGGGGGGACAGAGGGGAGACAGAGGGCAGACAGAGGGGAGAAGGGTGACAGGAGGGTGACAGGAGGGGGACAAGGTGACAGGAGGAGCAGGAGAGGATCCAAACTGATGCTGCAAAACATCGGGATCGGATGCCTATTTGGCATCCGATTGCAGTCATCAGTTTGGATCAGTTGCTGTCCGAGGGGTGCTGCAAAAAGTCTGATCCCCTCGGACAGCACAAAAACGCTGTGTGAAAGCAGCCTTATTTGGCATGGATCAGGTCGGATCCAATTCGGTCCGATTTGACCCGCTGTGCCAAAAATCGAAGCAGGCTGCGATTTTGGGCACAGCAAAAAATCGGCCAGAATCGGATCCGACAAAAATCGGATGCCAATAAGGCCAAATCCGATGTGCACCGTGCCTATAGGATAACATGGGGCCAAAATCTGATCCGTGGCTGTCCGTTTTACAACGGACAGCCACGGATCACAGAAAAATGCAGTGTGAGAGCAGCCTTACAGCAGACGCACGGTGACGGCGGCCGCGGTGAGTGTGCAAAGGCGCGCTTCCCCCCCCCCCCGGCCCCCGCATACTGGGCCCTGTATACACCACTGGGCCCTGTATACACCACTGGGTCTTGTATACACCACTAGGCCCTGTATACACCACCACTGGGCCCTGTATACACCACCACTAGACCTGCTGTATATACTGCTGGGGCCTGTATATACCACTGGGGCTGCTGTATATACTGCTGGGGGCTGTATATACCACTGGGGCTGCTGTATAACCCCTGGGGCTGCTGTATTACCCCTGGGGCTGCTGTATTACCCCTGGGGCTGCTGTATAACCCCTGGGGCTGCTGTATAACCCCTGGGGCTGCTGTATTACCCCTGGGGCTGCTGTATTACCCCTGGGGCTGCTGTATAACCCCTGGGGCTGCTGTATTACCCCTGGGGCTGCTGTATTACCCCTGGGGCTGCTGTATTACCCCTGGGGTCTGTATATACCACTGGAGAGGCTGCTGTATACCACTTTGCTGGGGGCTGTATACCTGTGCTGGGGTCCACCCTCGGCTTATACACGAGTCAATAGGTTTTCCCAGGTTTTGGGGGCAAAAGTAGGGGGGTCGGCTTATACACAGGTCGGGTTATACACGAGTATATATGGGTAGTAATCCTACAATGTCTGCTGGACATGGTATGAGGAGGTTTATGGCTCAGTCAGTACACACTCCATACTTCATGGTAAGGGGAGGGTTTATGGATCAGTACACACTCCATACTTCTTGTTATTAACCAGTTAATGCTCTCTTGTCCACCGCACTGCAGTTTCAAAAGAGGACAACAGCGAGACAAGCAGCAAGATGGCATCAGAGAGTCCCTGACCTCGAAATAGAAGATCCTCAGATCCTGGTATTGTGACATAATATTAAGAATAATACTTTTTGCATTTATATTACACTATGAACCTCACAGCACTTTACATACATCATGAACACTGTCCCCATTGGGGCTCACAATGTAAACAACCTATCAGTATGTCTCTGTAGTGTGGTTGGACGAACCTTTTATAGGTCCCCGTTAAATTAAATTTACTTTCAAAGTATGCTGACATTTTTATTCCCAGACATATTTCGGGGGGGGGGGGGGGGGGGGGGGGGGGGGCGCCGTTTGCCTTACCTGCCTAGGGCACCAAAATGCCTTGTCCCGGCACTGTATCTATCTATCTATCTATCTATCTATCTATCTATCTATCTATCCAGCTACCTATATCTTTCCATCTTTTTATATCTATCTATCTACAAAAAAAGATTCACAGCAGCACTCAATCACTGCCAATCATGTGTGTATATACACATATGGATAGATAGAAGTAAAGCACCTATGCATTTGAGAAAAAATATAAAAACATGCGTTTTTGGAAAAAATTAAATTTTTGGATTTTTTGGGGGGATATTTTATCTTTGTAAAGTAAGGTTCTTAGTACACATATTGGCCAGTAACGGTGTGCCCTTAAACCATGACAAGGTAACCTTAGATCTGATGGGTCCATGTCCTACTATGCCACTACCGGGGGGCGGAGCTTTGATACACACACATACACTCAGCTTTATATAAATATAGAGACTTTAGAACTGTTGTCAAACTCAGGCCTATCAGTCAAGCTGATCATGTGACTTGCCCTGTGGCTTTGGACTTCCTGTGATGTCATGTGCTCATTTGCACAGGATGATGTCACAATGGCTTATGTGATGTCATGGAACAGTGGCTATAAAAGACCATGCTGTGTCAATCTGTCTATCTATCTATCTATCTATATATCTATCTATTTATCTATCTATCTATGTGTCTGTCTGTCTATCTATCTATCTATCTATCTGTCTGTCTGTCTGTGTATCTATCTATCTATCTATCTATCTATCTATCTATCCAACTACCTATATCTCTCCATCTTTTTATATCTATCTATCTACAAAAAAAGGTTCACAGCAGCACTCAATCACTGCCAATCATGTGTGTATATACACATATGGATAGATAGAAGTAAAGCACCTATGCATTTGAGAAAAAATATAAAAAACATGCGTTTTTGGAAAAAATTAAATTTTTGGATTTTTTTTGGGGATATTTTATCTTTGTAAAGTAAGGTTCTTAGTACACATATTGGCCAGTAACTGTTTGCCCTTAAACCATGACAAGGTGACCTTAGATCTGATGGGTCCCTATCCTACCATGCCACTACCGGGAGGCGGAGCTTTGATACACACACATACACTCAGCTTTATACAAATATAGAGACTTTAGAACTGTTGTATAACTCAACAGTTCTAATGTCTCTATCTACTTATATAATCGGGAGTTCTGGAATTCGGGCACTGTAGCCGAATCCCAGACTCCTTTGCGCGACTGCGAGCAATGACGCGCAGCGTCATTGCGAGCCGCTGCCGCATTACGCATCATCGCTCGCAGTCCCGCCGCACTACCTCACACCGCCGCCATCCTGGCAACCGTCGGCCCCGCAAGCCCGACGCTGCCCGGATGCCGGCGGTGCCTTCCACCCCTCACCCCTCGCCCCTCTCACCGCTGGCGCCTCGGTGCTGTCCGACTTGCGGTGTAGGGGCTGTGGGCTGTGGGCTGTGGGCGGGTGACAGCAGCCACTCACATCCTCCTGTTGCCGCCGCCCGCCAATGGGAGTGAGAGGGGCGTGTCAGCCTGCAAATACTGACACGCCCCGGCAGCCAGTCACGTCCTCCTCTCGCCGCTCCCCGGAGCGGCCATACAGCACCCGGTACACGATCCTCCCAGGTACACCCTGCCCCCAGACTGTGCTCACCAGCCTCAGTCACCGCTCCTCATCCCCTCTAACACACACCGGCTCCCCGCCGCTCCCGGCCCACAGAGGCAAGAGGACGGCACATCCAAAAACCTGTGTATATATATATATATATATATATATATATATATATATACACTGCAGAGTGCCATAACCCCTGTCCTGTGTATATATATATATATATATACACTGCAGAGTGCCATAACCCCTGTCCTGTGTATATATATATATATACACTGCAGAGTGCCATAACCCCTGTCCTGTGTATATATATATTATATATATATACACTGCAGAGTGCCATAACCCCTGTCCTGTGTATATATATATATATACACTGCAGAGTGCCATAACCCCTGTCCTGTGTATATATATATATATACACTGCAGAGTGCCATAACCCCTGTCCTGTGTATATATATATATATATATACACTGCAGAGTGCCATAACCCCTGTCCTGTGTATATATATATATATACACTGCAGAGTGCCATAACCCCTGTCCTGTGTATATATATATATATATACACTGCAGAGTGCCACAACCCCTGTCCTGTATATATATATATATATATATATACACTGCAGAGTGCCATAACCCCTGTCCTGTGTATATATATATATATATATACACTGCAGAGTGCCACAACCCCTGTCCTGTATATATATATATATATATATATATCTCTACTTATATAATCGCCAGTTTTGGGATTCGGGCACTGTAGCCCAATCCCAAGATGCTTTGCGGTACTGCGAGCGATGACGCGCAGCGTCATCGCGAGCCGCAGCCGCACCACTGTAAATAAAAAAAAAAAAATTCTCACCTCTCCCCGAGCCCCCGCCGTCTTCCTCCAGCCTCCCGGTGCCTGCAGAGCTCTTCTACACCAGTACAGGACCTGCGGTGATGTCAGAGTCACGTGACACCAGCTTACTCCATGGTAACCGCGGTCACGTCACTCTGACATCACCGCAGGTCCTGAACTGCTGTACAAGAGCTCTGCAGGCATCGGGAGCCTGCGGGAGCCACCGGGAGCCTGGAGGAAGACGGCGGGGGCTCGGGGTCATGTGAGCATAATATTTTTTATTTTTTTTTAACCCCTGCCTTGCTGGAGCGCCGCCACACACGCCTGTATACTCTGCCACCACCACAGACACCTGTATACTCTGCCACCACCACCACACACGCATATATACTCTGCCACCACCACAGATGCCTGTTACTCTGCCGCGACCACCACAGATGCCTGTATACTCTGCCGCCACCACCACACATGCCTGTATACTCTGCCGCCACCACAGACGCCTGTATACTCTGCCACCACCACAGACACCTGTATACTCTGCCGCCACCACCACAGACACCTGTATGCTCTGCCCCCACCACCACACACGCCTGTATGCTCTGCCCCCACCACCACACACGCCTGTATACTCTGCCGCCACCACCACACACGCCTGTATACTCTGCCGCCACCACCACACATGCCTGTATACTATGATGCCACCACCACAGATGCCTGTATACTCTGCCACCACCACAGACGCCTCTATACTCTGCCGCCACCACACACGCCTGTACACTCTGCCACCACCACAGACATCTGTATACTCTGCCACCACCACAGCCGCCTGTATACTCTGCCACCACCACAGACGCCTGTATACTCTGCTACCCACAGACCCCTTTCTATACTCTGCTACCCACAGAGCCGCCTCTATACTCTGCTACCCACAGAGCCGCCTCTATACTCTGCTACCCACAGAGCTGCCTGTATACTCTGCTACGCACAGAGCCGCCTCTATACTCTGCTACCCACACAGCCGCCTCTATACTCTGCTACCCATACAGCCGCCTGTAAACTCTGCTACCCATACAGCCGCCTCTATACTCTGCTACCCACAGAGCCGCCTCAATACTCTGCTACCCACAGAGCCGCCTGTATACTCTGCTACTCACAGAGCCGCCTCTATACTCTGCTATCCACAGAGCCGCCTGTATACTCTGCTACCCACAGAGCCACCTGTACAATCTGCTACCCACAGAGCCACCTGTACAATCTGCTACCCACAGAGCCACCTGTACAATCTGCTACCCACAGAGCCACCTGTACAATCTGCTACCCACAGAGCCTTCTCTATACTCTGCTACCCACACAGCGGCCTGTATAATCTGCTACCCACAGACCCGCCTGTATACTCTGCTACCCACAGAGCCTTCTCTATACTCTGCTACCCACACAGCGGCCTGTATAATCTGCTACCCACAAACCCGCCTGTATACTCTGCTACCCACAGACCCGCCTGTATACTCTGCTACCCACTGACCCGCCTGTATACACACAATTTATTTCACGCTGCTCCCGATGCAATTGCATCGGGCCTTTTTACTAGTATATATATAAAGCTGAGTGTATGTGTGTGTATCAAAGCTCCGCCCCCGGTAGTGGCATGGTAGGACAGGGACCCATCAGATCTAAGGTCACCTTGTCATGGTTTATGGGCAAACAGTTACTGGCCAATATGTGTACTAAGAACCTTACTTTACAAACATAAAATATCCCAAACAAAAATCCCAAAATTTAATTTTTTTAAAAAACGCATGTTTTTATATTTTTTCTCAAATGAATAGGTGTTTTACTTCTATCTATCCATATGTGTATATACACACATGATTGGCAGTGATTGAGTGCTGCTGTGAACCTTTTTTTGTAGATAGATAGATATAAAAAGATGGAGAGATATAGGTAGTTGGATAGATAGATAGATACACAGACAGACAGACAGACAGATAGATAGATAGATAGACAGACAGACAGACAGACAGATAGACAGATAGATAGATAGACAGACAGATTGACACAGCATGGTCTTTTATAGCCACTGTTCCATGACATCACATAAGCCATTGTGACATCATCCTATGCAAATGAGCACATGACATCACAGGAAGTCCAAAGCCACAGGGCAAGTCACATAATCAGCTTGACTGATAGGCCTGAGTTTGACAACAGTTCTAAAGTCTCTATATTTATATAAAGCTGAGTGTATGTGTGTGTATCAAAGCTCCGCCCCCGGTAGTGGCATGGTAGGACAGGGACCCATCAGATCTAAGGTCACCTTGTCATGGTTTATGGGCAAACAGTTACTGGCCAATATGTGTACTAAGAACCTTACTTTACAAACATAAAATATCCCAAACAAAAATCCCAAAATTTAATTTTTTCAAAAAACGCATGTTTTTATATTTTTTCTCAAATGCATAGTGTTTTACTTCTATCTATCCATATGTGTATATACACACATGATTGGCAGTGATTGAGTGCTGCTGTGAACCTTTTTTTGTAGATAGATATAAAAAGATGGAGAGATATAGGTAGTTGGATAGATAGATAGATACACAGACAGACAGACAGATAGACAGATAGATAGACAGACAGATTCACACAGCATGGTCTTTTATAGCCACTGTTCCATGACATCACATAAGCCATTGTGACATCATCCTATGCAAATGAGCACATGACATCACAGGAAGTCCAAAGCCACAGGGCAAGTCACATGATCAGCTTGACTGATAGGCCTGAGTTATACAACAGTTCTAAAGTCTCTATATTTATATAAAGCTGAGTGTATGTGTGTGTATCAAAGCTCCGCCCCCCGGTAGTTGCATGGTAGGACAAGGACCCATCAGATCTAAGGTCACCTTGTCATGGTTTAAGGGCAAACAGTTACTGGCCAATATGTGTACTAAGAACCTTACTTTACAAAGATAAAATATCCCCCAAAAAAATCCAAAAATTTAATTTTTTTTAAAAAACGCATGTTTTTTCTATTTTTTCTCAAATACATAGGTGCTTTACTTCTACCTATCCATATGTGTATATACACACATGATTGGCAGTGATTGAGTGCTGCTGTGAACCTTTTTTTGTAAAGAGATAGATATAAAAAGATGGAGAGATATAGGTAGTTGGATAGATAGATAGATAGATAGATAGATAGATAGATAGATAGATAGATAGATATATAAGGAGAATTTTGTGTACTCACCGTAAATTCCTTTTCTCTTAGCCTCTAATTGGGGGACACAGGACCGTGGGTTTTATGCTGCTGTCCACTAGGAGGCGACACTAAGCAGAATCTGCAAAAGAGTAACAGTGGCTCCTCCTCTGCAGCACTACACCCCTGTAGCAGGAAGTGCTTCTCCAGTTTTGTGCTAAAGCAGTAGGAGATTAACAGAAGAATGACAAGAATCACAGTTAGGATAAAGGCCTGTTAGATAAACAGGCAGCTACATAATAACAGTAAGGTAAAAAACCCGTAGCCGAACAGTATAATGAGGCCTGTAAAATAAACAGGCAACTATATAACAGCTTAGGATTAACATGATAACCTAGCAACGGCCCGAAACGGGCAACAGGGTGGGTGCTGTGTCCCCCAATTAGAGGCTAAGAGAAAAGGATTTTACGGTGAGTACACAAAATTCTCCTTTTCTCCTTCGCCTCATTGGGGGACACAGGACCGTGGGACGTCCTAAAGCAGTCCCTGGGTGGGAACAGCAATGGAAAATCACTAATGATAAAAATAACGATGCACCTACAGGTGGGCTACTGCCACCTGGAGAATACAGTTTCCAGACTTGCATTTGCAGAGGACTGAGTGAAAACCTAAAGCGTCTGGCAAGCATGTGCATGCTGGCCGCGTGGCTGCCTTACACACTTGTTGAGGTAATTCCTGGTGCCTAATAGCTCAGTAGCCCAGGAGACCCCAGCAGTCATAGTAGAATGCACTGTGCCCGCAGCCGGAAGGATACAGCACCATGGATGAATGGTGCTACCTAAAAATTAATAATATAATAAGAGTACTAATAATATAAATGATATTCATTTATGTTTCACTGTTTTTTGTTTTTTTTTGTAACAATGCAACAAGCATGGATGGTGGATTTAAGCCATTTGATCAAGTATTTGTAGAACCTGGCCTGCCTGCCGTGTTTATCCTTCTGGAAGAAGGAAAAGAGGTTTCTAAAGGGAACTTGTCCTGGGCGCGTATATGCGTAGGGTTCTGACCAAGGTCTAGTAATGTAGTGCAATTCTGACCGGATGAACTGGCGGTAGGCTTAGGCCGTCAGAAATATATATTCAGGTAGGCGGACAACAAAAGACACCACCATCTTGAGGAAAAAACTAACCGGACGTAGGACAACATTGTCTGGGAGACCAGAAAAAAAACAAAAAAGGTGGTTTACCTGAAAACGCTGCAAATTTAAAGACTCTGCGGAGAGAGGCAATTGCCATCCAGAAAAAAAAGAAACAACTCCCTGTGTGAGAAAACAAAGGGATTTTTCCCTCATGGCTTAAAATGTGGTTAGCGTAAAGCCGCGAGGACGAGGGTCAGGACCCCTGGGTCTAGTAGACTGAAAGGGAGGAACAAGTCGGCAGACTCCTTGAAGAAAAGATAATAATTGAGGTCTGGTAACAAGGCGATGCCGAGAGGGGTATGAAAAGGGTTGAAACTTGTCCTTTGAGAGGACCTAAGGAACAGGCGCGAGTGTAGATCCAATTGGATGGAACTGGAAATCCTTGGGAGGGAACAGTGCTAAGGTGAAAGACCACGAGAAGAAAAGAAAATGATCTTCCAAGTTGATGGAATATCTCGTCTGAAGGCGGTGTGCGTGCTCTGATTGAGGTTGCGACAATATTACGTGAACACCTGGGCCTCCAGGGTCACGTTGCCGATTTTAGAGCCGATGAATTATGATGGTAAGACGGCCTTGAGAGAGAGAGTCTGGACGATTCAGTAGGCGGCATGGTATGTCTGCTATGAGGTTTGCGAAATCGGCGTACGAAGCGCGATTGGGCCAGTGTATGGACGCAAGGATGATTTGCTGACAGTCCAGTTTGATTATTTTCACTACCTTAGGATAATGGTAGCCTGGGGAAAATGTAGTGGAGTTGGAAGTGGGTCCAGTCCAAGATCAGGACTTCCGACATCCATGACTGTGGGTCATGAGCCTGGCTATGAAGCTAGGAACCTTGGTAATGAGGTGTGACACTATTACGGCTACTTCCAGAGTTTTCCGGTGACGTCAGAGTTGTTTAAAGACATCTAAATATGGCAAACATATCCTGAGGCAAGCCCTTGGCGACGGAGAAACTATCTACAAGCGGTAGAATAACAGCCGGTAGTACTGAGTTTGTGAATTCCGCCTAGTGAAGAATGTGGTAAAATTCCTCCATTGCTTGGAAACTGCGGGATTCGCTCTAGCGAGTCGACATATGCCACGGCCGTGGCATTGCCAGACTGCCTTCTGAAATGGCGAACCGCCAGAAGAAGGGATAAAATCTTCAGTGTTGGGAACCTCGCCCGAATCTCCCGAAGGTTAATGAGCATCGTTGACTCTGATCAGGACCAATTGTACCGAGTAGTGAGATGTAGGTACAGCGCACCTCATTCTGTCCGACTTTCGTCGGTGAATAGTATCTTTCAACTTGGTGGAAGAAATTATTTCCCCTGCGTACTAGTGAGTGGCTGAGCCACCACAGGGGATACTACATGGCTGGTACTGGAAGAAGACACCTCCTGATACGAGATCGTACAATGTTATCTCATGATGTGAGCCTAAATAACTGGGGAGGCCTGAGGAGCAGCTGCGTCAAGGAATAACTACCAGTGCTGCAACTGTGCTGTCACTGACCGTCATGTCAGCTCCGACAGGCTGAGGCGACCAATGAAGGAGAGTGCGGACTTCTAGTTGAAATGCCCATGCCTAGTCTTGGAAACATCTGACTAGTGCTTTGAATGTATTGGACTGGGTTCTGAAAATACTAGAGACTGTAGTGAAACTGGCGTAGACTTGTGGAGGATGACTAGCCAACCAAGTGTTAATAATGTGTTCACCGCAATAAAGACGCTGCGTTCTCAATCCCTGAAGGTCGTGCGTTGAGGAGGAAATCAACCAAGTATGGAAGAGTGACGACGTCCCTGGAACGCAGGAAACCATGATGACTGCCACAAACCTTGTGACCACTTAGGGGACTGTAACGAGTGTGCACGGAAACGCCACGCTGAGGAATGGTCTTTGCACATTGTAAATATGATAAGTGGCTGCAAGGAGAACAGGCGGGTAGTCGTCCTGTATATCTAAGGATGCAAGACATTCTCCGTGTTCCATGGAAAAATTATAATGGAGCGGAGGGAGTCCGTGCGGAAAAATCTGCCCCAGGTGAGTTTCTCTAGCTGAGGCAGTCTAGCGCGGGACGAAGTGCACGTTCTTGTTTAGGGACTACAAGGTAATTGGAATAGAACCTTTAAACCACACTGTGTGTGTAGCACTGTCATAGAACCCTTAAACACGCTCTGCGTGTAGCACAGGCATAATGACTCCCTGAATTAAGGGGGAGCCCTAGCTTGGAGGGTTTTCTGTGATCGCCAAATGTGCGTTGATCGAGGTTCTGTCGATCTAGACGAGGATCCGCTACATGAATTCCCAAAAGGTTGGAATCTGGATTGCTGACTGCGAGCGAGGCACCGTCTGGTGCCATGCGATTGGCATCCTCAAGGTATGGTAGCAGACACTGATGCCTGCTGTTGTGTTCTGTTCAGCAGAACTGTGTCCCTAGGGGAACCCTGTTTCGGATAGGTTACCGCACGAACATGCCATGGAGTCCCAAACCAACAAAACTCCCTTATGGTAAATGGGGTGCTGAGAGCCCCATGAGTACGGTCTTGTGTCCTGTCAGACACAGTTTAATCGTTGAAGTATCGACATTTAGATTCCTTTGATGGAACGTGGATTTAGGGTTCTACCAAAGATGCATAAAAGTCAGAGTCTGGGATTTGGATTGCGAAAACCATCAGACGTCGGAGCCCTCATCCTGCTGCATGAAAGTTTCCTAGAAACTGCGACATAGCTGCAGACGTAATGACTGTGTATTTAGATGTAACATTATGTGCTCAGACAGGTACTTGCACCATTGACGGTTGTGCCTAGTGTGTCAACCGCACTAGGCAGAGGGACTCCGCTCGCTGGGTGAGAGTCATAAGAGGTAAAAACCTCCAATGTGGTTTGAACATAGGCGAAGTCGTGTCCTTGTGACGACACAGAATAAACACAATACATCCATAGGGTATTCAGTGGATTACGTGTTCCCTGTGCGTACTGAAAATAGTCTGACACCTAATTTCTTCCTGACATTGTACAGTAGTGTAGCGACCGGTGGTAAGGCCGCGGGTGTGTGTGTATGATCTTTCTCAACAGAATCCCCATACTCAGATTTAACCGGTAGTAACATTTCTTTACTGTAAAACATGTCTATAACACAGTTAACTGATCTAGCTGCACACATGTATATGGTGGGGTCTCTGGATCTTCACTTCTTCCGGGTACGCAGCTAGCAAAGAAAAAAACACAACAATGGAGATATCTTTCCCTAACTTTCCCTAAAATCACGTACCAGTCTATCACAGAAGAAGGTGTCGCTCCCACGTAGCAGGCCTGGGGATCTCACGATGACGGGTCCCGGTACAGCGCTGAAGGGGGAAACTCCTCAGTCTTCTTCTGTGGTCTCCTTCCGGAGGTAACAGAATCTTTCTTTGTTAGTCTCTCTCAGTCTCGGGGCAAACCGATGAGCAGAAGGGAGATCACAGTAGCACAGATGGCTCCCTTATGTCAGTCACAGCCCTGTACATGTAATCCAGTGGCAATGTCCTGAATTCCGGAGGCAATGTCCTGAATTTGAGTGGGACCCTCGGTAAGGCAAGGTCCTGCAGACCGGGGGTTGCAGCAACGATCTTCACAGGGTATTTCTTCCCAAGAATCTGGCTGCAAAAGAGCCCTATGTCTGTCCTGGCTGCGCTCTCTGGATCTGCACTGTTTTTCTCCTTTTACTTCCTGGGTAAACAACAGAGATGGTGGGGGCTTTCCACCCTCTGTGATTGTACAGTCCACTGATGCCCCCTGGTGGACAAGTGCGGACTGTGCACAGTTCGTTTCAGTCTCAATTTCAATAATACAATCTGAATTGTACACCTCATTACATACCCCCCCACTTAAAGGTTGGCAGTCCCTGTCAACTACCGTCGGTTCCCAGGCGGCGATGACTGTAGTTGTCACAGGGGTCGGTTGAGAAGTGGGCCATACATACTGGTCCCTGTAGGACCGTCCGGGCGGGATCCCAGCAGTGGTGCGGTCAGTGCGTCGCAAGGGTCGGTTGTTCCCCTCCTCGTCACTGTCTTTACGACCCACTCCAGTCAGTACTCCGGGAGAGGGACTGGTCTGTGTAGGTGGGTCACCGGTCTCAGAGTCGACGTGATCTCTATGTTGAGAAATGTCCGTGGCGTCAGTCATGTCGGCAGCGTCACCCCCTCCGGTTACTGTGGGAGGGGAGTCAGGCCGGGAGCGGCAGGGGCGCAACATATTTCGGTGCACAGTGCGGGTGCTGCGGCTGTCTTCACCCCGCACTCGGTATACATGTCCATTGGGGTAAGGGCGTTCGATTACCCGGTAGACTTCAGTCTCCCACTTGGCTCGAAGTTTCCCTTGAGGCTTCTTAATACGGAGCAAGACTAGCTGTCCCAACTTTAAGGGTTTCTCTTGCACGGGGAGTGGGTCAGCATGTTTCTGGCCCCGGATTTGTTGACTCACCAGCCGGTGTACAGTCTCCATCTTCTGTCGGTGAGCATTTAGCCAGGAGGGGTAGTTATGGCAGACATCTTCTTCTGGGCGGAATAGGTTCAGGTCATGGACCCCTTTTCCTGGGCGGCCAAAGAGAAGAGTGTGTGGGGTGTAGCCAGTCACGGAGTGGACCTGGTTGTTGTAGGCCCATACTAGATCTGGAAGGAATTGGGGCCATCGATCTTTCTTATCTTCGGCCAAGGTGCGGATCAGCTGGAGTAGGGTCCGGTTAAAGCGTTCACATGCACCGTTCCCTTGTGGATGGTAAGGAGTGGTCCTCGACTTCTGGATCCCATACATCCGATGCAGCTCCTCGATGACTCTGCCTTCGAAACAAGCCCCCTGGTCGGAGTGTAACCTCTCCGGACACCCATAGACGTGGATGAACTGTCGACAGATGGCCTGTGCAGCCGATTCGGCCGTCTGGTCCTTGGTAGCAACAACGACGGCGAATTTTGTGAAGTGGTCCACCATGACTAGGCAGTATTGATAGCCACTGCTCGCCGTCCCGATCAGCAGATAGTCCACCATCAACAGCTCAAGAGGCCTGGAGGTTTTAATCGTCTGGACAGGTGCGACAGGTTCTGCAGACGTCTTCAACCAGCTTGCGGAGCCCCGGACAATAGATAGATTGTTGAATCCACCGAAACGTCTTATCTACTCCGAAGTGTCCATTCCTTTTGTGGGCTTCGGCCACCATCTCACGGGCTAACTGGGCAGGTACTACAACTTGTGTGCATTCCTCCAGCATGTGAGACAAGAGAACCTTCCGGTATAGTACTTCTTCTCTCAGAACCAGCCGGTCCCACTGGCTGAGCAGGGTCAAGGTTCCGGTAGACAGTCGTGACCGTGCTTCGGAGGAGGGCTTCTGCTGTTGCTTCACCCATTGCTTGAGTAGGGCCCATTCAGGGTTCTGGTCCTGGAGCCTGCACAACTCTTGGGGACACAGTGTGACCCCCACTGGAGTTCCAACTTCGCCCACAACGAACTGGCAGTAATCCATCATCTGTTGGGCAAGCCTTGCAAAGTCGGGCGTCTCGTCTCCTTCTAGTTCTTCATCCCGGTCTCTGGTAAGTAAGGGGTATGACACTCTAGACAGGCTGTCCGCATTTTGATTCTCAGCCCCAGCCCTATATTTGATCTTGTAGTTGAACTTAGAGAGTCGAGCCATCCAACGCTGCTCCATGATTCCGAGCTTTGCATTTTCTAAGTGGGCCAACGGGTTGTTGTCGGTCAGGACCAGTACTTCCGTCCCTGTGAGGTATCCCGCAAATTTCTCCGCCATAGCCCACGTTAGGGCCAATAGCTCCAGCCGGAACGAGCTATAATTGGTGGGGTTCTTCTCGCCCTCGTGTAGGGATCGACTGGCATAGGCTATGACACGTTCCTTGCCTTCTTGTACTTGTGAAAGTACTGCCCCTAGACCCTGTAGACTGGCATCGGTATGTAGTTGGAAAGGGAGATTGTAGTCTGCATATGCAAGGATGGGAGGTGAAGTCAAGGCACCCTTTAGGGCTTGGAAGGATTCTTCCTGGCTGGGTCCCCAGCTGATGGGTCGTCCTCTGGGGCCGTTGGTGGTCCCTCGAAGCAGTTCGTGCAAGGGTGCAGCAAGCCGGGCGAAGTTTCTCACGAACCGGCGGTAGTAACCGGCCAACCCCAGGAAGGCCCGGACCTCTCTGACGTTCGTAGGCTGTGGCCAGTCCCGCACGGCGGCTATTTTCTCCGAAGACGGCTGTACACCTTCGGCCGAGATCCGGTGACCCAGGTAATTGATCTCGGGCTGCAGAAGACGGCACTTGCTGGGTTTCAACTTCAGGCCATGTTCTCTCAACCTACGAAACACACGGCCCAGCTGTTGCAGGTGTTCTTCAAATATGGCCGAATAGACTACGATGTCGTCCAGGTAAATGAGGGTGAAGTCGAAGTTGAAGTCCCCCAGGCAGCGCTCCATCAGTCGCTGGAAGGTCCCCGGCGCGTTTTTCACGCCAAAGGGCATCCGGTCGAACTCGTACAGGCCCATGGGTAGGATGAAAGCAGTCTTTTCTCTATCTTTCTCGTGCATAGGTACCTGCCAATAGCCGCTGGCCAGGTCCAATGACGAAAAATATTTAGCTTTCTTCAGGGCTGTCAGGGATTCTTCGATCCTTGGTAAAGGGTATGAGTCCCGGATGGTGCAAGCATTCAAACGGCGGTAGTCCACGCAGAACCTCAGGGACCCGTCTTTCTTCTTGACTATCACCACTGGTGCAGCCCAGGGGCTCTGGCTTTCTCGTACCACTCCAGCGTGTAACATGGAATTCAGGAGGTTTTTCACTTCTTGGTATTGTTGGGGAGGTATTTGGCGGTACCTTTCACGGATAGGAGCGGTATCACCTGTGGGGATTTCGTGCTTGATACTGGGGGTGCATCCAAAGTCGGTGTCATGCCGGGCAAAGGACGCCTGGTGCTCTTGAAGTAACTCTTCCACCTGGGACACTTCTTGGTTGGAGTATTGGGATATGTCCAACTGGCACTTTTCTCGTAGTTCTCGCCCCGCGTTGACGTCACCCGCGACAGCGGCCATGGCAGAGACCGTCACTGTCCAATCTCCCTCTGTAGACGGTGCAAACTGGAGGGGGTTCATAGGGTTCACCTCTTCGGTTAGGGCGTAAACTCGGGCGAGTTGTGTCCCAGCCTCTAGGTCGACGCTCACGTTAGCCGTGTTACCCAGCCTGACAGGAATCCTCCCCTTTCTCACAACGGCTAGCGTTCGAGCAACTAGGGGGTTCAGCTTCCCTTCCTTCGGGGTGCGCGGCTCAATCAGCACCTCCACACCTTCGAGCTGTCTTGTGGTGCTAAGGGGTAGCGAGATAATGGTCTCCTTCTCAGCAGGTAAAGTTATCCTAGTATGGCGGGGTACGGTGATCGTGGCTAGCGGCAGTTGTTTTTCTGTCATTCGCTGGAGATTGCAGGTCCGGACCACTTGTTGGAAGGCTCGGCGGGTGGCCCTATGTGTGGTCACTTCTTGCCAGTACTTGGGCCCCCTCTTGGTAACCAACACAAGATTCAGGTCTTTCAAGATGTTCATCCCAATAATCATGGGAGTTTCTGATCCACAGCCTTCCCTGACCACGATTATCCCTCTCTTCCCGAGATCTTGCCCACACACTTTGGTGTTCATCCAGGCAACTCCCGTCACCGGAATGGGTAGATTATTGGCTGCTTTGATCTTGATAGTAGTATCAGGGTCATAGGCAACCCGCGGCTTCAGATACTCTTCGTAAAACTGCTCGGAGATGGTGGATACCTGGGACCCAGTATCCATTAATCCTTGCACGGCGGTCCCTTCCAATAATACTTCCAGGGTAGGGCTGTTTGATGCAAGTTTGTTCCGTGGCTGGCTCTGTTTTCCTACACCCCTCTCTTTGGCCTCCCTGCCGAGTGAGCCTCTTTGGCAGGGGCGTCTAGTTTAAAGGTGGCCGCTGTTGTGGGGCATGACTTGCTGGTTCCGGTATATCAGCCCGTGGATGAACTTGAACGTTCTGGGGGCAACGGTGAGCTCTATGGCGGGATCACCGCATGTCCAGCATCTTCCCATCGGCCGGCTGGGTTGTTGTCTCGCTTGCCTGTCCGCCTGTTGGTCCAGGGTGAGCTGCAACACCTGTTTCTGCAACTCTGCCACCATCTGCTTCAGTTCTTCCGTGTCACTGTTCGGGGTTCTGATACCAGTTATGGACCTGCAAGCCGCGGTATAAGTCTGGGCCTCCATGACAGGTCCTCTCGAACGTTCTATCGCTTTTTGCTTAACCTCAGCGAACGTAAGGGCCGGATTTATCCGGAGTAGATCTTGCAGTGAGCGGTTAAGGTACGGGTCTCTTAATCCAGTCACGAATTGATCTCTCAACACCAGGTCACGGGCGCCCGTACTAGCTATCTGTTCTTTTTTCCTGCAGGCCTGTTCAAGCAGTACTTGGAGGGCGTTGGCATATTGAGGGATGTCCTCTCGACTCGAGTTGCGTACGCCGGAAGAACATATACCGTAATGTTCCCGCATATGTGGTCGGCCCATAGGTGTTCTCCAGCACCCGCACCAAGTCATCCAACGTACGCTGGCCCCTAACCGTCTCCAGCCTGACTGTCGTCCACGCTTCCCCCTCTAATGTTAGCATGGCCATTTCTGCTAAGGTCTTAGGATCAATGTTATACATCTCCCCCACTATCTTAAGTTGTTCGGTCCATTCAGTTACAGGATAGTTCCGTCCGTTAAACTTCCTCACCTGATTGACAATAGATGCCGGGGGAGCTGTCCGGTTATAAGTTACTACCGGGAGGAGATTCTGTTGATCACACATCCTGCCGACTACGCCAGATGTAGCGACCGGTGGTAAGGCCGCGGGTGTGTGTGTATGATCTTTCTCAACAGAATCCCCATACTCAGATTTAACCGGTAGTAACATTTCTTTACTGTAAAACATGTCTATAACACAGTCAACTGATCTAGCTGCACACATGTATATGGTGGGGTCTCTGGATCTTCACTTCTTCCGGGTACGCAGCTAGCAAAGAAAAAAACACAACAATGGAGATATCTTTCCCTAACTTTCCTTAAAATCACGTACCAGTCTATCACAGAAGAAGGTGTCGCTCCCACGTAGCAGGCCTGGGGATCTCACGATGACGGGTCCCGGTACAGCGCTGAAGGGGGAAACTCCTCAGTCTTCTTCTGTGGTCTCCTTCCGGAGGTAACAGAATCTTTCTTTGTTAGTCTCTCTCAGTCTCGGGCAAACCGATGAGCAGAAGGGAGATCACAGTAGCACAGATGGCTCCCTTATGTCAGTCACAGCCCCTGTACATGTAATCCAGTGGCAATGTCCTGAATTCCGGAGGCAATGTCCTGAATTTGAGTGGGACCCTCGGTAAGGCAAGGTCCTGCAGACCGGGGGTTGCAGCAACGATCTTCACAGGGTATTTCTTCCCAAGAATCTGGCTGCAAAAGAGCCCTATGTCTGTCCTGGCTGCGCTCTCTGGATCTGCACTGTTTTTCTCCTTTTACTTCCTGGGTAAACAACAGAGATGGTGGGGGCTTTCCACCCTCTGTGATTGTACAGTCCACTGATGCCCCCTGGTGGACAAGTGCGGACTGTGCACAGTTCGTTTCAGTCTCAATTTTTTAATAATACAATCTGAATTGTACACCTCATTACAGTAGCCCGGTATGTTGGTTAAGATCTTGTAGGGCACGGTACACTCATTGATGTGAGTGAGGGCAGCACCGTGCTGCAGCAGTTTATAAAATTGAAAAGTTCACAGAAAAAAAAAACTGTATTCACAGCAGCACAGAGTATTTCAGGACAGAAATATGTCGGTCTGCCCACTTTTGTACTGGCCCTCCTATTCCTGTGGGAGCCAGAGGGATGAGAGAGAGAGAACAGCAGGGAAAATCCCTGTCCTTTCTGTAAATGCCTGTGACACATGGCACAGCCTGTCACACATGGTATACAGGGGGAGAGGAAGCTGCAGCAGGGAATTAGATCCCTGCTGGCTTTCCTGTATCTGCCCCACAGCCTGTCAGTCTGGTGTACAGGGAGAGAGGAAGCTGCAGCAGGGAATATATCCCTGCTGGCTTCCCTGTATCTGCCCTACAGCCTGTCACACTGGTGTCCAGGGGAGGGGGGGCAGAGAGAGCTGCAGCAGGGAAGGATCCCTGCTGGTTGACTTGTATATGCCCCCATAGCCTGCTACACTGTTGTGGCATTCTGCCTCACAGTGTTTGTGCCCCCGGTGTAATGGCGCCCAGGCTGCATTTGGCGCGTCAGGAGAAGAAGGAGGGGGCGGAAACCTGAATGGGCGCGCAAAACGAGCGCTCAGAGGAACTTCCCGCCCCTCTCTGATGCCGCCCCGCGTCATTTGACGCGATCCGGAGGGCGGGCGGTGGGCGGGGATAGGCGGTGCCTTCCGCGCTAGGCCTGAAGCCGGGGCGTAGCGTGAATTGCGGACCCGCGGATGGCGGGGGGGTCGGCGCGGAGGTCCGGAATCCATCCGGAACCTCCGGTCTGGCAGCGAGGGGGGCCATGGATCCCTGCCACCCCAGGTACCGTGCTGCCTGCTTTTGAAGGGGCAGCATAGGTGGAGCAGGGTACCTCTTTCCCCTGCCTATGCTGAGGGAGCTGTGCAGGGAGAAGGGGAGCAGGCTCTGTCCCAGGTCCTTGGAAGGAGTGCAGGGCTGAGTGGGGCTGTACCCTGACCCCACCGGGATCCTGGGGAGATAAGTGCAGCTGCGCTTGTAAGCTGCGCTCCTGCAAGCAGCCATGTGCCTCAGCCTAATAGCCCACAAGGTGATTAGGGGGACTGCTGCAGAATCTCAGCCCAGAGTGCAGCGAGTGCTGCTGGTACCTATGGTGCCACAGCCTAATGACCCATAGGGTGATCAGGGGGCTTCTGCAGGCATCCATCTAGAGTCCCAGGCCAGAATGCAGCATGTGCTGCTGGTACATGTGGTGCCACAGCCTAATGACCCATAGGGTGATTAGGGGGTCGTCTCTGAGCCTGTGCTTCTGCAGGCATCCATCCAGAGTCCCAGCCCAGAATGCAGCATGTGCTGCTGATACCTGTGGTGCCTCAGCCTAAGCACCCAGAGGGTGATTAGGGGGACGTCATCTGGCAGGTAGTCCAGCTCTGGCTTCAACTCAGGACCCCGAGGGAGTGAGGAAGGTGGATGTTATGCTGGGCTGTCTCAACTTTAACCCAGCAACCCAACAGTGGGAGGCCGAGAAAGGAGTACGGCATATGTAAGGATTCTCAACTTTAACCCAGCGCCCCAACAGTGGGTGGCCGAGGAAGGAGCATGCCGGGGGTCACGCCGGACCCACTTTTCTTCATTGGAAAAAAAAAAGGATGAGAAAAAATAGAGAGTAAAAATGGTCGTGTGCCTCCTTCGACACTAAGCAAAAAACTGGAGAAGCACTTCCTGCTACAGGGGTGTAGTGCTGCAGAGGAGGAGCCACTGTTACTCTTTTGCAGATTCTGCTTAGTGTCGCCTCCTAGTGGACAGCAGCATAACACCCATGGTCCTGTGTCCCCCAATGAGGCGAAGGAGAAAGATAGATAGACAGACAGACAGATAGATAGACAGACAGACAGATAGATAGATAGATAGATAGACAGACAGATTGACACAGCATGGTCTTTTATAGCCACTGTTCCATGACATCACATAAGCCATTGTGACATCATCCTATGCAAATGAGCACATGACATCACAGGAAGTCCAAAGCCACAGGGCAAGTCACATATTCAGCTTGACTGATAGGCCTGAGTTTGACAACAGTTCTAAAGTCTCTATATTTATATAAAGCTGAGTGTATGTGTGTGTATCAAAGCTCCGCCCCCCGGTAGTGGCATGGTAGGACAGGGACCCATCAGATCTAAGGTCACCTTGTCATGGTTTATGGGCAAACAGTTACTGGCCAATATGTGTACTAAGAACCTTACTTTACAAAGATAAAATATCCCCCCAAAAAAATCCCAATATTTAATTTTTTCAAAAAACGCATGTTTTTATATTTTTTCTCAAATGCATAGGTGCTTTACTTCTACCTATCCATATGTGTATATACACACATGATTGGCAGTGATTGAGTGCTGCTGTGAACCTTTTTTTGTAGATAGATAGATATAAAAAGATGGAGAGATATAGGTAGTTGGATAGATAGATAGATAGATAGATAGATAGATAGATAGATAGATAGATAGACAGACAGACAGACAGACAGATAGATAGATAGATAGATAGATAGATAGACAGACAGATTGACACAGCATGGTTTTTTATAGCCACTGTTCCATGACATCACATAAGCCATTGTGACATCATCCTATGCAAATGAGCACATGACATCACAGGAAGTCCAAAGCCACAGGGCAAGTCACATGATCAGCTTGACTGATAGGCCTGAGTTTGACAACAGTTCTAAAGTCTCTATATTTATATAAAGCTGAGTGTATGTGTGTGTATCAAAGCTCCGCCCCTGGTAGTGGCATGGTAGGACAGGGACCCATCAGATCTCAGGTTACCTTGTCATGGTTTAAGGGCAAACAGTTACTGGCCAATATGTGTACTAAGAACCTTACTTTACAAAGATAAAATATCCCAAAAAAAAAATCCAAAAATTAAATTTTTTCAAAAAATGCATGTTGGAGACCAAGATGGCCGCCACCCAGGGAGGTCGCACCTGACAGAGCTCCAGGGAGGAGAACCCCATCGGTGCCATCCAACGATGCAGAGTCCCCTCTTTACTCCAGACTGAATGTCAGCGGCACCCTGCCACACTTCTGCAATAGAGGAGCCCAGGATTGAGCCCACCCGACCGCCGCCACATAAGGTACAGGCTGCTTTCATCTGAGCCCCCCAGCCTGAGCTCGGCGTGCTGCCGGGTGCCTGCCTCCGCCTTCAGCAGACACTCACTGCTCCCACTCGGCTGCCAGACGACACGCGGGTCATACCCGACACCCACGATCGCTGCCCGGACCACACATAAGCAGAGGAACCGGCTGGCTCTGGGAGCGCGGGTCGGCGGGAACAGCCGACACTTCCGCCTCAGCCGCCATTACACAGCGGCGATAACATAAAGAGCGGTGATCTAGACCCTGACTTAACAGCTCAGCTGCCAAGGTGCCTTGATTATACAGCACCGGTCCAGCTATATGAGGAGCCGCAATAGCGGGACATTAACATCACAAAAGGAGCCCTGACACTCCGGAGGAGCTGGGTAATAAACGGAGATACACTGCAGGAGGTGACAAGAGCACAGGGAAGAAAGCAGGGGATTAACCCTTTACAATCACTTCCCTTGTGATTAAAACAGGCTGGAGTAATTCCTCCCCTTGGAGAGTGTATAGCAACCTGGACTGACTGTATATCTGGTTATACTAAAATTATACATCAGAACTAGGACAGTACTAACGTTCACACACTTCAAAGCATGCTGGACGCTTAATCCCGGAGTTTTGCAGAGGGTGGGCCTTTTACACGTCGTTTACCGGCTTCCCGTGCCCCGTACTGACAGATAACCGGTAGTGAGGCGTTCCCTATCCGGCCGAGATGCCCAGAAACGGTACTCGCTCCCAGGCGTCATCTCAGAAACTCACAAACTACTTTTCAGCGGAGCGCCCGGAGGTGCTACCCGCAAGTAAAATGGCGCCTGAGAAGGACAATATCTCTCGCTCCCCACAGACCCCTCGCTCCCCCCGCGAGCAGACTGGGAGTTCTCGGCGGGACTCAGGCGCCTTTACCCCCCAGGTCACGCATGATTCTATACAGGGACTCCTGGAAGGTCTGCGCCAATCCATGAGGGAGGATATGCGGAGCATTGTGGGAGAAATGCGGGCCGACATTGCCGCAGTTGTGGAGCGTACAGGCCATATCGAGACCAAATTGGCAGAGTTCGCAGTGGCACATAATGAACTCTCCGACGGGGTCCACGATCTAGAATTGGATGTAAATGACATGAAGGCCTCCATGTGTGCCATGGAGGATAAGCTTCGCTGTGGTAACTTGAAGGTCAGAGGGGTCAAGGAGGCGGAGGGAGAAGACGTCGCACTAGAGACTGTTTTACCGTTCTTCCGCCGAATACTTCCTGACGCACCACCGACTGATTTTGGCATTGAAAAAATATATCGTCTCCCCCGATCTAACCGCATTGGCAGCGATGTTCCTCGGGACATTATGGTACATTTTACTATACCAAAGATGAGAGATGCCCTGATCTTCACCCTGCGTAGAAAACCGATCACAGGGCAGCCTTTCAATACCTGGTCTCTGCTGCAGGATCTCTCCCCTGGCACTCTCGCTAGAAGGAGAGATTTCGCTCCGTATTGTGCTGTACTGCGACAAAAGAATATTCTCTACGCCTGGGGGTCCCCAGGTAATGTCTCCTTTCGGTACAAGGGCACACACCACTGCTTCACTTCGGCATCTAAGATGCGAGGCGCATTGGTGGACTGGGGTCTGATGGATAAACGGGGATCTCCGCCTAAAGGCTCCTCCTCTTCTCCGGTGTACTGTAATTCGAGGGTGGACTCTAACTGCTGATCCCGCGACACCTCCAGTGGCACTGGTGGGGGTCCTCCTCTTGTGGAAGATCTCCTTTTTGGGATATTGGAACTGCCCGTATACCTTGGGTGACTCCCTTGGTGTGTGGGATAGTTTAGACGTGCACCTCCTGACCTCACCCGTCCCCTGTTTCCAGCTGGGGGTGGCGAGGGGGTTGGGTCTTTTTTGTGTACGGTCCCCAGCTCACCAGATGTGAGCGCTCAGAAGTTTACATTTCTGTTGGCTGTTTGTTTATACCTTTGTTTCCCCTTCCCGGTTAACCCCCTCTTCCCCCCCCCCTTACTCCCCCTCTTACTTGTTCTCTCTTTTTCCCCTTAGTGGGGTCTCTTCTATCTGCCCTACTCCTCTCTCTCTTGCTCTTACTATTTTCATCTTTTCCTCTGTCTTTCGCTTTGCTTTCTTCTTTTCACTTACTCGTCTCCTTACCCGTCGTTCCTTGCCTGCATACCGACAGACCAGACTAGGACTTGTAAGTGGTGGGTGGGAGGTATTATGAGCTTTAAGATTGTGTCGTTAAATGCCAGGGGCCTCAATTCACCGGCCAAACGATCCTTCCTATGGAGGGAGGCTGCTCGTTCCAGAGCTGATATTCTGTGCGTGCAGGAAACGCACCTCCTGCAAGGAGATAATAGCCGGCTGTCACACCCCAAATACCCTAATATCTACTTTTCCAACAATGAGGCGAAGAAAGCGGGGGGGTGTCTGATGGTTAGCTCCACTCTGCAATTTGAATTTAAAAGGATGATAGTGGATCCAGCTGGATGATATCTCATCCTGGTTTGTGTTATATCTGGGGTCCCGTTCACGCTTGCGACGGCCTACGCCCCAATGTGGCCCAGATGAAGTTTTTGAGGTCCCTTTTTACAGGCTGCGGGAGGAGGCGGGAGGACATATGATACTCTGTGGTGACTGTAACACAGTGATGGAAGCTCGCCTCGACTCTTCTGCCCCACTAGCCCGCCCGAGGAGGGACCTCCTCCCTCTCTCCCGAGAGTTCCGCCTCCATGACATCTGGCGCTACCTTCATGCGGGGGAGCGAGATTACACCTTCCATTCTGGCCCCCATGGATCCTACTCCAGGATTGATTTTTTCCTGGTTGGGGATGGGTCCTTGGAAGTGTGCCGGAAGGCGGAGGTGGGTGTGGTCACATGGTCTGACCAAGCCCCGGTGTCATTGGAGGTGGCTCTGGGGGGGGGAGAGACCGAGGATGTGGCGCCTGGGCCCGGACCTCCTTCTGGATCACAATGTGGTGGAGACAATTGGAGGAAATATTGAGTCCTTCTTTGTTGTTAATGACAATGGTGAGGTCTCGGACGAGACCCTTTGGGCTTCCCATAAGGCAGTACTGAGGGGGCAATTGCTCCAGTTGGCGGCGCGTCGCAAGAGAATCAGGGATACACAGAGACGGGAGTGGGTGGACCAAATCCAAGCCCTTGAAACGGCAAATAAGACATCCCCATCTGCATCCCTATTAACACAGATCAGTTCCCTTCGGACCCAATTAAGATCCCTACTGTTAAGACAATATGAGGTGGGTCTCCATAAAATGAGGACTTCCTATTACGCCATGGGGAATAGGGCAGGTAAATTACTTGCTAGACGGCTAAAAAAACGTGAACTCAGATCAACTATAACAGCAATGTTAGACTCTGAGGGTCGGCGGGTCAGGGACCCGAGGTCTATAGTGGAGGTTTTTGCCTCTTATTACTCGTCCTTGTACAATTTGGGATCGGACCCCGGTACTCCTCAACCCACGGAGGCATCGATAGATGATTTTTTGAGTAAAATACAGCTTCCCAGGGTCCCCCCTGATGTCCTTGAGTCTCTCAATCGCCCATTCTCCCAGCCAGAAATACTTAAAGTCATATCGACATTGAAGTCAGGTAAGGCTCCAGGGCCTGACGGCTTTATTAATGACTATTATAAATGCTTTGCCAAGTCCCTCTCCCCATTCTTGCTGAGATTATTTAATGAGTGGAAAGCCAGGAGATCTATTCCGACGTCGGCTCTTGAGGCGACAGTAATAACGATATTGAAGCCTGGTAAAGACCCGGAGAAACCTGAGAATTATCGCCCGATCTCATTGCTTAACACTGACGTAAAGATCTATTCTAAATTGTTGGCTCTACGAATGGCAGAGGTGGTACCTCTGCTGGTCGGGGCGGACCAGGTGGGGTTTGTGGCTTGCCGGCAGGCGAGGGATGGCACGAGGCGAATGTTGGATTTGATTGAATTGGCGGACTGGAGGGGCCTCCCCAGTGCATTCCTGTCATTAGACGCCGAAAAAGCGTTTGACAGGGTGCACTGGGGATACCTGGAAAGAGTTCTGCGGGGATTCGGGCTGGAGGGCCCGATCCTGGCGGCAGTCCTGAGCTTATACTCTAATCCCTCTGCTAAGGTGTTCGCCTCAGGCTATCTCTCAGGTCCATTTAAGATCACAAATGGGACCAGACAGGGGTGTCCCCTGTCCCCCTTGATCTATGCCTTGGCAGTCGAGCCGCTGGCCGTTTCCCTCCGCTCCGACCGGATCCTAGAGGGGATAAAGGGAGGGGGGGGGGGAGTCATGTTGTGGGATTATATGCCGATGACATTATCATCTCCTGCTCCAAGCCGGAAGTATCCCTGCCAAGGGCTTTGTCTTTGCTTTCTTCATTTGCTCAGGTCTCATATTATAAGCTTAATGCGGCTGAATCCCTGGTTTTCCCGGTCAATATCCCCCCAGATCAGGCTGCGACTCTCTCGGGCTCTCTTCCGTTTAGATGGTCTCCTGAGGGCATCCTGTACTTGGGAATAACGTTGTGTCCCTCAGCTGAGCTTGTGAAGCGTAACGTGGACCCTCTTCTGGAAGCACTGGAGAGAGCAGCGGATCCTGGGAGGCTTTAGCTCCTTTCCTGGATTGCCCGAATCCAGGCATGCAGAATGTCATGGTTGCCTAAACTTCTTTATCTTTTTAGATGCATTCCTCCGATCTTCCCTGCAAAATTGCTAGCCCGATTACAGAGGGGGGTGAATCGATACATCTGGGCCTCGGGTCATCCTAGAGTCCAGAGATGTGGGATGTATCGAAAGATGTAAAGAGGAGGTATGGGAGTGCCAGACGTAGCCTCGTACTATAGAGCTTCTCTTCTGGAAATCGCTGGGCTGTGGTGGGCGGAGGGGAGACTCTTGGGCTGGGCAAGAATAGAGGCCTCAGTGGTGAGTGGGGGGTCCCTGAGAAATTTGCTGGTGGCGGAGGCATTGGGCCCGGTGGACTCAAAAGGTCTTCTGGGTACGATGGAGGCGGTGGTGAGGGCTTGGAGACGTGCTCCGGAGAGATGTACCAAAGTGCAGGAGGCGGAGATAGCTCAGGGTCTGCGAACCCTGGCTGACCTGGGTGGCCCTTCTGGCGAGATAGCTGGAGAGGACCTTGGGGCTCGGTCTCCGTCTCTCCGGCGCACCTACTTCCAGCTCTACCAAGTTTCCCATTTTATGGTGGACAGGCGTGACAGGGTGTGGTGGACGGTGCTGGAGCCTTCCATGCTCCGGTCCCTCCTGACAGCGGGCCATAGTGCCTCCGGGGGCCTCGCCAAGTTGTACGCGGTCCTCCTGGATGAGGGGACACCCATGGCTCCGTCATACAGGAAAAGGTGGGAAGAGGAATTAGGGTTTACGGCAGATGAGGAGGATTGGGACAATGCTGTGCAGGTTCTGTCCAGGGCGACTAAATGTATAAACCATCTCGAACAGCTCAAAAAGTTACACTTACGATGGTACCTTCCCCCAGTGAGAGTCGCGGCTTTTGGCGCCGGATTGTCCCCTCTGTGCTGGAGGCTGTGTGGTCAGAGGGGAACACTGGCTCACATATGGTGGAGCTGTCTCGGGTGGCACAATTTTGGGCCCTAGTGGAAGGGTTGTTGAGGTCCCTCATGGAGGTGTTTGTTCCCCTCACGCCACAAATGGCTCTCTTGCATATAGGTCTGATGGGCCTTCACCCGTTACCCCGCCTGAGGGCCTCCTTCGTTCTGATTGCAGCGAGGTTTTGCATTGCATCTAACTGGCGCTCTGCTTCACCTCCGGGGATGGCTGATCTTACTGCCAGACTAAATCTCATTTTCACCCATGAATACTTCCTGGCTATGGAATCCGGACATAGGAGATATGTCCGGGAAGCATGGGAGTGTTGGGCTTCCCACCCCTTGGCAATTCCTATTCCTGGAAAAGCAGGGAATGGACTGAGATAAGATTTTTCGAAAACCCTTTTCTTCCTCGTTTTTTCTATCACTTTCTTGCTTACCTTTATCTCTTCTTTCCCTTACCTCTATGCCTCCCCCCCTTTCCCCTCCCTCCCCCTTCCTGATACTTATGCCTATGTGTTTAATTGTTAATGCTTCCCGGTGTGCGTACTGGTGGTTGCTGGTGCGGAGAACTGAGGGACATATTTGTTATTTTCTCTTTTATTTGTGTAAGTAAGAAACATAAAACTTTTCTATTCTCAATAAAATATAATTATGGCAAAAGAAAAACGGATGTTTTTATATTTTTTCTCAAATGCATAGGTGCTTTACTTCTATCTATCCATATGTGTATATACACACATGATTGGCAGTGATTGAGTGCTGCTGTGAACCTTTTTTTGTAGATAGATAGATATAAAAACATAGAGAGATATAAGTAGTTAGATAGATAGATAGATAGATAGATAGACAGACAGACAGATAGATAGTCAGACAGACAGATTGACACAGCATGGTCTTTTATAGCCACTGTTCCATGACATCACATAAGCCATTGTGACATCATCCTATGCAAATGAGCACATGACATCACAGGAAGATCAAAGCCACAGGGCAAGTCACATGATCAGCTTGACTGATAGGCCAGAGTTTGACAACAGTTCTAAAGTCTCTATATTTATATAAAGCTGAGTGTATGTGTGTGTATCAAAGCTCCGCCCCCCGGTAGTGGCATGGTAGGACAAGGACCCATCAGATCTAAGGTTACCTTGTCATGGTTTAAGGGCAAATCGTTACTGGCCAATATGTGTACTAAGAACCTTACTTTACAAAGATAAAAAATCCCCCCAAAAATCCAAAAATTTAATTTTTTCAAAAAACGCATGTTTTTATATTTTTTCTCAAATCCATAGGTGCTTTACTTCTACCTATCCATATGTGTATATACTCACATGATTGGCAGTGATTGAGTGCTGCTGTGAACCTTTTTTTGTAGATAGATAGATATAAAAAGATGGAAAGATATAGGTAGTTGGATAGATAGATAGATAGATAGATAGATAGACAGACAGACAGACAGATAGATACATAGATAGACAGACAGATTGACACAGCATGGTGTTTTATAGCCACTGTTCCATGACATCACATAAGCATTGTGACATCATCCTATGCAAATGAGCACATGACATCACAGGAAGTCCAAAGCCACAGGGCAAGTCACATGATCAGCTTGACTGATAGGCCTGAGTTTGACAACAGTTCTAAAGTCTCTATATTTATATAAAGCTGAGTGTATGTGTGTGTATCAAAGCTCCGCCCCCCGGTAGTGGCATAGTAGGACAGGGACCCATCAGATCTAAGGTTACCTTGTCATGGTTTATGGGCAAACAGTTACTGGCCAATATGTGTACTAAGAACCTTACTTTACAAACATAAAATATCCCCCCAAAAAAATCCCAAAATTAAATTTTTTCAAAAAACGCATGTTTTTATATTTTTTCTCAAATGCATAGGTGCTTTACTTCTATCTATCCATATGTGTATATACACACATGATTGGCAGTGATTGAGTGCTGCTGTGAACCTTTTTTTGTAGATAGATAGATATAAAAAGATGGAGAGATATAGGTAGTTGGACAGATAGATAGACAGACAGACAGACAGACAGACAGATAGATAGATAGATAGACAGACAGATTGACACAGCATGGTCTTTTATAGCAACTGTTCCATGACATCACATAAGCCATTGTGACATCATCCTATGCAAATGAGCACATGACATAACAGGAAGACCAAAGCCACAGGGCAAGTCACATGATCAGATTGACTGATAGGCCTGATTTTGACAACAGTTCTAAAGTCTCTATATATATATAAAGCTGAGTGTATGTGTGTGTATCAAAGCTCCGCCCCCCGGTAGTGGCATAGTAGGACAGGGACCCATCAGATCTAAGGTTACCTTGTCATGGTTTAAGGGCAAACCGTTACTGGCCAATATGTGTACTAAGAACCTTACTTTACAAACATAAAATATCCCCCAAAAAAATCTCCAAAATTTAATTTCTTCAAAAAACGCATGTTTATATATTTTTTCTCAAATGCACAGGTGCTTTACTTCTATCTATCCATATGTGTATATACACACATGATTGGCAGTGATTGAGTGCTGCTGTGAACCTTTTTTTGTAGATAGATAGATATAAAAAGATGGAGAGATATAGGTAGTTGGATAGATAGATAGATAGATAGATAGATAGATACACAGACAGACAGACAGACAGATAGATAGACAGACAGACAGATAGATAGACAGATTGACACAGCATGGTCTTTTATAGCCACTGTTCCATGACATCACATAAGCCATTGTGACATCATCCTATGTAAATGAGCACATGACATAACAGGAAGACCAAAGCTACAGGGCAAGTCACATGATCAGCTTGACTGATAGGCCTGAGTTATACAACAGTTCTAAAGTCTCTATATTTATATAAAGCTGAGTGTATGTGTGTGTATCAAAGCTCCGCCCCTGGTAGTGGCATGGTAGGACAAGGACCCATCAGATCTAAGGTTACCTTGTCATGGTTTATGGGCAAACAGTTACTGGCCAATATGTGTACTAAGAACCTTACTTTACAAAGATAAAATATCCCAAAAAAAATCCCAAAATTTAATTTTTTCAAAAAACGCATGTTTTTATATTTTTTCTCAAATGCATAGGTGCTTTACTTCCACCAATCCATATGTGTATATACACACATGATTGGCAGTGATTGAGTGCAGCTGTGAAGCTTTTTTGTAGATAGATAGATATGAAAACATGGAGAGATATAGGTAGTTGGATAGATAGATAGATAGATAGATAGATAGATAGACAGACAGACAGACAGATAGATAAATAGATAGACAGATTGACACAGCATGGTCTTTTATAGCCACTGTTCCATGACATCACATAAGCCATTGTGACATCATCCTATGCAAATGAGCACATGACATCACAGGAAGTCCAAAGCCACAGGGCAAGTCACATGATCAGCTTGACTGATAGGCCTGAGTTTGACAACAGATCTAAAGTCTCGATATTTATATAAAGCTGAGTGTATGTGTGTGTATCAAAGCTCCGCCCCCCGGTAGTGGCATGGTAGGACAGGGACCAATCAGATCTAAGGTCACCTTGTCATGATTTAAGGGCAAACCGTCACTGGCCAATATGTGTACTAAGAACCTTACTTTACAAACATAAAATATCCCAAAAAAAATTCCCAAAATGTAATTTCTTCAAAAAACGCATGTTTATATATTTTTTCTCAAATGCATAGGTGCTTTACTTCTATCTATCCATATGTGTATATACACACAAGATTGGCAGTGATTGAGTGCTGCTGTGAACCTTTTTTTGTAGATAGATAGGTATAAAAAGATGGAGAGATATAGGTAGTTGGATAGATAGATAGATAGATAGATAGATAGATAGATAGATAGATAGATAGATACACAGACAGACAGACAGACAGATAGATAGATAGATAGATAGATAGATAGAGAGATAGATAGATAGACAGATTGACACAGCATGGTCTTTTATAGCCACTGTTCCATGACATCACATATGCCATTGTGACATCATCCTATGTAAATGAGCACATGACATAACAGGAAGACCAAAGCTACAGGGCAAGTCACATGATCAGCTTGATTGATAGGCCTGAGTTATACAACAGTTCTAAAGTCTCTATATTTATATAAAGCTGAGTGTATGTGTGTGTATCAAAGCTCCGCCCCTGGTAGTGGCATGGTAGGACAAGGACCCATCAGATCTAAGGTTACCTTGTCATGGTTTAAGGGCAAACAGTTACTGGCCAATATGTGTACTAAGAACCTTACTTTACAAAGATAAAATATCCCAAAAAAAAATCCAAAAATTTTATTTTTTTAAAAAACGCATGTTTTTATTTTTTTTCTCAAATGCATAGGTGCTTTTACTTCTACCTATCCATATGTGTATATACACACATGATTGGCAGTGATTGAGTGCTGCTGTGAACCTTTTTTTGTAGATAGATAGATATAAAAAGATGGAAAGATATAGGTAGTTGGATAGATAGATAGACAGACAGACAGATATAGATAGATAGATAGATAGATAGATAGATAGATAGATAGAAGATAGACAGAGTGACACAGCATGGTTTTTTATAGCCACTGTCCCATGACATCACATAAGCCATTGTGACATCATCCTATGCAAATGACAACATGACATCACAGGAAGTCCAAAGCCACAGGGCAAGTCACATGATCAGCTTGACTGATAGGCCTGAGTTATACAACAGTTCTAAAGTCTCTATATTTATATAAAGCTGAGTGTATGTGTGTGTATCAAAGCTCCGCCCCTGGTATTGGCATGGTAGGACAGGGACCCATCAGATCTAAGGTTACCTTGTCATGGTTTAAGGGCAAACAGTTACTGGCCAATATGTGTACTAAGAACCTTACTTTACAAAGATAAAATATCCCAAAAAAAAAATCCAAAAATTTAATTTTTTTAAAAAACGCATGTTTTTATATTTTTTCTCAAATGCATAGGTGCTTTACTTCTATCTATCCATATGTGTATATACACAGATGATTGGCAGTGATTGAGTGCTGCTGTGAACCTTTTTTTGTAGATAGATAGATATAAAAAGATGGAGAGATATAGGTAGTTGGTAGATAGATAGATAGATAGATAGATAGATAGATAGATAGATAGATAGATAGATACACAGACAGACAGACAGACAGACAGATATAGGTAGTTGGATAGATAGATAGATACACAGACAGACAGACAGATAGGTAGATAGATAGACAGACAGACAGATAGATAGATAGATAGATAGATAGATAGATAGATTAGATAGACAGATTGACACAGCATGTTCTTTTATAGCCACTGTTCCATGACATCACATAAGCCATTGTGACATCATCCTATGTAAATGAGCACATGACATAACAGGAAGACCAAAGCTACAGGGCAAGTCACATGATCAGCTTGACTGATAGGCCTGAGTTATACAACAGTTCTAAAGTCTCTATATTTATATAAAGCTGAGTGTATGTGTGTGTATCAAAGCTCCGCCCCTGGTAGTGGCATGGTAGGACAAGGACCCATCAGATCTAAGGTTACCTTGTCATGGTTTAAGGGCAAACAGTTACTGGCCAATATGTGTACTAAGAACCTTACTTTACAAAGATAAAATATCCCAAAAAAAAATCCAAAAATTTTATTTTTTATAAAAAACGCATGTTTTTATTTTTTTCTCAAATGCATAGGTGCTTTACTTCTACCTATCCATATGTGTATATACACACATGATTGGCAGTGATTGAGTGCTGCTGTGAACCTTTTTTTGTAGATAGATAGATATAAAAAGATGAAAGATATAGGTAGTTGGATAGATAGATAGACAGACAGACAGATATAGATAGATAGATAGATAGATAGATAGATAGACAGACAGAGTGACACAGCATGGTTTTTTATAGCCACTGTCCCATGACATCACATAAGCCATTGTGACATCATCCTATGCAAATGACAACATGACATCACAGGAAGTCCAAAGCCACAGGGCAAGTCACATGATCAGCTTGACTGATAGGCCTGAGTTATACAACAGTTCTAAAGTCTCTATATTTATATAAAGCTGAGTGTATGTGTGTGTATCAAAGCTCCGCCCCTGGTATTGGCATGGTAGGACAGGGACCCATCAGATCTAAGGTTACCTTGTCATGGTTTAAGGGCAAACAGTTACTGGCCAATATGTGTACTAAGAACCTTACTTTACAAAGATAAAATATCCCAAAAAAAAATCCAAAAATTTAATTTTTTAAAAAACGCATGTTTTTTATATTTTTTCTCAAATGCATAGGTGCTTTACTTCTATCTATCCATATGTGTATATACACAGATGATTGGCAGTGATTGAGTGCTGCTGTGAACCTTTTTTTGTAGATAGATAGATATAAAAAGATGGAGAGATATAGGTAGTTGGATAGATAGATAGATAGATAGATAGATAGATAGATAGATAGATAGATAGATAGATAGATACACAGACAGACAGACAGACAGACAGATATAGGTAGTTGGATAGATAGATAGATACACAGACAGACAGACAGATAGGTAGATAGATAGACAGACAGACAGACAGATAGATAGATAGATAGATAGATAGATAGATAGATAGACAGATTGACACAGCATGTTCTTTTATAGCCACTGTTCCATGACATCACATAAGCCATTGTGACATCATCCTATGTAAATGAGCACATGACATAACAGGAAGACCAAAGCTACAGGGCAAGTCACATGATCAGCTTGACTGATAGGCCTGAGTTATTCAACAGTTCTAAAGTCTCTATATTTATATAAAGCTGAGTGTATGTGTGTGTATCAAAGCTCCGCCCCTGGTAGTGGCATGGTAGGACAAGGACCCATCAGATCTAAGGTTACCTTGTCATGGTTTATGGGCAAACAGTTACTGGCCAATATGTGTACTAAGAACCTTACTTTACAAAGATAAAATATCCCAAAAAAAAATCATAAAATTTAATTTTTTCAACAAACGCATGTTTTTATATTTTTTCTCAAATGCATAGGTGCTTTACTTCTACCTATCCATATGTGTATATACACACATGATTGGCAGTGATTGAGTGCAGCTGTGAACCTTTTTTGTAGATAGATAGATATAAAAACATGGAGAGATATAGGTAGTTGGATAGATAGATAGATAGATAGACAGACAGACAGACAGATAGATAGATAGACAGATTGACACAGCATGTTCTTTTATAGCCACTGTTCCATGACATCACATAAGCCATTGTGACATCATCCTATGTAAATGAGCACATGACATAACAGGAAGACCAAAGCTACAGGGCAAGTCACATGATCAGCTTGACTGATAGGCCTGAGTTATACAACAGTTCTAAAGTCTCTATATTTATATAAAGCTGAGTGTATGTGTGTGTATCAAAGCTCTGCCCCTGGTAGTGGCATGGTAGGACAAGGACCCATCAGATCTAAGGTTACCTTGTCATGGTTTATGGGCAAACAGTTACTGGCCAATATTGTGTACTAAGAACCTTACTTTACAAACATAAAATATCCCAAAAAAAAATCCCAAAATTTAATTTCTTCAAAAAACGCATGTTTATATATTTTTTCTCAAATGCATAGGTGCTTTACTTCTATCTATCCATATGTGTATATACACACATGATTGGCAGTGATTGAGTGCTGCTGTGAACCTTTTTTTGTAGATAGATAGATATAAAAAGATGGAGAGATATAGGTAGTTGGATAGATAGATAGACAGACAGACAGATATAGATAGATAGATAGACAGACAGATAGATAGATAGATAGACAGATTGACACAGCATGGTCTTTTATAGCCACTGTCCCATGACATCACATAAGCCATTGTGACATCATCCTATGCAAATGACAACATGACATCACAGGAAGTCCAAAGCCACAGGGCAAGTCACATGATCAGCTTGACTGATAGGCCTGAGTTTGACAACAGTTCTAAAGTCTCTATCTATTATATAATCACGAATGGGTTTTTTGCCCCTTTTGAGACCGCTCTCGCTGCGATTCAGCGTGGTCATGTGGATACGAACGAAGCATTGGCCGCGCAGCGGCCATTGCGAGCAGCTCTAAGGCGACTCGCTATGCCCGCGCAGCGGGCATGGCGAGTCGCCTTAGCAGCGCGAAGCATTGGCCGCGAAGCGGCCATTGCGAGTCAGAGACTCGATCTGCTAGAATCCCGATGCATTGTGCATCGGGCACCCATCTAGTATTTATATAAAGCTGAGTGTATGTGTGTGTATCAAAGCTCCACCCCCCGGTAGTGGCATGGTAGGACAGGGACCCATCAGATCTAAGGTCACCTTGTCATGGTTTATGGGCAAACAGTTACTGGCCAATATGTGTACTAAGAACCTTACTTTACAAACATAAAATATCCCCAAAAAAAATCCCAAAATTTAATTTTTTCAAAAAACGCATGTTTTTTTATTTTTTCTCAAATGCATAGGTGTTTTACTTCTATCTATCCATATGTGTATATACACACATGATTGGCAGTGATTGAGTGCTGCTGTGAACCTTTTTTTGTAGATAGATATAAAAAGATGGAGAGATATAGGTAGTTGGATAGATAGATAGTTACACACACAGACAGATAGATAGATAGATAGATAGATAGATAGATAGATAGACAGACAGACAGATTGACACAATATGGTCTTTTATAGCCACTGTTCCATGACATCACATAAGCCATTGTGACATCATCCTATGCAAATTACCACATGACATCACTGGAAGTCCAAAGCCACAGGTCAAGTCACATGATCAGATTGACTGATAGGCCTGAGTTATACAACAGTTCTAAAGTCTCTATATTTATATAAAGCCGAGTGTATGTGTGTGTATCAAAGCTCCGCCCCTGGTTGTGGCATGGTAGGACAGGGACCCATCAGATCTAAGGTTACCTTGTCATGGTTTATGGGCAAACAGTTACTGGCCAATATGTGTACTAAGAACCTTACTTTACAAAGATAAAATATAAAAAAAAAAAAAAAAAAAAAAAAATCCGGGGGGCGTGTCCTAACCTCTGATGAAGTAGGAAGCTTGGATCTGGAGCTCCGACCAGGGACCTGTTTCACAAGCTAATTCCACGGTTCCCTCGTGCCCCCGAGGCTCCAAAACGCTCTGTATCGGCTCTGGAGGATCTCCTGCTGACATGGGGAAAAGTAAGGCCAGCTCCCGTGACCCGGCTCGCCGCATTGCCGACTTCTTTGTCCCCCCTCTGCACGTGGTGCAGGGAGATTCACAGGCACAGCAGTCCCCCAGAGCTGCTCGTGCTGCAAGGCATGATCCTCCCCCCTCAGCCTCAGGCAGTTCTGAGATTGTTATCCCAGAGGCTACAGTAACCCCTTCACTACTGAAAGCCATGCTGGGGGAGCTTAGATCCTCCATACAGGAGGATATGCGGGCCATGGTGTCCTCTCTCCGGGGGGAGGTGGAGGAGCTGGGAGGCCGGACAGATCATCTTGAAAGGAAGATGGCTGAGCTGGTGGCTTCACATAATTCCCTGTGGGACGCTCATGAGGCTCTGGAGAGTAAAGCACATAAAACCCACTCTAAAGCCCTGGACCTGGAGGACAGGTCCAGAAGAAATAATATCAAGCTCAGGGGGGTCCAGGAATCGGTATCAGATGCAGACCTGAGACCTTTCCTACAGGAATTTATTATGGTAGCCCTTCCACAGACAGACAGAAGCCTCCTGGTGATCGATCGCATACATCGCCTGCGCAAACCCCCAGGGTTGGCGCCTTCTGTGCCGAGGGACGTGCTCGCCCGGGTACATTTTTTTGAACTTAAGGAGGAATTCCTCCAGGCACTCAGGGGTTCACCTCAGCTGCCTGACAAGTTTGCCTCTCTGAAGGTCTTTCAGGATCTCTCCCCTGGCACCTTGGCCCTGCGCAGAGCCTTTGCCCCGTTCACTTCAGTCCTCAGAGATAAGGGCATACAATACAAATGGGGGTACTACCCTACCAGACTCCTCATTAAAAAAGATGGCACCTTCACTACCTGCCTCACCCCCCGGCAAGCTGCAAAATCTTTCTCTGAATGGGGATTCCAGCCTGCAATTGATAAAGACTTGGATAAGTCTCCTAACTCAGGACAGAACTCTCCCAAGCAAGTGGACCGCCGCATTGACCCTGACTGGGTAACCGTTCGATGAACTTGCATCATCTGGGTCCCTGGTCGGACCTTTTTTCCCTGTTGTTTTCTTTTGTTCTCTCCTTTCCTGTGTGGTTATCCTTCCGCGCAGGACTGAGGGACTCGGACTCTGGCTGCTGTTTCCACGGACTGAACCCTGTGGACTGTTGGAGTCCTGTTTTGGCCCCCTAGGTGACGTTGTTTGTCACCGGTGGATTCGGACCTCCGGTCTGAATGGACGTTCTGTTTCTTATTTTTTTCGTGTTCTTTGTTTGTATGTCTTGTTTGTCTCTCCCTTTTCCCCCACTTCCCCTTTCTCTCCCTAGGTGGACATGGAGCTGTATCTCTGCTTTAGTAATTTTTATGCTATTTACTTATTGTACCGTATCATTATCTGTTGCTATGTTTGACCCTCCATGAGTGTTACACTGGTCTCCCAAAATGTTAACGGGCTAAACTCTCCGTGCAAAAGGGCAATGGTCTGGCGCCAGTTAAATAAATCCCGTCACCAGATAGTATGCCTTCAGGAGACTCATCTCCTGGCACAGGATGAACCCAGAATGTCTTCTACCTTGTATCCGCACCAATTCTTTGCAGGAGGAGGCACGAAAAAGGCCGGAGTTGCTATTTTTATCAGTAGAGATGTGACATTCCAATTGGTCCGGGTGGTCGCTGATGTAGCGGGGAGATCCCTGATTCTTCTCTGTACCATTAATGACGCACCCTATACAATTGCTTCAGTGTATACCCCTAACACCGGTCAAATCAAATTCTTAAAATCATTCTTGCAAACTATAGGAGATGTACATCACGGGTATAAATTGATTGCAGGGGACTTTAATGTCCTGATGGTGAAGACGTTGGACTGCTCTGTCCCGTCTGATTCTAGAGCGGAGGCTGACCAGGTTGTGCGCTCTCATGGACTCCATGATATATGGAGGTACTTGCATTGCAGTGAACGAGATTACACGTTCATGTCCTCCAGACATGCAACTTACAGCAGAATTGACTATATACTAGTTAACGACGTGGCTCTCCCTCACTGCTCTGCGGCTACTATTGGTAACATATCCTGGTCAGATCATGCTCCTGTAACGGTCTCACTGATTGACCCCCTGGCCTTAACCCCCCCTGCATTTTGGCGTCTTAATGCCCAGCTTCTAACGGACCAGTCTGCTGTCTCCCATCTAGAAGCCTTGCTGGATGAGTTTTTCCGCCTTAATGATACACCTGAGGTGCAGCCCGACACTCTCTGGTACGCACATAAGGCTGTTATGAGGGGCCACTTACTCAAACTGGCGGCATCTAACAAGCGTAAATATACCCAGGCTTTAAGGGATGCTCTGGCAGAGGTGGCATCTTTGGAGACCAGGCATAAACATACCCCCACCCCACTCTTGCTCTTGGAGCTCGGCAGGGCCCGCCTTCGGGTCCGGGAATTACTGCTGCGCTCCACCGCTAACGCCCTGCGCAAATCTAAGACCGCCTTTTACTCTATGGGTGATCGAGCGGGTGCCCTGTTGGCCAGGCGTGTCAAGAAGAGGGAAGCGCAGTCTAGGATCCCTTTTCTTGTGAAGCCAAACTCCACAAAAGTTTATAATCCCATCCACATAGCAGACGAGTTTGCCTCGTATTACTCTGAGCTTTATAATCTCAGGGATGACTCAGCGTTGCCACAACCCTCTCCTGATATTATAGCTGCCTTCTTAGAGAGGGCTTCTTTACCCAAAGCTACACAATCCCAACTTGCTTCTCTGAATGCTCCCATTCAAACCTCAGAGATCCTTAGGGTTATTAATGAAGCTAAGAAACACTCTGGCCCCGGACCAGATGGGTTCTCTTTTCCTTACTATGCTCAGTTCCTTTCTACCTTGGCACCTCGTCTCCTCTGTCTCTTTGACTTCTGGGCGCAAACTGGTAGTATCAGATCAGAGGGGCTGCAGGCCTCAATTGCCACGCTCCCCAAACCGGGCAAACCACCCACCACTCCTTCTAATTTTCGCCCCATCGCCTTGCTCAATGTAGATGTGAAGATCTATGCCAAACTGTGGGCAAACCGCCTCCTTCTGGTGCTGCCCTCCCTGGTCCACCCTGACCAGGTGGGGTTTGTCCTGGGCAGACAGACGAGGGATGGTACGAGACGCCTGATTGACTTGCTGGATGTGGTTGAGAGGGGGCACCTCCCCAGTGCATTCCTTTCACTTGATGCTGAGAAGGCGTTTGATCGGGTGCACTGGGGATACTTGGAGAGGACACTAATTAAATTTGGACTTAATGGTCTCATAGTTCGGGCAATCATGGCCCTGTACTCCTCTCCGAGTGCCTCAGTCCATGCGTCGGGCTTTCAGTCCCAGACCTTTTCAATCTCTAACGGGACGAGGCAGGGCTGCCCCCTCTCTCCCCTTATTTTTGCGTTAGTCATGGAACCTCTTGCGGCCATTGCTCGTCAGTCCCCTGACATTAAGGGAATTCCTGTTGGTTCGGCTGACTATAAGATCAGTCTCTATGCTGACGACGTGGTCTTTACTTGCTCTGATCCTCAGCGCTCCCTCCCTGCGATTTTTACACTTCTACATGACTTCTCCTTAGCTTCTTATTATAAACTTAACTTGTCTAAATCTACTCTCTTCCCTCTTTTTCTCCCCTTGCCTCTGCAGTCTCATATTCAAGCCACCTACCCTTTGTGCTGGGCCCCTCTGGGCTTTACTTATTTGGGGATAAAAGTGACGCGCCTGGCCGACATGGTAAGACTAAATTGTGAGGCCCTTGTCGCAGAGCTCAGAGCGGATGTGGGAAAATTCTCGGGGTCCTTCCTCTCTTGGATGGCTCGCATCCAGGTGGTGAAGATGATGTTACTTCCCAAATTACTCTACCTCTTTAGATGCCTGCCTCTCCACATCCCTGCCAGACGCCTCTCCCTCTTTCAGTCTATCTTTGACTCATTTATTTGGGGTGGTAAACCGCACAGGATTAGGAGACAGTGGATGGTCCTGCCTAGTGCCAGGGGTGGTTTGGGGGCACCTTTGATAGTGGCTTATTATAGGGCGACCATTTTGGAGCCTCTTAAGCTATGGTGGGAAGGGTCCACTCAGATCCCTTGGTTGATGATAGAGACTCACTTTGCTCCTAAGGGTTCCCTCAGGCTCCTGTTGGAGGTCTCTCTCTTAAGATCAGATCCACCAACGGCCCTTCTTTCTACTATGGTTGCTGCGACAAAACTATGGGCGTCGGTTTGCCCTATGGTGTTCCCGTATATGGCCAGGCATGTGTCCCTTGATGCCCTGACAGTGCTTATCAACGGTTTCCCTTCCTCTCTTTGGGGAAAGGCAGGGATCACTTTTATCACCAGCCTTTTTGGTCCGTCGGGCCTTCTCCCTTTCACAGCTCTTCAATCTAAGTATCCCCTCCCAAATGCTGCTTTTTTTTCATATTTACAGCTGCACAGTTTTTTACGTACGTCGACGTTTTTCAGGGATCCCCCGCTCGTTGGAGACTCCCCGGGCCATAGATTTTTTTAAACCTCAGACCTTTGTATCCAGGGGTGTATCAGTTCTTTATAACACCTTATTACTCCACGGCCTATCACTCAAACTTTCGTGCATGGATTCTTGGGAGTCCCTTCTCTCATTTACTGCCTCAGCGGAGGAATGGTCCGCGGCCTTATTGCACCCTGCCAAGTTCTCCTCTTGTGTGGGTCATGTGGAACAGGCTAGAAAGACCCTCCTGCAATGGTATATGACTCCGGCCCGTCTGGCCAAACTCCACCTGGCCTCCTCCTCCTCCTGCTGGAAGGGTTGTGGCTCATCTGGATCGTTATCACATGTCTGGTGGGAGTGCCCCCCTATTAGGAACTTTTGGTGTCAGGTAGAGTCGCTCATTGCTGAGGTGACGCAGATCCCGATGTCCCTAACACCCCAGCTGGCGCTATTGGGTATTTCTCTGGTAGATTTACCCTCGCCCTTGAGACCTATCATATCTAATATTCTAGTCGCCGCAAGGCAGAGCATAGCAGCTCACTGGAGGGACCCATCTACCCCCTCCAGGGCAGAACTGATCAACAAACTCAATCTTCACTTCTGCTATGAATCCCTGAGCGCTTCATCATTATCTAAAAAGAATAAAGTCCTTACTTGGTGGGATCCCTGGGTCACCTCTATCCATGCTGCGGATATTCCGTCTTATCTGTTAAAATGACTGAGTGTTGATTCTTTTTGAGTACAATATATGTTGACATTGATGACAAGCGTTATGTAGCTTTATGTGTTTTAATGTCCACCCTCCTTTCTCCTTTTCTCCCCATCTCCTTCTCCCACCTCGCCCTTGAACTTTTTCCCCTTTATATTGGCCATTGAATGGCTTTTATGCTGTTTTTCTGTATATTGTTATATGCTAATAAAAATCTTAATGGTTAAAAAAAAAAATAAAAAAAAAATCCCAAAACTTAATTTTTTCAAAAAACGCATGTTTTTATATTTTTTCTCAAATGCATAGGTGCTTTACTTCTATCTATCCATATGTGTATATACACACATGATTGGCAGTGATTGAGTGCTGCTGTGAACCTTTTTTGTAGATAGATAGATATAAAAACATGGAGAGATATAGGTAGTTGGATAGATAGATAGACAGATAGACAGACAGACAGACAGACAGATAGACAGACAGACAGACAGACAGACAGATAGATAGACAGACAGATTGACACAGCATGGTTTTTTATAGCCACTGTCCCATGACATCACATAAGCCATTGTGACATCATCCTATGCAAATGACAACATGACATCACAGGAAGTCCAAAGCCACAGGGCAAGTCACATGATCAGCTTGACTGATAGGCCTGAGTTATACAACAGTTCTAAAGTCTCTATATTTATATAAAGCCGAGTGTATGTGTGTGTATCAAAGCTCCGCTCCTGGTAGTGGCATGGTAGGACAGGGACCCATCAGATCTAAGGTTACCTTGTCATGGTTTAAGGGCAAACCGTTACTGGCCAATATGTGTACTAAGAACCTTACTTTACAAACATAAAATATCCCCCAAAAAATCCCAAATTTTAATTTCTTCAAAAAACGCATGTTTATATATTTTTTCTCAAATGCATAGGTGCTTTACTTCTATCTATCCATATGTGTATATACACACATGATTGGCAGTGATTGAGTGCTGCTGTGAACCTTTTTTTGTAGATAGATAGATAGACAGACAGATTGACACAGCATGGTCTTTTATAGCCACTGTTCCATGACATCACATAAGCCATTGTGACATCATCCTATGCAAATTACCACATGACATCACAGGAAGTCCAAAGCCACAGGGCAAGTCACATGATCAGATTGACTGATAGGCCTGAGTTATACAACAGTTCTAAAGTCTTTATATTTATATAAAACGAGTGTATGTGTGTGTATCAAAGCTCCGCCCTGGTAGTGGCATAGTAGGACAGGGACTCATCAGATCTAAGGTTACCTTGTCATGGTTTAAGGGCAAACGTTACTGGCCAATATGTGTACTAAGAACCTTAATTTACAACATAAAATATCCCAAAAAAAAATCCCAAAATTTAATTTATTCAAAAAACGCATGTTTATATATTTTTTCTCAAATGCATAGGTGCTTTACTTCTATCTATCCATATGTGTATTACACACATGATTGGCAGTGATTGAGTGCTGCTGTGAACCTTTTTTTGTAGATAGATAGATATAAAAAGATGGAGAGATATAGGTAGTTGGATAGATAGATAGACAGACAGACAGACAGATAGATAGATAGATTGACACAGCATGGTCTTTTATAGCCACTGTTCCATGACATCACATAAGCCATTGTGACATCATCCTATGTAAATGAGCACATGACATAACAGGAAGACCAAAGCTACAGGGCAAGTCACATGATCAGCTTGACTGATAGGCCTGAGTTATACAACAGTTCTAAAGTCTCTATATTTATATAAAGCTGAGTGTATTGTGTGTGTATCAAAGCTCCGCCCCTGGTAGTGGCATGGTAGGACAAGGACCCATCAGATCTAAGGTTACCTTGTCATGGTTTATGGGTAAACAGTTACTGGCCAATATGTGTACTAAGAACCTTACTTTACAAAGATAAAATATCCCAAAAAAAATCCCAAAATTTAATTTTTTCCAAAAACGCATGTTTTTATATTTTTTCTCAAATGCATAGGTGCTTTACTTCTACCAATCCATATGTGTATATACACACATGATTGGCAGTGATTGAGTGCTGCTGTGAACCTTATTTTGTAGATAGATAGATATAAAAAGATGGAAAGATATAGGTAGTTGGATAGATAGATAGACAGATAGATAGACAGACAGACGGACGGACAGACAGACAGACAGGCAGATAGACAGACAGAAAGACAGACAGATAGATAGACAGACAGATTGACACAGCATGTTCTTTTATAGCCACTGTTCCATGACATCACATAAGCCATTGTGACATCATCCTATGTAAATGAGCACATGACATAACAGGAAGACCAAAGCTACAGGGCAAGTCACATGATCAGCTTGACTGATAGGCCTGAGTTATACAACAGTTCTAAAGTCTCTATATTTATATAAAGCTGAGTGTGTGTGTATCAAAGCTCCGCCCCCCGGTAGTGGCATGGTAGGACAGGGACCCATCAGATCTAAGGTTACCTTGTCATGGTTTATCTGCAAACAGTTACTGGCTAATATGTGTACTAAGAACCTTACTTTACAAAGATAAAATATCAAAAAAAAATCTCAAAATTTAATTTTTTCAAAAAACGCATGTTTTTATATTTTTTCTCAAATGCATAGGTGCTTTACTTCTACCTATCCATATGTGTATATACACACATGATTGGCAGTGATTGAGTGCTGCTGTGAACCTTTTTTTGTAGATAGATAGATATAAAAAGATGGAAAGATATAGGTAGTTGGATAGATAGATAGACAGATAGATAGACAGACAGACGGACGGACGGACAGACAGACAGACAGACAGATAGACAGGCAGACAGACAGACAGACAGATAGATAGATAGATAGACAGACAGATTGACACAGCATGTTTTTTTATAGCCACTGTCCCATGACATCACATAAGCCATTGTGACATCATCCTATGCAAATTACCACATGACATCACAGGAAGTCCAAAAGCCACAGGGCAAGTCACATGATCAGATTGACTGATAGGCCTGAGTTATTCAACAGTTCTAAAGTCTCTATATTTATATAAAGCTGAGTGTATTTGGGTTTCAAAGCTCCGCCCCTGGTAGTGGCTTGGTAGGACAGGGACCCATCAGATCTAAGGTTAACTTGTCATGGTTTAAGGGCAAACAGTTACTGGCCAATATGTGTACTAAGAACCTTACTTTACAAACATAAAATATCCCCAAAAAATCCCAAAATTTAATTTTTTCAAAAACGCATGTTTTTATATTTTTTCTCAAATGCATAGGTGCTTTACTTCTACCTATCCATATGTGTATATACACACATGATTGGCAGTGATTGAGTGCTGCTGTGAACCTTTTTTTGTAAATAGATAGATATAAAAGATGGAGAGATATAGGTAGTTGGATAGATAGATAGATAGATAGATACACAGACAGACAGATAGATTAGATAGATAGATAGATAGATAGAAAGACAGATTGACACAGCATGGTTTTTTATAGCCACTGTCCCATGACATCACATAAGCCATTATGACATCATCCTATGCAAATGAGCACATGACATCACAGGAAGTCCAAAGCCACAGGGCAAGTCACATGATCAGCTTGACTGATAGGCCTGAGTTTGACAACAGTTCTAAAGTCTCTATATTTATATAAAGCTGAGTGTATGTGTGTGTATCAAAGCTCCGCCCCCCGGTAGTGGCATGGTAGGACAGGGACCAATCAGATCTAAGGTCACCTTGTCATGGTTTAAGGGCAAACCGTCACTGGCCAATATGTGTACTAAGAACCTTACTTTACAAACATAAAATATCCCAAAAAAATTCCAAAATGTAATTTCTTCAAAAAACGCATGTTTATATATTTTTTCTCAAATGCATAGGTGCTTTACTTCTATCTATCCATATGTGTATATACACACATGATTGGCAGTGATTGAGTGCTGCTGTGAACCTTTTTTGGAGATAGATAGGTATAAAAAGATGGAGAGATATAGGTAGTTGGATAGATAGATAGATAGATAGATACACAGACAAGACAGACAGACAGATAGATAGATAGATAGATAGATAGAGAGATAGATAGACAGATTGACACAGCATGGTCTTTTATAGCCACTGTTCCATGACATCACATAAGCCATTGTGACATCATCCTATGTAAATGAGCACATGACATAACAGGAAGACCAAAGCTACAGGGCAAGTCACATGATCAGCTTGACTGATAGGCCTGAGTTATACAACAGTTCTAAAGTCTCTATATTTATATAAAGCTGAGTGTATGTGTGTGTATCAAAGCTCCGCCCCTGGTAGTGGCATGGTAGGACAAGGACCCATCAGATCTAAGGTTACCTTGTCATGGTTTATGGGTAAACAGTTACTGGCCAATATGTGTACTAAGAACCTTACTTTACAAAGATAAAATATCCCCAAAAAAATCCCAAAATTTAATTTTTTCAAAAAAACGCATGTTTTTATATTTTTTCTCAAATGCATAGGTGCTTTACTTCTACCTATCCATATGTGTATATACACACATGATTGGCAGTGATTGAGTGCTGCTGTGAACCTTTTTTTGTAGATAGATAGATATAAAAAGATGGAAAGATATAGGTAGTTGGATAGATAGATAGACAGACAGACAGATATAGATAGATAGATAGATAGATAGACAGACAGAGTGACACAGCATGTTTTTTTATAGCCACTGTCCCATGACATCACATAAGCCATTGTGACATATCCTATGCAAATGACAACATGACATCACAGGAAGTCCAAAGCCACAGGGCAAGTCACATGATCAGCTTGACTGATAGGCCTGAGTTATACAACAGTTCTAAAGTCTCTATATTTATATAAAGCTGAGTGTATGTGTGTGTATCAAAGCTCCGCCCCTGGTATTAGCATGGTAGGACAGGGACCATCAGATCTAAGGTTACCTTGTCATGGTTTAAGGGCAAACAGTTACTGGCCAATATGTGTACTAAGAACCTTACTTTACAAAGATAAAATATCCCAAAAAAAAATCCAAAAATTTAATTTTTTCAAAAAACGCATGTTTTTATATTTTTTCTCAAATGCATAGGTGCTTTACTTCTATCTATCCATATGTGTATATACACACATGATTGGCAGTGATTGAGTGCTGCTGTGAACCTTTTTTGTAGATAGATAGATATAAAAAGATGGAGAGATATAGGTAGTTGGATAGATAGATAGAATAGATACATAGATAGATAGATAGATAGATATACACAGACAGACAGACAGACAGACAGATATAGGTAGTTGGATAGATAGATAGATACACAGACAGACAGACAGATAGGTAGAGAGATAGATAGATAGATAGACAGACAGACAGATTGACACAGCATGTTCTTTTATAGCCACTGTTCCATGACATCACATAAGCCATTGTGACATCATCCTATGTAAATGAGCACATGACATAACAGGAAGACCAAAGCTACAGGGCAAGTCACATGATCAGCTTGACTGATAGGACAGGAAGACAAAGCCACAGGCAAGTCACATGAGCAGCTTGACTGATAGGCCTGAGTTTTACAACAGTTTTTTAAAGTCTCTATATTTTTATAAAGCCGAGTGTATGTGTGTGTATCAAACTCCGCCCCTGGTAGTGGCATGGTAGGACAGGGACCCATCAGATTAAGGTTACCTTGTCATGGTTTATGGCAAAAGTTACTGGCCAATATGTGTACTAAGAACCTACTTTACAAAGAAAAAACCAAAAAAAATTTCCCAAATTTAATTTTTTAAAAAAACGGGATGTTTTATATTTTTTCTCAAATGCATAGGTGTTTACTTCTATCTATCATTGTGTAATTACAACACATGATTGGCAGGATTGAGTGCTGCTGTGAACTTTTTTTGTAGATAGATAGATATAAAAAGATGGAGAGATATTAGGTAGTTGGATAGATAGAAAAGAAAAGAAAAGATAAAAGATAGATAGAATAGATAGATAGATAAAATAGAAGAAGACAGACAGACAAGAAGAAGATAGATAGAAAAGACAGATTGACACAGCATGGTCTTTTATAGCCACTGTTCCATGACACACATAAGCCATTGTGACATCACCTATTGCAAATGACACATGAATTACAGGAAGCCAAAGCCACAGGGCAAGTACATGAACAGCTTGACTGATAGGCCTGAGTTTACAACATTTCTAAAGTCTCTATATTTATTTTAAAGCCGAGTGTATGTGTGTGTATCAAAGCTCCGCCCCTGGGAGGGGGAGGACAGGACCCATAGATTAGGTTTCCTTTTTCATGGTTTGGAGGGGGCCCCAAAAGGGGTTGGTCCCCACAAGAAAAAATTTTTTTTGGGGGGCCAAAAAATTTTTTAAAAAAATTTTTTTTAAAAATTTTTTTTCCAATGTTAAAAACAAAACCGATCCCCTTTTTTTGGGAATTTTTTCCCCCCCCGTGAATGTTTTTTTAGTGAATTGATAAATTTTTTAGAGATTAACCGATCCCTTTTTTAGGGGCCCCCACCCCACCCCCAGGATATTAGATTTTTTTAGGATTAAATGATTTTTTTTAGTGGTCCCCCCCCGATAGGTTTTTTTTTTGTGAGCCCCCAAAATTTACCCTTTTTTTTTCCCCCTTCCTGACCCCTTTTGGTTTACCCCCTTTCCTTTCCCTTTTTAGTATGCCCCCTTTCCCCCCAATATGAGTCCCCATTTACCCCTTTTGGGAGTTTCCCCGGGGGATCCCCTTTTTTATTAAAGCCCCCATTTTGTTTTTTAAAAAAATTTCCCCCTCCCCTTGACCCCATATGAGCCCCCCCTTTTTTAATTTTTTCCCCCCTTCCCGACCCCTTTTAAATATTCCCCAATCTAATTAAAAAAAAAACCGATTTTTTTAATTCCCCCCCCCTTTTCCCTTCTTTACCCAAAATTTAACACATATCCCTTAAAAACCCCCCCCCCAAAAAAAAATTATAAATTTTAAATATAAAAAAAAAAAATTTTAAAAAAATTAAACCCCCAAAAACCCCCCCAAAAACAACCCTTTACAACGAATTTTTCCGGGAAAAAAAGATGTTTCCCGGGCAGGGTTCCCGGTCCCAAGCCCTTTTCCGCCTCCCTTGGGATGACTTTTCCCCAAAGGGCCAAACAACCGTATCCAAACAAGCAAACCCGCCCGGTGGGCCCAGGTATCAATTCTGGGCCCCCCTTTTTTTTGTGAAATTGTTTAAATTGGAGGCTTTTTAGGGTGCAAGAATCCCAAAGGGGGACAAAGCGGGCCCCCTGTGGGCAAAAATTTTTTAAAAATCCCCCAAAAAACCCCCCATTCCCCCTTTTTAAATTTTTTTGGTCAAAAGTACTTCCAATTTTACAAAACCTTTTTCAAAATAAAAAACCCCAAAAAAAAAAAAAAAAAATTTTTAAAAAAAGGGGTTTTTTTTTTTTTTTTAAAAATAGTCAAAACCAAAAACCACCAAAAAAAAAAAATTGGGTTTGGGTGCGGGACCCTTTTTTTAAAGGGTTTTTTAAAAATGGTAAAAAGGGTATTGGGAAAA